>JAZHEH010001666.1:0-605458 GCA_036589455.1 Ateles fusciceps
AGTTATTTATTTCTGTTTCTTAGTTTTCCTTCTAACAGTCTGGCCCCTCTGCTGTAGGGCTGGCTGAGGTCCACTCCCCGGCCCTGCTTGCCTGGGGGATCACCTGCAGCAGCCTCCGCACTTGCACTGGGAGCTGCAATCCTCAGGTGCTCCTAATCGGCCATCTTGGATCCTCCTCTCACCAGGCATAGATTTTTATTCACTTCCCTCACTTTCTCCCAAGCAATGGAATCTCTGTCTATGTCTCTCTTTCTTTCTTTCCTTCTCTCTCTCTCTCTCCCTCCCTCTCTCTCTCTGTTCTTAGCCACCTGCAGCTGGTGGTGGAGTGACACAACCATCCCTGTAGCTATCACTGCTACGACTGCACTGGGTCAGACATGAAGCCATCACAGATGGCTAACCAGAGGCCTGCTATAACTACTTACTGGATATAGGCTATATTTGCTCATGGCCTGGGTACTCCATATTTAGCAGATTGTGAGGCCAGCCAGGCCTGTGTCCTTCCCCTTAAGGGTGGCAAGTTCTCTAGGTCCCATACAGGTCCAGAAATATGGTCTGAGGGCCAGGGACTAGAGTCAAAACTTTAGAAGCGTCTTGATGTTTTATTGTACTGTAGCTGCACTGGCATTCAAATGACAAGACACAACCCTCTCATTCTATCCTCCTCTCTGCAAAGGCCACCTCTCTGCAAAGAGGAGCCTTACCCCATGGCCACTGTCAACACAGGCCCATGGGGAGTACTCCAGACTACTGCTGATGTTCCCTTGAGGCCCAAGGGCACTTCAATGAGATAGGGCAGTGGTCTCCCCCTCTTGCCCAGGGCAGGTTCAGAAATGTCATCCAAGAGCCACATCCTGGAATTACAGACCTTAAGAGCCCACTTGGTGCTCTGCAGCCCTGTGGACAAGTTTGTACCTAAGGTGCAAACAAACTCCCCTTTATTTTTGTCTCTACTTTTCTCAGACTGAAGGAGTCTTGCCCTGTAGTCACCACAGCCAGGAATGTGCTAAGTCTCACCCGAAGCTAACAAGTCTCAGAGTCTCGTCCAATGTACTTGATGTAGTACTTGTGTATTGCTGCTAGTTATTCAGGACCCAAGCGTTCTTTAGGTAGCATGTTATAAATCCTGCCAGGACTGGGTCCTTCCCTTCAAGATAGCAGTTTCCCCTCTGTCCCAGGTTTGTCCAGTAATCATCTGGGAGCTAGGACCTGGAAAGTGGGGTCTCACAACTCTGAGCAGTGCCCTATCCTACAGTGCCTAAGCCTGGTATCCAAGATACAATACAAAATTCTCCCTACTCTTTTCTCTTCCCTCCTTAAGCAGAGGAAGGGCTCTCTGTTGGAGCCATTAGCTGTGTGGCTTGACGTTAGAGGAGGAGTGATATCAGCCCTCTCTAGTCACCTCAGCTGATGTCTCAGTAGGTCATGTGCCCTTCTCAGTCCATTGGCTCTGGATCCAGTTCAGCATGAGGACTCACCTACGAGTTGCAGTCCTGTTGCCTAGACTGCCTTTCAGGTTTATTTAGGATCCCCAGAGCCCTTTAGTCATGGTGGTGAGACTTGCTGGAAATCAAGTTTGGACTTCTGGAATTGCTGATTCCTCTCTGACTAGGGCTGGTTTAAATTCTCCCTTCATGGGCTGGCATCTGCTGTGTTTGGTCCAGTTTTATTTTCTGCTATAATAGGGCATCACTGAGTTCAGTGCTCAGCCAGCTCAGTGGATTCAATTGCTGCACTCTTCCTCTCCCCATCACACAGAAATGCTCTCTGCAGTATAATACCCTCTGCTAGGAGATGGAGATGGGTGGTGTCAGTGATTCAGTACTGTTTTTTGTACCTCTTCAGTGCCTCTTTCAGCAATACAAAGCTAAAACCAGGACTGTGAGTGCTCACCTGATTTTGGTTCTTATGAAGGTGCTATTTTTGTGTGGATAGTTCTTAAATTGTCTGTATGAGGGGGATAATGAGTGGAGCCTTCTATTCCACCATCAAACTCCACCTCCAAGCTCTAAAATGGCTTATACCCAGAAGACAGGTAATGGCAAATGCTTGTGAGGATATAGAGTAAAGGAAACACTCACATTGTTGGTCACAATGTAAATTTGTACAACCACTATGAAGAACAGTATGAAGGTTCCTTAAGTACCTAAATATAGAACTACCAGTATGATACAACAACCCCACTGGTAGGTGTCAGTATATCAAAGAGTTATCTGCATTCTTTTATTTATTGCAGCACTATTCACAATAACCAAGATTTGGAAGCAACCTACTCATCTATCAACAGATGAATGGATAAAGACAATATTGTTTATATAAGACAATGGAGTACTAGTCATCCATAAAAAGGAATGAGGATCCTGTTTTTTTGAAATAACATTTTTGGAACTGGAGGCCGTGGTGTTAAGTGAAATAATCCAGGCACAGAAAGACAAACTTCATATGTTTTCACTCATATGTGGGAACTAAAAATTAAAACAATTTTAGTCATGGATGTAGATAGCAGAGTGATGGTTACCAGAGGCTGGGAAGGGTACTGGTGGGGGGAGGGGGTGAGAGGGAGAGTGGGAATAGTTAATGGGTACAAAAATATAGTTAAAATGAATATCATATAGTATTTGAGAGCACAACAGGGTGACTCACAGTAAACAATAATTTATTGTACATTTTAAAATAACTAAAACATTATTATTGAAATATTTGTAACACAAAGACATGATAATTGCTTGAAGTGATAGATACTGCCATTTACCTTGATAAGATTATGATGCATTATATACCTGTATCAAAATATCTCATGTACCTCATAAATTTGCATATCTATTGTGTACTCACAAAAATTAAAAATTGAAAAAAAGTTAGGGGGCTGCAGGAAATGTAAAGAAGTAAACTAAAATCACTTACAGTTTCATCACTCAGAAAAGTCAGTTAGCATGTTGGTATATTGACCTTCAGCTTGCTCTTCAGAAAATGTATACACCAGCAGTGTATTAGAATGTCCATTTATCAACACAATCACCAATACAAAGTATTATTATTCTTTGCCATTTTTATTAAGTTCATAGGTGATCAACAATATCCCATTTTTTATTCAGTTTTTACCTCTGAGTTCTAGTGCATATGAATTTTTTTCAGACACTGTGTATTTTGTGAATTATTTTTCAAGTATTTCACCTATTTTTAAATGAGTATTTCCATTTTTTAAATGTTTTGAATCAAGGCCCATTTGAAAAAAAAATTCATCCACCAACATTTAAAAACTCATTGGCTAATCTTACATTTTCTATGGATAGAGAGTACATGCCTCTGCTCACGTTCTATTCAACTTTATGTTTCTGCTCATGTTCTATGCAAACTTTTAATCATTGATCTTTTCATCCCTGTTGGCCATGAAGTTCTAAGTAGCTGTGACTATCTTCCTTTCTGTTTGTTTACCATTCACTCCAAGAAGCAAAATTATGCTAGTCCTTCCATGCACCACCAAAGATGGCTTCATTATATCGTCCTAATATTTTCCTTAAACAGAATGATGGCATCATTTAGACCTTCATACAAATGACAGAACAAGGGGCAATGTTAAGCCATCTCATTTGATTTTATATTAGGAAGTTCTGCTTTGTTGACTTGTTTAAGTTCTTCTAAATTGATAACCGTGACTATAAATTCTATTTTCTGTACTCATTAACCATCACCACCCCCTACCCCTCACTACCCTTTCAGTAACTAAAAGAGTTTAATTGGATTGTTTGTAACACAAAGTATAAATGCTTGAAAAGATGGATAATTCATTCTCCATGATGTGATTATTTCACACTGCATCCCTGTATCAAAACATGTCACGTACCCAATAAATATATACACCTATTATGTACCACAAAAATTAAAAATAAAAGTAATTTAAAAAATAAATTGGTAACCTATTCACACTGCTATCTCTTTAGAAATGGTGGCATTATAGATATTTCTAAATGGATATGAATGTGTAACCAGTTTGGAAAATTTATTAGGACAGACTTGCAAATTGTCATTCAATTAGGACAAGGGACAACTTTTTGTTCCCACGGAAGACAGTTAAAATGTTGGTGTATGTTCTTTTTTAAAGGGTAAGTTAGAAATTTTAAAAATAATACATTTAACAAAATTAAGATAAGTATAAAACATTAAAATAAATATGGAAGATTGTGACCAGTTTATACCTTCTCTTCCCACTCTACCATCAGACCATATTTTATATAGGACATACATAATGAGTAAAATGATGACAATTGTCATTCTTCTATACTGGCTTGGAAATCTTGGGCAAGTGCATTTTCTAATTTAAATGATTTGCTGTTCTAAGTACAGCAAGATGCTTTTGTGATGTAATTATGAAACAGACATGCTTTTCTTGACTAGCAGATGCTAATGAGATGCAGCATGGCAGATTATATTGTTTATCCACTCAAGGTCAGGTTAAAGTAGTTAGTGGACTTGGCAGCAAATGTTGCTGACAGCAGCAGGGAGATCACCTCGTCTGGAACACAGGGTGTGAATACTGTTTATATGATTTACTAACTAGCTCCCCTTTTACAGGGAATGGATTTTTCTTTGTTCTAACATTATTTTGAAAAAGGATTTCACCCAGCAGCTAGACACAGCTATTCTGGTACATTTGTCACACTGAAATCTCCTCACAGTGTTTCTAAAAATGTTTACGTTTAAAAGAAAATGCCACTTCAACATGAAGCATCACACAGTGGCAGCAAAACCTGAATTGGAAATTGTGGACAGCCCCTCTGGCATTGTAGCTCAGTTGAGGAAAAAAAAATAGTCATGCTGCTCAAATGGTAAAGACTCCTATTTGATGTTATTCATGAGGGCAGAGCATGGAATAGTATAGCAGGTGTTTATTTTGCAGTAAGCAAGGTAGGAGTTATTAGGAGTAGGGGGCAGAGGTAAGTTTTAAGAAAAATAGCCTCTACATGGCACATAGCAATACCCTTTTTTTTTTTTTTTTTGAAGATACAGATATTCCTTGACTTATAATAAGATTACATCTCAGTAAACCGATTGTAAGTTGAAAATATTAAAAGTCAATGCATTTAATATGCCCAACCTATCAAATCTAGCCTATATGAAACATGTTAAGAAAGCTTACGATCGAGTGGCTCATTGGGAGTTGTGGCTGGCTGCCACTGCCCAGTATTAAGGAGTATCCTACTTCATGATGCTAGCCTGAAAAGGCTAAAATTCAAAATTCTAAGTACCGTTTCTACTGAATGCATATTGCTTTTGCATCATTGTAAAATCGGAAAATCCCATGTCAGGAGACTGTTTACACTCGTTTCTTCAAAATCATGCAGTCACTGACTTGGAAAGAACCTTAGATGTTCACTAGAGTTTATCAAAGTGTTGACCCATAGTAGATTCTTCTTAACTAATTGTTTCATGATGATCTTAATAAATGGATACATGCACAGATACATCCCATGCAAGAATATCCTTTATGTAGTTTCCTGCCAGATGATCACTCAGTCTCTATCCAAACACCTCAAGTGACAAGAAACTCACCACTTCCTGAACAGTCCATTTCAACTTTGAATAACCCTGATTATGAACATTTGTCCTCATAGATCTAAAATGAGTCTATTTGTGCATTTTGCTTATTTCTCCTATTGGTAAGGCTTGGAGTCATGAAGGGTAAATCTAATTCTTCTTTACAAGCCTTTAATATTTTGGAAGACTGCCATTATCTCATCTTCTCCATCCAAGTTTTCACTTGTTCTCATACTTGTTCTGGTATTTCTACCCTCCTCAATATGCCCCGCATGAACATACTCTTCTAGATTACTAGATGTGATTTTGGACAAGTAGGACTATCATAAATCTGTTTAGTAATATAACAAACGCATTGAATGCTTACACTTAAACCACTCCTAAGTGTTTTACATGAATTTTCTCATTTAATCCTTGCAAAAAATCCTATGAGGAAGATATATTATTATTATTATTATTATTACTCTGATCTTATAGAACTGGAAACTAGGCTTTTACTGTTGCCACCTAAGATTGCACTAGCTTTTTTGTTTTGTTTCATTTTGTTGTATTAGTTGATACAAAGGCTGCTTGTCATCGGTAAAATTTCTAGATCTTTTCCCTGTGAAGTACTATCAAGTTTTCCTCTCAGTTCTCTGATTTTCAAAACTAAATACAGAACTTGACATGTGAACCTATTAAGTTTCTTCTTATTCATTTCATGCCATTTTAATTTTTCTTCATTTTTCTGGGTGGGATACTTAGTGTATTTTTCTTAACTCTGCTCTTAGGAAAGTTCTCACCATTTTTCTAGTATTTTTGTAAAATTCTATTTTGTTAATAAATATTCAACATTTTTATGATTTTGAGTTAATCGTTTAGTACGTTAACTCCCCTTCCCAACTTTTTCCTTTTACACACATGATAAACTTGCCTTCTGTATCTTCATCTAAAAAAATAATAAAAGTGCTAACGAGAACAGGGTCATGAACAGAGCTCTATAGTGCAACATTCAATAACTCTTTCCAAAGTAATATAAATTAACACTGTTGTTTGGGTTCTCTGTTGTTCAATCCACCTAATTCTAGTATTCAGCTATCATTTCTCATCCTATTGACTCGGATATTATGAGACACTTTGTCAAATGACTTGTTGAGATGTAATATCTGGAGCACTCCTTTTTCTACCTATCTAGTTACCCTATCAAGAAAGGAAATGAGACTCCTTTGGTATGAGTTGTTTCCAACAGCCCTTTGCTGCCTCCCAGATCTCTTCTAAGTATGCACAAATCATTTACAATATTACATTCTTGATTTTTTTGAAGCATTGGGGTTAAATCTAACCCCCCATAACTTCTGAAATCCTTCTCCTCCAGTTTTTTGACATCTTTACAGACTTTCATAATTTGCTTAAAGTTACCAATAGTGGTTCAACAACCTAATCAGCAGATTCTTTCAAGTCCCTTTGTTTTAATTTGTCTGAGTTGGAGAGCTGTACCTGCAGAAGAGACTTAATGATACCTTGCTATCATTTCCCCTAGCTTGGGCCTTGCTTCTTTTTTCACTTCAATAACATGGTTTGATTTTTGTTATTGATCCTCAGTTTCTTTTCTGTCCTGTCTTGTTTGCTACTGTGAAAGACAAATAAATATGTCATTGGCAATTATCTGAAAAAAATGTATTGTAAACAAGAATATTCTCAATATAATAGCTCTTTTTGGTATTGAGACTTGTTATCTTTTCTACTTTTATTTACAATCGAGATAGCATAAGACTAATGTCACTTAATCACATAAAAACATTAAACAAATTAGATTCTGTAAACAACTGTAAACCAAAATGTGCTATGTCTATAGGAGATAGAAGTTTTGGAGAGGAGAGAAGTCACCAAAGTAAAAAATGAGCTACCAAAGTTGTAAGAAGTAAGTCCAATAAAATAACACAAGAAGTCTCAAAAGCAAGCAAGAAAAAGAGGTGAGACAAAATAAAGTAAATATCTTACAATTGATGGCGAATGGAGACTAGAAGGAGCCCACACTCAAGAACAATTAATGAATTAAAAGTAAGAAAAGAATTAGACATTTTGGAATAAAAATGATGAATTTGGGACAATGGAGGTAAAATTTTGCAAGAATTGAGAAAAAAACAGAAGTTATTTCTTGGGCATTCAATTTCCTTAGTAGTAACATTGGTATCTCTTTTGTCTATTATCTTCCTCTCCAAATTCTGAAGTGGCAAATAATGTCCTGTATTTGAAGATTTTTTGTACTTAATTTAAAGGTAAAAGAGTTCCAATCAATCAAGAAGGTAATGTGATTAATAAATGCACCATAAGAATTAATGCTGAGAACATGAAGAAGTATATAATGAGAAAGTGATCCCAAAGCAGGATAGCAGACAGTTCTATTCCATTTGGCCTAAAACTATGTCAAAACTCAAACAATGGTGTCTTAATCCTTCTAATACATACATACTACTACTACCACTACTACTGCTACTACTTGCTTTCTGACTTCCAGGAACCCCATCACCTTTTGGATTCAGATGCAGGGTCCCACATCCAATTGGCTAAGGTTTACTCTTCTCACCAGTTTCTTAAAATTGTCTTATCCCAAGTTATTTATCCTAATGGAGAGAAGCTCTGATTATCTTCTATTTTTTGTAATCTACATCATTTTTTCCATTAATGTGAGTATTTGAGAGCTGACTCTACCATTTTAGTACAAATCAGCTCTGTCTCCTCCCATCTAAGGTTCTGCTTTCACAAGATTTCTTTGCTAAGACCTGAGATCTGATATCTTTAAAAGAGAAACTTGGCATGACCTTTTATAAAACACATAATTATGGTTATATCTATATGAGATAATCATTTAACGTGTGTCTGTTTGCAGGAACCTAGAAAAAACTGTCTGAGAACATGTCTGGGTGTGGCAGATGATCATCTAATTACTAAAGTTTTGTCTGGAAATTTTCCTTAATGTGGTAGAACAAAATGGTTGAAAACAAATTTCTAATGAAGTATTTGGTAGGGCAAAGCCAGTTCATACATTTAGAAATTGATCCTGAAAATTAGTGTCTCAGCTAGTTGCTAACTAAAAAGATTTATTTGCTATTTGGTATGTAAGGTATGTGTTAGTGAATCTTTTGAGTAGTTAAAGAATATGCCAGTTTCTCAAAATTTGGTGAGCTATGCTCCAGGAACTATTCTAAACTTTGAAGACACATTGTGTCTTAGTTTAAAATTTAGGGAAATAAGAAAGTGCCTAGACATATAGAAGAAATTAAATGACCTTTGGTGTTAACTTTAATAGTATCTGAGTCAAAGATAGTGTCTCAGTGTTCAATTTTTCAATATCCTTGTGGGCAACCATTGTACTCCATCTATGCTACTGTTACAGACAACACATTTCAAAATAGCCTCCAGTCAGTTTCCTTTTTCAAACCAAACAGAAACACTAATTAAAAAATAAAACACTTTTCACCCATCTGTGAGGTTGAATTTCATTTTTTGGAATAGATTTCTTTCAAGTCCTTTCTGACTAAGCACAACATTTGATTACGTTTGTGCCTTTAATCTGTGTTTGAGTGCTGAAATGAATCAAAGAGGCTTTGACCTCCTTCAGAATAATTGCCTTTGCAATGATTTTTAGAAGCTAATAAAATCATGCTAAAGATAGGGCACTAGGAATAAGGAGAAGGCTAGATAAATACTATCTTTAGAATTGAATTCCTTTCAGAGGTACCTAAACACAGCAACTGCCATGATGAAGAAAAATTAATAGGTAGTCATTTATTTCCTTTTCCACTAAGTAAAATATATGAAGTGCTCACTTCAATGCCATGTTCTTCATAGTTGCTTAAATAAAGATAATAATAATAATGACTAATACTTAGGAAACTTTTCCTCCATTAATCTTCAAGCTCAATTTTCATCTTAGGCCGTCTCCTCCTAATGAGCTCATGTAATTAGCAGTAATATACGGATTACTATATATGTTTTTCTTTACACATTTGTGCATGTTAGTATTTTATTAATTTTTTTTCTCCTTTAAGATTATTTTTTAAAACTAAGAGGAAGTGATACACTTTATATAAAACACATTTAACAAATGGTAGCTATTATGAATAGTACTACACCTGACAGAGGAATGTCTATTTCAAATACTCTATATATTCTCCTCAAAAAACATCTGTGTTCCTTTTTATTGGTGAAAGTGCAGTGAGGCACCAGGAACACTTATACACTGATGGTAGATGTTCAATTTTGTACACTTGCAAAATACAAATAAAAATATTTCCAAAATAATAATACCTACCAATTGATCTACTTCAATTAATTTTTTCTGAAAGCATAATTATGAAATACAGAAAGACTTCTTTACAGAAATACTTATCAAAGGTGTGTTTATGAAATATTTAACAATAAAGCATGTTGATTAAAGTGTGATACAGGTGTATTAAATGGCTATTATAATCTTGAAGTGTAATACATACTGGCATTTGAATATTTATGAAATATTGCTAGTCGAAAAAGCAAATAATAAGACAGTATATAGAAATGATACCATTTGTTCATAAATCTCTATACATAAGCATAAAAAAGAGAGACTGAAATGACATTTTTCTTCAAGTAGTGGGATTATGGGTGATTTATGTTACCTCTTTCTTATGTTCTCCTGGTTTTCAGAAATAAGCATGCATTATTTTAGAAATTAAGGGGAGAAAGATAACAACTCATACTTTTATCAGTAAAAACATGAGCATGGAAGATGTCTTAAAGAGCTTTTACTCCAGCTTTATGATTCTCCAACTCTCCTTCATTTCCTTTAGAATAAGTACCAGAAAAGACATTAGGTGGAAAGGGGAGAGAGAATGGGTTAAAGCTACTTGCTTTCCCATATGTCTGCTGGAGATTCCTACCCTATCTCTGGTTTCTTCCTTTTAGCTCTTAAGTAAATGCATCGCTGCCTAGGGCTCTGCCAAATGCACTATCTATTCCTGGACAGATTCTGGTCCCATCCCTCACTGTTTTCTTGCCCTGATTAGCTGTGCTGGTCAATAAAATTCCTTCTACTGCCCCTTACTAAAATCTTTAGAGCTTAAAGGCAGCTCTGACTATAGACGCTCACTTTCTTTCCTCTTTGATCCTCTCTCCCCACTCTGGAAATTTAAAAGCACTTAAAAGGAAAGCAGACCCCAGGCCACCCAATTAACCTCTTCCTGCATTGCCACTGAAATAACCAAGGAAGTAGAAGAGGAAGAAAGCTTTTGTAAAATGTTATTGCTCTTACCATAAACAGAGGGGGGAGAGAGAGGCATACACCACACATACCCGCTAAATTTCCTAAAGTAAATGTTTTGTGACTGTTGAAAATGTGATGAATTTATCAAAAGTACTTGAAAACAGCTATTTAATATAAATCACACCTCTCTTTGTTCTGTGAGAGTGTGAAATTCAAATTTTTAATAAGATAAGAAGACACAAGCAGAACGCTGTAGCATCTGTATAATGTCAAAGATGGACAAAGCTGGACACCAGTTAAAGAGTAAGGATAGTTGTTCTGTTTTGTTTTTTTTTCCCAGATCCCCCTTTGCAAAAGAAAATCAGTAATAACCATTACAAAAGAGGAAAAGAGTCCAGTGTGAACTGAACTCAACTGCCATTTGTTCGAGGTGGCTGAGTATTTTAAAGGGAGAATGAGCAGATAGTGAGGAAGTATAAAAGGGGGTTTAGTAGAGTCAAGAAAGTGAAGAGTTATGATGAGTTAATCAGTATAAATTTAATAGGGAGCTGTGTCTGCTAGCTGGCTATGATGGAAGTCAGAATTCTGTCCTCTTACAGAGACTGGGAAACAGAGGCCTTACCCTGTTGTTGGTTAGGACAAACAGTAAATTTTGGGGCCATCTTGAGTTTCTTAGGCAGGCACTTTGTGAGTGGGGAGACATCCTACAACTGTGGCCTTGAGCTGACAACAATGATGTTAGCATTTTGTTCTAATCTTTATAGACTAAAGTTAAGGCCTTGTAAAGAAAAGACTCAGAAGACTCTGGCTAGAGTTTTGTTCAAGGAGCGAATCTTTGTCAGTCATCAGTAAGTCTCATCATTTTCGCCACACTATGCATATTTCTCACCGAAAATTTTTACTCACATATCATGTATTGTGGTAACCTGGGGGACGCGTTTGATGTGAAGATCAAGTAATATCTGTTATTCTTTCTGAGCCTCAAAATGATATTTTTACACCTGATTTTCCTTTTTTCATTATTCTGGTGGTTCTTTAAGACTGCCTGCTTTTTAAGTCTCTGATGCATGTGCCAAGATTTCTGAGGAGAATGAAACAAAGACAGGTAAAATGGGGGATAACAAATAATTTATTCAATGCATTAAATCTCTGGGCAAAAGAATCCTAAACCTACATGTTTCAAGTTTCTAGTTCTAAAAGAAAATGTTCACCTAAACTTTGAACTCATAAAATATAATAAATATTTTTTTATGTCTTCACACTTCGTATTTTCCTAGGCTGGAAAACTTTTCTATGGAAGCATCTATTTTTTAGATTATTTTATTTTATTTTCCCAAAACTTTTTCTGGACATTTCTATCATCCTTGAGGTAGAGTGATGGAACTTAGATACTCATAATCAAGAAAGGTATTAGAAAAAACTGCAAAACATTAACATTTTCTAGTACAAAACTATAATGTACATATTTAGAACAAAATGTCTAATACCTTTCTTGATTATGTCCATCTCTGTAATGAGTTCTTAGTTGTTTACCAGGATTATATCTAACATTGTAGACTTTGGTTAATTTTTCTGAAAATTCATTTATTTGAACTTATTTATGATGAAGCTCATTCATACTTTTCCATGTTCTCAGCCTTGGGAGAGTTTTCTGAAGATTTCACAATCAGCCTGGCAGCACCCCACCTAAGAGAGAGATTAAGTAACTCTCACAAATATGGAGGAACAGAGGCAGTGTATTGTGTAAGAAAACCTTAATTAAGGGTCAAGATGTCACAGTTTTTAGCAATGTCTCTGCTACTAACTAGCTGTCTGTCACTGAAGAAATCACCTGGGACCTCTTCCTCTTCTGTTGAGTGAATTTCACCATGGACTCTCTCTTCCATATTTTCATTAAATTATTAAACATAGTATTAAACATCGTCTCCATTTCTTGGATAGTCCCAAGTTCTCAGTCTCCTAATGGGTAAAAAGCAAGCCTCCTTCAGAGTGGGGTGCATGTCTTTGGCTACACAATAAAGTAAGAATCAACAAAGAATTCAAAAAATGAATAACAGCCAATCATGAGACAGGATGCATAGTCTCATGATTTTTTGTAAAAAGAACATAAACACAGGATGGAAATGATTAAACCAATCCAAACATACACAAGAATTGTACCTATTCACTTCAAATATGTCATAGACCAACCTAAGTATATTTTTATACCGATGGACTAGAATCAACTAAAGAAGGAAAAATTTTTATCTGAAAATTTGTCCTTTGTATTTGAAAATGTTGTTTCTGATTTCTTGGACAGACACATAGTCATCAGCAATATTTATGTCAGATTTATTTTTACTGTTTATGCCTATATTTCCCATATTGGAAAATCTCAACCTAGAACAATATTTTTCTAAAACATCACTTATTGCTCAGTTTCTAGAATTATCAGTGCATCCTCATAAAAAGGATGGCATATTGACTTGATTTCGAGGTTAGCACACAGAAGCCAATTTAATTCATGATGTCGCTGAACTATATTATCAATATATTCTTTAAAAATTGTAACAGTAGGCTCTCTGCTTCTCCTGTTCGACAGACAGCCGCTTCTTGTCTCCCATTGCCAGCCACATCCCTAGACACCATGGGGAAGGTGAAGGTCGCAGTCAACGGATTTGGTCGTGCTGGGCGCCTGGTCACCAGGGCTGCTTTTAACTCTGGTAAAGTGGATATTGTCGCCATCAATGATCCCTTCATTGACCTCAACTACATGGTCTACATGTTCCAGTATGATTCCACCCATGGCAAATTCCATGACACTGTCAAGGCTGAGAACAGAAAGCTTGTCATCAATGGAAATCCCATCACCATCTTCCAGGAGCGAGATCCCTCCAAAATCAAGTGGGGCAATGCTGGCGCTGAGTATGTGGTGGAATCCACTGGTGTCTTCACCACCATGGAGAAGGCTGGGGCTCACTTGCAGGGGGGAGCCAAAAGGGTCATCATTTCTGCCCCCCTCTGCTGATGCCCCCATGTTCGTGATGGGCGTGGACCATGAGAAGTATGTCAACAGCCTCAAGATCGTCAGCAATGCTTCCTGCACCACCAACTGCTTAGCGTCCCTGGCCAAGGTCATTCATGACAACTTTGGTATCGTGGAAGGACTCATGACCACCGTCCATGCCATCACTGCCACCCAGAAGACCGTGGATGGCCCCTCTGGGAAACTGTGGCATGATGGCCGCAGGGCTCTCCAGAACATCATCCCTGCCTCTACTTGTGCTGCCAAGGCCATGGGCAAGGTCATCCCTGAGCTCAACGGGAAGCTCACTGGCATGGCCTTCTGTGTCCCCACTGCCTACGTGTCAGACCTGCCGTCTGGAAAAACCTGCCAAATATGATGACATCAAGAAGGTGGTGAAGCAGGCATTGGAGGGCCCCCTCAAGGGCATCCTGGGCTACACTGAGCACCAGGTGGTGTCCTCTGACTTCAACAGCAACACCCATTCTTCCACCTTTGATGCTGGAGCTGGCATTGCCCTCAACGACCACTTTGTCAAGCTCATTTCCTGGTATGACAATGAATTTGGCTATAGCAACAGGGTGGTGGACCTCATGTCCCACATGGCCTCCAAGGAGTAAGACCCCTGGACCACCAGCCCCAGCGAGAGCACGAGAGGAAGAGAGGCCCTCACTGCTGGGGAGTCCCTGCCACACTGAGTCCCCCACCACACTGAACTGCCCCTCTTCACAGTTTCCATACAGACCCCTTGAAGAGGGAGGGGCCTAGGGAGCCCCATCTTGTCACCATCAATAAAGTCCCTGTACTCTAGCCAAAAAAAAAAAAATTGTAACAGAAGACATTCTTAAGAATGGTCCAGAAAAGATCAGTCAAAATTAGAACAAACATTAGTCAAAGCCAGGATTTGGAGAGACCGGTAGTCTGGAGTAATGTGTATGGTTGGGAATTACCTAATAGGCACCAGAAGAACACAGATCATCGGGCAAAGACAAATTAAAATTGACCCAACAGGCAACAGGAAGATAAAGGCCATCAATTAGTTAAAAACAAATTTAAGCTGACCTCAGTATATTCAAGAAAAGAAGGAAAGGGAAAGGAAAAAAAGAGAAGAAAAATGGGTCTTACTGATTGGCAGGCTATTAACCTTGCCAGAATGAATTGCCATAGGATAACCTAACCACTATTACTTCAGTTGGCAACAGCATTGGAGTAAGCTTGTGTGACTTTGTAACAAAGTAGACTAATTCATGAAAAATCTACTGTTGAAAGTATCTTCTTTCTGGATTAAGGGAGACTACGAGGTGTTTTGCATGTACTCACAAATCACAAGTAATCATTCTCTACAGCTGGTACCCATCATTATGTCTACCACCCCACCTCGGCTTCTTGGCCATTTGACGCTTCTACGATACCCCCATTAAATCACCTCTTCTGATTATTGATACAGTTACACTGTTCTTGATGGCTCATTTAGATGGATAGCCAAGATATAATTTCAACAGTCATAACACTAAAGTGAAGGAGAAAAGTTTCTCCTCCTATCTGCTTAATAGCCGTGAAGCAGAAGCACCTCGTGCTTGCTGTTTCTAGTATACCTTAAGAAACTGGATGTTTCTCTTTCATTTTATTTACCTCTTGATGAGTTACAGGACACTTTGCCATAGGAATTAACCATATTTTTCCAGGACATGATCAAAGTTACCACCATCACATGGCCCTCATTTGCACCCACATTATTGCACTTAGAGTCATTTTTCACATATTACCCTCACCTGGCTTCCAAACCAAGTTTGAACATCTTGACTTTCACTTTTCTCAAAGTAAGTCAGTGCCTCCACCATTAAGTCAACATTCTGAAAGAGTACAAGTCAAGGAGTCACTTTTTTCCCCTTACATGTCAGCTATCCTTAGTTTATGGAGGCATCTATTAGCCCCAACTCATCCAGCTATTATTACACATGAGGATCCTTGGCTCTGATCTAAATAAACTACAGTTGAGGGACACAGTAGCTCACAATGCTTTTCCTAAGGTCCTGGAACCACATTTTCTAAGTAAGTGATTCTTGACTTCTAGTTGCAGAGAAGACAGATTTCTGAAACTTTAAATAGCTAAGATAAAAGACGGTCAACATCACTAATCAATTGTGAATTGTAAATCAAAGCCACAATGAAATACTACTTCACACCCACTAGAATTACTATAATACAAAAAAACCCAGAAAATAACAAGTATTGACAAGAGTTTTGGGAAATAGGAACCCTCATACGCTGCTGGTGGAAATGTAAAATGGTGCAGCCACTTTGGAAGACAGTTTGGTGGCTTCTCAAAAATGTAAACATGGAATTACCATATAATTCGGAAATTTTATCCCTGGGGCCCTACTCAAGAACAATAAAAACACAAAACACAAATGTTCACACAAAATGAATATACAAATTTTCATAGTAGCATTATATATAACAGCCCCAAAGTGGAAACAACCCAATTTTTCATCAGTTGATGAATGGATAAACAAAATGTTGTTACATACATATGCTGGATTATTTTTCAACCATAAAGAAATGAAATATTCATATAAACTACAAAGTGGTAAACCTTGAAAATATGCCAAGTGAAAGAAGCCAAATACAAAAGGCTTATAAGATTCCATTGATATGAAATGTCCAGAATCGGTAAATCCATAGATGCAGAAAGTAGCTTAGTGGTTGCCAGGGACTGGGGAAGCAATGAAGAGTGACTACAAACAGGTAATGGGTTCCTTTTAGGGTGATAAAAATGTTCTGGAATTGGATAGTCATGATGGTTAGTTGTATACTTTAAACAGGTGAACTCTATGATATGAGAATTACATCTTAATTTTAAAAATTCTATATATAGAGACAAGGTAGAATGGTCATCACCTGAGGCTGTGAGTGGAAATAGAAATTGAATGCAAATAGATAAGGTGTTTTTGATGAGTTAATGGAAATGGTCTAAAATTACATACTAGTGATATTTGTACAACTCTGTAAATTTATTAAAAACTACTGAATTGTACACTTCAAATAGATGAATTTTATGGTATGTAAGGTATGCCTCAAACAAAACTATTCTTACATAATGCATGAATGTCTCGTGCTCCTCCCAGACTCATTAAAGAAGAATCTTTGGGGATAATTTCTGGGTATTAATAGTTTTTAAAAGTTCCCCAGGTGGTTGTAACATTTCCAACCAGAGCTTGTGGGAAAATAATCAATTGCTCCTGGAATGGTAATAATATGGCTTATAAAATATATGGTGGGAAAAAAAAGAGTGTGTGCTGAAAAAACATGTAAAGAAATAATGGCTGACAGCTTACTAAGTTTGATGAAAGACATTAACCCACAAATTCAAAAACTTGAACAAACTTCAAACAACATAAACCCAAAGACATCTATGCCTAGACATCACAATAAAACTCCTGATGCTTAAAAAGCTGTCAGAGAAAAATGATACACTACCAGTAGCAGGGTAATGATTCAAATGACTGTAGATTTCTCATTAAAAACCATAGAGGCTGAAAAGAAGTGGCACAAATATTTTTCAAGTGCTGAAATGAAAGAAAAAGAGCTGTCAGCCCATGATTCTCTATCCAACTGAAATATTCAGAAATGACAGTAAAATAAAGATATTCTCAGATAAAGAAACACTATGAGAATTTATAGCCAGCAGACCTGATCAAAAGAATGGCTAAAGGAAGTTCTTGAAACAGAAAGAAAATAATAAAGTAAGGAAACTTAGAACATCATATAAAAAGAACAATGGAAAGAATAAAAATGAGTAAATACAATATATTCTTCTTTGAGTTCTTTAAAATATGCTTGACTTTAAAATAAAGTGTATAACATTTTTCTGATGGGGTTATTGATGGATATTTATGTAATATGTGTAGAACTACAACATAAAGGGGAAAGTATAAAGGATCTGCATGATGGTAAGGTTTCTACATTCCACTTGAAGTAGTAAATTATTAATTATAAGTAGACTACGAAATTAGTATTTTGTAATTTCTAAAGTAAATACCAAAAAATACAAGATATAGTTAGAATCATAATAGATAAAGTAAAATAAAATAACCAGAAATACTCAAAATCACCCATAACATGGCAATAACAGGAAATAGAGAAAAAAATGGATGATATGAAAAAAGTGAATAACAAAATAATAGATCTTATGTTTAGACACTCCTGGGTATTTATTCTGGAGAAATGTTAACAAATGTTTACACAAATGCTTGCACAAGAATGTTTATAGCAGCTCTACTTATAATCATTAGAAACTGGAAACAGTCCTGATGCACTACAATGAGTAAATGGCTATATAAACTATGGCCCATTCATACAATGATCTATTTAATAATAAAAAGAAGGGACAACTTAGGTAAATCTGAAACACTACCTTGGGTGAATGAGTACGTCTCAAAAGATTACATGTTGTATGATTCTATTTATATAACATTATTGAAAAGATAAAACTATGAGAACAGCAAATGAATTAGTGGTTGTCAGGAGTTAGGAGTTGAGGGAGAGTGTGACTATAAAGAGATAAAACAATGAAGTTCTTGGGAGTGATGAAAAAGTTCTGTATTGTGATTATTGTGGTGGTTACACAAATATATATAATTAAAATTTATAGAACTGTACACCAAAAGGAAAAAAGTCATTTTTGCTTCAAAATAAAAACAAAAGTAAGCAAACAATTATTGCTATTTACATGACCTGGATATTTACTTCTCTGTTAGTGGTTCTGAATAAGATATTTTAAAATCTTCATTTCTTTACAGTTGCTAATGACTTTTTAAATACTTAAACAACAAACTATAATTAATGTCATGAATTCCTTAACTATTTTTCCCTGCTAACAATATTAACTCCTAGTCAAGCTTTAGGTGAGATAATAGCCTCAAAATTCAGGACATTATAAACTATTTGATGTGTTTTTATTAAATAATTAATCATCCATATCACCTCTATAAAGAAAAAAATTATATTTCAGTGCATGATTAGAATTGCTACCTAGAATTTAGTGCTTTTCCAGCCATTAAGATGGGTGGATATTAAAATGGGGCTAAGTGATGGACACCTGTGCTTATGGGCAGGCAGAAGCCCCAGATGTATTGCTTTTAAATGACAGTGTTTATGAGAATTTCTATTTTGGTCCTTACTTGAAAGAAAAAAGATAGTAAATAACAGGGTTACTGGTGATTCTACTGAGACAGGTGTGTCTGCAGTAGCTTCTAGTAACTAGAAAATTGTGGCTCTGGTACTATAATAATCTCACTCTCTTTTTTCAGTAATGGTCCTGGATTTTTACTTTATCAATAAAAATAAATCATTTTGGCTGAAAAAATAGGCATATATATTTAATACGTAACACCACAATAAAATGCCCCCTTCATTGAAACTTCTGTTTGATGACAGGAACTACCATCAGACTTGTCTTATCCGTTGCTCTGATAATAAGTGCCTTATTGATTTGGGTTAATGCAGCCACTTAACAAAGCTCATAAAAAGCCTATGCCATATAAATGTCAGCCTTGACCATTAGGCATGTCAGAAGTTCTCATTCTGGAGGAGAGAAGGTGCAAAGACTGATGGGATCTGACAAGAATCCAAAGTGGAGACTGGAGGAAGAATCAGGGGCAAAATAACTAGCTGCCTTTAGAGAGGGATGCAATCCAAATCACCAAGTCCCAGGAATGTGAAGACATAAATTGCCTTCAGATCATTATTCATTCGTTTGTCCAGCAAATAAACATTCATTGAGTGATTACTCTGTGCCCTGCACTGTTTCAAGTGCTGGAAATACTTCAGTGAACCAGACAGCAAAGTTCTTCTTCTCATAGAGCATATAAATTTAGTGGGAGGAGAAAGACATGAAACAAGTAAATAAGATAATTTAAGATAGTCATAAATAATACCAAAAAATGATACAGAGTAATATAATAGAGTGATATGGTTTGGTTGTGTCCCCCACCCAAATCTCACCTTGAATTGTATCTCCCAGTATTCTTATGCGTTGTAGAGCAACTCAGAGGGGAGGTAACTGAATCATATGAGCTGGTCTTTTCCATGCTATTCTTGTGATAGTAAGTCTCATGAGATCTCACGGGTTTATTGGGGATTTCTGCTTTTGCTTCTTCCTCATTTTCTCTTGCCACCACCATGTAAGAAGTGCCTTTTGCCTCCCACCATGATTCTGAGGCCTCCCCAGCCATGTGGAACTGTAAGTCCAATTAAAATTCTTTTTCTTCCATGTCTCAGGTATGTCTTTATCAACAGCATGAAAATGGACCGTTACAGTAAATTCATACCTGTAGAGTGAGGCATTGCTGAAAGAGACCCCAAAATGTAGAAACAACTTTGGAACTGGGAAATAGGCAGAGATTGGGGCAATTTGAAGGGCTTAGAAGACAGGAAAATGTGAGAATGTTTGGAACTTCCTAGAGATTTGTTGAATGGCTTTGCCTAAAATGCTGATAGCGATATGAAAAGTGAAATCCAGGCTGAGGTGGTCTCAGATGGAGATAAGGAACTTGTTAGGAAGTGGAACAAAGGTGACTCTTTTTATGTATTAGCAAAGAGACTGGAAGAATTTTGCCCCTGCCCTAGAGATTTGTGGAACTTCAAACTTGAGAGAAATGATTTAGGGTATCTGGAAGAAAAAATTTCTAAGCAGCCAAGCATTTACGATGTGACTTGGGTGCTGTTACAGGCATTTAGTTTTATGAGGGAAGCACAGCATAAAAGTTTGGAAAATTTGCAGCCTGACTATGCAATAGAAAGGAAAAACCCATTTTCTGGGGGAGAAATTCAAGCTGCCTGCAGAAATTATCATAAGACAAAGAAGGGCATTACATAATGGTAAAGGCTTCAATTCAATAAGAAGAGCTAACCGTCCTAAATATATATTCACTCAATACAGGAGTACCCAGATTCATAAAGCAAGTTCTTAGAAACCTTCAAAGAGACTTGGACTCTCATGCAATAATGGTGGGAGACTTCAACACCCTACTGATTATATTAGGCAGATCATTGAGACAGAAACTTGATATTCAGGACCTGAACCCAACTCTGGATCTCGTGGACCTGATACATATCTACAGAACTCTCCACCCAAAACCAACATAATATACATTCTTCTCATCAGCACATGGCACTTACTTTATAATCGATCTAATAAGCAGAAGTAACACAATCCTCAGCAAATGCAAAAAAACCTAAAATTATAAAAAACACTCAGACCACAGTACAATCAACCAGAACACAATAGTAATAAACTCGGTCAAAATCATAGTACTAGATGGACGTTGAACCATCTACTCCTGAATGACTTTTGGGTAAATAATGAAATTAAGGCAGAAATCAAGAAGTTTTTTGAAACTAATGAGAACAAAAATACAATGTATCAGAATCTCTGGGATGCAACTAATGCAGTGTTGAGAGGGAAATGTATAGCATTAAATGCCTACATGAAAAAGCAAGAAAGATCTCAAGTTAGCAACCTAACATCACAACTAAAAGAAGTAGAGAATCAAGAGCAAACAAACCCCAAATCTAGCAGAAAACAAGAAATAACCAAAATCAGAGCTGAACTGAAGGAAATAGACACATGAATAAACCTTCAAAAAATCAATGAATCCAGGAGTTTTCAAAAAAATAAAAATAAAATAGACCACTATCTGGACTAATAAAGAAGAAAAGACTGAAAATTGATCAATTAATTAATTAAACAAACCTGCACATCCTGTACATGTATCCAGGAACTCAAAATATAAGTTGGAAATTTAAAAAAGAAGGATTTACAGTGTTGGGGAAGTATCGATTCTTTTACTGAGATATGTATTAAGCCATTATTGCCTTGTTATAAAGAAATATCTCAGAGTGGGTAATTTATATGAAAAGAGTTTTAGCTGGCTTACAGTTCTGCAGGCTGTACAGGTAGCATTATGGCTTATGTTTCCAGGGAGGACTCAGTGATCTTTACTCATGGCAGAAGGCAAAGTGGGAGTAGGCACTTCACATGGCAAAAGTGGGAGCAAGAGAGAGTAGGAGGAGGTACCACACATGTTTAAATGGCCAGATCTCATGAGGATTCATTCATTATTGCAAGGACAAGGATCTGGTACTAAAGCACTCAGGAGAAACTACCCCCCATTATCCAATCACCTCCCCACCAGGTTCCACCTCCAACACTAGGGATTATATTTAAACTTGAGATTTGGGCAGGTAAAACATCCAAACTATATTATTCTGCCCCTGGCCTCAACCAAATTTCATGTTCTCCCATTGCAGAAATCAATACTCCCTTCTCAATAGTCTCCCAAAGTCTCGTCCTATTTCAGCATTAATTCAAAAGTCCCAAGTCCCAAGTCTCACCTGGAGATGATTTCCTTCTGCTTATAAGCCTATAAAATCAAAACAAGTTATTTGCTTACAAGGTACAGTGGGAGAATCCAGGAGTGTATTATAAGCATTCCTATTTCAAAAAGAAGAAATCATCTAAAAGAAAAGAGCTACAGGCTCCATGCAGGTGTGAAACACAAAAGAGCACTCATTATATCTTAAACCTCCAAAATAATCTCCTTTCACTCCATGCCCCACATCCAACGAATACTTGTGTGAGAAATGGACTCTCAAGACCTTGGGCAGTTCTGTCTGTGACTTTGCAGGGTTCAGCCTCTGCAGCTGCTCTCACAGGCTGGCATTGAGCATTTTTTCCAGGTGCAGGGTACAGGCTGTTAATGGATTTACCATTCTGGGGTCTGAAATATGGTAACTCTCTCTCACAGTTCCACTAGGCAGTGTCCCAGTGGGAACTCTGTGGCAGTACCAATCCCACATTTTTCTTTTGAGCTGCCCTAGTAGAGGTTCCCCATGAGGGCTCCGTCCCTGCAGCAGGCTTCTGCCTGAGCACCCAGGCTTTTCCATACATCCCTCTGAAATTTAGGCAGAGGCTCTTATGCCTCAACTCTTGCACTTTATTTTCCCACAGGCTGAATATCACTTGGTATCTGCAAAGTCTTACAGCTTGTACCATTTGAAGCAGCAGCACAAGCTGTATCTTAGGGCCCTCTGAGCTGAGGCTGGAGCCAGAGTGACCTGGATATGGGGAGCAGTGTCCCAAGGTTGCACAGGGCAGCAGGGCCCTGTGTCTGGCCCACAAAACCATTCTTCTCTCCTACTCAAGCCCCTGGGGCCTGTGATGGGAGAAACTTTCATGAAGGTCTCTGAAATGCTTTCGAGGCCTTTTTCCTCATTATCTTGTTTATCAGCACTTGGATTCTTCTTGTTACACAAATATCTCTAGCAAGTGGTTGCTCCATAGCCTGCTCGACTTCTCTGCCATAAAAGCTTTTCTTTCTTTGCCACATGGCCAGGCTGCAAATTTTATGCTCTGCTTCCCCTTTAAATATAAGTTCCAACTTTAAGTCATTTCTTTGTTCCCACATTTTCAGGCATTTTTACAGCAATGCTCCATCTCTCAGTACCAATTTTCTGTATTAGGCTGTCCTTGCATTGCTATAAAGAAATACCTGAGATTGGATAATTTATAAGAAAAGAGTTAATTGGCTCATGGTTCTGCAGGCAGTCCAGGAAGCATGATGGTATCTGCTTCTAGGGAGGCCTCTGGGAGCTTTCATACATAGTGGAAAAGAAAACCGGAACAGGAACTTCACATGGTAAAGGAGCAAAGAGAGCTCGGAGAGTTGCCACACACATTTAAATGACCACATCTTATGAAAACTCACTCATTTTCACAAGGACAAGGGGATGGTACTAAACCATTCATTAGAATTTGCTCCCATGACCCAGTCACCTCCCCACCAGTCTCCACCTTCAACACGGGAGATTACAATTCAACATGAGATTTGGGCAGGGAAAACATCCAAACTATACCAATGTATGTGGAAATAAGAGCTCTGTTTTAAATGTTTTCAATTTTAGGTGCTTAATAGAAATCTAACTAGGCATGTCAAACTGACAATTAAATATATGAGGCTGGAAATCAGAAGAGAGGTTGGGGCTATATATATAAATTTAGAAGTCACTAATATGCAAACCATAGATAAAAATGAGATTCAGTTTGGTGGATACAGGGTGTGACAGTGGATGATTCTAAAGAAGCATCCATCACAATGTCAAGCAGTTGTTAAAAATGCAAATCAAGGAATTCCATCTGAATTGATATAGTAATAGAAAAATCCATGCTGAGTTGAGGGAAAGGTCAATTTTATTCCCAGTGCAATAGAAAACTGAGTGTTTAAACAAGGGAGTAATACATGATTTACATTTAAAAAAAAATCTTAGGGTACAAATGTGCTGAATGGATCATCAAAATCAAAAGAAAAGCAGTATGTGCTAGACAGAGTCTAAGGTGGTCCCCTAAGATTGCTGAGACCACCAGACCCCTGGTGTAGATGCACCTCCTCTCAATTACTCAATCAAACACCAATCTAGTTAATTTTGTGAAGGGGTTTTGCAGATGTATTAAAGTCCCATATCAGCTGACTTTAAACAAAGAGATTATATTGATGAGAGTGATCTAATCAGGTGAGTTCTTTAACAACAGAGAGTTTTCTGTTACTGGTAGCAAAAGAGAAAGAGATTCAAAGCATCAGGCACATGGGTTAGGCACCATTGCTGGCCTGAAGATAGAGAAGGCACAGAGCAAGAAAAGCAGGTGGCCTCTAGGATCTGAGAGCATTCCTAAAGGACAGCTGGCAAGGTAATTGGAACCTCAGTCTTACAACTGCAAGGAACTGAATTCTGCTCACAACCAGAATCAGATTGAAAATTAATTTTCTGAAGTTTGGAGGTTCCTAGACTCAGTCCAGCTGACACTCAAATTTCTCACTTTGTGATGCCCTTAGCAGAGTGATATCCTGAACATAGAACCCAGTCACACCATGCCAGACTTCTGACTTACAGACCTGTGAGCTAACAAATGGTTGCTGCATTATGATGCTAATTTTGTGGTAATTTGTTAAACAGCAACATAAAACACAGTGTATTAGTTTGCTAGGCTTGCTACAACAGCGCCACAGAATGAGCATTTTAAACAACATAAATTTATTTTCTCACAATTCTGGAGATTAGAAGCTGAGATTAAGATTTTGGCAAAAAATGGTTTCTTCTGAAAACTTTCTCCTTGGTTTGTAGATGTTTACCTTTTCATGTGTGTCTGTGTCCTCATCTCCTCTTCTTATAAGGATACTAGTCATTAACCCACCCTAATAACCCCATTTTAATTTAATTACCTCTTTAAAGACCCTATCTCAAATTCAGTCACATTTTGAGATACTAGGCATTAGAGTTTCAACATATGAATTTCAGGAGAACACAATTGAGATCATAACACACTGAGAGACTAAGAGATTTTCGTGGTAGTTCAGATGAAAAATGATAGTGCTCAAACAAAGACAATACTGTTGGAAATAGAGAAAATTAAATAAATTCAAGATATCTTTTAAACAAATTGCTGATAGAACTTGCTGATGGATTTTGTGTGGGCTGTGAAGGAAAGAGTAAAGTTATAAATGACTGGACACTATGTCCTGAGCAATTGTAATGAAGGCAGTAATATTTCCTGAGTTATAAGATACTAGGGCAGGTATGAAATTTTTACAGGAAACTCAAAATCTTGTTTTGGTTGTGTTCAGTTTGAGATACTTATTAGATCCAGGTGAAGTATCTTCTACTGCTAAGTAGGCAGTAGAAATGTACGTCTTGAACGCAGGAGAATGGATAGGCTGGAGATATAAAGTTGGGGGGGGATGTCAGCATTTTGGTGTTATTAAGGCTATGAAACCAAAAGAAGAAGTGAGTTGTTTTCTGTTTTATAAAAAATGAAGTTTCAGTGTTTTTGTATACATAATAAAGAAACACTATATTCTTGTTTGACTAGCAGGTAATCTCTTTAAAGAGATAGAGGTAATTATTATTCTGTGTTAGAAATAAGTAATGAGATTTTAAAATAACATTCAATAGCCCTAATAAGGCATCCACTGGGTGAAAGTTTCAATGTGTATGCGTGCATGTGAGGAGGTGTTGTTGAGATAAAGTGGGCATGTGAGGGTAAAGATGGAGAGAGATTTCAAAGTACAAAGTACTTGAAAGTAAGGCTAGAAGTTCAGACTTAATTATGCAAAAGATTGGTGAGACACTAAAGTGTTTGGAGTAGAGGCCTAGCCAAAGAAACTCAATGTTTCAGAAGATTAATCTGGTTTTGGTACAATGGATGGTTGGGAAGAATGAGAGAAAGTGGGTAAGAGTGAAGAAGAAATAAATTTAAAACCTAGAAGTAGATCAATTTAAGCTTATTATGAGAAATAATTCAGGATGATGTGAAACAGGATTTGTGCAGATTTTAAAAAGTGGTAATATATTTTTCCTGGCTAGAAAAGGGCCAGTTTAACACAGAGTAAGTCCTTCAAAGAATGTTTATTTCCTTCCCATTCTCTTGGACCATATCTCTAATTATTGGGCCCAGAATATACAAATTAAATACTTCCCTTAAGAGTGGAATAAGATAAAAAATTTGAATCTCTGCCAGTCTCTCATGTGTTCCATGGTTTGCTTGATATGAGAAGGCAATGTGAACAGTTTTGAACTCAAGCTATGGTATTTAGATATAAAGCTCACTAAGGCAACTTGTTTTAAATACAGAAGTTTGAATTTAAGCACTGATGCTATGTTTGAGATCAAACTTTGTGCTTGGCTTCTAGCTATATAACTTAAGAGGTTAGTAAGTAATTTTACTCTGGCAGCCAAGCCTCTTATTGCCTGGCCACTCTTATTAAAGCCACTAATAAGACTTCTCCCAGTGACCCTGTAAATGTAAGGACTCAATTCTTACCTCTTTATGTCAACTTGAGGCAATAATAATGAATCTAGCGTAGCTCTACATATCCCTAGCGGAGGTTCTATTTCTCTCCCGACTGGATATAAAAGGCTCAATCACCTTGGAAACTGTCAGGCTATCAAAATAAAATCCCTCCACGATTATTTTTCATATAAAATGTCCTGTATCCAATCTGGAGTGGTAAGGACTATAAACCTTAACTCGAACTATGGAGCCTTCCCTTTCTTCCTTTATTGGGTCTAGAGAGGATAGAAGGCAATCATTTAAAATTGCTTATAATTTACCCATATTTTGTGTGTCAATCCATTCTTTGTAAAGCTCCATTCGTTGGCAGAAAAAAGGACCTACTTCCAGCCATACCTCTGGAAACTGGAAATGTAATTAGACACAGCTGCTATTTTTAAGGAGATTCTAGTCTATTTATATCATCAAGGCAACCTTCCATTATAGTGGTGGTGGTTGTTTTTAAAAAGGATATTTTAAGAGAATTGGTCTCTACAACATAATCATACCTAGCATTACATTTTCTCTTGGGCAATGCTGGGCACATTGCCATTTGGTGAATATTAACTGTTGTTACAAAAGTACAAAACATGGTCAATCTATTTTCTTTGGATATATTGGCAAATTTTTTCAGTATTCTTATCTCTTCCTTTATCATTTATACTGTTATAATTATTTATCCTAGCTTTTATCAGTCAGATTGCAGTCTGTTTATTGCTTCCATGCAATTTGAATACTCCACACAATAGTTGTAATTTTCATGGTGCAATTTTTCCTCTAGGAACTGGGTCATTTTCTGTTCAGTAATACCCATTTTGAATGGCCCTAACTTACTTCATTTTACTTTTATTCTTTCATGTTTGTATCTTAAACAGACCCTTATTTATCAATCTTAACAAGTACCCAATGAATATTTTTAGGCTTTATGCTTTTTATAAGCACCACTCAGAACCATTTTCTTCACTGTTTTCAAGGGTTTGCATGCATATAATTTTATTTTTTTAATTTTTTAGTATAATAACAGACATTAAAAGTGTAGCCATAACTAGCAAGTATGTTGCAACATTGCTTTAAATAGGGGAAAAGGTTATAAAAGTTTATCAATGTGAAGATTGATTTATAATGCCTCAATATATTGAAATATTATGTATTCTTTTATAAAAGAGAAATTTCAACATGCTGATTTAAAATTTGCTCATGGTGAATTGTTTGGTGTGGAAAATGCATTGTAGAATATTTGCATGTGTTTTTATGTAAAAATGACAGATAGGCAGAGATAGATAGATAGATAGATAGAAAGAAAAAGATATAAAAACATGTAGGAGAGTACCCAGAAAACTGCTAACATTATTATCTATGGGGAGGGAGTTTGGAGGAAGATTTTCTGTTTTACATTAAACACTAATGTTTGAGATTTTATCCAAGTATGTATTACTATTGTAGTTTAAATAAGTGAATATTGAAATAGAAAAGAAGGAAGAAAGAGGGAAGGAAGAAGGGAGGGAATGAGAAACACAGTTACAGCCAAATCATGTGCGCATATTTGAAAATCTAATCACTAAGCCTCTCAATTTAGGAGATAGTAAATAGCTTAAATATCAACCAACAACTCATTCAATGACATTTGCAAAGTATCAAACTTTTGAAAACCTCATGAACATGGCAGCATAAAATGAGGTAATGTTTAGGTCCCTTTCTAACACTTAGATTTAACTATCCTACTTGCCAGTACTCTGCTAGGGAGTGCCAACAGGGATACAGAAGTAGAATATGATAAAGGTCTCATCCTCAATAAACTATAAAACATTTATCAAGTACTATTTTTAAAAATTTTTGCAAAACAAAATCATAGAAGTCTGAGCTGGAAGGACGTCACCAGTAGAGTAGTAGATACCAGCCTTCATTTCCTTAACAAGAAAACAAATATAGACAGCGATCCACAAACCAAAATAACCTGAAATGACTAAAAAGCCAATTAAACAATCTTTAATGACAGTGGAGCAAAAGAATGGAGAATATGCACACAGAAATGGTTGCTGGCAAGATTGGCATACCTGAGATGCCAGGAATTGGTTATGAACAAGAAAGAAAGAGGCTATCAGTATCATACATGCAGCAGGAACCACTGTGACCCCCAGCAACCTGCTCTGCAGAGGATACTGGCATCCTTTGCCACTGAAATAACCGACAGCAATTTTCCTGGAGAAATCCAGAAGAGGAAGACACAACTATACACCCTTCCCACATTCACAAGAAGAAGCTGCTGTTGAGCTGTTTCAGGAAGGAACTGCTACCTCTCCCAGCCCTGAACATCTTCCCCAATCCCCAAACCACAGCTCTCCCAAGTGCTGTCACTTAGTCCTGGGCTCTGTAGCTTCACTGAACCTATTCATACCCCAAACACTGCAGCCATCACCATAGCAAGCTAGTTCACACTTCAAGTCCTGCAGGAAGGTCTCTATGAGTGTTTTTATGCTTCAGGTACCAGCTGAGATACCATAGAGAGCTGGGATCCACCCCAACCCTGGAGCCAATATAACTCTGCACACAATTACTAACATTGCAGTGAGGGTGCCTGCACCACTGGGGGCACTGCTGCCATTACCATCCAAGATCATAGAGCTGTAGACCTTCATGCATAACCTAACACCATAAAAACTCTAGAAGAAGACTTAGGCAATATCATTCAGGACATAGGCATGGGCAAGGACTTCATGACTAAAACACCAAAAGTGATGGCAACAAAAACCAAAATAGACAAATGGGATCTAACTAAACATAAGAGCTTCTGTACAGTAAAAGAAACTATCGATAGAGTGAACCAGCAACAAACAGAGAACTTAAAACAAAAATTACAAGAAAAAAAAAAAAAAGAACCCTATCAAAAAGTGGACAAAGGATATGAGCAGACACTTTTCAAAAGAAGACATTTATGCAGCCAACAAACATATGAAAAAAAATCTTATCATCACTGGTCATTAGAGAAAGGCAAATCAAAACCACATTGAGATACCACCTCATGCTAGCTAAAACGGCAATCATTGAAAAATCAGGAGACAACAGATGCTGGAGAGGATGTGGAGAAATAGGAATGCTTTACACAGTTGGTGGGATTATAAATTAATTCAACCATTGTGGAAGACAGTGTGGTGATTCCTCAAGGACCTAGAAATAGAAATACCATTTGGCCCAGCATTCCCATTACTGGGTATGCACCCAAAGGATTATAAATCATTCTATTATGAAGACACATGCACACTTATGCTCATAGTGGCACTAATCACAATAGCAAAGACTTGGAACCAGCCCAAATGCCCCTCAATGACAGACTGTGTAAAGAAAATGTGGCACATATACACCATGGAATATCATGCAGCCATAAAAAATGATGAGTTCATGTCCTTTGTAGGAACATGGATGAATCTGAAAACCATTATTCTCAGAAAACTGACATAAGAACAGAAAATCAAACACTGCATGTTCTCACTCATACGCAGGTGTTGAACAATGAGAACACATGGACACAGGGAGGGGGAGCAACACACATTGGGGTCTGTTGGGGGGAGGCCAAGGGAGGGGACAGCAGGGGGATGGAGAGGGGATAACATGGGGAGAAATGCCAAATGTAGGTGACAGGGGGATGGAGGCAGCAAACGACATTGACATGTATGTACCTTATGTGACAATCCTGCATGATCTGCACATGTACCCCAGAACCTAAAAAGTACAATAAAAAAAAATTATCTGATGGCACAAAATTTACTGGTAATAGAAACTACAAAGAAAATTACAAGAACAATGTAGTGGTGTGCAAACTACTCATATCTTTAGTAGAAAGACTAAAAGATGAACCGACAAATAACAAAACTACAACTTTTCAAGACATAGACAATTTAATAAGGTATAAACAGAAACAATTTGTTTAAAATGGGAGAAATAGTTATATTCTAGAGTTTTATTTGTTTTGTCTTAGCTTGTTTTTATTTTGTTTATACAGTGTTGTTACATGTTTAAAATTACAGTTTATATTATTTGAAAGCCTCATAGTAATCCAAAATCAAAAGTCAGACAACAGATACACAAAAAAATTAAAAAAGAAGAAATCAAAACATTTAATCAGGGGAACATCACCTTTACCGAAAGGAAGGTGGAAAAGAAGAAAGAGGAGATGACAAAAAATACGAAACATCTTATCTGATCATAATGAAATAAATCTGGAAATCAATAATAAGAGGAATATTGGAAACCATACAAACACAGAGTTATAAAACAATATGCTCCCAAAATGACCAGTGAGGCAACGAAGAAACTAAGAAAGAAATTTTAACATTTCTTGAAACCATTGAAAATGGAAATACAACATACCAAAACCTATGGGATATAGGAAAGGGTTACTAAGAGGAACATTTATAGCAATAAGTGCCTACACCAAAAAAAGTGGAAAAACTTGAAATAAACACCTAATGATACCTCCTAAGGAACTACAAAATCAAGAGCAAACCAAACACGAAATTAGTAGAAGAAAACAAATAACAAATGTCACTGCAAAAATAAATGAAATTGAAAGCAAAAAAATATATAAAGACCAACAAAATGAAAGTTGATTTTTTGAAATGATAAACAAAAGCTACAGATATTTAGCCAGACTAACTACAAAAAAACAAAAACCTAAGTAAATATAATCAGCAATGAAAAAGGTGACTTTACAACTCGATACCAAAGAAATTCAAAGGCTCATTAGAGGCTAATATAAGCAATTATGCCAATAAACTAGAAAGCCTACAAGAAGTAGATAAAATTTTTAAAAACATAATTTACCAAGCTTGAACCATGAAGAAATAAAAAACCTGACCAGAGCAATAGCAAATAACAAAATGAAAAGTTATTTAAAAAAAATATCCCACCAATGGAAAGCCCAGGACCTGATAGATTCACTACTGATTTTACCATTTAAACAACAACTAATATCAATCCTTCTCAAACTATTCCAAAAAAATAAAGGAAGGCATGTTTCCAAATTCAGTCTATGAGGCCAGGATTACCCGGATACCAAAAACCAAACAAAGACACATTAAAAAACAAAATTATATATCAAAAATCCCTGATGAACATTGATGCAAAATTTCCCAACAAAATACTGGCAAACCAGATTCAACAACCTATTAGAAAGATGATTTATCATGACAAAGTGAAGATTTTATGCCACAGACATAAGGATAGTCAAACATATGCAAATGAGTCAATGTAATATATTATTTCAACAGAAGGAAAGACAAAAGCCATGTAGTTATTTTAAATGATTCTGAGAAAGCATTTGATAAAATTCCAACACCCCTTTATAATAAAAGTTCTCAAAAAAACTAGGTACAGAAGAAACATACCTCAATACACTTAAGTCAACATATAACAGCCCCCACAGCTAGTATTATATTGAATGCAGAAAAACAGATTATTCTCTAAGATCTAGAAACATTACATGTATACCCCATTTTATCATTGTCATCGAAAATCACACTGAAAGTCCAAGCTACAGCAATCAGACCAGAGAAGAAATAAAATACATCCAAATCAGAAAGCAAGAAGTCAAATTATCCTTGTCTGCACAGATGCTCTTATCTTTGAAAACAACAACAACGAAAAACCCTAAAGCATCCACTAGAACCGATTAGAACTGACAAATAAATCCAGTAATGTGTCAGGATACAAAATCAACATACAAAAGTCAGTGGTATTTCTATATGCCAACAGTAAACAATCTGAAAAAGGAAATCAAGAAAGTAATCCCATTCACAATAGCTGCAACGAAAATAAAATACCAAGGTATTAACTTAACCAAAGAACTGGAGTTCTATTACAATGAAAATTTATAGAACATCGATGTAAGAAATAGATGAGGACACAAAGAAAGGGAAGATATTCCATGTTCATGGATTGAAGAATCAATATTGTTAAAATGTCCATACTACCCAAAGCAATCTACAGAGTCAGTGTAATCTCTGTCAAAATAATACCAATGACAGTCTTCACAGAAATAGAAAAAAAATCCTAAAGTTTATATGGAACCACAGAAGACGTAGAATCACCAAAGCTATCTCCTGAGCAAACAGAACAAAATTAAGAGGAATCACATTACCTGACTTCAAATTATATTATGGAGCCATAGTAACCAAACAGCATGGTCTTGGCATAAAAACAGACACATAGAATAATGGAATAGAATAGAGAAGTACACATATAAATCCATACATTTACAGTAAATTAACATTATTGAGAAAAGTGCCAGGATCATTTATTGTAGAAAATCTATTTAATAAATGGTGCTAGCAAATTCAATATCCATATGCAGAAAAATAAAACTTAACCCCATCTCTAGCCATATAAAAAATCAAATAAAAATGGACTAAATACTTTAATACTTCAGACTATGATATTCCTAAAATAAAAACATGGGGGAGCTCTCTGGAAAAATATTTCTTGAATAGTACCCCAGAAGCACAGGGAATCAAAGCAAAATGGACAAATAAAATTATATCAAGTTAAAAAGCTTCTGCACAGCAAAGGAAACCATCTACAAAGTGAAGATGTAACTCACGGGATGGAATAAAATATTTGCAAACTATCCATATGACAAGTGATCATTAGCCAGAACATATAAGAAGCTCAAACAACTTAATAGGAATAAATCCAATAATCTGCTTTTAAAATGGGCAATAGTTCTTAACAGATATTTCTAAAAAGAAGTAATACAAATGGCAAACAGGTATAAGAAAAGGTGCTCAACATTATTAATCATCAGATAAATGCAAATCAAAACTACAATAAGATATTATTCCACTCCAGTTCGAATGCCTTATATCCAAAAGACAGGTAGTAACAAATGCTGGCAAGGATAAGGGAGCCCTCATAGTATTCTTAGTGGGAATGTAAATTAGTACAACTCCTTGGAAAATGTTTAGGGGTTTTTCACAAAACTAGATATAGAACTACCACATGAACGAGTATCTCATTAATAGATTTATACCTGTAAGAATGGGAATCAGTATATAGAAGTGATATCTACACTTTCATGTTTATTGCAGCACTGATCAAAATAGCCAAGATTCGGAAGCAACCTACGTGTCCATCACAGATGAATGTATAAAGAAAATGTGGTACATATACACAATGGAATACTATTCAGTCATAGAAAGAATTAGATCCTTTTATTTGCAACAACATAGATGGAACTGGAGGACATTTTATTAAATGAAATAATTCAGGCAAAGAAAGACAAATTTTGCATGTTTTCACTTATTTATGGAAGCTGAAAATTAAAACTACCAATCTTATGAAGATTGTGAGTAGAAGGATGTTTACCTGAGGCTGAAAATGGTAGTGGGGGTTGAGGAAATAGGGATTGTTAGTGGTTGGAAATATAATGTTAGAATCAATAAGATCTAGTACAACAGAGTGACTACAATCAACAATAATTTATTGTCCATTGTAAAAAAAATTAAAAGAGTATACTTAGATTGTTTGTAACACAAAGAAAGGATACATTCCTGAAGTGATGGATACCCCATGTACCTTGAAATATGGATATTACATATTGTATGCCTGTATCAAAATATCTCATATGCCCTATAAACTTATACACCTATTATGTACTCACAATTTTTTTAAAGATAGCCATAAAAATGTTGAGGTGCTGTGAAAAAATAGATCTACCACAGGATCTATTATTCTCATTACTGGGTGTATATTTTTTAAAAATGAAATCAGTGTGTTGATATCTGCACTATCATGTTAATTGCAACATTATTCACACCAGTCAAGATATAGGATCAATCTCGTGTCCATCAATGGATCAATAAAGAAAATATTGTATAGATATAGAATGGAATATTATTCATGCAAAAAAATGGTATTCTGTCATTTTGACAACATAGATAAATCTGGAGGACATTATATTAAGTGAAATAAGCCAGACAGAGAAGTATAAATACTACCTGACCTCTGATCTTATTCATATGTGGAATCTAAACAAGTTGATCTTTTAGAAGTAGAAAGTATAACAGCAATGTTTACCAGAGAATAGGCAAGGTAATAGGGAGGGGACAATGGGGAGTATTGGTTGTGGGGTATAAGTTACACTTAGAGGAATACATTCTGGTGTTCTATCACACAATAGGGTGACCATAAAATGACTATACATAGTGATGTATAGTCGCTATATTATATATTTAAAAATAGCTAGAAGAGAGGATTTTAAATGTTCTCATCACAAATAAATGATAAATGTTTGAGGTGATGGATATAGTAATTACCTTGATTTGATCATTGCACAATGTATACATGAATTGAAACATCACATTGTGCTCTATAAATAGGTTTAATTATTATATTTCATTTTTAAAAAGGGTGTGGCTGTGTTTTACTACAATTTATTAAAAATAAATAATGGGTTGGGTTTGGCCAATTAGTTGCAGTTTGCCAAATCCTGCTTGAATCTATCAATGTATGAATTATATTGCTTGCTTTTTAAAATGTTAAATCAATCTTGCATTACTGGAATTAACCAAACTTGGTCATAAAGCATTATGTTGTCATAACTGTTTAATTTAGACCAGGCATGGTGGTTCACACCTGTAATCCTAGCACTTTGGGAGGCTGAGGCAAGTGGATCACTTGAGCTCAGGTGTTTGAAATCAACCTGGGCAACATGGCAAAATCCTGTCTCTACCAAACATACAAAAAATTAGCCAGATGTGTTGGTGTGCATCTATAGACCCAGCTGCATGGGGGGTTGAGGTGGAAGGATCGCTTGAGCCCAGGAGGTCGAGGCTGTAGTAAGCCAAGATTGCACCACTTCACTCCAGCCTGGGTGACAAATTGAGACCCTGTCTCAAAAAAAAAAAAAAAAAAAAAAAAGTGTTTAACTTAGATTTCTAATTTTTGACTTAGGATATTTTTATCTAGGTTGAAGTATGAACTTGGCCTATAAACTATTTGTCATACTACCTTTTTCAGATTTTTCAATTATATTATGTTACTCTCTTAAAATGAGTGGCTGAGAAGATATACTCTTCCTATTTTCTAAAAAAAAAAAAACCTTTCCATATTATTTAAATTATTTCTTTCTTTATTTTTATTTTTTATTTTTTTTAAAAAAGATGGGGTTTCACTATGATGGCCAGGCTGGTCTTGAACTCCTGACCTCAGGTGATCCACCCACTTCAGCCTCCAAAAGTGCTAGGATTACAGGCATGAGCCACCGCGCCTGACCTTATTTAAATTATTTCTTTTTGGATATCTGGTAGAACTTGCTATTGAAGCTATTGCAACCTGAAATGTTTTGTAGATAGAATGTTTTATAAAAAATTCAGAATCAAATACTTAAGTGATCAAATTTTTCATTTTTTCTTGAGTCAGTAGAAGTTGTTGAAGGGGGTGGATCAAGATGGCAGAATAGAAGGCTCTACCAATCATCCCTCCTGCAAAGGCATCAAGTTAGCAACCATCTACACAGAAAAAAACACCTTCGTAAGTACCAAAAATCAGGCAAGCATTCATAGTACCTGGTTGTAACTTCATATCACTGAAAGAGGCACTGAAGAAAAAGAAAAAACAGTCTTGAATCACTGACACCACCCCTGTCCAGCCCCTGGCCGTGGTGGCATGGTGCAGAGAACGTTTCTGGGCACTGAGGAAGTGAAAACACAGCAATTGTGAGGCATTGAACTCAGCGCTGTTCTGTTAGAGCAAAAACAAAATCTGGATCGAACTCAGCTGACACCTGCCCATGGAGGGAGCACTTAAACTAGCCCTAGCCAGAGGGGAATCACTGACCCCAGGGGTCCAAACTTGAGTTTCCTCAAATCTTGCTACCAATGGTCAATGTGATTTTGGTCTCTAAGTAAACTTAAAAGGCAGTCTAGGCCACGTGGACTCCAACTGTTAGGTGAGTCCTCATGCTAAACTGGGCCCAGACATAGTGGAGTGGGTGGGGAGAGGGCATGTGACATATTGAGACACCAGCTGGGGCAGACAAGCTCACCTTAGGGGTGGGCACTACCCCTACCCTAACTCTAGGCTGCATAGCTAGCGGTTCCAAAAGAGACCCCTTCCCTCTGCTTGAGGGCAGGAGAAGGAAGAGTGGGAAAGATCTTTGTCTTGCATCTTGGTTATCAGCTCAGCCACAGCAAGCTAGGACAGAGGTCAGAGTAGTGAGACCACTGTTCTAGGCCCTAGTTCCCAGATGATATTTTTAAGACACACACTGTGCCAGAAAGGAACCCACTGCCTTGAAGGAAAAACACATATCTTGGCAGTATTCACCTGCTAACAGCTAACAGCTAACAGCTAACAGCTCTTGGGCCCTGAATAACCAGCAACAAAATCCAGGTACTATGTCAAGATCCTGGGGTGAGATGCTAAGACTTGCTGGTCTCAGGTGAGACTCAGCACATTCCTAACTATGGTGTCTATGGGGGAAGACTCCTCTCTCCTGAAAAAAAGTGGAGGGGAAAAGTAAAGGGGACTTTGTCCTGCAACTTAGGTACCAGTTCAATCAAAGCAGGGTGGAGCATCAAGCAGGTACTTAGGGTCCTCAATTTGAGGACCTGGCTCTTGGATGTCATTTCTGACCTGCCCTGAGCCAGAGAGGAGACCCACTGCCATGAAAGTTGACTCCAGGCCAGGCAGGATTCACCACAAGTTGACTTAGGAGTTTTTGGACCTTAAGGGAACATTGGCAGTAGTTTGGCTGTACACCTTGTGGCCTAGGGTGGTGGTGGCCATGGGGTAAGACTCTTCTGCATTCAGAAAGGGGAGGAAAGAAGGGGAAGAACTGCATCTTGTGGTTTGAGTACCATCTAGCTATGGTACAATAGAACACCAGGTAGACTTCTAAGGTTTTTAACTCTAGTCCTGAATCCTGGATGACAACTTTGGACCCACCTGGGGCCCAGAAACCTTGTCACCCTGAGGGGGAAGGACATAGACCTGGCTGACTGTTCCACCTGCCAATTGTAGAGCTCCATGGTCTTGAGTGAATATAGGCAGTAGCCAAAGAGTGGTTAGGGCAGGCTTTGGGCAATAGGTAGTGCTGGGCTGGCTTCAGGTCTCATCCAGTACAGTCAAAATGGTGATATCCACAAGGGTGCTTGTGTCACTCCTCCTCCAGCTTTAGGTGAGTCAGAACAGAGAGAGATTCTCCATTTAGAAGAAAGTAAGGGAAGAGACAAGAGTCTCTGCCTGTTAATTCAGATAATTCTCTCAGATCTTGTCCAAGACCATTAAGGAAGTACCTGTATGAGGCTGCAAGAGCCACAGCATTACTAGGCTTGGGATGCTCCCTGAAGCAGATACAGCTTAGATCACAACACCTATGTCTGTTAAATACCTAGAAAGTCTTCCCAAGAAGCACTGCTACAAATAAGGCCAGACAATGAAGGCTACTATAAATATATCACTTTTCAATGCCAAGACACAGATGAACATTTACTAGCATCAACATCATCCAGGAAAACTTGATCTCACCAGATGAACTAACCAAGGCACCAGGAACCAATCCTGGAGAAAAGATGATATGTGAACTTTAAGACAGAAAATTCAAATTAGCTGTGTTGAGGAAACTCAAAGACATTCAAGATAACACAGAGAAGGAATTCAGAATTCTATCAAATAAATTTAACAAAGAAATTGAAACAATTAAATAGAATCAAGCAGAAATTCTGGGGATTAGAAATGTAATTGACATACTGAAGAATGCATCAGAGTCCTTTAAAAGCAGAATTGATTAAGCAGAAGACAGAATTAATGAGCTTGAAGAACAGCTATTTGAAACTACACAATCAGAGGAGACAAAAAAATAAAAATAAAAAGCATTATTCTCATTGGTTTTAAAGAACTTATTTATTTCTGCCTTGATTTTGTTATTTACCCAGTAGTCATTCAGGAGGAGGTTGTTCAGTTTCCATGTAGTTGTGAAGTTTTAAGTGAGTTTCTTAATCCTGAGTTCTAATTTGATTGCACTGTAGTCTGAGAGACTTAGGATTTCCATTATTTTGCATTTGCTCAGGAGTGTTTTACTTCCAATTATGTGGTCAATTTTAGGATAAGTGGGATGTGGTGCTGAGAAGAATGTATATTCTGTTGATTTGGGGTGAAGAGTTCTGTAGATGTCTGTTAGATCCGCTTGCTACAGAGCTGAGTTCAAGTCCTGAATATCCTTATTAATTTTCTGCCTCATTGAACTAATTTTGACAGTGGGGTGTGAAAGTCTCCCACTATTATTGTGTGGGAGTCAAAGTCTCTTTGTAGGTCTCTAAGAACTTGCTTTATAAATCTGGACATGCCTGTATTGGGTACACATATATTTAAGAGAGTTAGCTCTTCTTGTTGCATTGATCCCTTTACTATTATGTAATGCCCTTCTTTGTCTTTTTTGATCTTTGTTAGTTTAAAGTCTGTTTATCAGAGACGAGAATTGCAACCCCTGCTTTTTTGTTTGTTTTGTTTTGCTTTCCATTTGCTTGGTAAATCTTCTGCTATCCCTTTATTAATTAATTAACTAATTAATTATTTATTTTTGACAGTTTTCATAGTTTAGTAGCATTTAATAAATTTGTTTATCAGAGAAAATAGTCTGCCAACTATTAAAATATATTGAAAGCTGGAAGAGACTTCCAAGATTATATATTACAATCACCTCATTTTATAAAAGAAGATACTGAGGCCAAGAAAAGGTTAACTGTTATAAAGCCCTACAGAGTTAATGACACAATTAAAAAACTAGAGCCACACTTTTTTTTCAACTTCTCAGATTTTTTTGTTTTTTTTTTTTTTTTAGTTACATTTTAGGTTTTGGTGTGCATGTGAAGAACATGCAAGATTGTTGCATAGGTACACACATGGCAGTGTGATGTGCTGCCTTCCTCCCCATCACCTATATCTGGCATTTCTCCCTATGCTATCTCTCCCCAACTCACCACTCCCCACCGCCCCCCCCCCATTTTCCCCTGACAGACCTCAGTGTGTGATGCTCCCCCCCCCCTGTGTCGATGTGTTTTCATTGTTCAACACCCACCTATGAGTGAGAACATGCAGTGTTTGATTTTCTGTTCTTGTGTCAGTTTACTGAGAATGATGATTTCCAGGTTCATCCATGTCCCTATAAAGACACGAACTCATCGTTTTTGATGGCTGCATAGTATTCCATGGTGTATATGTGCCACGTTTTCCCTGTCCAGTCTATCATTGATGGGCATTTGGGTTGGTTCCAGGTCTTTGCTATTGTAAATGGTGCTGCAATGAACATTCGTGTGCATGTGTCCCTATAGTAGAATGATTTATAATCCTTTGGATAGATACCCAGTAATGGGATTGCTGGGTCAAATGGAATTTCTATTTCTAGGTCCTCTAGGAATCGCCACACCGTCTTCCACAATGGTTGAACTAATTTACACTCCAACCAACAGTGTAAAATTTGTTCCTATTTCTCCACATCCTCTCCAGCATCTGTTGTCTCCTGATTTTTTAATGATCGCCATTCTAACTGGTGTGAGATGGTATATCAATGTAGTTTTGATTTGCCTTTCTCTAATGACCAGTGATGATGAGCATTTTTTCACGTTTGTTGGCCTCATGTATGTCTTCTTTTGTAAAGTGTCTGTTCATGTCCTTTGCCCACTTTTGAATGGGCTTGTTTGTTTTTTCTTGTAAATCTGTTTTAGTTCTTTGTAGATTCTGGATATCAGCCCTTTGTCAGATGGGTAGATTGCAAACATTTTTTCACCATTCTGTTGGTTGCCGATTCACTCTAATGACTGTTTCTTTTGCTGTGCAGAAGCTGTGGAGTTTGATTAGGTCCCATTTGTCTATTTTGGCTTTTATTGCTGATGCTTTTGGTGTTTTGGTCATGAAGTCCTTGCCTACGCCTATGTCCTGGATGGTTTTGCCTAGGTTTTCTTCTAGGGTTTTTATGGTGTTAGGTCTTATGTTTAAGTCTTTAATCCATCTGGAGTTAATTTTAGTGTAAGGTGTCAGGAAGGGGTCCAGTTTCTGCTTTCTGCACATGGCTAGCCAGTTTTCCCAACTCAATTTATTAAACAGGGAATCCTTTCCCCCATTGCTTGTTTTTGTCAGGTTTATCAAAGATCAGATTGTTGTAGATGTGTGGTGTTGCCTCTGGGCCTTGTCTGTTCCATTGGTCTATATCTCTGTTTTGGTACCACTACCATGCTGTTTTGATTACTGTAGCCTTGTAGTATAGTTTGAAGTCCGGGAGTGTGATGCCTCCCACTTTGTTTTTTTTTTTTTGCTTAGAATTGTCTAGGCTATGCGGGCTCTCTTTTGGTTCCATATGAAGTTTAAAGTGGTTTTTTCCAGTTCTGTGAAGAAGGTCATTGGTAGCTTGATGGGAATAGCATTGAATCTGTAAATTACTTTGGGCAGTATGGCCATTTTCACGATATTGATTCTTCCTAACCATGAACATGGAATATTTCTCCATCTGTTTGTGTCCTCTCTTATTTCATTGAGCAGTGGTTTGTAGTTCTCCTTGAAGAGGTCCTTTACGTTCCTTGTTAGTTGTATTCCTAGGTATTTGATTCTCTTTGTAGCAATTGTGAATGGCAGTTCGTTCTTGATGTGGCTCTCTTTAAGTCTGTTATTGGTGTATAGGAATGCTTGTGATTTTTGCACATTGATTTTGTATCCCGAGACTTTGATGAAGTTACTTATCAGTTTCAGGAGATTTTGGGCTGAGACGATGGGATCTTCTAGATATACAATCAGGTCATCTGCAAATAGAGACAATTTCACTTCCTCCTTTCCTATTTGAATGCCCTTTATTTCTTTTCCTTGCCTGATTGCTCTGGCTAGAACTTCCAATACTATATTGAATAGGAGTGGTGAGAGAGGGCATCCTTGTCGAGTGCCAGATTTCAAGGGGAATGCTTCCCAGTTTTTGCCCATTCAGTATGATTTTGGCTGTTGGTTTGTCCTAAATAGCTTTTATTATTTTGAGATAGGTTCTGTCAATACCTAGTTTATTGAGGGTTTTTAGCATAAAGGGCTGTTGAATTTTGTCAAAGGCCTTCTCTGCATCAATTGAAATAATCATGTGGTTTTTGTCTTTGGTTCTGTTTATGTGGTGAATTACGTTTATAGACTTGTGTATGTTGAACCAGCCTTGCATCCCCCGGGATGAAGCCTACTTGATCATGGTGGATAAGCTTTTTGATGTGCTGTTGCAATTGGTTTGCCAGTATTTTATTGAAGATTTTTACATCTATGTTCATCATGGATATTGGCCTGAAGTTTTCTTTTCTTGCTGAGTCTCTGCCAGGTTTTGGTATCAGATGATGTTGGTCTCATAAAATGATTTGGGAAGGATTCCCTCTTTTTGTATTGTTTGGAATAGTTTCAGAAGGAATGGTACCAGCTCCTCTTTGTATGTCTGGTAGAATTCGGCTGTGAATCCGTCTGGATCTGGGCTTTTTTTGGGTGGTAGGCTCTTAATTGCTGCCTCAACTTCAGACCTTGTTATTGGTGTATTCAGTGTTTTGACTTCTTCCTGGTTTAGGCTTGGGAGGATGCAAGTGTCCAGGAATTTATCCATTTCTTGCAGGTTTACTAGTTTATGTGCATAGAAATATTTGTAATAATCTCTCATGATGGTTTGTGTTTCTGTGGAATCTGTGGTGATATCCCCTTTATAGTTTTTTATTGCATCTATTTGATTATTCTGTTTTTCTTTTTTTATTAATCTACCTGTGGTCTATTTTGTTGATCTTTTTGAAAAACCAGCTCCTGGATTTATTGATTTTTTTGAAGGGTTTTTTGTGAAGGTTTTTTTGTGAATCTCCTTCAGTTCTGCTCTGATCTTAGTTATTTCTTGTCTTCTGCTAGGTTTTGAGTCTTTTTGGTCTTGCTCCTCTAGTTCTTTCAATTTTCACAGTAGGATGTCGATTTTAGATCTTTCCTTCCTTCTCATGTGGGCATTTATTGCTATATATTTTCCTCTAGACACTGCTTTAAATGTGTCCCAGAGATTCTGGTATGTTGTGTCTTCGTTCTCGTGGGTTTTGAAGAACACCTTTATTTCTGCCTTCATTTCATTGTTTATCCAGTCAATATTCAAGAGCCATTTGTTCAGTTTCCACGACGCTGTGCGGTTCTGAGTTAGTTTCTGAATTCTGAGTTCTAACTTAATTGCACTGTGGTCTGAGAGACTGTTTGTTATGATTTCCATTCTTTTGCATTTGCTGAGGAGTGATTTACTTCCAATTATGTGGTCAGTTTTATAGTAGGTGTGATGTGGTGCTGAGAAGAATGCATATTCTGTGGATTTGGGATGGAGAGTTCTGTAAATGTCTATTAGGTTTGCTTGGTCCAGGTCTGAGTTCAAGTCCTGGATATCCTTGTTAATTTTCTGTCTCGTTGATCTATCTAATATTGACAATGGGTTGTTCCAAGTCTCCCACTATTATTGTGTGGGAGTCTAAGTCTCTTTGTAAGTCATTAAGAGCTTGCTTTATGTATCTGGGTGCTCCTGTATTTGGGTGCATAAATATTTAGGATCGTTAGCTCTTCTTGTTGCATTGATCCTTTTACCATTCTGTAATGTCCTTCTTTGTCTCTTTTGATATTTGTTGGTTTAGAGTCTATTTTATCTGAGATGAGAATTGCAACTCTTGCTCTTTTTTTTTTTTCTCTCCATTTGCTTGGTAAATCTTCCTCCATCCCTTTATTTTTGAGCCTTTGTGTATTCTTGCATGTGAGATAGGTTTCCTGGATACAGCACACTGATGGGTTTTGGCTTTTTATCCAATTTGCCAGTCTGTGTCTTTTGATTGGGGCATTTAGCACATTTACACTTAGGGTTAATATTGTTATGCGTGAATTTGATCCTGCCATTTTGATGCTAGCTGACTGTTTTGCCCATTAGTTGATGCAGTTTCTTCATTGTGTTGATGGTCTTTACTGTTTGGTATGTTTTTGGAGTGGCTGGTACTGGTTGTTCCTTTCTACATTTAGTGCCTCTTTCAGGAGCTCTTGTAAAGCAGGCCTGGTGGTGATGAAATCTCTGAGTACTTGCTTGTTTGCAAAGGATTTTATTTTTCCTTTACTTATGAAGCTTAGTTTGGCTGGATATGAAATTCTGGGTTGGAAGTTCTTTTCTTTAAGGATGTTGAATATTGGCCCCCCACTCTTCTGGCTTGTAGGGTTTCTGCTGAGAGATCTGTTGTGAGTCTGATGGGCTTCCCTTTGCGGGTAACCCGACCTTTCTCTCTCTGGCTGCCCTTAGCATTTCTCCTTCATTTCAACCCTGGTGAATCTGATGATTATGTGCCTTGGGGCTGCTCTTCTTGAGGAATACCTCAGTGGTGTTCTCTGTATTTCCTGGACTTGAATATTGGCCTGCCTTCCTATGTTGGGGAAGTTTTCCTGGATAATATCCTGAAGAGTATTTTCCAGCTTGGATTCATTCTCTCCTTCACATTCAGGCACACTTATCAAACTTAGATTAGGTCTTTTCACATAGTCCCATATTTCTTGGAGACTTTGTTCACTCCTTTTTACCTTTTTCTCTAATCTTGCCTTCTTGTTTTATTTCGTGGCGTTGACCTTCGACCTCTTGATATCCTTTATTCTGCTTGGTGAATTTGACTGTTGAAACTTGTGTATGCTTCGCAAAGTTCTCGTGTTGTGTTTTTCAGCTCCATCAATTCACTTATATTCCTCTCTAAGTTGTTTATTCTCCTTAGCATTTCATCAAATCTTTTTTCAAGGTTCTTACTTTCTTTGCATTGGGTTAGAACATGTTCCTGTAGCTCACAGAAATTTCTTATTATCCACCTTCTGAAGCCTGATTCTGTCAATTCATCAGACTCATTTTCCATCCAGCCTTGTTCCCTTGCTGGTGAGGAGTTGTGATCCCTTGTAGGAGGAGAGGTGTTCTGGTTTTGGGTGTTTTCATCCTTTTTGCACTGGTTTCTGCCATCTTTGTGTATTTATCCACCTGTTGGCCATCCCTTTATTTTGAGCCTCTTTGTGTCTTTGAATGTGAGATGGGTCTCCTGGATACAGCACACCAATGGGTCTTGACTCTATCCAGTTTGCCAGTCTGCATCTGTTAATTGGGGCATTTAGCCCAGTTACATTTAAGGTTGATATAATTGTGCGTGAATTGAATCCTATCATTATGATGCTAGCTGGTTATTTTGCCCATGAGTTGATGCAGTTTCTTCATAGCGTCAATGGTCTTTACAACTTGGTATGTTTTTGCAGTGGCTGATACTGGTTTTTCATTTCCATGTTTAGTGCTTCCTTCAGGAGCTCTTGTAAGGCAGGCTTGGTGGTGACAAAATGTTTCAGCATTTGCTTGTTTGTAAAGAATGTTATTTCTCCTTTGCCTATGAAGCTTCATTTTAGCTGGATGTGAAATTCTGGATTGAAAACTCTTTTCTTTAAGAATGTTGAATATTGGCCCCCCACTCTCTTCTGGCTTGTGTGGTTTCTGCCCAGAGATCCACTGTCAATCTGATGTGCTTCCCTTTGTGGGTAACCTGACCTTTCTCTCTGGCTGCCCTTAACATTTTTTTCTTCATTTCAGACTTGGTAAATCTGATGATTATGTGTCTTGGGGTTGCTCTCTGAGGAGTATCTTTGTGGTATTCTTTGTATTTCCTGAATTTGAATGTTGGCCTGTCTTGCTAGGTTGGAAAGTTCTTCTCGATAATATCCTGAGGAGTGTTTTCCAATTTGGTTTGATTCTCTCCATCACTTTAGGTACACCATTCAAATGTAGGTTTGGTGATTTCACATAATCCCATATTTCTTGGAGGCTTTGTTTGTTTCTTTTATCTCTTTTCTCTAATCTCATCTTCACACTTTAAATCATTCATTGATAATGACACAATGTACCAGAATCTCTGAGACACAGTTAAAGCAGTGTTTAGATGGGAATTTATAGCACTATTGCTCACAAGAGAAAGCAGGAAAGATCTACAATCAACACCCTAATATTACAGTTAATCAAAAACGAGAGAAGCAAGAGCAAACAAATTCAAAAGCTGGCAGAAGACAAGAAATAACTAAGGTAAGTACTGAACTAAAGGAGATAGAGACATGAAAAACCCTTCAAAAAAATCAAAGAATCCAGGAGCTCATTTTTTGAAAAGATCGACAAAATAAGTAGACTACTAGCCAAACTAAAAAAAGAAGAAAAGAGAGAAGAATAAAATAGACACAATAAACAATGATAAAGGGAATATCCCCATGGATTCCACAGAAATACAAACTGCCATCAGAGAATACTATAAACATCTCTATGCAAATAAGCTAGAAAATCTAGAAGAAATTGATAAATTCCTTGACACATACACACTCCCAAGACTAAACTAGGAAGAAGTCAAACCCCCTGAGTAAACCAATAACAAGTTTTGAAATTGAGGCAGTAATTAATAGCTTACCAACCAAAAAAAGCGCAGGACAAGTTGGATTCACAGCCAAATTCTACCAGAGGTACAAAGAGGAGCTGGTACCATTCCTTCTGAAACTATTCCAAACAACAGAGAAAGGACTCCTCCCTAACTCATTTTATGAGGCTAGCATCATTCTGATACCAAAACCTGGCACAGAGACACAACAAAAAAAGAAAATGTCAGGCCAGTCTCCCCAATAAACATTGATGTGAAAATCCTCAATAAAGTATTGGCAAACCATACCCAGTAATACATCAAAAAGCTTATCCACCATCATCAAGTCAGCTTCATCTCTGGGATTGAAGCCTGGTTCAACAAATGCAAATCAATAAGTGTAATCTTTCACACAAACAGAATCAATAACAAAAGACACATGATTATCTCAAGTGATGCAAAAACCGCCTTCAATAAAATTCAACACCACTTCATGCTAAAAACTCTGAATACACTAGATATCAATGGAACATATCTCAAAATAATAAGAGCTATTTATAACAAAACCACACCCAAGACAAGAATGCCCTTTCTCATTACTCCTATTCAACATAGTATTGGAAGTTCTGGCCAGTGCAATTAGGCAAGAGAAAGAAATAAAGCCTATTCAAATAGGAAGAAAGGAAGTCAAATTGTCTCTGTTTGCAGATGACATGACTGTATATTTAGAAAACACCAGTGTCTTAGCCCAAAATCTCCTTAAGCTGATAAGCAACTGTAGCAAACTCTCAGGATACAAAATCAATGTGCAAAAATCATAAGCATCCCTATACACCAATAATAGACAAACAGAGCCAAATAATGAGTGAACTCCCATTTACAATTGCTACAAAGAGAATAAAATACCTAGGAATACAACTTACAAGAGATGCAAAGGACCTCTTCAAGTATAACTACATACCACTGCTTAAGGAAATAAGAGAGGACACAAACAAATGGAAAACTACCCCATGCTCATCTATAGGAAGAATGAATATCATAAAAATGGACATACTACCCAAAGTAATTTATAGATTCAATGCCATCCCCATCAAGCTACCACTGACTTTCTTCACAGAATTAGAAAAAAACCACCTTAAACTTCATATGGAACCCAAAAAGAGCCCAGGTAGCCAAGACAATCCTAAGCAAAAAGAACCAAGCTGGAGGCATCATGCTACCTGACTTCAAACTATCCTACAAGACTACAGTAACCAAAACAGCGTGGTACTGGTACCAAAACAGATACGTAGACCAATGGAACAGAACAGAGGCCTCAGAAAGAACGCCACACATCTACAACAATCTGATTTTTGACAAACCTGACAAAAACAAGCAGTGGGGAAAGGATTCCCTATTTAATAAATGGTGTTGAGAAAACTGGCTAACCCTATGCAGAAAACTGACTTGAAAAATGATCCCTCTGAGTAATACTTTAAGTGCAAACCAATAAGTTGTGCTATGAAGAGGCTACTTTTGTTATTGTTTGGTTCAAATTTTTTATTTCCTAATAAGATTGTTTTAATTCAAAGATTATTTGTCAGTGTTTTTCTTGATTTTCAGGTATATGTGGACATTTATTCATCTTTTCCTGCACTGATTTCTAATCATGTTTTAGTCACAGGACAGAATCTAAATTATTTCAATTTTTAAAAATAATTGCTATTTTCTTTATGACCCAATATCCAGTAAATTTTTATAATTACATATCTCCTTTAAAAGAATGTATCTACTGTCTTTTGGGAGTGTGGTATTCTGAATATGTGCATTCACCATGTGCTAGGGATTGAATATGATTTGTTTGTCCCCACCAAAGCTGATGTTAAAATTTGATTACCATTGTGACTGTTAGAATATGGGGGCTACTGGGAGGTGTTTGGGTTATGGGGCAGATTCCTTATGAGTGGCTTGGTGCTGTTCTAGAGGTAGTGAATTCTTTTCTTACAAAACTGGAAGCTGAATTAGCTCTTGTGGAGATGACTTAGTTCTCTGGGGAGTGCGTTATCACAAAACCAGGATGTTCATAAGTCGTCCCTCTCCTTGCAGGTTCCCACTTCTCTTTTGACCTTCTTCACCATGTTTTGATATAGCACAACACCCCCACCAGAAGCTGAGCAGGTGCTGGTACCATGCTTCTTGTACAGCCAGCAGAACTGTGAGCTAAATCTCTTCTCTTTGTAAACTACCGGGCTGCATGTAGTATTTTATAGTAATACAAAATAGATTAAGACATCATGTTTATTAATTATGTTGTTCAAATAATCTATGTCTGCTGACTTCTTCCTCTATATCTGTTATTGAGGGATATGTTTTAAATATCTTGCACTATAAGTTTGTATTTGACCATGCCATTTTGTCTTAATCAATTTTTGCTTTACATAGTTTTAAACAAATATTAAATTCATATAAATTTAAAATTGTCTATCTACATTGTGAACTGAAGTTTTATCATCATGTAGTGATCACCTGGTCTCTAGCAATGCTTTTTATCTCAAAAATCAATTTTGTCTTATATTAATACAATTACTTCAGCTTTCTTTTGAATTGTATTTGTAATCTTTCTCTGTCCTTGTGTTTAATATAATTCTTTTGTAAACAGCATATTCTCGGATTTTAAAAAAATTCTTTTGGACAAATCGTCTTTCTAACTGCATTTTAAATACATTTGCATTTAATATGATTACTGCCATATTTTGTGTTTAATCTACCATCTTATAATTTTTACAAGTTCCAACTATTCCGTATTTTCTCTCATTTTATTTCCTTCTTTGTATTGAGATTGTTTTTATGATTTCATTTTTTTTCTCTACTAGCTTATTTCACTCTACTACTGTGTTTCTATTCATTTTGTGGTTATTCTTGAAATTGCAGCATGCACCAGGCAACTTGTTAAAATTTAAAATTAATAAGTTTACCCTTATCCTAGACAGTAAGATATCTGAGAACTCATTTTTACCTTCTGAAATATATATTACTATTGCCATGTATTTATTTATATATTACTCATTAACTCTGGTAGACAATATCATTGATTTATATAATGTTCATTTATATTAACTTAAAATACCTACTTGATTTGCTCTTCTTTCCTTGCATCTGGCATCACCTTTAGATTTTGGTTTATTATTAGTTGGCAATGATCTGTTTTCGTCTGAATATGTGGCTGGGTGTTAGGGCAGATTGTATTTTTCAAAGATGGTTGCAACAATATGTCTCATCCCACATTCTGCTGTTAAAGTGTGATTTTGACACTCTTACCATAGATTAAGATCTACTTTTCTTCCCCCTTAACATTGGATGGCTTTTACGTGACCTATTAAAATAAAAACTTTAGACAAATTAAGTTTAATAGTTTAATGGAGCAAAGAACAGTTTATGATTCAGGCAGCCTGCAGAACTGCAATAGGTTCAGAGTGACTCTGGGGCTGCCACATGGTCAGACAATATTTATTAATAGAAATTGGAAAGTGATGTACAGAAATATAAATAAGGTATAGAAACAGCTGGACTGGTTACAGCTTGGCATTTACCTTGTTTGAACAGAGTTTGAATCGTTGGCTGCATGTGATTGGCTACAAGAGCAGGTTATAGTCTGTTTACATATCCAGTTAAATTACAGTTCATTCTATGAGAAATCTTTAGGCTAACTTAACATATGTAAGGAGGCAGTTTTAACTTAAATTTACAGACCTAAGGAGTATGGTAGAAGTGATATTATGTGATTTCTGAGGCTAAGTGATAAAAGATTATTAAGCTTTATTTTCTTCCCTGTACTCTCACTCTTGAAGCCCTCAGCCACTAGGGAAGCAGTCTGACTGCCCTGAAACTTCTTTGCTATAAATAAGCACAAACTGGCCTATGTGAAAAAAAAACCCATGTAGTGGTCCTGACGTTTCATGAAGAGAGACGCAGAGCCAGCTCTGACCTGCTCCTGCCTCTCATTGTTCCAGTTCCAGCCACTTTGCAACTGCATGAGAGATTGCAACACAGAAATATTCCAACAAGTTCATCTTACAGAAACTATGAGAGAGAAAATGATTGTTATTTTACATCCTTAAATTTTGAGGCAATTTGTTACACATCAGTATGCAATTAAAGTATCTTTCATTCATGAAAGGCATGTTCACTGGGAATAAAATTTCAGGTTGACAGTTATTTTCTCTGAGCACATTGAAAATGTATCTAACGTTTTCCTTTTATTATGTGGCTGTGCAGAAGTAAGCTTTCATTCTAACTGTTGCTCTTTCATGTGGTTCTGTCTTTTCTCTGAGTGATTTTAATTGTTCTCTTAGTTTTTATTCACTTTCACCCAGTATTTATTTTTCTGTATGAAATTCACTAGGTGTCTTTATGCAGTAGATTCATGCCTTAAATCAGCTTTAGAAAATGCTAAGTCATTATCTTTTTATTATTACTCCTACTCCATTCTCTCTTCTCCTTCTAGGACTCAGAGTGGAAGTTGATTGAAACTTCTCACATTGTCCACCACATTACTTCATCTTTAGTTTATATTTTTCATATTTGTGTCTCTTTCTGATGTGTTCTGAGCAATATTTTCTTGTATATACCCTAGATTATTAGTTCTCTCTTGAGCTGTGTCCAATCTGCTATTAAAGTCATCCACTGAACTTTTAATTTCATTTGTTAATTTTTTTGGTTACTTTTAGAGCTCTATTTTGTTCTTCTACAGGTTTGTTATATTGCTTTTCTCTTTCCCCGAAGATGTAATACTTTGACACAAATATACAATGTGTAATTATCAAATCTGGGTAATTGGGATAGGCATCATCTCAAACATTTATCATTTCTTTGTGTTGGGAACTTTCCAAATCTCTTCTGGCTATTTTGAAATATACAATAAATTATTGCTAACTATAGTCACCCTATTGTTCTATCATACACTAGAACTTATTTCTTCTATCTAACTATATGTATGTGTCCATTAACCAACCCCTCTTTATTCTCCCACCTTCTAACATTTCCAGTCTCTGGTAACCAACATTCTATTCACTATCTCCATGAGATGAATTTTATTAGCTTCTGTAGGTGAGTGAGAGCATACGATACGTGTTATTCAGTGACTGGCTTATTTCACTTAACATAAAGTCCCCCAGTTCCATCCATACTATTGTGAATGAAAAGAATTTCATTCTTTTCTATGACTGAATGGTGTACTCCATTATGAATATTCAGCACATTTTCTTTAACCATTCATCTGCTGTTTTAAAATTTTTAAAAAATAATTTTGTGCATCTATCTTGCTTTTTTAAAACTTTCATTTTAGGTTCAAATAAGTTTAAAATTTTAAGTACATGTGCAGGTTTGTTATATAGGTAAACTAGCGTCATTGGGGTTTGTTGTACAAATTATTTCATCACCCAGCTATTAAACCTAGTACCCATTAGTTATTTTTCCTGATCCTCTACTTCCTCCCACCCTCTACCCTCTGATAGACCCCCGTGTGTGTTTTTCCCGTCTATGTGTTCTCATTATTTAGCTGCCACTTATAAGTGAAAATATGTGGTATTTGATATTCTGTTCCTGAGTTAGTTTGCTAAGGACAATGGCTTCCAGCTTAATTTATATTCCTGCAAAGAACATGATCTCATTCTTTTTCATGGCTACATAATATTTCATGGTGTATATGTATCACATTTTCTTTATTCAATCTACCATTGATCAGCATTTAAGTTGATTCCAAGTTTTTGATACTGTGACTAGTGCTGTGATAAATATACATGTACATGTGTCTATAATAGAATGATTTATATTCCACTGGCTATATACTTAGTAATGAAATTGCTGAGTCTAATGGTATTTCTGCTTCTAGGTCTTTGAGGAATTGCCATACTGTCTTCCACAATGGCTGAACTAATTTACACTCTCACCAACAGTCTATAAGTGTTCCATTTTCTCTACAACCTCACCAACATCTGTTTTTTTTTGTTTTTTTTTTTTACTTTTTAACCCATTTGTGCCTGAGATTGCAATTTTTTGAATTTTTGCCGTCAGATCTTGGCAATGACTTGAGCGGTCAAATATAAATAACTCCCACATGCTTAGTGTTACAACAATGGAACACTAAGCATAAATGTGTCAGCCATTCTGACTGGTGTGAGATGTTATCTCCCTATGATTTTGATTTGCATTTCTCTGATGATCAGTAATATGAGCATTTTTCATATGCTTTTTATCTGCATGTATGCCTTCTTTTGAAAAGGGTCTGTTTCATGTTCTTTGCTCACTTTTAAATGGCTTTTTTTTTAACTTTGTTTAATTTTCTTACAGATGCTGCGTATTAGACTTTTGTTGAATGCATAGTTTGAAAAAATTTTCTCCCATTCTGTAGGTTACCTGTTCACTCTGTTGATAGTTTCCTTTGCTGTGCAGAAGCTCTTTAGCTTAATTAGATCCTATTTGCCAATTTTTGCTTTTGTTGCAATTGCGTTTGGCATCCTCCTCATGCAATATTTGCCCATTCCTGTGTTCAGAATGGTATGGCCTAGGTTGTCTCCCAAGGTTTTTATAGTTTTGCGTTTTACATTTAAGTCTTTAATCCATCTTGAGTTCATTTTTGCATATAGTATGAGGAGCGCTCCAGTTTCAATCTTATGCATATGGCTACTCAGTTATCCCAGCACCATTTATTGAATAGGAAGTCCTTTCCCCATTGACTGCTTTTGAAAACTTGGTCAAAGATCAGATAGTTATAGGTATGCAGCCTTATCTCTGGGCTCTCTATTCTGTTTCGTTGGTCTTTGTGTCTGTTCTTGTACCAGTACCATGTTATTTTGGTTAGTGTAGCCCTTTAGCTAGGCTGAAATCTAGTAGTGTGATGCCTCTAAGGTTTGTTCTTTTTGCTCAGGATTGCCTTGGCTATTCAGGCTCATTTTTTTGTTTTATATGAATGTTAAAATTTTTTTTTTTTTTTTTTTTTTTTTTTTTTTTTAGCTCTGTGAAGAAAGTCAGCGATGGTTTAATGAAAATAGCATTGAATCTATAAATTGCTTTGGGCAGTATAAGCCATTTTAACAATATTGATTCTTCCTATCCAAGAGTATGGAATATTTTTCCATTTCTTCATGTCATCTCTGATTTCTGTGAGCAGTGTTTTGCAGTTCCACTTGTAGAGATTTTTCACCTCCCTGGTTAGCTGTATCCCTAGGGTTTGTTTGTTATTTGTGTGTGTGTGTGTGTGGCAATTATGAATAGGATTGCATTCCTGATTTTGCTCTTGATTTGACTATTGTTGGTGCATAGAAATGTCAGTGATTTTTGCACATTGATTTTGTATCCTGAGACTTTGCTGAAGTTGTTTATCAGCTCAAAGAACTTTTGGGCTGAGATTATGGGGTTTTCTAGATATAGGGTTATGACACACCCAAACAAAGATAGTTTGACTTCCCCTGTGGTATTTGAATGCTCTTTATTTCTTTCTCTTGCCTGATTGCCCTGTACAGAACTTCCAAAACTATGTTGAATAGGAGTGATGAGAGAGGACATCCTTGTCTTGTGCATGTTTTCAAGGAAAATGCTTTCAGGTTTTGCCCATTCTGCATAATGCTGGCTGTGGGTTTGTCATAGACAGTTCTTAATATTTTGAAGGATCAATACCTAATTTATTGAGAGTTTTTAACATGAAAAGGTGTTGAGTTTTATCAAAAGCCTTTTCTGCATCTCTTGAGATAATTGTGGTTTTTGTCTTTGGTTCTGTTTATCTGATTAATTACATTTATTTATTTGCTTATGTTCAACCAAACTTGCATTCCATGGATAAAGCCTATTTGGTTATGATGAATAAAGTTTCTGATGTGTTGCTGTTTTCAGTTTACCAGTATTTTGTTGGAGGGTTTTGCATCAATGTTCACCCAGGATATTGACCTGAAGTTTTCATTCCTTTTTGTGTCTCTGCCAGGTTTTGGTATAAGAATGATGATGGCCTCATAGAATGAGTTAGAAATATTTTTTGAAATAGTTTCAGCTGGAATATTACCAGCTCTTCTGTATACATGTGGTAGAAATTTCTACATGTGGTAGAAATCGGCTGTGAATCCATCTGGTCATGGACTTTTTTTGGTTATAGTCTAATTGTTACTAACTTAATTTCAAAGCTGTTTATTGGCCTGTTCAGGGATTCAATTTCCTCCTGCTTTAGTCTTGGGAAGGCAAATGTGTCCAGGAAATAATCAATTTCTTCTAGATTTTTTAGTTTATGTGCATAGTGGTTGGTGTTCATAATATTCTCTGATGGTTACTATTATTTCTCTGCCATCTGTGTTAATATCCTTTTCATTTCTGATTGTGTTTATTTGAATCTTCTCTCTTTTCTTCTTTTTTAGTCTGGGTGGTGATCTATTTTATTAGTTTTTCAAAAAACAACAAGCTCCTGGATTCATTGATCTTTTGAATGCTTTTTTGTGTCTCAATCTCCTTCAGTTCAACTCTGATTTTAGTTATTTCTTGTTTTCTGCTGACATTGGGATTTGTTTGGCCTTGGTTCTCTAGTTCTTTTAGTTGTGATGTTAGGGTATTAACTTGAGATCTTTCTAAATTTTGATGAGTACATTTAGTGCTATAAATTTTCCACTTAACACTGCCTTGGCTGTATCCTAGAGATTCTGCCATGTTGTATGCTTCTTCTCATTAGTTTCAAAGAACTCCTTGATTTCTGCCTTAATTTCATTATTTACCCAAAAGCAATTTAGAAGAAGGTTATTCAATTTCCATGTAATTGTAAGGTTTTGAGTGAATTTCTTAGTCTTGATTTCTTATTTGATTATGCTGTGGTACAAGAGATTGCTTGTTATGACTTCAGTTCATTTGCATTTACTGAGGAGAGTTTTACTTCAGATTATGTGATCAGTTTTAGAGTATGTCCTATGTGGTAATGAGAATAATGTATATTGGATTGTTTTTGGATGGTGGGTTCTGTAGTGAACAACTCAGAAACAGAAAGTCAAATACTGCATGTTTTCACTTATAAATGGAACTAAATAATGTATATACATGGACATAGAGAGTAGAATAATAGACGTTGGAGACTTGGAAGGGTGGGAGAGTGGGAGGGAGGTAAGGGATGAGAAACTACTCAATGGGTACAACATACATTATTTGGATGATGGTTACACTAAAAGCCCAGACTTTACCATTATGCAATATAGCCATGTAACAAAACTGCACATGTACCTCTTAAATTTATAGAAATTTTTTAAAAAGTATTGTTTTTCCTTAAATACTTGGTGGAATTCAGCATTTTTCTTCTCAGAAAGTTTATAACTATGAATTCAATCTCTTCTATTTATACAGGGTTATTAAGTTTATCTATTTCTTCTTGGGTGAATTGTGGTAGTATGTCTATTTCTCACTATGAATTGGTTCATTTCCTTGTGAAAATGGAATGGTCCTTTTCATCTAAGTTGTAGAATGCATGTGCATAAAATTGTTTATAAGATATTCCATTATCATTTTAATGTCTGTGGAGTCCTTCTTTCATTCATGATTTGGTTATATGTATTTTCTCTCTTCTTTGTCTATCTTGCCAGATGATTAACAATTCTAATAATTTTTTTTCAAAGAACCATCTTTTGGTTTTATTTGTTTTCTCTATCACTTCTTTGTTCTCAATCTCATTGATTTCAGTTCTTATTTTTATTACTTCCTTTCTTCTTGCGTACTTAAAGTGCTTTTGTACATATATTTTAAATTAATTAATTACATTTAAATTACTCTTTACAATTTTTCTCATTACAAAACAGACACCTAGAATAGATATCACAGGACTTTACCTTCAATGAAAGTCTTCCATCATAGCTAAGCATTTTAAATTATAAATGACTGCTTTTGCCTTACACTCAAGCTTCATTCTGCCTTTTTATTTTTGGTAAATTAAGCCTTTTCTGTGACTGTGCCATTGGGCATTTCCCTACCTCTGTTTTGTTTTCCCCTTTCACAGGTAAGGCCTTCTTATAGGTTATGCTCTGCTACAGACAGATTTCTATCTGCAAAATCATGGCAAGTCCTTTCTTCCTTTACCTCAAGTCAGACTTAGAGCATAATGTTAAGAATTTCCATTTGTTGTTCAGCTACTGGGCACCAGACACCATGCTAAACACTTCACATGCATATTATCTAATTGACACACCAAATTATTTGTTAGGGGCTATTGTTCATTTCATTGAAAGGCAACAGAAAGTCAGGAATGTAACATAGTTTGTTAGGCCATAGAGCTAGTACATAGTAGAACCAGAATGTAACTCCAGGCCTATCTGACTGCAAAACTACATTTATCAGCATTATAGTATACAGCTTTCTGGTATACTTTAATATTCTCCTATTTTATTTTTACTGCCAGAATACTTTATCTAGCCATAATTAATGTAATACACTATAGTTCATGCTCATCTTTACTTCTCCACATATGTAGAACATGTTGACTCTTACCCAGGGTCATAGCTCACTTCTACTTGCATGCAGACTTCTAATCACCTACTCTTGAGCTATGTAAAATTTCTTACCTAATAGGAGGTCTCATCTGTCTGCTACTATCATCTTCCTCTTTTGTCCAAGCCTGCCTCCAATATGTTGGTATAGCTTAGGGATATCCAAATCTTAGTGTACATCAGAATCACCAGGAGAGCTTTATAAACAGATCGTTGGTCTCCACTCCCAGAGTTTCTTACACAGTAGGTGTGGGGTGAGGCCTGAGAATTTGCAATTCTAAAAATTTTCCTGATGAGGTTCATGGATTTCACTTGAGTATCACTGGTATAGTAATGTGGCTGATCAAATGATCTTTGGTATATTTTCATTATACAGGTAGAATTACAAACTAGATATGAATTCTTACTATATGTGTCTAGTCAAAAGCATGCAGAAGAAAAAAATCATAAAGAAGAAAAAATCACAAGAACACAAAATATGACACACAAAATATATTTTATCACCAACAAAACTTGAAAAACACTGCATACCATTGATCCATTTAGAAGATCATCCTGCACATTAGCTTAGGAAAGGATAGAAGTATTATGGCAATAAAGCTATCCTCAAATTATATTTAACCATGTATTTCCAAATATTTTTAAAACTCATTTGGTCACAAAACATTTTTTTTTTCCAAGTAGAGGATCCTGTAAAACTAGTGTTATTCAGGACACAGTTTAAGAAATGCTGCTCTAAAGTAATCTTTTTTTCAGGAGAGGTCAATCATCCCTGGGGGATTTTCCAGGATACTAGAGGCTTGGTTCCACTTCATTTAAATCACCCTGAGGATTTATTTAGTCTGTGCAGAATCCAGATATAATTTTATCTACCATGGTTGTTGGAACACTGGGATCAGTTAGTTCTGAACAAAACTATGCCAGTGGTAAAATTGACTTTAAGGGCAGATATTCAGGGACCATGAATCAGGAATACCAAAAGTCTTCGGGGATCAACTATCTCTATTCGTGATATATGTATGATCATACAATTTATAGTCTGATATAGAATTTTGACTTGCATTGATGTCAAACTTAGTTACTCACCTTGTAAACTCTGCCATACATTTTTTTCCAAATCAAGACAGATATTTTTTCATATATTATATTCCAAAATGTTTCTCATTCTAAAGTTTCTGAACAGCAGTTAAATAAGCTCAACTTCATCAGAAGGCTGGAATGGAGTTCTGCAGAATCAAATGAGTGGGACTCATTTAGCAAAACATAAATTATTTCATACAGTCATCTCATCTACTTTGGGGCTTCAGTTCCCTCTGAATGGACCAATGGTTATTGATCCTTTCCAGTGTGTGCATACTTCTCCTTGGTCATAGAGAAGGCAGAAGTAAAAAGACTTGAGTAACTTTGCTTTAGCTCTTTGTCCTTTGCTGTTATATCACTAGTCCCAGGGGGTGAGCTTGTGCTACAGATAGACTTGAGCATCATCGCCATAAAATAGAAGGTGGAGTGCAGGATTAGTTATACACAGGAAAACTATGGATGCTGATGAAATAAATTTGATGATAAGTTTATAATTACCTTTATTATTTAATATTTTAAGATAGTTATATGTATCATTTTTGATAAATTAATTACTGATTTGTTTTGCCTTTATAGTTTCAGGTAGCTAAGCTTTTTATAAACCAGGCCTATAGCCTCTTCTGACATTCATATATTCTTTTCAAATAAGAATCTATGAAATATATGAGGGTTCTTTCCTACCCACCTAGTAAGCGATCAGTTTACCAGTAGGGAAAGTGGATTACTTTCCTTTACTAGTTGGGAAAGTGGATTACTAATCCACTTTCCCTACTATCTCACAAAAATTACAACACATTATCTGTGAATAATATATTTTAAAATAGTATGCCTGGGTAGTACATTACAATCAGCAAGCACTTTCATATTTGATTCTAATAACAATTTTATGAAGTAGGTATGATATTGTGAAATAGACTTTTGGTCTTCTTCCCTGTTTCCTGGCATAAAACTCTAAAATATTTGAACTTTCCAAAGTGATAAATATTTTTGTACGCAAATGAATTGACTGAGGATTGGCATCCCCTAGATAGCTTCAGGAGGGGAGCTGCTCACTGGAAAGACCAAGGCAGGATTAGAAGGTTGGGACTTTAAGCCCCACCTTTCTTCAGGGGAGAGAAGTTGAAGTTGATAGCCTGTGACGAATGATTTAATCAATCATGCCTATGTAATAAAGCTTCCATAAACCCCAAAAGGACTAGGTTCAAAGAGAGCTTCCTGATTGCTGAACATGTGGAGGTTCTTAGAGAGGACATGGAGGCTCTGTGCCTTGCCTATGCATCTTTTCCATCTGGTGTTCATCTGAATCCTTTGTAATATTCTTTGTAATAAACCAGTAAATGTAAGTATGTGTCTCCCTGAGTTCTGTGAGCAGCTCTAGCAAATTAAATAAACCCAAGGGGGGGTCATATGAACTTCAATTGATAGCTGGTTGATCAGAAGCACAGGTATAACAACCTGGGGCTTGTGACTGGTGTCTGAAGTCAGGACAGTCTTTTGGAACTGAGTCCTCAACCTGTGAGGTATAATGCTATCTCCAAGTAGATAGTGTCAGAATTGAATTAGAGGACACACCGCTGGTGTCCACTGATCGCTTACTAGGTGGGTAAGGAAAGGACCCTCACACATCTGGGGTCACAGAAGTGTTCTGTATTGTGAGAGTATAGAAGCAACTGAGTTAGTTTTCTCCAATAGCCTCAGTAGGTCAAATTAGGACTTTTTCAGATGGCCTTCAAGACAACTCAGTCAAAATGTAAATGGTTGTTTTTTAAAAAAATTACCATTAAAGTATGCAACAAGAATTTCTGATCCTTGCTCTATCCCTTATTCCTATTATCAGTATGATGAGTTTAGTTTTCTACTTTGTTCATGTATTTACTCATTTGAATTTTTAAAAATGAGTTATTTTTAAATCAAAAGCAATAAAGATTTTCTTAAGTCTGTTAGAACTGAATTAACTTCTAAAGGGTTACCAATTCTGTCTCCCAAATCCATCATTTTAAATGAGGTTTTTTCAGTAGTAAGCATAAAGTATCTCTATTACTGTATGAAACAAAAGAACTGTTGAAAATATAATTAAAGATTCTCTGAACAAATCTGGAGTTAAGAATAAGGAATCAACTCTTAATACCCCATCCACTAAGGTTAGAAGGGTGGCATGATCATGAAGGATGCAGAATACAGATGTCAATCCCTTGGATTTTCAAGTGTAAAATAGGGCAAGTGCTATTACTACCTAGAAACACATATTTATATTTATTTCTTAATCAAAAATAGGTTAGTATGAGCATCGTCCTCATAAAGGAGGAAAACAAATTAGAGATACCGATCATGTGATGCACAAGTGAGTTGTCAGAGAAGTTGAAATCTTAGTGACAATGATTAATAAGCCTTTCTGAAGGGAACAACTGTGGTCAACACCTGCTTCATAGTTAGATGTGGTTTGTCTGCCAGATAGTGCTTAATCTCATTGCTAATATACTATGCCTAAGCTTCAAGCTCTCTGTCCCTCATACCCAGAGAGGCGGAATAGTGATGAATGAGGTTCAGATATTGGGTGAAGGTATCAGTTTTACACACAAATTGTAGCCAAACTGTATCATGGAAGCTGGCTCAAAACACTGTATATCCAAGAAACGTGAAGAACAGTTACAGTCACCATTTTATGGATAAAGGTAATTTTTTCTTCATCTCAATCTCTTACTTTATTTAATAGGTCACTTCTTGGTTGTAGCAGATATTTACAGCATTCTGTGTGTGCTCACATGAACATGTGTGTGTGTGTGTAATTTATATGTTAACATGAATCAAAGCTGACTGGATGATCTCACTTAACACCTATTCTCTGTTCACACATAAAGTTTATTCAGAGTGATACTGTTAATGATATTAGTGAGCTATTGATCTGATATTTTATCAGGCTATATAACATGTCATATATTTCTAATTAAATTTTAATTGATTCTTGAGGAACATCATTAAAATGAGCAGCGATCAGATTTGAAAGGTCTGCACTTAGCACACAAGTATAAATGTAAATATGTAATAACGAATTGTAAAGCTTTTAAGGGTGATTTTCAGCTTTTTGCACACCCCTTCACCATAAAAAATCTAAAGATTCCTTTAAACTCACTCAGAGCTAGCATTTCTGAAGTGTTTTTTGATGTTTACACCTAGAGGATTTATTAGATGGCAAGATACAGAACAATTTGAGAATTTATCTAGCAGTAGAATATAGCAGATAAGAGCTTAGACTCTAATATGAATCTCCATATATTAAAATCCCAGACCCATCATTTACAGGTTATTTAACTTTGGAAAGTTTTTCAGACTCTCCATGTCTATGCCTCAGTTCTCACCTATAAACCTTCATAAAGTAGCTTCGAGGGTAAAATAATGATAATCCGCATAAAATTCCTTGAACAGTGCCTGGCACATAGTGAACAGTAAATCATAACACTTTGTTCACTGGGCAGAAAAACAAATGCTGCTAGCCCCCTGGATGACATTCTCTTCCTCTCTGGGAAGAGACTACATATACACGTTAGGAAGATACTTTTTACTAAAGTCATTTTCAATTAGTATTTTGGATTTAAGTGGTGCTGAAGTATATTGCATAGCAAAATCTGAGGGTAAGTAGGCATTGTAATCAAAATTTCAAGTAGTAATAAATGAAATGTTCTAAACACATTTAAATCTCATTATGTCAGTTAAGGCACCTCTCGGGACTTGCAGTTCCCCTTAATAACTAGATGTTAAAAAGGCAATCAAATACAGTGTTTCCTGGGACACATATAAGGGCAGGAGAAATTCCTTTGCAAAAATGAAAAACAGTAGATGTTAATGCCACAATGCAAAGCATTTGTGGAATCTTTAGGTTTTTCTTGACCATCCACCTTTCTATACAGCAATTCAATCATTTAGACAAATCTCCTTCAACGTATAATAAAAAGAATACTAGATTTTGAGTAAGATAAAGTCCATAAATTAGACAAAGTTGCTAGAAAAGGGATCCCTTAGCAATCTTCCTTAACTGCAATTATTAGCTGGGTTTTGCAAAGAATGCAAATTTATCTGTGAAAATTGGTGTTATCACTAGACTAATACTCATTATTTTGGTCCGGGAATCCGGAATGATAGTACTTATGCTGGTAACTACCTTCGATCACTTAAGAACCATAAAAAGATACTTTCATATAACATTTGTGACTTTTTTTCTCTAGCAAGTTATTGCATGTGCATGTCTTGGTGAATTTTTAAACCCATGCGCTTGGAAGATCTGGCTTCATCCCTGACATTCTGCATTTCTGCTCTTTGCAGAGTCCTTTACCCACTGGGCAGGCTTGTAGCTATCTCCGTGGCAAGGCAGGGCCTTTCCTGGCATGTAAACCTGCTAGGTGAATCCGCCCCTCAAGGGCGTGTCAGTACCATTTTCTGGAGCAATGTCACAGGGTGGCTCCATTTTCCATTTGAGCTCAAATATTTTGCTGCTTCCTCTGCAGCTGCCAGACCTGCTCTTGCTGCTGCTCAGGTAGCTTTCTTCTCTTCCTGGCACCACTATGGGCAGAGGTTTTGGATAAGTGGTTTCTATACGTGTGTTGTTTGTCTTCCTGCCTGCCTGCTTGCCTGCCTTTTTTTTTCTCCATTATATTTCTCTGTTTGTTCCTTAGGGAGAGTGACTGGTAGGTCCCTTGCTGACGACTGGAAGAAGATGAGCTCGAGCTATTGGAGCGAGACCAGCAGCAGCAGCTGTGCAACCCAGCAGCTCCCAGAGGTGCTGCAGTGCCAGCCCCAGCATTACCACTGCTACCATCAGTCTAGCCAAGCCCAGCAACCTCCAGAAAAAAATGTAATGTATGAGCGAGTGAGGACCTACAGTGGGCCCATGAACAAGGTGGTGCAGGCCTTGGACCCCTTCAACTCAAGGGAAGTGCTCTCCCCTCTAAAACTGCCTCCTCCTACCAAAATTTGGTTTGGAGCGACCACTCTCAGGTACAACAAAGATAGCTATGCTGGGCTAGTGGAGAAGGGCAATCCTCAACCTGATTCTCTTCCTTTCTGCTTGTTTGCCTCTATTCTACAGGATATTTTTTGGTGGATTGCAGTTATATTTGCCTTGGACAGTCACCCAAATTCATCTCTTCGCTGTTATTTCATTTACTAGTGTCTATGGTTGTTTGTTTTCGGGTTTCAATGATTTCATAATCTAACTATAGCATGGGAAGGCTCATTTTCTGTTTGGTCTGACTGAAAGATCTGATCCAAAGAATCCTTTTGCCAGTACTGCAAAGCAATTTTCAAGTTGAGTACGGTTTGTTTTTAAAATAAGTTCTTACTGATTCACTTCATATCAGAAGCAAACAGGTTTTTTTTGTGTCAAATATGGTGATACAGGTACAGTGGTATGTCTGAGTGATAAGCAATTATTTGTGCTCAGCAAAATAGTATGCTGCTCCAGGATAAGTAAGTGGTGCAAATATCTGACTTGTCATATGTGTTTTATCTTCTAAGAATGACACACTTATTGTTGTACAGCCTAGGTGAATAATTTATGGAATACTTATAGAAAGATTACTGAAAGAATGGATATAGGACTGAGGAAGGCAAGATGTAAGCAACTGTTACATGAAAGCTACAAAAGATGAACTCTAAGACATCCCATAAAATGAAATAAATTTGTTTCTTCAGAGTTATCCTTAGCATCAATGCCTGTGTTAACAACTTTGTCAATAAATGCAAGGTAACACTGTAAGACAGATTTATGTGTATTTTCATCTTCTGACAATTTTTACATTAAATTTGCATGTTTTAAGCTTCATGGAAAATTTTGTCCAAACTGAAATTATGGATTTTAAGATACAAAAATCACAAAAAGCAGTAATTGGGATATGATGATATGCTACATTATTATTACCAATCAGGAATAATATATATTACTTTTCCAAAACCCACAAATTTAAGTATAATATAAAGTAACATTTCTCAACTGCATTATAGAACTATTTTTAAAATAATTATTCAAAGATATAGATAACCCCCAAACTCCAAATGCCACAACTTTACTCTTTTATTTCAATCTTACCTTCATTTCAGGGAAAACTATTTTTTAAAAATTTAGGATTTACCATCAGTAATTTCCTGGTTGAGCAAAATTCCACTTGTACTGAAGTCAAGGAGAAGAAAAATATAAAGGTCAAAAATACTAGTTTGTATGAGTGATAAAAATAATGCAAATGTACATCCCAATATTCATATTGAGATGCTAATGCAGAACAAAATGAATGTCAGCTTTGTTTTATTATAGCTCAAAAACAATAATGTGAAGGTTAAAAACAATTACTGTTATCATAGGAATGCTAAAATCATCCTATTTGCCATAGTTATTTAAACATATTGAGAAATTTTTTGTCAACTTGCTAGTAAAAGAAAGTAAATAGACATTTAAAAGCTGAAATTTCACAAATTATAAATATTGGCTACAGAACCATTCTTAGGACTATGTTTTATTGTTTGCTCCTGGTTCAACTTCCCCTTTCAATAACTCAGGACCAAGTTGGTTGCACTTTTTACAAGATTTTCCTTATTTTACCTGGCATTTGCCAGAGTGATCCTTACAAATAGACTATCTCCATCCTAAAATGCAGTTCACCATAGAGGAGTTTATAAAGAACCTTAGGGGTAGAAGGTGCAGCCGCAGAAACTGGGATAAAAGATTAGAATTGAGGACTCTGTGAAGTCTGAAGTTATTTATGACTGAAAAGAAAGAAAAGGAAGTGCTGAGAGCAAACGAGAAAGGTGAAGGTTAAGCTATGAGGTAAAGGGAAAAAAGAAGTATTAATTCCTCAGTGAAGCAAGAAGAGCGAATATTTGACTATAAATTTTCAGACTGAGTTGGATATCAAAGGGCATTCACAAATCCACAAAAGACAATTTGGCAAGATAGCTACCACAAAGAATATCACTAGCAAATTCTTCTATTTTATTTTCCTTTCTCCCTATTTATTGATGGAAGGCCATTGTGGCATTGTGTAAAGTAGGACCTAGATTTGATCTGAAATTACCTTTATGCTGACGAAATGAGTATAATGTGATGGCAGCTTTATTTTGTACCATGACAAGCATGAGCAACAGTACATATTATTCAAAAACCTTTCATTCACTTTATGTTTTAATAAAGTCTCTCCTTAATAAGCCATGTTTCAGATGAGCTGATGTGTAACAATTAGTCTAATACCAAAGTTTGTGACCATGGCAGCTAGAAAAATGGATATTACAATCAATTGTTGATCATCGTGAATTCAGTTAAACTTTTACTTTTTTTTTTTTGCCTTTTGGTGCTTTGATGATGTTCAGGGAATTCATGAGATTTTAAAATAAATATTACCAGTAGTAAAATATGTCGCCTTTGAGAAACCAAAATTGATGCTACTCCGCTTTGCTTCCTGAATCATAATTTTAGGTCATGTAGTAGACATTTTTGATTTAATCAAATGTTTTTTGTAGTACTTTAGTATTTGTCATTTCCAGCTTTTGAGTACATGTTTTTCTTCTCTTAACTTCGTGTGCACTAAAATGGTATTTATGGATATAAACATATTTTAAATTTCTCCAGATATATAATGTTACTTTTTTTCTTTAAAAATATATTCTATGTTTTTTGGGTATGATTTTGTTTGATTGATAGGGTGTTTCTCAGAGAAAATTAAATGTAGAAACGAGTTGCTGGTGAAATTTTCTAAATTAATGGTAGAATTAAAATTACTGGGTTTATCTGCATGAGCAGGTATAGTCAAACACAGGTATAATCAAGATCTCACATCCGTTTTAGAACCGAATATGGTCTTGCAAATAAACGGAGTTTTAGAAGCTTAAAATAAAACAAAAATTCTTAATTCGATCTTTTAAAAAGCTTAGCTATTAACCTACTGTCATTAACTCAAAATGAAATGCCTTAAATGAGCAACATTGATATTAATTATTCATTGGGCTTACATTTTTTCCTTCCACTAATTTAGGCTTTTATGAAGTTCAAGATATCTTTCATATATACAGAGGAGCTCTGTTGTGAGAGAAAAATGAATTAAAATAAAATATTTTAAATACCAGTCATTCACTGAATACATGTTTATTAAGGGCCTATTTTTTAGCAAATACGGTGATTCTCTGGATAAATACCATGAACCTGTCCAGGGAGCGTTCATTTTTAGGACAGACATATGGAGCCTGATCTGTAGGTGTCCCATGTATCTATTTATATTTCTTTTTAAAGGATTATTTTGTGTTGTGGCATCAGTATTTAATCAAGTAAAACGTGTTTTTGTGAGAGAAGGACTATTTTAGTGTATATATTATAAGGGTTGCCATTCTTTTGAATTTGAAACTTGCAAACAAATCTAACTCTAGAGAGCAGTCTGGGGGAAAATGTGTGTTTATGAATGGCCTCTGTTCTCAACAATTATCCAGCTGGGGGTAACCCTTGTTTATATGATTATTTGTGCTTTTTCTTTGGTTGCAAAGATTGTGGATAACTCCTCTACTGTTCTAGGATTTCTATACACTATCAGAAAAGTTTCCTGTTCTGTGGGGAGGGGTGTGCTGCTTTGATAAATTGTTGTTCAAGGGCGTAGTCACTGAAGTGAATGATTGTTCAGGGAAGTAGGTTGCCTGAAAAAAGGATGAGGTCATAGGACAAAGGGGTTGCATTTTCAGCTTTGGTCATCCCTTTTGTGCTTACATTTAAATGAAGCTATAGAAATTGGAGTGAAAATGCCCATGGCAATTGTATCTTGTTTAAGGGAGGTCTGATAAATTGCTGGGCCTGTTTTCAGTCAAAGGCACTCATAAGCTGTCACTGTGTGTGTATGGCAAGATATGGGGGTGGCAAGTGGAAGAGAGAGAAACTGTCCTTTCAAGTTTTTCTTCTTGGCAATTCCTCACAAAACAATTGGGGGATTTGCCATGCTCTTAATCCCTATTTAAAAGTTAAAACTTTTATAATTAAATATATTTCAGTCAACTTTTTTCTTCACACTAGGAGCTATCCCAGTAGAGGTCCTTTTTTGATTTTCAATAAAGTATATATACTCATAATTTTTAAAGATAGAAAGTATGCACTGCAAAAACACTGTATATTTTATTTTCTCTTTGTCTCTTAGTTTTCTTCAGAGAAAAAACCCAGGAATGGGTCTCTTAAATGAGGGATTTGGGATGGTGAGAAGGAGGAACAGGAAGTAGTTCTATTATACGTTTGGTTGCTTTCTTTATATGACAACAGAAGCACAGATTTTATCCTAAATAAAGTGTTTATTTCATCTAAAAAGAGATTATTATAAATTACATGTTTCTTGCTGTATGAAGTTCAGTATAACATCTCAACAATAACCTCAGGCAGGTGTTTAACTATGTTACATGGCTTTGAAAGATTTTAACAAAAACATCTCCCATACTATTCAGGGAATTTATTCAAATTGAGGTTTGCCTTGGCAAATTCTGTCAGCATAAATGTCAGGTGGTTTTTAAATATATTGTTTCTTTTGAAACTGTTTGGCCTAGAGTGTTTGTAACTCACTATTATTATCTTCAGTGATTCTCACAGTCACTGGGACTACAAGCAGCATACACAAGCCTTCCATGTTTTTCCTTCTTGGAATATTATACTGTATATTAGTCTTTATGTAAAGTTTTAAAATCCAAATTAGACAACATAAAAGAGTTACACATTCATTGTAACAAGTTTCCAAATATCTAGAAACAAAGCCTGCACTACGTATGTAATATTCTCTATGATCTAATTCTCATTGCCTTCAGTCTCTCTTGTATGTCTTACACCAGGCTTTTGAGCTCTTTGACCAGAGCTATCAACAGGAAAATAAAGCCAACAGGTCTTTACTGAAGAGATACAGATTTTGCAGTCTAAAGAGCAATTGCAGAGAAAAATCTTATAAAGAAAATGCCCAAACAAGTCTATATGGAATGTCTTAGGAAGAGCTGTAAATAAATACGCAATGATGAGATAAAATTTGGCAGAATAGAACCGTGAAGCAGTCTAGTTGGAGTCCCTAGGAATGTAGGCTTAGGTTTCAAATGTTTGGGGTTTGTTTAATTCTTGCTTTAAGAGCTTGCTAGCTATTTGCCTCAGTTACTTTATCTGTAAAATGGGGCATTAGTAATATCTAACTCATAAGATTGTCGCTAGAGTCAATGCGACATTATATGGTGGAAAACACATAGCACAGTGCCTGACACACAGGAAGTGTTCATGTATTTCCTGGAATAAATCACTTGGCCTCCCAGGACTGCATTTACCTCATTTGTAAAGCGGGGATAAAATACCTTCCTTCAAAACTGTTGTGAGTACTGATCGAGATAACATGTGAAGGTGTCCAGCACAATGTCTGGCATGGAGTTAGCACTCAATTTTCTTTCCTGTACTTGTATTATTGCTATCTAAAAATGCGGCCAAAAAACTCCCTTGCTACACAGACAAGATAATAAGCTAAATGAATAGACCCTAAAGTAAAAGTTTCTTTGACACTGGAAAGATTAAGTAAACACATATACTTGAAAGGCTTATTAAGCCTCTACTAGCTAAGAAAGGCTAATGAGGAAAAGCATGAAACCAATTTTCTAAATCGTGGGGTATGTGATCAAAAGACTGAAACAGTAGGAATGTATTTATGATGTTTACTGAAATAAACATCCTTTAGAAGAGTAATTTGGACGTTCTCATGCTCTTACAGCCTTTGAACTTGGACTTCAGTATTTGAAATGGAGTTTTAAAAATGTGTTTTCTTTTACCTTTTTTAAATGTAAAGTGACACCAAGCATTAAAGCTTGCTTGCAGTCTACATCTTGCTTAATTTTTTCTCTAGAGATGCACTTCCAGTATGGTAGCCACTAGCCACATATGGCTATTTGCAGTTACATTTAAATTAAAATAAAATTAAATTAAATATTTAGTTCCTCAATCATACTAGCTTCATTTTAAGTGCTCAAAAACCATATGTGGCTAGTGGTTGCTGTATTGAGCAGCACAGAATAGCGCATTTCCACCATTGCAGAGAGTACTATTGGACAAGTCTATACTTGTAACCACTATGCTATAGTGTATATTTCTGCCCTACACAACTGACTTTTATTTATATTACAGTCTCCAATACCTGGTTAATTATTGCATTTCATGATCATGTCCTTGTGTACAGTCTCCTAAACCACCTAAAATCCTTTGGTACATAAGCTAGGCCATAAATAAATAGTGTAAATGAACATTTCAATGTTTTTAAAATATTTTATTTACCAAGAAGGCAGATGATTTTTTCTTCTTCAGAATTCTCTTTATAAAAGATTTTTTCTCATAAACGTTACTGATTATTTTATGTCAAAATATAATGTTCCAGCACTGGGCAACAAGTTGATTAATTTTTACTTATTTAAAGAGTCATAATGCTTCAAGAGATTTGATAGAAATATGATGAAGAAACAAAATCACTTTGTACCTTATTATGCATTGTATGATCTCAGTAATAAAATGGCATTTGATTTGTAATTAAAAATCTTTTAAAAAACATTTATAATTAGGTTCTGATGTTAGGTTCAAACTCCTTATCTTGACAATGTTAAAGGGCCTCCTTAGGACAGTCCAATTCTACTTTTACAATCTATCTCCTATTACCCACTTCCTTCCACCTTGTGTTCCAGACACTACACCACTCTCTATTTCTTAAGCAAACTGAATATTTTACCTCCCTCCCCACCCCTCCTTTTATTCATGCCATCACCCATTCTGGCAACATCTACGCTTCCCTCATATCTTTGTTGGAAACACCTTTCTTTCAAAATTCATGTGGAAAGTTGTCTTCAAAATTTTCTCAACCCTGAATCTTCTCACTCTCTCCTCAATGTAGTACTCCAATCCCACCTCCATCCTAGAGGTGGTCTCCTTTTAAAGCTAGTATCACTTTGCATTATTTAACTATAAGGTGACAAGGGTACTTATAATACTGAGTTGTATGTCAGTGATCCTTCTTCCCCACCACCATGGACTGTATACTTCTTGAGGGTTGAGGTTTTTCAAATTAAAACGAATGTTTTATGTAATATAATGAAACTGGAAATTACATGTAAGTTTTTTTCTCTCTCTCGCCCTCTTCTCTCCTCCCTTTCTGTGATTATAGCTTCCAAAAATGCTTAAATGTGACAACCGGCAGTGACTTTAGGAAAGATACATGACTTAACTGGGATTGTTTGTGAGTTTCACTCTTCTGTGCCCTCTCTTTGAACTGAAAATGGAAAGTAAGACATAAATAGCCTCTGTGAAAAAAGTGAACACATAAAATAAACATAAGGGCATTATTTAATAAGTTGATTGGTTTACTATTCTAATTCTTGGGTCCCATTAAGCATCTTGATTTGACTTATTTTTATTTGGTTTATACTTTTTTCCCCTATAGGCAAATATTAATCATTAATTATTGTGGCAAATGTTGTTAAAGGGGTAGCTATTCTGATCTGTTATTATAACATTTCCCCACGATCTTGTTGTGATACTTCATTAATCAAATTATCTTGAAACTGCTAATTAGTCTGCTTATAGAGATACTTCCTTCACCTCCCATGCTGCTGAATTTCTGTGTGAAATACTTTTATTTATTGTAACTTACTCAGTTACCTTGTAATTCGTTTAGCCTATCATGTATGTGCTCAGAGATGCCTTCATAAAAACTACTACAGGTTGAGCATTTCTTATCTAAAATGCTTGGAACCATAAGTGTTTCAAATTTGGGATATTTTTCAGATTTTGAAATATTCGCATATACATAATGAACTATCTTAGGGATGGACCCAAGTCTAAGCACAAAATTCAGTTGTTTCATATACACCTTATACACATAGATCGAAGATAATTTTAAGCAACATTTTTAGTAATTTTTTGCACAAAAAGTTTTGACTGCATTTTGACTGAAACCTGTCAAATAAAATCAGGTGTGGAATTTTCCACTTGTGGTGTCATGTCAGTGCTCAAAAAGTTTTGAATTTTAGAGCATTTCAGATTTTGGATACTTGGATTAGTGATGCTCAACCTGTGCTAGTGTTCAATACTCACCCATGTACCAGAACACATTTAGAATTTACCAAGAAAAGGGCCAGACACCGTGATTTATACCTGTAATTCCAGCACTTTGAGAGGTCGAGGCAGGCCGATCACTTGAGGTCAGCAGTTCGAGACCAGATGGGTTGACGTGGTGAACCCCGCCCCCATCCCTACTAAAAATACAAAAATTAGCTTGGCATGGTGTAGCATGCCTGTAATCCCAGCTACTCTGCAGGCTAAGGAAGGAGAATCACTTGAATCTGGGAGGCAGAGTTTGCAGTGAGCTGAGATCATACCACTGCACTTACTTCAGCCTGGGTGACAGAGTGAGTAGGATTCCATTAAAAAAAAAAAAAAAAAAAGAAAGAAAGAGAAAAAGAAAAGAAATAAATTACCGAGGAAAGATTTTGAGTTCCTGCATGAATTTATTTTAAAATTTTGACAAATTTAATTACACCTAAGAATATGTTCTCTAGAAAAGTTGCTTAAATTCCCTGTACACATCCCATATCTCTCCTCTGCTGCCAAAACCTTCAACAACACTAAGTATCTATAAATTGCTTAGTCTGACTTTTAAGACCCTCCATGATCGGGCTCCTGTGGAACTTACTTTCTGAAACTCTCCTTCTGGTGTCCTATGTTTTAGCTAATTGTAAATAATTGTTCTCTAAATAAAGTCCCCAATTTTCCACAGCTATGTCTTTCACTCCATTGCTTTTACATCTGGAATGCTCCTGCTCCTCACCTTTACTAATATAGACATGCTGAAATTACACAAATTTTTCAAGCCTTTCCTCAAGTGTAATCTTGTGATCAAATCTCTGATTGTCCCAGGTTGAAGTTAGCTCTTAGCCCTCAAAACTCACCTAGTGAACTTCTTATAGGTCTTATGATAGTCTACTTAATTCCTATTTGCACACATAGTGTTTATCCCCTACATGATTATAACCATGGAAGGGTAGTGATTATATTCTACTCATCCTTTATATCTCTTTCAATGCCACTACACAATAAGTAGTGAAGAAACTGCAAGTTAATAACTTAGTCACATATATAATCAATCCAGTGAAAATAATATTTCATGTTACTACATGGGTTTTTTATTTTATTTTTTACAACTCTTCCATGTATAAGAGTATCTAGTAAACAACTTACTAGGACCTCAAAAATTAGGTAGAACAAGCATTATTATGTTTATTGTACAAATTGTACAGTGTATGAATAAAGACAATATTCCTTGTGCATTATTTGTCTGTTAAACAAATAAGGAAATTGAGGCTCAAATAGCTCAAAATAACTTGTCTATTTAATACAGCTGGTTAGTAAATGCCCTGAGTTTAGAAACCAGCTCCTAATATTTTCCTTACATCAGCTATCTCCCTTAATTAACTTTAGTTAGATACTCATGATTTCTAAATTAGTTTACATTTTCTATTTCAAAAAAAGTTTGATGATTACCTTTACTGTATATTTTCCCATTCTAATGTTCCATTATCAGAATGGAAAATATCAAAACTATATTAGAGGACAAAAATATTCTCCTTCTGATTTTCAAGGTCTTGCTCTGAAATAATTTTAGAATTCAGGGGTATATATTACGTTTTTAAGGTTTTCCTTTTATCAAAGGAGAATAACATTTTTTTCAGCTTCTGCTTTCACTTCTTTCTCCACTGCACTGAGCTACTCAAAAGCATTCTCACTAAAGTAAATAACGGAGATATTTAGGCCATTGGCACATCATCTAATTTAACTCTGAAAACAGCCTTTTAAACAAATAGTTGGAAATAAGATATACCTTTGTGAATAATGAATTCTCTAGGAAAACCAAGGTTTCCTAGTTCCAATTTAGGGTGTACAAAGGTATGGACAATTATCTCAAGTGATGTAGTGAAATTATCCCCAAAACAGACTGATTTTAATCTACTCTGGTCTAAAAATTGGTAATGCCATATGTACTTCATAAAAAGTGAAAAAGGAATAGGAGGAAGAGAGCTGTTATGACTTTCCCAAAGTTGAAAATCATTACTTGAAGCAGTGTTAGATATATTAGACATGAGCCCACATAATTATAAGCCAAATTCTTTTTCACCAGACTCTGCTTAAAGAAAGTTGCCAATAAAATATAATGCTTGTGTATATAGCAAGTTTGACCCACAGGAATAAATGACTCAACGACATGCTGAATATTTTATCAGAAAAAGTAAGGTCTTCTGGCAAAATTGAAAAGATTAGATGATATGAGTATTAAATAAAAATTCAATGGTTTATTGAGTTTTAGAGACCTGTGAGTACACTCTGTAAATGTATCAAACATTTTACAAACAACTTCTATTGAGTTTATGGAAGCTTAAATTATCTAGTCAAGGCCGTTCTCTCACACAGTCACTTTTGGGTGGGTCTCTTATTTCAGGCCTCCAAAGTTGCTTTTGACAGTGAATAATTTTAAAAGTCCCAGTATTTGACTTTCTGTTATAAGGACTAGTCAAACCTAACCATATAATTAGGTTACACAACTGGAAAAACAGAAAACATAATGAGGCAAGCAATAAAAGTGGCAAAGTATAGTGATTAAGAGCATGAGTTCTGGAGTCACGCTAACTGAGTTGGAATTCCAGCACCTTAACATTAGCTGTGTAATCTCCATCTGGTTACCTATTCTACCTCTGTCTAACTTTACTTGTGTATGCAATGGAGTCGTAATAGTATCTCCTTTATAGGGTTGTTTTGAGTGTTAAAGAGAATGATCTATGTAACATGTTTGGCATAGAAAGCTATTAATAGGTGTTAGTTATCATTATCATAATCAGCATCATCAAAGAAAAACAAGACTGACAAGTTTAAATAATATCCCATTTCTCACATGAGCTAACTAATCTCAGAGAGAGAGCATGTGTAGACCAATATCACACAAGTGGCTAGTAATATAACTGGGAATAAAATCCAGGGCTCCTGACTCCAAGTCTAGCACTTTTTCCACTATGTCATGACAGCCACCACCACCCCATTATTGCCTTCAATTATTTGGTCATCAGGAATGGGGGGCTGTGGCACAAAAGGTATAAAAACTAAAAAGTAACTGTTAATTGAATTTAATAGCTTGAATATGAAGGATTTAGGTAAGCTATATACAGATGAGTAACAGTGAAAATTAAACACTGACTGATACAGGTTATTAAGAGGGAGGTTTGGATTGTTATTCCTGGGATACTTTTAAAACTAAGATCTCCCATTCATTCATTCATTCAGAAACATTTGGGAACACTTTCTATGGAATGTTCAATGGCTATTTATGGGATGACTTGCAGCAATCTTGCCTAGAGCTTGATGCCATTGAAAATACCTTTCAACATCAAGATTTTGTTCATTTTGGACATTTTCTCACACCATCTTAGCTAGTTCTGTAAACTTCCAGGGAAAAAGTGTTTTCTTTAGCAAATCTTTCTGGAATTAATAAACTTTATGTTCAGATAGGTTTTCCCCCTTATGATCAGCCTAAATCCATATTGATGCAATTTAAATTCATGCTGGTCAACAACATATGTCTAAATATTTTTGACTCATATTAAGCTACATCTTAATGTTGTAATTTTTGAAGCTATTATATTTGTTCCCTAGTGTTTCCATGAGGGTTGTATGGGAAAGCCACATTTGTCCAGATGATCAATTCTAATAATGAAGGCTGAAGTAGGGCTAAAAATAATTGAATATATTATACTCTATGGAATTAATGTTCCAGCTTTCCACATTTAAGAAGATTAAATAATTCTTTCATTTTAGGGTGAGATTAGTCTTTGCTCAAATACAACAATTTGCTCTTCAAATATCTATTATATTAACATCTAAATAAATAATTCTGCCTATACTCACATAAACAAATGTTTTTATCTGTGATGTGTGTGTATTCCTACTTGTTTTAGTTTCTGCAGATTTATAACACTTCTTAATAAACTTTTGTATCTTAAAAGCTAGCCCAGTAAGCAAGTAAGGTTTGCTAAGTTTCATTTGCTAATGCCATCATATTTGAATTGGTTACAAGAAGGAAGAGAGAGCTATCATTTCTACAACAAGTACCAGATACTAGCCATGTGCATAACTGTCTTCTCAGAATGATACTACTGTAATATTATTAGTCCCAGCCTAAATAGACCAAACATCCTTTAGTCATGAATACCTTCATACACTCCTTATGGATGTATAATTATCATAGTCAAATTTGGGAAATTAATAGGGCAGTATCTGTTCAAATGAATAACACACGTACTCGATGGCCCAGCAATCCCTCTTCTGTGGGATCTAAAGAAACATGTTGCAAAAGGATGCTCGTTGCAGCACAGTGGAAACGTGGGAAACAATCTGAATGTTAATCGGTAGGAAAATATATAAACAAGCTATAAAACAAGCATTTTGGAATACTACTAATTTAAAATTATGAGTTAAAACATGTATCTAGTACTTAATACAAGAGATACTGTTTGGTTTAAATTGTAGAGCAATAAAAGCAATAATATTACTATTTATACATAGATATTTATGTAAAGACACCTTAACTGACAACAGTGGTCACTTCTGGGTAAGTGAGTGGAGGGGAGATGGTCAAAAGAAGGTCTTTAACCTTACCTATAACAATTTTTATATTAAGAATGTGTTCATGTATATTATTGCATAACTAAAGAGCACTCTTTTTTTTCTTGTCTCCTTGAATCTGCTCCTCTTGGGTCTGTGGGCCAAACCTGCCTACACAAGGTTGTATTTATAACCATTTTCCTAAACTGGAGAATGTATACCTGTTTCGTCTATAATCTTTAATTCTCTGCATTTGTCTGAGCAAGTCTTCTCAATTATCAGCAGAAAATCTGGGAACATATGCAAAAGATTCCTGGAAACACTGAGCCTGCAGTATTGCTGTTGATATAAGGGGTAGGGGTGGATGAAAATGCTACAAGTTCAACAACAACAAGAAGAAAGAATGCAGAACTTTTGGCAGTTTGAGTAAATGCATAGTCCTGTTTTAAGAACACATGTAACGTCTACATTATAGCTATAGTTCTGTAAGAGTCTGTCAGTGCTTACCTTGTAAATTAATGATTCTGATTTTTAATAGTCCCCTTGTTCTAAAGAAAAAAAAATATTTATACCTTTGCATAAAAATATCTTGCAGTTGTGCCAATTGATTGAAATTATGGTAAGGTATGGGGAGATTGAGTAATGCCATCAACTCTGCACACTAATGAAGTTATTGCAGTTTTGCTGATTTTGAGGAAATATGTAAATAATGCCAGCATGATGAATAGAGTGATCATTTTATTGGACCATTTTTAAAAATTATATTCTTTCACTTTTATAGATTATTTTTAACAGCAGAGCCTACTCTTTGAAATTAGACTAGAAGCAGAGTAGACAAACCATAATTAAGAGTCAGCTTGAATTGATTTAAAATTAATTACTCTTAGTTGAGTTTTCAAAGGTAATTTCTTATATTGGTTTGAGAATTGTTTTTTCTTTTTTTTATTTTTCATAACAGACAATATATTAAGTGTGTGTATTTTTTATAACAGAGTAAAAATACAGAGTGTATATTTCTTATAACAGAGTAAATATGGGGTGGAGAGTTGGGGAGGGATAGCATGGGGAGAAATGCCAGATATAGGTGATGAGAATTATTTTTTCTAAGTTTTATTTTATTTTTTAAATTTTGGGCACATATTAAGTGTATATATCTATGGGATGCATAAGACATTATGACAGAGGCATGCAATATGAAATAAGCACATCATGGGGAACAGGGTCTCTGTCTCCTGGTTTGAGAATTATTAAATTTTATGTCATTTGATGAGAAATTACTTAATGAGTATAATGTACACTACTTAGGTGATGGTTACTTTAAAAGCCCAGACTTCACCACTATGCAAAATATCCATGTAACAAAACTGTACTTGTACCTCTTAAATTTATATGAATTTTAAAAAAGAAATAAAACAAATACTGAAAGAAAAGTTTTGTTTGATAAAATATTATATCTTGTTAATTGCAAACATATAATAACTTTGGGATATATATGAATGCAGAGTTCTTGAAAGAGAAACAAAAAGAATGCAACCTAACAGTACAAGGAAAAAGTATTGCTGTGAAAGCACTCTAGAAAGTCTTTTATCATTGGGTTATATGAGAAGACAACAAAGTAATTCAGTTCTTTGGAAAGATGGACATCATCTAAGAAAGCACTAAATAATGCTCTTATTTCTGACTAACCGTATTATTATAAAAATAAAGAAAAAAAATACCTCAAGAACTTAAGATTTTCAAATAATTTCTGAACTCCCTTTTGTTTCTCTTAACAGGAACTCCATTCTCCAACTTTAAAAATATCTACCTGCGCCCCAAGCACTCTACATATAAGCCAAAGTACTGAACAGGTAAAGGAAGTTGTGAATTACATTAGATTTGTTCCTCTTTTTTATATGGAAATATTCTTCATGCATGTAAACAATCTTTAGACCCTCATAAGATTTTACACATTCACACCATGGGAGGATCATAAAATATGAAAGAGGATTCTCACATATGAAATCAGCTCAGTCCATTAAAGTAATGTGAAACAAGTGCTATGAATCAGATTCTTCTATTTCATTGCCTATTCAATATAACTGCTTTTAGTTTGAGTGCAGTTTAATTTAGCCAAGGATCTCCTAGTGAGTATGGATGAAATAACTAGATCTCAGATTGACTGAAGATTTGGCTTTATGAGTGATAGTATTATGAGTTCATATTCAGAGAGAATACCTTATAGGGTCATAACTAACTCTTCTTATAGGTGTATGATTTGAAAGACACACAGGGTCTATTTCTTTAGCCTTTATGGCCTAATAATCCCACTTTTAGAATTATTATTGAATCTAGACATTGTGTATTTAAAAGGTAGCTATAATAATAAGCAGAATATTAAAATATGTGCTTTATTAAGTAATTGCCATATATCAAAAAGTAAATTCTAGAAAGCAAAACATAAAGCACACTAAGTTTGCTGTTACATGAAAGAGGAATAAAGGGGGCATGGGATTTAGAGGCTAGGAAGGTGGGAGATGCTGTTTTAAGAAAACAATCTGACCCAGATGAGGGGTCAGGATGTGAACTTGGACACTGAGGAGACAAATGAACAAAAACTGGTTTTTAGTCCTTGAGTACAGCAAGGAAAATGTGATATTATACAGAACAAATAAGATTATCAAAGAAAAGTTTCCCTACCACTTCTCAGTTTGGTCTAGATTAAAGTCAATTGGAGTAATGCACTTACTCAGCTTACATTTGCTGAACACCAACTACGTGCCACATATTGCACTAAGATGAATTACGCACAATTACTATTTTCAAGGAGCTCACAGACTAGCATGGGCCACATACATAACAAACCATTGGACAGTGGAATAAAGGTAATAAGTGACTTAGAAATGCAGCTCTATAGGACCACCAAAGTGAGATTGCCTCAAAAAGTAAGTTCACTTAAATCACAGGGTGTTCACTACACTCAAATTCAGTCAAAAAATTGTATTAACTATCTTTTTTTTGTAATTAAGGGCTTTAAAATTGGGTTTACTGTACATATTATTTCTGATAATGAAAATGTGTTTGTTGTAGAAAATTATAGAACTATAAAAGAATATAAAGAAGCACAAACAAAAATTATTCATGATTCCTTCCCCCACCTAGAGATACTGCTCTTTATATTTTGCTGTGTTTTCTTCCATTCAAATACAAAATTGAGTTTATACCATATATACAGTTTTATATTCTCATTTTCTCACTTACATGATATCATGAGCTTTCAATATAAATTTGTATTATTCAAGACCATTATTTAATGGTTGCATATTCAGCCTATGGATGATTATTCAATCTTTTTCGACTCCATAAGAGAATGTCTGCCTTGTTGAACCTTCATCAGCACTGCTATTTTTAAAAATTTCTTGTAAAAATATGGCATTCTTCTACTATGTTTGATTCTTAGTTTGGCCGAACACTTTTTGTTAAGTTTATTAATCATTTGCTCTTATTGTTTATAAATTGTGCATGTCATTTGCTCATTTTTCCATAAGTGTGATTTTATTCTCATTGGTATATAAGAACTCTCTTTATATTGGTGATATTAACTCTTTTCCCTACCATGGAACCCCTCACCTGCTCATCAGGCAGGGAACCACCAGCTTAGGCCTACAGCACAGAACCCCCAACCCAGGCTGATAGCCCTGAGTGATTGCTGACCTATATCTCTCTGGGTGGAGACCCAGGAGACAAGTAAAAGACCTTTGGCCACAACCACTGCTAATGTCCTCTCTGCTGCCTCCAAGTTGGGAAGAAAGCAAACACTGATATCTCCCTAGAGATTTAATAGATATCTCTGGAGTGCCAAGCCACAATCTACAGCCAGCACTCAAGTGGGAGAGGAGCCCACACTTTAAGAGCATTGAGAGTGAGCCTAGCTGCAACTGTGAGAAAATAAGAGAGGAGCAACCGGACTGAGCAAGAGCCTACCAACTGACCACTATGCCTAAGCGCCACCTACTGGATCGTATCCCAAAGCTTCAACAACAATACCTCACTAACATAACCCCCTGTGAAACCAAAGACAAGAAGTCAAACTATTTAGAACCTGCACAAAACCTCAGCTCTGTGAAGACATCCAAAAAGAAGTCTATTGATTGTCCTCAATCTGCGTTGCAATTAAAGGAACAACCACACACAAAGATAAGAAAGAACCAATGCAAGAACTCTGGCAACTCAAATGGCCAAAGTGGCTTATGTCCTCCAAATGATCATGCTAGTTCTCCAACAAGGGTTCTTAACCACGTTGAACTGGCTGAAATAACAGAAAAATAATTTAGAATATGGATAGAAAAAAAAGATCATTGAGATTTAGGAGAATGGAAAAACTCATTCTGAGGAAACTAATAATCACAATAAAATGATACAGGAGATGATACATAAAATAGCTAGTAAAATAAAGAACCTAACTGATCTACTAGAGTTGAAAAACACACTAGAAGAATTTTACAAGGCAATCACAAGTATTAAAAGAAGAATACACCAAGTCAAGGAAAGAATCTCAGAGCCTGAAGACTGGCTATCTGAAATAAGACAGACAAAAATAAAGAAAAAGGAATGAAAATGAATGAACAAAACCTCTGAGAAACATATGAGATTATGTAAACAATCTAAATCTATGAATTATTGGCATCTCTGAAAGGGACAGGGAGAAAACAAACAACTTGGAAAACACATTTTAGGATATAGTCTATGAAAACTTCCCTAGCCTTGTTAGAGAGGCCAATAGTCAAATTTAGAAAATACAGAGAACCATGCAAGATTCTTCACAAGAAGATCATCCTCAAGACACATAATCAGCAGATTTTCCAAGGTCAAAATGAAAGGAAAAATGTTAATAGCAGTTAGGGAGAAGGGACAGGTCACTTAAAAGGAACCCCATCAGGCTAACAGTGGACCTCTGAGCAGAAACCCTATAAGCCAGGAGAGATTAGAGACCTATATTCAATATTATTAAAGAAAAAAATCATCAAACAGTGATTTCATATCCAGCCAAACTAAGCTTCTTAAGCAAAGGGGAAATAAGATTCTTTTCAGATAAGCAAATGCAAGGGAGTTTGTTACCACCAGACCTGACTTACAAGAGATCTTGAAAGGAGTACTAAATATGGATAGTAAAGATCATTACCAGTCAATAGAAAAACACATTTAAGTTCACAGACCAGTTACGTTGTAAAGCAGCCACATAAAAAAGCCAGCATAATAACCAGTTAACAGGATGATAACAGAATGAAATGCACACATTTCAATACCAACCTTGAATGTAAATGGGCTAAATGCCCCAGTTAAAAGACACAGAATGGCAAGCTGAAGAACCAAGACTCCCACCAAAAATACTGTCTTCAAGAGACCCATCTCACATACAATGACATCCATAGGCTAAAAATAAAAGGATGGAGAAAAATCTACCAAGAAAATGGAAAAAGAAAAAAGCATGGGTTGCAATCCTAATTTCAGACAAAACAGACTTTAAACCAAGAAAGATAAAAAAAAAAAAAAAAAAAAAGACAAAGAAGGGCATTACATAGTGGTAAAGAGTTCAGTTCAACAGGAAGACTTCTATCCTAAACATATATGCACCCAACACAGGAGTATGAAGATTCATAAAGCAAGTTCTTAGAGACCTACAAAAAGATGTAGACTCCCATGCAATAATAGTGGAAGGCATTAACACTCCCAAAACAACATAATGTGCATTCTTCTTATCATCACATAGCACATACTCTAAAATCCAACAAATCATCTTTTATAAATCAATCCTCAGAACATGCAAAAGAACTGAAATCATACCAAACACACTCTTGGATCACAGTGCAATAAAAATAGAAGTCCAATTTTTAAAACACGCTCAAAACCATGTAATTACATGGTAATTAAACAACAAACTTTTGAATGATTTTGGGGTAAATAATGAAATTAGGGCAGAAATCAAGAATTTCTTTGAAACTAATGAGAACAAAAATATAACATACTAGAATCTCTGGGACACAGCTAAGGCAGGGTTAAGAGGGAAATTTATATTAAACACCCACAACTAAAAGTTAGGAAGATCTCAAATTAACAACCTAACATCGCAACAGAAAGAATTAGGAAACAAAGAACAAACAAACCCCAAAGCTAGCAGAAGACAAGAAATAACCAAATCATTGCTGAAGTAAGGAAATTGAGACACACAAAAAAAAAAAAATTCAGAAAATCAACAAATCCAGGAGTTCTTTTCCTGAAAAAATAAATAAGGCAGATAGGTTGCTGGCTAGAGTAATAAAGAAGAAAAGAGAGAAGACCCAAATAAACACACTTAGAAATGACAAAGGAGATGTTGCCACTGACCTCAAAGGAATAAAAATAACCATAGGAAACTACTACAAACACCTCTGTGCATACAAACTGAAGAACCCAGTAGAGATGGATGAATTCCTGGACACATTTTTCCTCCCAAGACTGAAGCAGGAAAAAAATGAAACTCTGAGCAGACCAATAATGAGCTCCAAAATCGAATCAGTAATAAATAGCCTAACAACAACAACAAAAAAAGCCCAGGACCAGATGGATTCACAGCCAAATTCCACCAGATGTACAAAGAAGAGTTGGTACCATTCGTATTGAAAGTACTACAAAAAAATTGAAGAGATGGGACTCCTTTCCAAATCATTCTATGAGGCCAGCATCATCCTGGTACCAAAACCTTGCAGAGACACAGACAACAACAACAACAACAAAAAATAGAGAAAGCTTCAGGCCGAAATCCTTGATGAGCATTGATGCAAAAATCCTCCACAAAACACTTGGAAACTTAATCCAGCAGCACATCAAGAAGCTAATCCACCACCATCAGGCAGGTTTCACTTCTGGGATACTACACTGGTTCAACATTCACAAATCAGTAAATGTGATGCATTGCATAAACAGAACTAAAGACAAAACCACATGATTATCTCAATAAATGGAGAAAGGCTTTTAAAAAATTTTAACATTGCTTCATGTTAAAAAATCTCAATAAACTAGGTGTTGAAAGAACATACCTTAAAATAATGAGAGCCATATATGACAAGACTACAGCCAACATGATAGCGAATGGGAAAAAGCTGGAAGCATTTTCCTTGAAAACCGGCACAGGACAAGGATGCCCTCTCTCCCCACTCCTATTCAACATAGTATTGAAAGTCCTGGTTAGAGCAAACAGGTAAGAGAAAGAAATAAAGAACATTAAAATAGAAAGAGAGGAAGTCAAATTATCCCTGTTTGCAGTTGACATAATTCTATGTCTAGAAACCCCCATAGTCTCGGCCAAAAAGTATCTTAAGCTGATCAACAACTTCAGCCAAGTTTCAGGATACAAAATCAATGTGCTAAAATCACTAACATTCTTATACATGGACAACAATCATGCTGAGAGCAAAATCAGGAATGCAATCCCTTTCACAACTGACACACACACGAAATACCTAGGAATACTGCTAATTAGTGAGGTGAAATAACTCTACAATGAGAATTACAAAACACTACTCAAATAAATCAGAGATGACACAAACATATGGAAAAACATTCCATGCTCATGGATAGGAAGAATCAATATTGTTAAAATGGCCATACTGTCCAAAGCAATTTATAGAATCAATGCTATTCCTATTAAAATACCAAGGACATTATTCACAGAACTAGAAACAAAACTATTTTGCAATTCATATGGAACCAAAAAAAAAAGAACCCAAATAGCCAAGGCAATCCTAAGTAAAAAGAACAAAGCTGGAGACATCTGGAGACAAAGCTACCCAACTTGAAACTACTACAGGGCTACAGTAACCAACACAGCATGGTACTGGTATAAGAACAGACACACAGACCAATGGAACAGAATAGAGAGTGCAGATATAAGGCTGAACACCTGCAACTATCAGATCTTTGACCAAGCTGTCAAAAACAAGCAATGGGGAAGGACTCCCTATTCAATAAATGGTGCTGGGATAACTGACTAGCCATATGCAGAAGATTGAAGCTTCCTTACACCATATACAAAAATCACCTCAAGATTGATTACAGTCTTAAATGTAAAACCCCAAACTCTAAAAAGCCTGGAAGGCAACCTAGGCAATACAATTCTGGACATAGAAACAAGATGCCAAAAGCAATCCCAACAAAAGCAAAATTGACAAATAGGATCTAATTTAACTAAAGAGCTTCTGCACATCAAAGGAAACTATCAACAGAGTGAACCAACAAACTACAGAATGGGATAAAATATTTGCCAACTATACATGTGACAAAAGTCTAATATCCAGCATCTATAAGGAACTTGAACAAATGTACAAGAGAAAAGCAACCCCATTAAAAAGTGGGCAAAGGGCATGAACAGACACTTCTCAAAAGAAACCATACATGTAACCAACAAGCATATGCAAAGAAGCTCAATATCACTGATCATTAGAGAAACGCAAATGAAAACCACAATGAGATTCCATCTCATAACAGTCAGAATGACTATTACTAAAAAGTCAGAAAAAAATAAAACCAAACAGATGCTGGTGAGGCTGTGGAGAAAAGGATACACTGTTGGTTGGAGTGTAAATAGTTTAACCATTGTGGAAAGCCGTGTGGCAATTCCTCAAAGGGCCAAAAATAGAACAACCCTTTTACCCAGCAATCCCATTCTTGGGTATATATCCTACGGAATATAAATCATTTTGCCATAAAGACACATGTATATGAGTGTTCATGGCAGCACTGTTCACAAAGGCAAAGATATGAACTCATTATGCCAAGAAATGAGAGATTGGGTAAAGAAAATGTGGTACATATATACCATGGAATACTATGCAGCCATAAAATAGAATGAGATCATGTCTTTTGTGGGGACATGGATGGAGCTGAAGGTCATTATACTTAGCAAACTTACACAGGAACAGAAACCCAAATAGCACATGTGCTCACTTGTAAGTGAGAGCTAAATAATGAGAAATCACAGACATAAAAAGGGAAACAATACACACTGGCTCACACTTGAGGATGGACGGTGGGAGGAGTAAAAATAACTACTGGGTACTAGGCTTAGTACCTGGGTGATGAAATAATCTGTACAACAAACCCCTGTGATGTGAATTTGCCTCATTAACAAAACTGCATATGTTCTCCTATAATAAAAGTTAAATTAACCTATCATAAAAGTTAAAAATAATAAATAAATCTACATGAAACTCCCCAAAAAGCTCTTTTCCCATCAAAAGTTTACAATGATATCTATGGCCCTCTCTTTCCAACACACTGAAGATCTAAAGGTTTAAGCACACACACATATACGTTTTTCTCTTTGTGTCTCTTTTCATTTTTTTTAAACATAAGATGTCTTTTCAAAATCGGAGATTTAATTCATCACTATTGAGCTATTATTTTCTTGTAATCATTTAGAATGAAACAAGCATTTTAAAATGCTTGTCAAATATAGTTTAGAATGTGAATGAAATATCATGAAGTGAGTATAATACAAGTACCCAGAAAAATGTTGGATAGAACACATGCTTTTTTACATGTTTCTGAAACTAAAATTAACTAAATCATCAAATCATACATCATCATTCATACAAAAAACTAAAAATTTCACACTGCAAATTGTTCCCTATTAGTATTGATAGCTCCAAGGTCATTAAATAACTATGATTGTATCCAGCCTTTGTCTTTCCTTCACAGGAACTCCATTCTCCAACGGTGAAAGTTACTACATATCCACAGACCACTATTAGGAAATATGTAGTACAAAATCCTGAACAGGTAAGACACAAACTTTTCCCAACATATAATTCTTTAGAAGTTAATTGCTTAAGCAAAAAGGCTTAATCAGTTACCAGATCCTTAAGATCAGATTGTTGGACTTTCTTAGTTACAAAGTAAATTTCTGATTATTAGTATCAACAAATGCCACCTTTAATGCCAGACAACCATGAGTCTATATATTCTGACTCAGAGATGCAATACTTCCAAGCAGCTTGGAAATTCTTGGGTTGTAAAGGTTTTACTCTTCTATAGCCCCATCCTTATGCTGCAAAGGACTTTTATGGACTTTGAACAAACAAAAAAAGGGACAAAGTTCTTTTACAGCCTTCACATAAAAGCTCTGTCAACTGCTATACCAGGGGTTAGAGTCTTCAGGCTATTCACATTTGCCATGGAGATATGGACTAGGAAGATGAAAATTGAAAGTCAAAAGTTAAAAAGTGTCCCTATGCCTTTATTGCCTCTGGTGTGTGAACTTTTGTTCCCAGCAATGACTTGTTTAGAATCCATTATCTTTTTACTGAGATATATATCCTTACATTTCACAAACTAAGATTCCACTGTAATAATCCTTCCTCAACACATGCATTCACATTCACGCACACATACTTCTTTAGTTCCAACAGGAGGCTCTATGAAATTATAAGGACATCAGTTTCACAATTGGCAACAGTATGATCCAGATAGGACTACAACAGTTCTTTGCTTTGCTCTGTATTTTTCTTCCATAATGTGAAACCATCCTGCCCTTCCTTTATAAGATAAAACAAACTGCTTCGGCTGTGGAAAGCAAAGGGTTAGAGTCCTGCTTGCTACTATTCTAGGTGAGTGGGGAAGATGTGCTAGGCTTCTATGAGGATCTATTCCCTTTCTTCTTTATTTATTTATTAAAAATCATCTTCTTGTGGCTCCTTAGCTAGGGAGGCTGCTAGTTGTGCATGTGTGTCAGTATGAACCTATGAGGTTCTGAGTTGAGGAGTGATTGTTTTGGACATTTGCTTGAGTTTTCATATATCCATGTAAATATTGAAAGGGCATGTTATTATAGCTAAATCAGTTGCCTATTCCTCCTTTTGCAGAATCAAATATTTAAACAACAAATCTGAACAGGGTGGAGGTAGGGAGGGGAAGGTAGGGAGGATGGAGATATGAAGGGCCTGGGGAGAGGAGAGTATATCTCTTTCTGTTACTTGGCCAGTCACTTTACATGCATTCCTCTTCTTCCTTTCCCTCTCTCTTTTTCTTCTTTTTACACATAATCTGAGGGATATGCATACTTGGATGCATATTGCACTTGATACTCCTTGCTTTCAGAGTTAGTTCTAGATAACCCACTATTTTCATAATGTAAGAATTGCTGTGCTTGCCTAGGATATATCCAGAGAGATTTTAAATGTCCAGTCACTTGGGTTCCAATCCGCTTTGCCAGCAATACTTACACAACTTTGGATGAATTTGTAATCTTTAGTTAATAGAGAAAAGGAAGAATTAATAACTTTTGGGTATATACTCCATGCTAGGCAATTTCAATATTACATCCTGTTTAATCCTAAAAAGGGGGAAAAAACAGAAGCACAGAGAAATTCAGTCATTTACTCAATAAATATTTATTGATTGGCTACTATGTGCCAGAAATTGCACTAAGAACTGGAGGATAAAGCAGTAAACAAAACAAGGTCCCAACCTTCTTCAACTTAAGTTCTTAGCTAGTGTAAAACCATTCAATTACAAAGCAGCAAAATTGGAACTGAAATTGAACAATGCAGAGCCGGGAGTGAAACATTTGCAAATGAAGGACAATTGATGATGGAGGTCAATTAGAGTCTAATACTCACCTATGCACCCCCTTACCCACATGTAGGTACAAGAACAGAGAAATAAGAAATATATATGCAAGCACCTAACATATTGGAAAAACTGAGCCTACTCCTGTAAAAGCTCATCAATATGGCTGTGTTCAACTACAAGTTGAACAAGTTTGTAGTTGAACACAGCCATATTAAGTTTTCTCTCAGGACAAATTCCCAGCAGAGGGTTGAAGAAAATGGTTATTTAAAATCATTTAACTATTTGCATTATTGAGGAATGAAACAGATTTCAAGTTTCATGATGCTTTATAATCGATAAATAATCTAACTTGTTTTACAAAGCACCTTGAAATTCCTGTTTAGCTACACCTACCATTTTATTTATCTAAGCAGATTCCTTTTTTGTTTGCTCTTTAAAATCCCCCTCAGGAGAAGATTCTAGCTTAATTACAATATTTATAATAAGTTGAGCCTTCTAAATAGCAATTTCATCCTCTTTCACCTTCCAGCTTGTCTAATCTTTACTTCTTTTTCCTGTAATTAAACTGATTTCAATTCACTTCTTTCATTATGATTTTTTCTATCTCTGTTAAGCCTTTTAAATTTTTTGTTGTTCCTGATCTTCCTTATTCTCCATTTGTGATCATTTAATCTAAGAATTTATGCATTCTGTTTAAAATTAGATCCAGAAATGAAGGAAATACATTTGTTCCATTAGTGATATAATCCAATTGATACTAATCAATTTCATTAATTTTCCAGTTGTGAAACTCCTGCTATGGGGAAGACACTATGCAATCTCTCAACAGAAGCAGGGAAATAAGACATGTTTCCTAAACTAAAGGAGCATATAGTTCTTCTCAGGGGAAAGAAATAAGACAGGTCCACAAATAGCTATGTAGAATACATGGTGAGATGTAGGATAGATGCCATGAAAGGACTACAGATAAATTCTTACTGGAGTTCAGATGTCAGAGTTAACACATTTGTTTGAGGGGAAATCAGGGAAGGATTTATTGTGGTATTTAAGGTATTAATATGATTAACCTTGTATTAGCATTGTTTCACTACTAAGGAAATGAAAGTTTAAGTAAGTGTAACTTGCTCAGGTCTTCTGATGAAAATTCATCACTCTCTATCTTTTCTGACAGCTATTTTAGTGGGTAGCTTTAACAAGATTCGGTGACTTATTGGATGTGGAGAAAAGTTAAATATGACCCTAAGCTTTTTAGCTTGAGACACTGAGAGCAAGGTGACCCACTTAAAATGATTGAAAAGTGAGTGGGAGGAGAAGTAGATTTAAAAAGGTTGAAATTTTGAGTTTTATTTGAACCAGTAGCGTTTTAGTTGCATGGAAACAGAACGATGCCTAACAGGCAGTTAAAAAACGACTCAAAGGAAGGTCACATTTGACATAGAGATGTGGGAATCATTCCTCTTAAAGGTATCATTGAAGCTATGGGAATCAGTGAGATAACTAAGAGGTAATGGAGAATGTTGAGGTCAGAACCTTGAGAAATGGCTACTTTAAGTGGACAGAAGGAAGGAGCCACTTTCACACACAGAGGGGTTACCGGAGAGAGATGTGAACACACCGTGACTGAAGCAAATGCAAAAACAGGGTGATCAACCATCTTAAATGACCAAAAGACCTAAGAAGATGAGGTTTGAGAATAGGGTTTGTCCATTAAGGAACTGATAGTGACACTGATAGAACAGTTTTTATATACTTGTGGAGGTAAAATTCAGATGCAAGAAGTTAACAGGTGAGCAGATCCAGAGGAATTGAAAACATGAATGAAGATTACTCTTCTGAAAGTGTATTGGTCAAAGGAAGGAGAGATGGGATGGTCGCTGAAGGAGAACCGAGAATCTTGTACACCTGGGAAACTTGTAGATAGGAAAAAACAGTAATAAGGGAGGCTAAAGATGCAACAGAGAAAGGAGACAAATTGGATAATATTCTGGAAGAGCTAAGAAGGAATGGGATTCTAGGTACAGACCAAGAAATGACTTCAGGAAAGAGAGCGGAGAGAGAGAGAATGCATTTTTTTTTCCTTAAGGAGATGGAAGGAGCAGAAAAGGGAGATTTTTGGTATGTGAAGGAAAATAGAGATATCTCATTGGATAGATTATTTTGGTTTTCTCTGTAAATAGGGGGAGAGTGAGGGAGTATAAGCATAGGAGTTGAGGAAAATGAAAATATTTGTAAGCAACGTTATAAAGAATTTGATGACTACAAATATAACCACAAAGGTCGAAGGGTCTACTTGAAGTTGAATATCTTCAAATTGCAATGAGCCAAATCAGCAAGTCTTCTTTTAAAACAAAAACTTCTCCACCAAGATTTTGGGGCCTGGGAACAGTAAAGTAGATGCTGGGAATTATATACTTTGTTAGATGTGAGAATTACTGCCAGAGGTTCTAACTGGTACAATTAAAATTATAAGATCCACCACTTTGAAAACACCTATTAATTTTTAGCATGGATCTGGCACGAATTCAAATGAACAGGTTGAGAGAAAGAAGGTGCCAAAATAGTAGAACTGTCTAACAGCTCATTTGTTGAGAAATCTAAAAGTTCCTATTAAATTTATTTTGTTGACTTATTTTCATAGAATTATTTATATTTATTTTTTATTCACTCTCTTACAAATTTGGAGAAAATACTAGTCCACTAAATTTGGAGGCTTTTTCTTTTTTCAGTAAGTCATTTCACATAATGTAACCAAAATACATTCAAGAGAGAATCGGCACTATTAGTGCCTAGACCATTTTATTTTTTAAAAATGACTATTCATCATTTATAGTGAACTTTATTTCACAGAAAAAAATTCATGCTTTTGCTAAATTTGTTTTCCCTCTCTTAGAGGATGGTTACATTCCTAAGATAAAGATTCTTGTCATTCCTTCTCACTCAATCTTCTGTTCATTCACTATGTGGTACTCAAGATTCAAAGTCCCTGCCCTCAGTAAGCCTACTTGTGTATATTTTTATACTTGATATTCTAGAAAAGTTATAAGGAAATTATCAAAATTATTTAAAATACAGTATGGGTTTTAAATATTATATTACTATATTATTAAAAGCAAATATCATTTGTGCATTAAAATTATAGATTAAGGGTACTTTAAAACACATGATTTTACTTAATATTCTACATTACTCTCCCTATGCTAAGAAAACTGAGGCTCCAATAAGCTTAATGGCCTACATAATTTTCCACAGCACATAGGTGAAGGAAGAAGAACTGAAATACATGTTTTATGATTCCATAATTTTTTCCCATTATACTTTATTTCACTGATTTTAGTAGTCAAACCCAATGGATTTGTAGTAATCCAAATTCAATCCACTTTATAATTCTCATCTGTTTACCACTCTGAAACATTTATACCTTTGACTTCTGACTGCTTCTTGAAAATCCTCTTCTTAATTTACAATATTTTCCCTTCTAAGACCTCTTGAGACATGTCTAGTTCTGTCTTTGATCTTCATTTGCTTATTCAGCAATTACCTGGTTTTATCTAGCACTAGTGAGCAGGCGGTATTGATATGTATATAAGAGATCCGCAGCCTTGCACTCCCCACTTAGTTCCAGACCTGTGTTTTCACCTGTGTGTTGAACATCTATATCTGAGTGTCTACCCAGATTTTTTTTTGTAAAAGCGTCTTTTTGGGAGTTATTTGCAATCATTTGACACATGTTAAAGGAATTACTATGCACTATTGTACTTTGCTAAATATTCTGGGGAATAAAAACATAATCAGACCTAGATTCTTATTAGGAGCACTTAAAATGTGTCTCAGCATTTTCATTTTTGGTACCACGTAGTAGACTCCTCAGGTTCAAGATCTCAGAGTCAGTTTTGAACAATACTGTCTTGTATTATTGGGATAATCTTACCAGTATCCTCATCTGTACTCTTCCTTTAATTAGTCTTCCTGAAGTAAACTTCATGTCATACCCCTGTTTAAAAGCATGTAAAGACTTCTCATTGCTTGAAGAACCAAGCTCTATCTACTAAGTATGTCACACACATATAACTTACACTTTTCCAAACTTGGTGACTTTAATGGTTTTGTTTCCTTCGCTTGGAATACCATTTTTTTCCATTTTCTCATATCCAAAGACCACCTTAATATTCTTTCAAATGCCACCTAATCCAGGTACCTTACCAGAACACTGCCAGATTGAACTCGGTTTTGTTCCTCTGAACTCCATCCCATATGTTCTTTCTCTGTACATGTAAGGGCACTTGTCACTTTCTACCTTGTAAATATGTTTGTGTTCATATATTATCTAGATCAGGGATTGGCATAATTTTTCTGTAAAGAAACAACTAACAAATATTTTTGGTTTTGCTGGCCACATAGGGCGTTACCCTTTGTTGTTCATTTATAGTCCATTAAAATCTAACTACCATTTTTAGCTTGAGGACACAATAAAAACGGACTATCTGCCATAGATTGATGAACCTTGATCAATATTAAATGCTCCTGGTAATAATATAAGTCTGACTCATATTTTTATGCCTCATAGCATGTAGCAAAGTACACTGTGCATAGCTAGCACTTAAGCATGTGTTCCATGATTGCACATAACTAACAAAGAGGCTCTTTTACAAAAACCAACAAATACAAAATAGCCTCTGGGGAAATCTTTCTAAATATATACAGCTTTAGATTTAATACTTCATCACCTAGTCAGATTTTGTCACTTATATATTTGTTTTACTAAAATACCCAAGGAACATTTGGTTAAAACACCTTTTGCTCAAACTTGAATTCAATAAGTATATAACTTTTGATTCAAGAGCATCTTGCCTTTTCAACAATCAGTGTTTTAGTCCAGTTGCTCTATGACTATTTACAATAGCAGACTACAAAAATCCTAGTACATGTTGTTGATTTTGAAATGTTCTTAAATACATTAACTAGTAACAGTCTTGCCTATATGGTCTTCTATACTATTCCCCTATATCACAAAATAAATTAATGCAAGTTTTGTCTTGTAGAAAAACAACAAACAAAACAATCCCAGCACTCCCTACATAAGTAGACTTCAAATGAAAACCAAAGGAAGGGAAAAGAACATGGTGCATGACATTTTATTTTAGACTCCTGGTCTGATTCTTTTTTTTTTTGCTATCAAATACTACATTTTATTCATTTTTTAACTATTTTTGAACATGTTGACCATCCCCACCTTTCCCTTGTTCCCCCACTGCCCTTCCAAGCCTCTGTTAAGAATCTTCCTATTCTCTATCTCCTTAAGTTCAATTGTTTTAATTTTTAGATTCCACAAATAATTGAGAATATGTGATCTGATTCTTATGAGCTCTTCCCCAGTTTCAGATTTTGGACATGTCACCAGCCTATATTTCATTGGCTGACATCTTCTAGGCACTCAGCTAATCTTACAGCAATTTAATTGAATATATGGAGATAAAGTGGCTCTTAAAGCCTCTACTCTCCTCTTAATATTCAAAACATGTTGTTCTGAGAGTCTTAGCCTTGATTATAATCACAATTAAGAATTATGCATTTCAAGGGCACCCAAATTGAGTTGCAGGAAAAAACTCTTTAATATATTTCTACCTACTTTATGGCTTAGTTGTGCTGAAATATGTTTATTTTGCATTTCTCCAACAATATTTTTTGCATAAAAAAGAAACCTTCCAGTGAACCCAATTTAAATGAGATTGACCTCATGCTTGCTTACCTCAAAGGAAACTCATTATATCTTGCCTTAGGAACAGAAAGAAAATTATCTTCCCCACTCCCCCACCAATCTCCACAAAAGACTTTACTAGGCCTAGTAAAACATAATAGGAGAAATCCAGATTGTTCTTTTTGATAGAGGAAACTACCTTTATCATTATTTCTGTGCATCTATCAATATTATTGGGATGACATTCCACTCTCGTCCTAAGGTTGGCTACTACCTTGGAGCCTATTAGACACTGGATATTTGCCTAATTTAAGGTTACTCTGAAAAGATACCCTTCAAAACAAAACATATAATTTACTATCATTTTAGGAACCACTGTGTCAATTCTTAAGAGGAGGCCATTTTTTCCCAGGAAACAATGTTATTTATGAAAAAACAATAAGAAAAGTGGAGAAGCTAAATACTGATCAGGTAAGTAATATTTGTTTTAAAACTTGTTTTATGGTGTATACTTTTGAATTGTGAATATTTTAATAGAGATCAAGGGACATTCAACTGTGAAGTGCCAGGAAAGACCACCATGACTTATAATATGCTATGATATCTACAGCCCTTTATACTATCCTTAATAGTTTCATATTCATTTTTCATGTGAAGTATTATTGTCCCCATTTTACTGAAAGATAATTGAAGTCAGGAAGATGTGTGATACGTGAAGTCACATAGAAAATTAATGACAGATATGTGAAGTCACATAGAAAATTAATGGCAGAATCTGAACTTAATATAGATATCCCAGTGCCTTGTATGTTTTCTTTAAAACTGGTCCAACAAAAATCATTATTTAAAACCTTAAAAATTGTCCTAATTCTTTTAAATGAACAATACATACAAACAGATATGTGAAATACCACATACTGCAAAATATCTAGAAAACTAAAGCTTCAAGTACTTTTTAAAAATTCGTTTAAGCTCGAATCGACAGACCAATCATAAAACTGCAGCAAGGTCACAGTAATTCCATGGCATCTACAGCACTAAGTCCTTCATGCGCAGTTGTTACTATGACCAACAGAGGGTTCATATTGCTCTTCTCAGTGCATACAAGCATGTGTAGCCCAATGTCCAGGACATGTCTGTTGGACATTCTTGAACTAGAGCAGTGTATTAGTTAGTTAGGGCTGCTGCAACAAAGTACCACAAACTGTATGGTTTCAAACAACAGAAATTTATTGTCTCAGAGTTCTGGAGGCCAGAAGTCTGAAATCACTGTGTTGGCAGGGCCATCTTCTCTCTGAAGCTGCTAGAGAAGGAACTCTTCCGTTCCTGTCACCTTGCTTTTGGTAGCCTTAGACATTCCTTGGCTTGTAGATGCATCACTCCAATACTTCGACTTCATATGGAAACTTTCCTGTGTGTCTTCACATCATCCTCCCTCTTTGCATGTTTGTTTCTGTGTCCAAATTTGCATTTTTATGAAGACACCAGTCATATTGTATTAGGGCCATCCTAATGACTTGATTATCTCTATAAAGACTCTGTCTCTAAATAAGATCACATTCTGAGTTACTGGGGTTAGGACTTCACCATATCTTGGGTGTGGGAGGATACAATTCGACCCATCATAGACAGTTAAACACTATCGAATCAGTTGCGATAACAAAATTATTTTTCTCATATGCAAATCAAACTGACTAAAAATTCTAGCTTTTCCTTTTAGAACTTTTTGGCATGAGAACTCATTTTATTCTTATGAGCACCTGTGGACGTTTGTTACCACATTCATAGGAACTAACACATTATTACTTGTGTCCAGTTAAAATAAAGCAAACTTTCAAAGTCATAAACATGCAAATATTTAATATTTTGGTTTGCTTGGAAAGTTGGATATAGTCTGAAGCGTTTGCTATGATATGTATTGAATACATATCTTACAAAGGAGCAGCATAATATTTTTGGACATTATGATACCAAGTAGAAAAAAATTCGTGAAATGTGCCTATTCTTCAAGGGGCATTTTTCTTTATAACAAATCAAATTGTAACATCTGTCCTTTATCCAATTGGGCTACAAAAAATAAGTTTGCCACATTTTAAATAGTAAGGAATGTTAGAGGCAAATCATTTCATGCTGCTTCTAGCTTCTTGTTTTAAAGAGAACAAACAGTGTTTCTAATTCGTGGATAGTAGAGTAAAAGATTGAATGTCTTGTACATTGTTGCTATGCAACTGGAACAATTAAAGAATAGCTTCTTTAAGAGAATACTGCGGCTACTGTTAATTTGAATATTTACTTGTTTATGCCCACTTTTCTTGATTACTTAAACAGTCTGGGAGTTTGGGAACCACCATGAAGGCTGCCCAATGTAAAAGGAACCACGCAGATAGAGCAAACTACAATTGCTTTGTTCTAGTAGTTTCCTGAGTGATGGAGATAAACTAGGACAATCTGGGTAAAGCCAGAGTCTGGATGAACCTATTTACTGTCACATGTGACCAAATCAAATAGGACGAGCTCTTAGGAGTTGAGAACTGTTCAAGAAAAAGAGATCTTTGTAGTGGAAGGGTGGTAAAGTGGGGCCAGGTACAAGATAACTATAAAATTCATATGCTTTGTACTCATCATAATTCTTTTTACTCTATCAAAAAGGAAAAAAAAATCTATGACAAATCAGAAATGTTTGATCTTTTGTACTTTAAAACTCAGCTTATTTTTTAAAAATATGATGAATATATGAACATTTTGCTTTGGAAAAAGAACTTTAGTAGTCAGGTGTAAGAATTGAAAACTGAAAACCTGCTAAGACCTCAGTGGTATCAATAAATGATAGTTCATAGGCCAAATGGGCTCAGGTAGACTGCAAGGCACTCAAGATGATGGGAATGTGAGTGTTCTATTCAAGAGACAATTGATACATCAACAAAGGAAGATTATTGAAAAATAGGTTTTGTTTTCTTTATTGACCTCTAGTGATGTGTGCTTTCCAAGTGTTCCCTAACGTGCTTTTTGAGGAACACTCTGTTTTGTTCTGTTTTATTCCTTCAGGGGAGATTATATTTCAATAGCCTACAAGATCCCCAATGAGTGGTAGTCATCTCAGACTATTAATGCAATTTTACCTCATTCCAGTATATGAAGGTATTTTGTAACATAAAAGACAATAATAATGTAACATACATTCACCCCCAAAAATTCCTAAACCGTAGAGATTTTAGTGCTAGTATATGTACAAAGTGTGTCATATTTGATAAGAGTCTAGAGAAAATGATACCCTGAACTTATTCTGCAACCTTTATTATGCCTATATCTACCAAGGCATCTTCTATTTGTAAAATGTGCTTGTTTATATATATTTCATTCTTTGAAAATATTTTTATATACATGAAATGTTTATGTGTCTTAGGAATGCCATCCTCAGGTTCAATGCCATCATCACATTGTCCAACAGCCCCAAGTCATCCATTCTTCACACTGGCAACAACCTGATTCTAGCCAGCAAATTCAAACCATCACAGGGAAGCGATTCAATTTCTACACATGTTGGAAATAAACTGTGCCATAGTGGATCAAGCCAGATTCATGAGCAGGTAGGATCAATCAGCTGATTCCTTAACAAACTGAAATAACGTGCTTGAACTCTTCTCATACCACTGTGCGGGTTCTCCCATTAAATTTTCATCAAAATACTGAGAAGTTATACCATTGGTGTTTGTGCTTTGCCAGAGCATTTTTAGAATAAATCTTTCCATCTTCTCTCAGAAGACAAAACAATTTAGGTCCATTAAGACACTAAATCTATAAGGTTAGTAATGAACTGGTTAATGAATACCTAATTTGTAGCTGATCTTCAGTTCTAAAATGGACCCAACAATTGCGCAATGTTACATATTTTCATGAGGTATGGTATTTAAATGAATAACAAATTGGAAGTGATATTGTCTAAGATGATTGTAATGGTCACATTTCACCAGCTGGTATTTAATTCCTGTATGTCTTCTTTGAGAGTATATTATTTGACTTGAGAATCAAGTAAAAACATGTGTAGATTTTATTATGTGGGACATTGACAAAATAGAAACTAGAACTTAGTCGCTAAGGAGAAATCTCTTGTAATGCAATCCTTGGTAATTAATTTATGTTATGAAGACTTGGAATCTTGTAAACATCTGCTATACAAGTATTAAAGGTAAAAAAGATTTTCTTTTATCTTTTATAATAACTGGAACAATGGAGAATCAACTATCATTTGTATTTTTATAGATCTCCAATTGACCGCTTTCATAGGCAACTCTTACTAAACGACAAGAGAAAATAAGAAAAAATAAAGAAGGAGCCAGCCCAAATAAGAATTTGATTATTTTATATTAAATGTACATGAGATTATTTCTAAGGACTGAAATGTTGAAATATACATTTTGGCCACATTAGTCAAAAGAACTACGAAAGATTTAAAATCCATGTCTCTTCAATCTAAGAAAAGCCTATAGCCAGGTTTGTTGGTTCACATCTGTTTTCCCAGAGCTTTGGTAGGCCAAGGCTGGAGGATCACTTGAAGCCAGTAGTTCAAGACCAGCTTGGGCAACATAGTGAGATCCTCATCTCTACAATTTTTTTAATTTGCTAATTTTCTAAAAAAACCTAAAATTGCCTTTCTTCTGTATATCTGCATAGAAACATTGGCCTCTAGAATAACTCATAGAATACAATCCAGAAGATGTTGAATATTTACCTTAAGTGAATTAGTAATAACCATAAAAGAGCCATTTTATTAGATTATCTCACTTGAAATCGTCATTTTTGTAGGTTGAAACTGGAATAATATCAACAATTTTATACACTTCAACATAATTCTTAACTTTGTTTTGCCTTAGTTTCCTCTAATAGGGGAAAGCAGCAAGCACATATAAAAGCATAATACAGAGCAATACAGTTAAATCAGTATTCAGTGTTTATATTATTATTGCTATAAAATATGGTTTTTGTGAATCTATTGTTAATTCTTTTCTCAATACACAGTCAAATGTTCTGGATCCTATTGATAAATTATCCTTTATCAACCTACTACTCTCCTTAAAACTTCTGTAATCCATATATACTACTCCCCTTGGTTTGAATTATTACTCTCTACTGACATTTTGGTTACTCTCTCTATCCTTCAACAGTTTCATCAGCCAACTTAAAATCTTCTCTCCACTTCTTACTGGCTCCTGCTCTAGAATCATCTATAAGAACTTCACCACTCATGTCAGTACCCTTTCCCACACTGTCTTCATGGTTCTTCCTCACTCTCAATTTCTTCATTTCTACATCTTCAGTTCACATAGCCTTTGGCCAGTCCTTGAATTTATATCTTCACTTGAAACTGTTTAACCTGGAATTATGAAGGTCTGTTTCTCTTATCATCACATTCTTATTTTATCTCTTACTCTCTCATTTCTGTTTAATGTCACCTTCACCAAACTCTCCAGCCCTCAGTTCTAAGCCACACTGGTTTCCATTGTTGGCCAATTCAACAATGCTCTTGCTAGAAACCCTTCTTTTACCATCATCACTTTGCTGATCATTTGCTTTATGTAGAATGCCATCCACCTTCTTTGCTCCTGGAATGACTTCTTTGCATACTAGAGAAAGTCCTCAAACTAAACCAATTTAGTCTAGTACAGATCTGTCTCTGTCTTGCTGGACTCACACCATTGTTAAACAGCCTTTTAAATTGATTCTAATTGACTCATTACCACAGTCTTCAATGTCTAATTCTAATCTCTCCCACCCTGCTCATACTCAAAGTTCCACTGCTGCTGTCTCCCTCTCTGCAGGTAGCCTTGCCTTCTACTAACAATGGGTGGTGGAACTCAAACCTTAGTGTGCACCACAATCAATTGGAGGACTTTGGAGTGGGCAAAGATTTCTTGAGTAATAACCCAGAAACACAACAACCAAAGCAAGAATGAACAAATGGGATTACATCAAGTTAAAATCTTCTATACAACTTTTAACTTGTGAAGAGACAACTCACAGAGTGAAAGAAAATATTTGCATATTACCCATCTGACAAGGGGATAATAACCAGGATATATAAGGAGCTCACACAACAGGAAAAAAAAATCTAATAATTTAATTTTTAAAAATAGGTCAAATATCTGAGTAGACATTTCTTAATAGGAAGCATACAAATGGCAAACAGGATGTGTAAAAATGTGCTCAATGTCATTGATCATCAGAGAAATGCAAATCAAAACTACAGTGAGAGATTATCTCACCTCAATTAAAATGGATTTTATCCAAAAGATAGACAATAACACATGCTGGTGAGAATGTGGAGAAAAGGGAACCATAGTACACTATTGGTGGGAATGTAAATTAGTACAACCACTATGGATGACAGTTTGGAGATTCCTCAAAAAACTAAAAATAGATCTAGCAATTCCACTGCTGGGTATATACACAAAAGAAAGGAAATAACCAACATTTGGAAGTAATATAAAAAATTTTCTTTATCCAGCTGTCTAATGGATAAAGAAAATGTGGTATATATACATAATGAAGTACTATTCAACCATAAAAAGAATGATATCCTGTCAGTTACAAAAACATGGATGAAAAAGGAGGACATTATGTTAAGTGAAATACATCAGGCACAGAAACACAAATATCACATGTTCTCATTTATTTGTGGAAACTAAAATATAAAACATTTGAACTCATGGAGATACAGAGTTGAATGATGGCTACCAGTGGCTGAGAAGGGTAGTGGGGCAGAGGTACGAGAGTATTAGGGATTGTTAATGGGCACAAAAAATAAAAAATAAAAAATAAGATCTAGTATTTGATAGCAAAACAGTCAACAATAATTTAATTGTACATGTAAAAATAACTAAAAGAGCATTATTGAATTGTTTGTAACACAGAGAAAGGATAAATATTTGAGGTGATGGATACCCCATTTACCCTGATGTGATTATTATATATTGTATGCCTGTATCTCATATATCCCATAAATATATACATGTACTATATGCCCACAAAAATTAAAAATTAAAGAAAAGAAAAAAACATAAAAGAAAATCGAATATGCACTAGGTAGCATCATGCCTTTATTAAAATATCTACATATATTAAAATAATAGGATTTTCAGAACCTAAAATTCTTTTTTTTTTCTCTTGTTAGAATTACCACGCCTGGTGTAAAATAGGGAGAGACCAATTATTTATTTTTACCTCATTAGTCAAGTGACATTGTATCTGAAATACATTTAATTTTGTTAGGGATTAATGTCCACTGGATTAACTGTGTTTGAATCAGTCTAACAGATGTTAAATGTTCCACACCAAAGCAAAATCAAGTAGTAATCTTATACATCCAAAACTGTCGCCACATCCTTAGAATTTTGCTGGACATGTATGTATAATCTATACATTATAACCTTTTACTAATAGTGACGTTTTCTGTTGCCATGCAACAGTTCAAAACTTACTACCCAGTTGGATCTTAATACAGCAGACTTTTTTACTTAATAATTTCATGACCTTTTAGGAGGTTAGTTACTTGGATATAATTGTTTTTTTATGACATGGCATTTTAAGCTCTTTATAATCTGCTAAACAATCCTTCTAAATAGATGAAACATGCACACATTTAAGTCAGTTATCTAGTGGGAATTAATTTAATTAAGCCAAGACTGTTCTACTGGATTGTCATTTGTTCCTTGACTGCAAACTATCCCTACCCCTGAGAAGCATTCTCTCAAATGTTTGCTCTTAAGCTGAAAGGAACCCAGGCAAGAGAATATAGATAGCTCAGCCAAAACCAGCAACTATTGATTGTGCCTTATAATCACTAACACTGAACTATGTAAATGTGGTTGGTCAAGTGAGTCACCTTTGAATATGAAAGTTTATAAAATGTGGAGGCTAGCAAGAAAAGTCCACCTACTACTCCTAGAGTTTCATAGACCACAAATATGAAACAACACCCCAAATTGGAACCAGGTCAAGAACTTCCAAGGCAGTAGTGAGGTGAGGACCATAATTTCTCTTTAGAAATTACTTCCTTTTGAAATTATTTCCTTTCTATAGATTTTCTGAAAAATGGCCATTCATTTGCCTTGGGTGCACACTTAAGCATTGTTGCTTTGCCTTGAGTTTGCTGGAGCAATTATCATCATGGGCTTCTCATCTATAATTAGAGACAAGGAGTTTGGTTGGCTATTATTATAGTCAGATAGTGATCTGATTAAATGTAAATGTACTTCATTGATGCATGTTCAAGAATCTAACAATTTTTGTAATAAAAAAATTTCATGTTTTGTATATCCATATATGTTTACGTTCTTTAGCACAGCCTGTATTCCTTCCTTGATTATAGGTGAACAACTAAAGTAATTATCCAAGATTAACATTTGAGATAGCTCTCATTCATCAGGCAGATGAATATATATGGGGTACAGCTATGTTTCACGTAGCTTATCAAGTCAGTATTGTAACAGAGAGAAAACTTCTATCCATTACTGCTACCATTATTCTGGCCCAAGGTACTCATGTACCCTTGGGAGGACTTCTATTTTGGCATTCTCAAGGCAACAAAAAGATGGCTTTGAGCCAACTCTAAAAGCTATGTCAAAAGACACCAACAAATAGTTACATTAAAATTAAGAAGCTCCAAAGAGCTGTGATTTAGTAATGGAAAATATTGCTAACTGGCACAACCCAGTTTATGGTTAGGAAATTTCACCTTGGTCTTGAGTAATACTCCTGTCAAAGACTTAACAATATATGAGAATTTTACTCCCCTCAGTCCTCTCCCCTCCAAAATTTGAACTCAACTGTGTTACTGATTCTAAAAGGGCAGGTTTTGTCCTTATGATTTTCCTAAACATATTGACCCTTTAAATGAGAAATAATTCTCAATAACGACTTGCCTGCTTTTAACCTTCATTTCCTGGGAAGAGTCAATCACAGAGAATCTGATGGACATGATCCAGCAGTCTATGTAGAACTCAAATACCAGCCTCCAACTCTACAAGGAGTTCAGTTTAGTTGCTCCATTTAGACTGTGTGATGATACTGACTCTTCCTAGTAAGGAAGAAAGTACAAGGGTTCACCATGATATTCCTAAGGAAGGGCTGCCTATACTCTTGCTAACTTTCTTAACCATTTTTGTTGTCGTTGTTGTTGTTGTTGCTGGCAGCTTTAAGAGAGAAACCTGTAAAAAAAATTCTTTCCAGAATCACTAGCACTTGAGGGCAGGTCTAATCAGGTAGATGACTTCTTTCAATTCAACAAGTATTTAGTGAGCAGCTGTAGAGTATTTAATCGATATTGTATTAGATACTATCAGATATCCCAAAAAGTATGACTCATTTTTTACTCTTAAGTTAGTTTATGTCTTCTGTGGTAGGAAGAGGGTGCTGAGAACAAGACTTGTATCTGTGTAATAATATAAAAACAATTCAAGATAATTGAGCACAAAGAGCTGAACTGAATTAGCTTGTTGGCTGACACAGTTTTAGTTTTCATGGGTATGGTAGATCTTGAGATGAGTTTCAAAGGATGAGTAAGATTTGGATACACAACAAGAAGGACAGGGGGTATTTAAGCAGAAAACAATGTGAGTAAAATCCTAGAGGCAGGAATAGCATGGTGTGCGTCTCAAAGAGTGAAATCTACTGTGGCTGAAGGAGAGAACATACCGGGAAATAGAAAGTATTTTTATGTTTATGTAAGCATTTAAAGGTTTTATATAGAATATGCGGATATAGATATATGAATCTACATCTATTTTCAAATATTATTTACATCTGTATATATGCACTACTTTTTAATTCTATGATATTTAAACGTACTATGTGGTAATATTAACTTTACAGGTTTACCCATCTACTCATGCCTTCATATATGAGACTCTATTTTGTTTAGGAGATAATCATTATTTACTCAGAAAAGCAACTCCAAAGGGTACATGGACAAGACAACTAACATTGTGATTGTATATTCATCTAGACTTAACAAAAATGTGATGATACTACACTGTACTTTGTATTTCACTTTTTTCACTGACCAATATTTTATAAACTGTTTTTTGTCACAGATGTACTTACCAAAATTTATCTTTGCTTACTTTGCGATTCTTCCATTTGCCTTGAGAATGTATGTTTTTTTAAGGTCTGAATTCAGGGGACAGGTTGAAAAGGAAGTATCAGTAGTCAAATTCAAAGTCAATTTATCATCTATATGCTTAATAATAAATGTGTTTTTAGGGCACTTGGTTTCACATGCAATATCAAAAGTAGTATGGAGTGTAACCTAAGTTATTATCCTACAGGCAGTGTGTTGGGAGCCATGGTGCCCAATATATTGAAAGGACTGATACCCAAGAATAGGAAGCCAATAGAATGTGTCTTATTTAGGACACTGTTCATAGTAATTTGAGTCTAGGATTTCAAATGTCTCTGAAATCTATGTGTTCTCTACACTTGGCCCTAAGCTACTCTTTCCCATGTGAGATTGATTAAATATTCACTTTAAATAATAAATGGGGGAAGTCAAACAAGAAATACATCAAAACACATTGAATCGAGTAGGTTTATTTAATCTGCATTTAAGATATACTAACAAATCAGGCTGACTTTCACTGAGAATATGCAAGTCCAACTGGAAGTAATTCTTCTATAGTCAGTATAATTAAAAAATCAGTATGATTTTGATACATGCAGATATATCTGCACTCCCATGTTGATTGCAGCACTATTCACAGTAACCAAGATATGGAATCAACCTAAGTGTCCATCAATGGATAAGTGGATAAAGAAAATATGGTATGTATATATACAATATATATAATGGATTATATTCAGCCATAAAAAAAGAATAAAATCCTATCAGTTGGCAACACAGATAAGCCTGGAGGACATTATGTAAAGTGAAATAAGCCCAGCACAGAAAGATAAATATCACATGTTCTTACTTATATGGGGGAGCTAAATACATTAATGTCATATAATGTCATGAAAGTGGAAAGTAGAATAGTGATAACAAGAGGCTGAGAAGGGAGGGGGAAAGAGATATAGGGGAGAGATCGGTTAACAATTCAAAACTACCATTATATAGGAAAAATAATTTCCAGTGTTCCATAACATTGTAGGGAGACTATAGCTAATAGATATTTACTCTATATTTTCAAATATCTAGAAGAGAGGATTTGAAATGTTCCCACCATGAAGAAATGATTATTGTTTGAGGTGATAGATATGCTAATTATCCTGATTTGATTATTACAGATTGTATGTAGGTAGTGAAACACCACACTAAAACCCATCAATGCGTACTTTTATTATGTGTAAATTAATTTTTTAATTTAAAAAATTAAAAAATATAATTCACATTTTCTTTTTTCCCCACAGGATATATATGAATAAACCAGGTGGTTTAATTTACTTATTTTGCTGTTTTATTTAAATGCCTATATTCAAGAATATTTATGTTATTCAAGTTTTGCATTCATTCGAACACTTAGGCTTGAGTTAAATGAAGTTGAAAATGCCATTGCAATGTTGATTTTTCTTTAAATTTTTCCTATATTAAAAAGTGTATCTCTGTAAAAGAATTGGCTTGATTTATGTGATGACTTTAATAGGTTATCTTACTTTGTTTTGCTGCACATAAAAATATCTGTGAATTTAGAAAAACTTAATATTGCTTACACCTGTGATTGATGTTTGCTTCAGGTGATAATTCAGGATGATGGCCCTGAAAAATTGGATCCCAGATATTTTGGAGAGTTGCTGGCCGATCTGAGCCGTAAGAATACGGATCTATATCACTGCTTATTAGAACATTTGCAGAGAATTGGAGGAAGGTACTGTAAACATATTATTTCCCTTGATGTTGTAGCTATCAAACATTTTACAACATTCTAGCATTTTAAAAATAGACTTTATTTTTACCAGTAGTTTTAGGTTCAAAGCAAAACTCTAATACTTTCAATAGGTAAAAGGGCAGATATGAGAAAATGTCTCATTTTAAGAGTTACTGTAGATTATGAAAATCATCAGACAAAAAGCAAGAAACAAACCCTTTTAGGATTAGTCAAGAATTCCACGTACCTTCTTTTGTGGTGTACTTTTACAGCAAAAGCAAACTCTTGGGCAAGGAGCTCAAAACTTGTTTTAAGATATTACAAGATATTACACAATACTATAACCTGTTTAAGATATTACACTGATAATATTAGGTACGGTCCTACTGCCAGCACACTACTGTTTGTCTTCCACTTATGTGTGTTCAACATATGAAGGCCAAGTTTTAACATATATTTGATATGTTATATATTATATATAAACATTATATATTATGTTATTATCTATTATATTATATTAAATATATATCAATAGATATAAATATAAACATAATTTTATAGAACACAATATACAATTATATAGATCTAAATAGATATGCATTAAAAATTTATCAACTGTTCATGTGTAGATGAGAGCATATTTTGTCATGAAATGAATTCTATATGCTGCACCCCAAAAGGTGCCTTTTACTATATAGTTACAGCATATATATGGTCATCTGTCAGGCAAAATCTAGAAAAGCTCCACAAACTCAAAATAATCTGGAAGATAAAGGAAAGTCAAAAGAATTTTTTCTAATTCAAAATTTTCACTAACTAGATTCTTTTACTTCTTAGATTTTAAATAATATATAATTTTATGTAATATATAGGTTAATATAAATGGGATGACACCATATATACTATTTTGTATGTTTTCTCACTCCAATATATATAGTATATATTTTTCCATGTCAATATTTTGATGTCTGTAACGTATTCTCTGTTAATCTCTTGTACATCTTGTATTTTCTCCATTTATTAGCTACCTCCCACCTGACTTTTATTGCTTTCAAATTAATGACTACAACCATTGTCTTACTATCACCCTCAACTGCTTTGCCTCCTTATCAAACTGCCCTTCCCACTTACCAAAAACCCCAATTCTGGATTACTCTAGCTCTCTGCCTTATTCTCTCTCTCTCTTTTTAACCACCACCACCACCTCCTTCATCCAACATTCACTACCTTTAGAATGCAGAGGGCTCCATGAGGGGCTGTTTTATTTACCCTGGTGTCCTTGGTGCATAGTGTGGTGGCTGGTTTACTGTGGTGCTCAATGGATATGTGTTGAATGAACAAATGCCTTCTTTACTGCTATGCATATGCAGCTTGTCACTGCTAGAGAAAAACAGAGCCATTTATTTGAACTGGTGCCATTATAAATGCATTTCTATCTTCAACTTGGTCTTCATCATAGTTTTATCCTAATCAACACCATCTCCTATTACCCATTACACAAACAAGTCTCCCTCTTCACATTACCCAAACAACTATTTCAACTCTTTGCACATGTTCATTACTTTAAAATATTTCCCTTAATGTAATAGTCAGTTATATGTTAAGCATGCACCATGTGCCAGGCGTTATCTATACTATCTAATTTGCATGGTAACCTTACAGAGTCTCAGATGAAGACCCAAATAGAATAAGTTATTAAGATTACACAGCTACTAAGTGCCTGAGATGGATTCAAACATTTTTTAGTACTCCTTTACCTATAATCTAGGAACGTTTCTGCAAAGCCTTCCCTAAATCTTCAGTTTAGTCTAGATGCTCTACTTCTGTGCATTAACCATGCCCTGTGAATATTTCTATCAAAGTGTCACCTTGTAAAATTCAGAGGTATATAGGACATAATCTTAAGATCTGGAGTTCGTATCCTGGTTTCATGTCCCAGTTTGATTTTTCTACATACTAAATGTATAGTATCAGGTGAGTAAAAATACTTACTTCATTCATTTTTTAAAGCAATAAATGAGTTAAGACATGTAGTTACAAGTGGCATCCACATCATGTGAACATTTAAAAATAGACCTAAAGAATCAGAAACTCTTTGGGGAGGGCTAGAGCAACATGCCCTTCAGAGGATTCCGATGCATGGTCAAATTTGAGAACCACTAAACTAAGGTTACAAAAGTGGCAAAATCTGGGACTAGAACCCACACTCTGAGAACTAATTTTCCTTAGGCAAATCACTTAACCTTGCAACACTAGATGTGTAATGAACAGGCAAATTGTTTAAAATTTTGTATACAGGGAGTGTCACTCTTCCTTTTTCTGCCCAATGTAATTCTAGCCACTATCTTCCAGTGTCAGATGGAGATTTACTCCACACTGACCTTTCCACCTCCCTGATCTACTCTATTTGCTTCCATATTCTCCATCTCTCTCTCCCTTTCTGTATCCACTTTTCATATTTTTCCAAAATGCAGTTCAGCAATTAGTGGGCTTTAGGATAAAAATTAAGGATACACATGAAACCATTTTGGTTACTTTTTAAATTCCAATATGCAGTGCTATTGATTGTTTCTTGTTTTGTTTCTTTGTTTTGTTTTCTTATTTATAGAAAGAACAGTGACTAGGGACATGTGTTGGCATTTGAATTGGGAGAAATAAGGATTAGTATCTTGTAAATGCAACAGGTCTTATTAATACTATCATAATTCCAGTTAAAAGTAATGCAAAGCTACTAAAACTGCATTGTGATTCACATTTTTAACTTGCTTTAGCTTTGCATGTATACATGTAGTTACTTCAGTAAAGCATTAAAAAACAAGAAGATATTTCTACTTTTACTAGGGAGTTCCCATAAATTCTATTTTGGGCAACACAGGAAATACCACATAGGTACATGCAGACAATTGCACACATGTAGTCATGCCTGGGGAAAGGGACCCTTCAGTTCTCTTTCTATGCACTAGTTCATATAGTTTGATAAGTGTGTGCAAGAGGTTTTTCACAGTAAGTGACCCACTTATCTCTGTGGGCAATATATTACTCATAAGAAATTACAAAGAAGGTAATGGTAGGAGTTAACACACTGAAACTATTTTACTTTAAAATAAATATTCTGGGGGCTGAGAGGGAAAAAACTGGGAACCTGAACGGGGCTATCACACACTGGAGCTCCTTTCTAGGCCCCAACAACTCTTAGGGGGAGGAGTGAGTTGAGCAGGCAAGAAGCAACCTGCACTTGCCATGGGCCTCTGGAAACCTGCCAGCAGGAGACTTCACAATTCCCATGAACACGTGAGTTGGCAGGGAGAGATGCTTAAAGAAGTGATAGGGGCAGAACTCCAGTAAGTTCAGAGCCCAGAGGGCTGATCTGGGAGCTTCTGTAGTAGAGCACAGCCAGAGATACCCATCTGTCAAGGCTCCTTGCTCCTATAGGGACACTTTAGCTCTAGGGAAACTGTTGGACCTAAACATCGCAGGGCAGTCTTGCCCACCAGAAGAAGCCAGAACACTCCTCAGTCTATTGCCCTCTCCTGTGGCCCCAGACTGGCTGTGCCTGCTTGTAGTGCAGTCTCAGATGCCCAGGTGGGGTGCCTCCTGGGGTCCCTCATCATACCTCCTGCACTGGCTGACAGTACTTGAGCTGTGAGGAGTTCTAGTGGGCAAAGGAGCAGCCTCCGTGGGCATGTACCAGCCTGCCCATGTCCTCCCTTCACCACAGCCTCCCTCGTGCCACTTTGCTTGCACCCACTCACCTATGGCCACTCCCCATTCTCCAAATCATTTGACAGTGCATGTGTACCGATGGGTTTTGCCTTCCCTTTCCCAGTAGCATGAATGTGTGCATGCATCTTGCTGTGCCACAGCTGCCAGCGTGGGTGGACCTGCCCCCCAACCCTCTGCTGTGCCAACATTGTCATCAGAGCATTCGTGGGCTCAGCAATGCTGGCCCAGCATCCACCAGCACCCCGTACCTGCACTGAAACTGCTGCCTGTGTGAAAATATTCGAGGGAGACCAGTGGACCCATCCCCCACCCCCAGCAGTAGCTGCCACCTGTGTCAATGTGTACACAAAGGGCGTGCACAGTCCAGTGCCACCAGTGCCCCACCCCCTGTGCTAACACCACTGCTGGGCAAATGCACACAGGGACACTGGCGGAACCTGATGCCTCCCCACCACCACCATGCTGTCACCGCTGCCACTGTGAACACCAGCACAGAGGCCAGCACGCCTGTACTTGTAAGCTCCACATTGCAGCCAATGCATGTATACCCCATCATACTGCCACTGCTGCTGGCATGTGCAAACGAGGATGGATCACACTGCCACCACTCTATGGGGTATGGTGGCTGGCACCACCCATAGGAGAGTTGTGACCAGTGGTCTGGGAAGAACCCAGCCTCTCCAATGTGGCAGGCTCCTAACGTTCAGGGGCCACATATCAAAGTCTGGCCCAATATCACAGCCCAGAATTAGAGCATGCAGTTCAGGAGTCCTTAGCTGAGCCTTAGACTGCTAAAATCCTCCAGAAACAAAGCCAGATGACTGTACTCACCTTATACAACAACCAAACCTCCAAGGACCCCAAATAGGATAAAAGAAAAAAAATAACCAACCAAAGGTCAGCAACTTCAAAGATTGAAGGAACATCAGCCTACAAAAATGAGAAGAACGAGTGCAAGAACTCCGGCAACTCAAAAAGCCAGAGTGTCTTCCAACCTCAAAAGGATTGTTCTAGTTCCCCAGCAATGATTCCTAACCAGACTGAGATGGCTGAAATTACAGAAATAGAATTCAGAATATGGATAGGAACAAAGATCATCAAACTGTGGAGAAAGTTGAAACGCAATCCAAGGAATTTAAGGATTACAATAAAGCAGTACAGGAGCTGATAGACAAAAATGGCTATTATAAGAAAGAACCAAAGTGATCTGATAAAGCTGAAAAACACTCTACAAGAATTTCATAATGTAATTGCAAATATGAACAGCAGAATTGACAAAGGTGGGGAAAGAATCTCAGAACTTGAAGACTGGCTCAACAAAATAACTCAGAGAAGAAGAACAAATGTTAAAGAAGAATAAACAAAACATCTGAAAAATATGGGATTATGTAAAGAGACCCAATCTATGACTCCCTGGCATGACTGAGAGACAGAAAAATGAAGCAACTTGGAAAATGTATCTCAGAATAGCATCCATGAAAATTGTTCCAACCTCGCTAGAGAGGCCAATATTCAATTTAGGAAATGCAGAGAACCCTGTAAAATACTACACAAGAAGACCACCCCAAGACACATAGTCATCAGATTCTCGAAATGAAAGAAAAAATGGAAAAGGCACCTAGAAAGAAAGGGCAGGTCACCTACAAAGGGAACCACATTGGGCCAGCAGCAGACCTGTCAGTAGAAACCTTACAAGCCAAAAGAGATTGGGGGCCTATATTCAGCATTCTTAAAGAAAAAAATTTCAACCAAGAATTTCATATCTGGTGAAACTAAGCTTTATAAGCGAAGGAGAAATAAGATCCTTTTCAGATAGCAAATGCTAAGGAAATTTGGTACCACCAAACATGCCTTACAAGAAGTCCTGAAGGGATTGCTAAATATGGGAGAGGAAAACCATTATCAGACATTATAAAAACACACTTAATTACATAGACCAGTGACACTATAAAGCAACCACACCAACAAGTCTACATGATAACCAGCTAACAACATGATGACAGGATCAATACTAACCTTGAATGTAAATGGGCTAAATGCCCCAATTAAAAGGCACAGAGTGGCAAGTAGCATAAAGAAACAAAACCCAAAGTTATTTTATCTTCGAGAGACTCAATGACACCCATAGGCTCAAAGTAAACGGATGGAGAAAAGTCTACCAATCAAATGGAAAACAGAAAAAAGCAGGAGTTGCAACCCTAATTTCAGTCAAACAGACTTTGACAAAAATCAAATAAGATGAAGGACATTACATAATGGTAAAGGGCCCAATACAAAAAGACCTAATTATCCTACATATATATGCACCCAACACAGGTGCACCCAGATATGTAAAGAAGTTCATAGAGAACTATGAAGAGATTTAGCTAACAACACAATAACAGTGGGAGACTGTTAAACTCCACTGACAATATTAGACATATCACTGAGGTGGAAAACTAACAAAGATATTCAGAACCTTAACTCAACACTTCACAAAATGGACCTAATAGATAGCTACAGAACTCTCCACCTCAAAACAACAAGACTATGCATTCTTCTCATTTATACATGGCACATATTTCAAAATTGACCCAAAAATTGGACATAAAACAATCCTCAGCAAGTACACACAACATGAAATCACACCAACTACACTCTTGAACCACCGTGCAATAATAATAGAAATTGATGCTAAGAAAATCACTCAAAACCACATAATTAAATGGAAATGAAAGAACCTGCTCCTGAATGACTTCTGGGTAAATAATGAAATTAAGGCAGAAATCAAGAAAATTTTTGAAACTAATGACAACAAAGATACCAAGAAATTTTTTTGAAACTAATGACAACAAAGATACAACATATCAGAATCTCTGGGATATAGACAAAGCAGTGTTAAGAGGGAAGTTTATAGTACTAACCTCCCATATCAAAAAGTTAGAAGGATCTCAAATTAACAACCCCAAACCACATCCAGAGGAGCTACAGAAACAAGAGCAAACTAACCCCAAAGACGACAGAAGACAAGAAATAAGCAAATTCAAGCTGCACTGAAGGAAATTGAGATGAAAAGCCACGCAAAAGATCAATGAATCCAGAAGCTGGTTCCTTGAAAGAATTAATGGAAGTGATAGACCTTTAGCTAGACTAATAAAGAGAAAAAGTGAGAAGATACAAATAAATGCAATCAGAAATGAAAAGGGGGATAGAAATACAAAAATCCCTCAGAGACTATTACAAGTACCCTTATGCACACAAGCTAGAAAACCTATAAGAAATACATTCCTAAAATATACAGCTTCTGAAGATTGAACCAGGAAGAGACTGAATCCTTGAACAGCCCAATAATGAGGTCCGAAACTGAGTCAGTAATAAATAGCCCAGCAAATAGAAAAAGCCCAGAACTAGATGGATTCACAGCCATATTCTACCAAATGTATAAGGAAGAGTTGGTATCATTTCTACTGAAACAATTCCTAAAAAAAATGAGAAAGAGGGACTCCTTTCTAACTCATTCTATGAGGCCAGCATCATCCTGATACCAAAACCTGGCATGGACACAACAAAAAATAAAACTTAAGGCCAATATCCTTGATGAACATTGATGAAAAAAATCCCCCAATAAAATACTAGCAAACCAAATTAAGAAGCATATCAAAAAGCTAATCCACACTACAATCAAGTAGGCTTTATTCCTGGGAGGCAAGGTTGATTTAACATATGCAAATCAATAAATGCTATTTCTCATATGTACAGAACTGAAAACAAAAACCATATGATCACTCAATAGATACAGAAAAGGTTTTTTTGATGAAATTTAAGATCCTTTCATGTTAAAGCCTCTCAAGAAACTAGGAATTAAGAAACATACTTCAAAATAATAAGAGCCATCTCTAACAAGCCCATAGGCAACATCATACTAATTTGGAAAAAGATAGAAACATTCTTCTCCACGCCAGAACAAGATAAGAATGTTCTCTCTCACCACTTCTATGCAACATCGCACTGGAAGTCCCAGCCAGAGCAATCAGGTAAGAGAAAAAAATGAAGGGCATTTGAGCAGGAAGAAAGGAAGTCAAACTATCCCTGTTTGCAGAAAATATGATTCTATACTTAGAAAATCCCATAGTTTCCACCCAAAATCTCCTTGATTTGATACACCACTTAAACAAAGTTTTAGGATATAAAATTAATGTACAAAAATCAATTACATTTCAATACACCAACAATATCCAAGCTGAGATCCAAATCAAGGACACAATCTTATTCATAGTTGCCACAAAAAGAATAAAATTCATAGGAATACAGCCAACCCATGAAGAAAAAGACCTCTACAATGAGAATTAGAAAACACTGTTCAAAGAAATCAGAGATGACACCAATAAATGGAAAAACATTCCATGCTAATGGAGAGGAATAATCAGTATTGTCAAAATGGCAATACTGCCCAAAGCCATTTACAGATTCAATGCTATCCCTATCAAGCTAGCTATGTCATTCTTCACAGAATTTAAGAAAACTATTCTCAAATTCATATGAAACCATGAAAGACTGGAATAGCAAGACAATCCTAAGCAAAAAGAACAAAGCTGAAGGCATCAAATTACCCAACTTAAAACTCTACTACAAGGCAACAGTAACCAAAACAGCATGGTGTTGCTACAAAAACAGACACATAGACGATGGAACAGAATAGAGATCCCAGAAATAATGCCACATATCTACAACTATCTGACCTTTGACAAAATCTATAAAAATACGCAATGGAGAAAGGACTCCCTATTCAGTAAGTGGTGCTGGGATAGATGGCTACCCATATGCAGAAAATTGAAAGTGGAACCCTCATTACACCATATACAAAAATTAACTCAAGATGTATTAAAGATTTAAACCTGAAACAAAAATCAATAAAAACTCTGGAAAATAACCTAGGAAATATTATTCTAGACATAAGACCTGACAAAGACTTCATAACAGGTATGCCAAAAGCAATTACAACAAAAACAAAAACAGACAAATGTGACATAATTGAACTAAAGAGCTCTGCACAGCAATATAAATTATCAACAGACTTAAAAGACAATCTATGGAATAAAAGAAGAAAATATTTGCAAACTATACACCCAGCACAGGTGTAATATACAGAATCTATAAGAAACTGAAATATTTTTTAAATTTCAGGGGTACAAGTACAGGTTTGTTACATAGGTAAACTTGTGTCATGGGGGTTTGTTGTACAGATTATTTCATTACCTAGGTATTAAACCTAGTACCCATTAGTTATTTTTCCTGATCCTCTCCCCCCTCCCCCACCCTCCACGCTCTAATAGGCCCCAGTATGTGTTGTTCTCCTCTATGTGTCCATGTGTTCTCATCATTTAGCTACCACTTATGAGTGAGAACATGCAGTATTTGTTTTTCTGTTCCTGTGTTAGTTTGCTAAGAATAATGGTCTCCAGCTCCATCCATGTCCCTTCAAAGGACATGCTCTTGTTCTTTTTTATGGGTGCATAGTATTCCATGGTGTACATGTACCACATTTTCTTTATCCAGTCTATCACTGATGGGCATTTAGGTTGATTCCATGTCTTTGCTATTGTGAATAGTGCTGCAATGAACATATGCAAGCATGTGCCTTTACAAATAGAATTATTGATATTCCTTTGGGTATATACCCAGGAATGGGATTGCTGGGTCAAATGGTATTTCTGTCTTTGGTCTTTGAGAAATTGCCACACTTCTTTTTCTGACAATTACAAGCAAAAAACAAACAACCTCATTAAAAAGTGGGCAAATGACATGAACAGATACTTTTCAAAAGAAGACATACATGTGACTGACAAGCATATGAAAAACCCTCAACATCACTGAACATTAGAGAAATGCAAATCAAAACCATAATGAAATACCTTCTTACAGCAGTCAGAATGGCTGTTATTAAAAAGTCAAAAAATAACAGATGCTGGCATAGTTGTGGAGAAAGGGGAATGCTTATGCACTGCTGGTGGGTATCTAAACTAGGTTAACCATTGTGGAAAGCAGTTTGGCAATTTGTCCAAGAACTTAAAACAGAACCAGCATTTGACCCAGCAATTCCACTGAATCAAATGTTGATTCTGTTTTCAAGTTCTCGGACTAATTGCCAAACTGTTTCAACCAATACCCAAAGGGATATAAATTGTTCTAGCATAAAGACACTTGCACACCTATGTTCATCGCAGCACTATTCACAATAGCAATGACGTGGAATTAACCTAAATGCCCATTGATGGTAGACTAGATAAAGAAATGTGGGTACATCTACACCATCTAATAGTACATAGCCACATAAAAGAATGAGATTATATCGTTTGCAGAGTCATGGAAGGAGTTGGAGACCATTATTCTTAGCAAACTAATTCAGGAACAGAAAGCCAAATACTGTATGTTCTCATTTATAAATGGGAGGTAAACATTGAGTACATATAGACACAAAGAAGGGAATATGAGACACTGGGGCCTACTTGAGGGTGGGAGGACGATGAGGATAAAGAAACTACCTATTGGGAACTGTGCTTATTACCTCAGTGATGAAATAATTTGTACACCAAACCACCACAAAATGCAATTTACCTGTATAACAGACCTGTACATGTACCCCCTCAACCTAAAACAATAGTTTCAAAAGTGAATAGACCAATCAATCTTGGAATGTTTTCATGATAAAACTCTATTAGGCAATAAAGACAAGATAATGACTTCAAAATAAAATAAATGTTCTTTCTTCTGTCAAAACCCATGTTTACTGTTTTTTGTTTATTTGTTTGTTTGAGAAGTATGTTTACCATATATATTTTGGGCCTAATCTCTCCCATCAAGTGGAGCAGGAACAAGTTGGCAAAAATGAAGGCCTGTGTCTTGCCTCAGACAACACTGTAAGTGTATCCTTTCCAGTTTTCAACATTCCCAAAGGAGTGTCAGTGTGATGTAACCAGTAACAATTTTCCTGCAGCATTTTCCTACCTAACACAGCTCCCACATAGGGTCTTTCAGCCCCTGTGACCAAATCCTCATTATGATGCTGGAAATTCTATTACCCTAACAGAATTTTGATCATTTTGCTTAATGCTTTGTCCCTATGTAAATATTCAAATATCCTTCAAGCCTCATCATTGCCAAATATTTTCTAGTACAGATTAAATGAGTTATTCAGGCTTGTCTTGCAAGTTTTGATTTTGTTAAAGAGGGTATGAAGAACTTGAAAACACTGTGGAGAGAAGATGGAATTAGCACTGAAAGATACAAGAAGGAGAAAAGGAAAGCGGAAATAGACAGATAAATGCTATTTTCATTATTTATTCACCCAAGTAGCATTTATTGCCAAGCACTGAGAACTTCTAATCTAGCTACAATCAAACTGGTGCTAATGTATGGCACTAACCATTTCTGCATATTTTATTGTTTTGTTATTCAGATGTTCATTTTTAATAGATCTGGGAATTCCAGAAAAATTATTTTAGTCAAACTAAATAAAAGTACCATTTTAGTTTTAACATTTTCACTTGTGCTTATAAACTGAATAAGTGCTCTTATATTTGAAAATGTAAGATAAAAATAGAAAACTAGCATTTATATATGATCAGTGAATGCACTTTTCTAAAGTTGTCTATTTTTTTTTGTTCTTGCAGCAAACAGGACTTTGAGTTCGACGGTTGAGGTAAGTGCAAAACTACCTGAAAATCAAATATAGTATGATAACAAAGTAGATTCTGATATTTGCAATAATAATATTCTTTTAGTTAAATACCTTTGCTAGACTGAAAATGCAAGTAAGTGAAAGAAATGACGGCCACTTTGCCTTTAAAATTATATAAACACTTACATACTTATAATGGCTGCAAAACTAGTAATTATTCATAAAATTTTTATCAGCTGTCAGTTTATGATTTAATTTGTCTATGCTTATTGCAATGTTTGTTTGAAATGTTCTATTTTTAATTTTTGTGTGTACATAGTAGGTGTATTTATTTATGGGGTACAAGAGATATTTCACTGACCACATATTCTCTGCTTTAGAAAACTGAAATCTATATGATTGATTAAATAGCAAATTTAGTTTTGATATGCTTCAAAGCATTGTATGTGCCATGCTAGTCAGCAACTTAAAGTAAAAATATTTTCAAGTATTAATCTATTACATATGCGTATTGTCTTAATAAGTGCTTTTAATAGAATAATCAAATAAGAGAAAAACTTATTTCAATGCAATAAAAGCACAATGGCCTCTTTTGTGCTTTAATTATTTCTTCCCCAGTTACTGGTATACTGCATTCATTACAATTATTCAGTAATTCCTAAATTACCTTAAAAAAGTACTTCACTTCAGTTCCCCACTTATAATTAGTTGAAGCTTTTCAGTGTTGTAGCAACGCCATAATCTTTAAAAAGTCACTACAGCTCTATGTAAATTCTCAGTAAAATCTGTAAAACCCTTAATTTTAATTTTATTTCCCAAAGTTTTCATTATTTCAAAAATCAGCTTTAACAATGTCATACCTATCACCCAACAAAACTTCCAGTTTTTAAAAATATACAATGAATAAAGTGTGCAAAGGAATCTAGTAGGCCATTTTGCTTTTGTTTTAATTTTGTCTTTTTATAAATAGAAATGGAATTTCTCATTGGTTGCCCAAAACTTTTCCTCAAAATGCCTGAACTCAGGACTATTTTTATACTGTTTGTAATATAATTGATTTTTTAAAGTAAGAACTGATAAGGCTAAAAATGAAGCTCATAGAAACTGTTTCTCAAAAAGTGAATTAATCTTTTAATATTCCTAAAATATGTCCCATTACACAGGAGTCTGTGAATTGCTGATCTTATGATTGATGTGTATCTGTTCCATGGACAAGACTTATTTTTTTTCTTACAGTCAGAAGACATTGAATCATTGATTCCTAAAGGATTGTCAGAGTTTACAAAACAGCAAATTCGCTACATTCTGCAGGTGAGATCAGGTCAAGAACGGATGTGTGAAATCAACACTAACAAACAGCCCCTAGGATGCTTCCCTTAATTAAGAACAGAAAGTTTCAAATTAAAATCCTGTTTCCTAAGAGTTGATGATTCTTTTATTAGACAAGGGTTATATTAAAGTTTAGTCAGATCACCAAAAATTATATTGAATGACTAGCATTCAGGAAAACATCTCTGGATATTACTTCCTTCTGTGGAATGCCCTTATTCTACTCCTCAGTGCTTTAGTACAATCTGACTCTATCTCTAGAGTTTTTACCTTCCTCTTCTCCATTCCACCCTTTCCCCTACCACACCTACCCTACCTCATCATTGGCAAGGAGAGATGGAAAGGCCAGTTCCTAACTTTTCTTGAATTGTGGAAGACTAGAGATCACTGGAATAGTAAATTCCCCATGAGGAAGGAGAGATCACAGTATCAAGATAGGTGCTTAAGGAATGGGTGCGGTAGCTCATGCCTGTAATCTCAGCAGTTTGGGAGACTGAGGTGGGTGGATCACTTGATGTCAGGAGTTTGAGACCATCCTGGCTCAACATGGTAAAACCCCATGTCTACTAAAAATACAAAAATAAGCTGGCAATGGTGGCACGTTCCTGGAACCCCAGCTACTCAGGAGTCTAAAGCAAGAGAATTGCTTGACATAGGAGATGGATGTTGCAGTGAGCTGAGATAGTGCCACTGCACTCCATCCTGGGTGGCAAAGTAAGACTTCGTCTCAAACAAACAAACAACAACAACAAAAGTTAGCAACAAAATCAGATAGATGCAAAGGGAATATGACTAAAAAGAAGAGTACATGTTTTTCCAACAAATGAACCTAAAGATAATCTAGTTTTGTCTGGTGACGCCAATTTCTAAGTCTGATATTTGGTTTCAGGTCTCTTGTTGATCATCAAAGTATTGAAGCTGGTATCATGTTTATGAAAATTAAATAAAATACTTTTAGTGGCAAACACTTTGTATTATAGATGGCGGTTTGGGGCAACACGTATGCTCCTCAAAAGTTGAATCTTGGAGACATCCTTATTATCTCCAGTGGTGCGATGTCCATCCAAAGTGCATTGGAGGTCTATTTTTTTTTTTGAAAACTCTTCCCGAGGATCTTTGCCTCTAAGTCCTATGAGAGACATTGGTTGTAGGTTTGTAAGTTTCTCTCTTCTCTTTTTTTTTGGTACTCTTTGGTTTTGGTATCAGGGTAATACAAGCTTCATAAAACAAGTTAGGAAGTGTTTCTTTCATTTCTATTTTCTAGAAGAGTCTGAATATTTGCTGTTAATTTTTTTTACACTTGATAGAATTCTCCAGTGAAAATATGTAGGCCTTTGAAGATTTGGTTTAGGGGAATTTTAGAAAAAACTAAATTCAACTCCTTAATAGTTAAAGCGTTCTTCAAATGATTTGTTTTATATTGGGGTGAGGTATGGATCTTGTGTTTTTCAAAGAAGTAGTCCATTCCATCTAAGTTGTCAAATCCATGCATGTATAGTTGTTCATGTTGTTCATAGTATTTTATCCTTTTGATGGCTTCAGGGTCAGCATTGCTATTCCCTATTTAACTCCTGGTATTAATAATTAGTGTCTTCTGTTTTTCTTCTTTGTGAGTCTTCTTAGAGGTTTATGAATTTTAATTGACTTTTTCAAATAAGCAGATTTTAGATTCATCTGGTCTTTGTTATCGTTGTTTCTGTTTTCAGTTTCATTGATTTCTGTTTTAAACTTGCTAAAAGAATGAATTTTTAATGGTCTCACCACAAAAATGATAAGTTTCCATTTTTATCTTTATCACTCCCCTTCTTTGCTTGCTTTTGGTATATTTTGCTCTTATTTGTCTAGTTGCTTGACACAGGAACTTAGGCTATTGATTTGAAACCTCTCTTGTTTTCTAATGCAAGCATTTAGTGCCACAATTTCCCTTTTAGCATGGTGTTAGTTTCTTTCTAGAATGCCAGTAAGATAGAACCCTTCACTCCCCCTGGAAAGGGGGTTGAAGCCAGAGAGCCAAGTGGTCTAGCTCAGTGGATCCCACCGCCATGTAGTCCAGCAAGCTAAGATCCACTGGTTTGAAATTCTTGCTGCCAGCACAGCAGTCTGAAGTCAACCTGGGATGTTTTAGTTTGGTGGCGAAAAGGGTGTCCGCCATTACTGAGGTTTGAGTAGGCAGTTTCCCGTCACAGTGTAAACAAAGCCACCGGGAAGTTCAAACTGGGTGGAGCCCACTACAGCTCGACAAACGCTGCTGTAGCCAGACTGACTCTCTAGATTCCTCCTCTTTGGGCATAGCATCTCTGAAAGAAAGGCAGCAGTCCCATCAGGGGCTTACAGATAAAACTCCCATCTCCCTGGGGAAAAGGGGCTGCTGTGGGCGCAGCTTCAGCAGACTTAAACGTTCCTGCCTGCCAGCTCTGAAGAGAGTAGCAATCTCCCAGCACAGCACTTGAGGTCTGCTAAGGGACAAACTACCTCAAGTGGGTCCCTATTCCTGTGCCTCCTAAATGGGAGACACCTCCCAGCAGGGTTCAACAGATACCTCCTCATACAGGAGAGCTCTGGCTGGGACCTGGTGGGTGTCCTCGGGATGAAGCTTCCAGAGGAAGAAATGGGCAGCAATCTTTGCTGTTCTGCAGCCTCTGCTGGTGATATCCAGGCAAACAGGGTCAGGATGTGGACACCTCCACAAACTCCAGCAGATCTGGAGCAGAGGGCCTGACTGTTAGAAGGCAAACTAGCAAACAGAGAATAGAATCAACATCATACAAAAGGATGTTCAGCATGAAACCCCATCTGAAGATCACCAACATCAAAGACCAAAGGTAGATAAATCTATCGAAGATGAGGAAAAAGCAGCACAAAAAGGTGAAAATTCCAAAGCAGAATGGCTTTTCTCCTCCAAAGGATCACAACTCCTCGCCAGCATGGATCAAAACTAGATGGAGAATGAGTTTGACAAATTGACAGAACTAGGCTTCACAAGGTGCGTAATAACAAGCTCCTCCGAGCTAAAGGAGCATGTTCTAACCCAGTGCTAGGAAGAGCTAAGAACCTTAAAAAAAGGTTAGAGGATTGCTACTAGAATAACCAGTTTATAGAAGAACATAAAAGACCTGATGGAGCTGAAACACAGCACAACCAACTTGCTGAAGCATACACAAGTATGAATAGCCAAATCAATCAAGCAGAAGAAAGGATATCAGAGATTCAAAATCAACTTAATGAAATAAAAGCGTGAAGACAAGATAATTAGAGAAAAGAATGAAAAGGGAATGAAGAAAGCCTCCAAATAAATATGGGACTATGTGAAAAGACCAAACCTGCATCTTATATTGGTGTACCTGAAAGTGACAGAGAATAGAACCAAGTTGGAAACACTCTTTAGTATATTATCCAGGAAAAACTGCCCCAACCTTAGCAAGACAGGCCAACATTTAATTCAGGAAATACAGAGAACACCACAAAGATACTCTTTAGAAAAGGGCAACCCCAAGACACATAATCATCAGATTCACCAGGGTCGAAATGAAGGGAAAATTGTTAAGGGCAGCCAGAGAGGAAGGTCTGAGTTAGCCACAAAAAGGAAGCCATTCAGACTAAGCGGATTTACATGGTAATGGATTTCTTTGGCCTTATCCTGTTCGGGATATGCATAGCTTCTTAAATATGTATGTTACCAGTTTTTTCTAATTGGGGAAAGTTCTCAGTCATAATTTTTTTGAATATTTTTTCAGCTCCATCCTCTTCTCCTTTCTTCCAGTACTCTGAACATGAAAGCATGTGTTACACACTCACAGGCCTCTAGGGTCTGTTTAATTTTCTTCTAATTTATTTGTTTCTAATATTCAGATTATATACATTATCTTGTTCTATCTTTAAGTTCACTAATTCTTTCCTCTGTTCTCTGCATTCTGTTTTTAGCCTACCATTGAGAGTTTTGTTGCTTCGGTTGGTTTTTGTTTGTTTGTCTAGATTTTTTTTTTTTTTTTTTTGAGATGGAGTTTCACTCTTGTTGCCCAGGCTAGAATGCAATGGCACGATATTGGCTCTCTGCAACCTTGGCCTCCCAGGTTCAAGTGATTCTCCTGCCTCAGCCTCTTGAGTAGCTGGGATTACAGGCATGTGCCACTAGGCTGGGCTCATTTTTGTATTTTTAGTAGAGCTGGGGTTTCTTCATGTTGGTCAAGCTGGTCTCGAACTCCCAACCTCAGGTGATTTGCCCACCTCGGCCTCCCAAAGTGTTGGGATTACAGGCATGAGCCTCCGTGCCCGGCCACTTCTCTGGTTAGTGACCTTTTCAAGTTCTAATATTTCTATTTTAGGTGTTTTTTATGTCTTCTATTTATTTGCTGAGACTTTCTATTTTGTTGTTGAGACAATGTATTTTTACAGTCTCTTTGCAACTTCTTGTTGAAGTATTTTATGATGGTTGTTTACATGCTTTATCAGGTAATTCTAACATTTCTATTATCTTGTTGTTGTCATCAAGTAAGTGTTTTTTCTTACTGAGTTGAGATTTTTGTTGTTCTTGGAATTAGCAGTGATTTTCAATTGACCCTGAACATGCCTGATCTCCTTTGATCTTAGAAGCTAACAGGATTGAGCCTGGCTAGTATTCCTTGGATGTGAGACCTGGCCATTTTTATGTTGTCACTCTCTGGGTCTCATTCAGATATTCAAATATCAGAGAAAGTGTGTGCACTACCTATTACTGCCAGCTGGTGGTGGAAGTAGGAGTTTTTCCCCACTCAGCTTCTCTTGATGTCCTAGGGTGAAAGCCCAAGCTCCCTTCCCAGTTTCAATTGATATCACAGTGTTTGGCATTTCATTTTTGACCAGTGGGAAATGAAAGCCCCATCTCTTCACTCTGCCTTTTCTGACACTGTCCTAGTGAATGTGTTGTGTACCTCCACAGAGCCTGACAAAGGGGGAAATCTAAGATCACTTCTTGGCCGGGCACGGTGGCTCAAGGCTGTAATCCCAGCACTTTGGGAGACTGCGGTGGGAGGATCATGAGGTCAAGAGATAGAAACCATCCTGGCTGACATGGTGAAATCCCGTCTCTACTAAATATACAAAAATTAGCTGGGCATGGTGGCGTGTGCCTGTAGTCCCACCTACTCGGGAGGCTGAGGCAGGAGAATTGCTTGAACCCAGGAGGTGGAGGTTGCAGTGAGCTGAGATTGTGTCACTGCACTCCAGCCTGGCGCCTGGCGACAGAATAAGACTCTGTCTCAAAAAAAAAAAAAAAAAAAAGAAAAAAAAATCTTCTTGGCCTTTGATCGTCTGTGTGGAAGTAGAGTTGCAGTTTCTTCTGTGGTGTTGGCTAAGGTACATTGGTTACTATCTAAAAGTTTTCTGTCCTGCTAGACTGATCCTTTCATGGTCCTTTGGCTAGAGAGAAAAGGCTTTTCTCAGGACTTTTGTTGTTCATTGATGTAACTAGATTACCAGCTTCCCCAACGTTGATCTAATATATGAAGCAAAAAGAAAACCCTAGGAACTCACTGCTGTCTCGTTTCTCAGGGTCCTAAGATTCCTAACCAATCATCTCTCTTTTCACCAATCTGAGTCTTTTTATATTTGTTTTATATATAATGTCCAGGACTTCTAGTTGTACTTAGCAGGAAGGCTAGGAAAAAGTATTTTTTTCTTCCTTTTTTTTTTTTTTTGGTGAAGCAACAAAAGCAGAGATTTATTGAAAATGAAAGCACACTCCACAGGGTGGAGTGGGCTGAGCAATTGGCTCAAGAGCACAGTTATATAATTTTCTGGGGTTTAAATGCCCTCTAGAGGTTTCCCATTGGTAACTTAGTGTACATTCTATGTAAATGAAGTAGTGGCCCGTTATGCAGTCGGATTGGTTTCAGAAAGTCGACCAATCAGAGGCTGAAGTTACAAAGTCACACCTTAAACAAACGTCTGCTAGGGTGTGGAAAGTATTTCTACTCCATCTTTGCAGAAGTTGAAGTTGTCTGTTTTTTAAACCATTTTTCTTTAAAGAAATGAGATTAATCTAGTAAAAGAGTTTCCTCTCTCTTTAAAATTTGAGATGGGCCAGGTGCAGTGGCTCATAACTGTAATCCCAGCACTTTAGGAGGCCAAGGCTGGCAGATCACTTGAGGTCAGGAGTTCGACACCAGCCTGGCCAACAGAGTGAAACCCATCTCTCTACTCAAAAAATAAAAATTCACTGAGTATGTTGGTGTTTGCCTGTAGTCCCAGCTACTCAGTAGGCTGAGGTGGGAGAATTGCTTGAACCCAGGAGGTGGAGATTGCAGTGAAATGAGATCACGCCACTACACTCCAACCTAGGTGACAGAGTGAATTCCAGTTTTAAAAAAATTGAGATGGCTCTATATGTTAAAGTTAAACTTAAATCATATTATATTCTTCTCACCTCAGGCAAAATTCAGGAAGTTGGCAATACACCTAGGGAGATTCATTTTATTATTTGATGATTAACTGTCCCATCTCTTCTAATCTTTTAAATAAAGAATAATGTAAAATTAAAATTTTGCTGATAGAAATTCTACCTTGTGACAAAGATGATACTTTGCCATGGCAAAAATAATAAATACTTGTTATAAATACATAGCTATGCTATCTTCAGGACTATTATTTGGATTACTTAAACACATTATTGACAAAATGCCTTGTATCACTATTCTAATTTGCCATATCAAAGTAAAAATTATTAATAAGTTTGCTAGTAGGAACAAAAAAATAAGATAACTTTCACTTATATTGCCTATTTTCAAATGTTAGTAAAAATAAACCATTAATCCTTTCTTCCTCCAGATGAGGGGTATGTCTGATAAGTCACTCCGGTTAGTGCTGTCCACATTTAGCAACATACGGGAGGAGCTTGGACATCTTCCAAAATGACTTGACAGTAAGATTTATTTTTATATTTTCCAAAGCCTTTCTAATTCCTAGTTTCCTGATACAGAAATAAAGATGTCCAGTATACCTTTTCAAAATTTAATACAGCACAATATTATGCTTACTCAGACAAAGCTCAATTATTTTCTTCAAACAGTTAATTGGCATTAAGAGAGGAGAAAAGAGGTATCTAAAGTATAAATGAAAGAATGTTGGATGTGCACATATTATTTAGTTAATGATTAAAGCCAGAGAGTAGTTTGCAAAATTAAAAAAAATCTGACTCATTGAAGGTAAATTCCACCTTTTTCATATTTCTAAAGCATACTCTGAATTTCCATTCAAATATAATAACTTGAAAACATTTTTCTCTAAAAAATTATTTTTTTTCTGTTTTCTATTTTAATTGATGTTCTTAGTGCCATCAGCTAGATACATTCAGAATGCTTTCCACACATTGAATAATGCCTTGAGGACTTTGGAGTAGTTTTGTTGTTTCTGGGTTATGATGAACATATTTAGACTCTAATTTAAAAATTTACCACCTGCTGGGATTAACAAGGACTCTTTGTAGACTGGAAGAAAACATTAAAAGATTTCAGAAGGTTCTGTTTCATTTCATGTAGCAGTTAGTCAGTCCATCAAAATGTCTCTTTCAATGAAGGTTTTAGAAGTTTCAATCATTTCGTATACCATATTGTCTTAACTTTTAAGAATTTTGCCTTATTAAGCAAGTACAAATGAAACAAGTGCTTATTTAAATCTTCCAAGGTAAACAAGTCTTTGTATTATGTGACTGTTGACAAGTTTCTGTAATTCTGAATCATAATAAATAATTTATGCTTCTAGTCTCTGGAAAATGACAAGATGAGACTTGAGAAAGACTTATCATTCAAAGATACTCAAAATAAAAAGAGTACGAAGAACTCTTGGCATCAGTGAGAGCAAATAATCAGCAGCAGCAGGTAAACTGATGCTTTTATTGATGTTAAACTAGATTAATAGCTTTTCATATACACAATTACTCGCACGTTGGGGTTATGAGATATAATCAAGATAGAATTAAAATATGATGGAAAAATTTGTTCATGTGAGAATTGAGAGGCTTTGAGCATATCCAATGGCTGAAAGCCCTCTAGAAAAACAGATAATCTTATGTATTTTAGATATAAAGTATATAGGGCATACAATTATTTATGTTGTTGGGTGACCAGAGTTGTATAAATACTAAAATTATAGGTTCATGCATTTATTTAATCTACTAACATGTCAATGAAAAAAGCTGTTGTAGACCTTAACACATGTTTGTGCAATAAATAAATGAATGAAAAAACTCGAGATGAGTTCTCTGGATGTCTGAGCAGAGAGATTCCTAGGAAATTGTAAGTAGTCTCTAAGGCTTACCTGTTCCTGATCTTTACTCCTATGACTGTCCCAAATTCTTGCTCAGTTACTAGCTGTCACATAAATAATCAATCAGTCATATGGTCATTTTTGTGCCTACTAGAAAGCAGGGTACAGTATTGTCACAGAGTAGCAGGCATCTGATGGTTAAAATGAGACATTATAAATTAATCTAGTCATGATTCCCTCTCACTCAAAATAGGAAAGTGAGACTAGAGGCAACACTATAATATCTTACATGGCTGACTTAATGTACCATGTAAGACCAAGAGTATAAGAAAACTGGGCATAGGAAAATAATTACTTGATTCAATTAAATGAATCAATAAAAGACTCCTTCACTAAAAACAAAATGCATTTGTCTTATGTACTTGTGTCTTCTTTACAGCAAGGACTTCAAGACTCAAGTTCAAAATGCCAGGCATTGGAAGAAAACAATCTCTCTCTTCGACATACACTTTCAGACATGGAATACAGACTAAAAGAACTGGAATATTGTAAACATAATTTAGAGCAAGAGAATCAAAACCTTAGAATGCAGGTATTAAAACTTCATTTTAAATACACACTACTGCCTTAGTTACATCATTGTAATCCTAGCATTGGCAATATAAATAGTAAATATATATATTCTATTCATCTTGAGGAAATATATGGACTGCTTTCCCTCACACACTGTTAGATCTTAATCACTGACATTTGAGCTTTATAATGCAGTTCCTGAAAATCACTTTCATTATTTCAATGTCTTAATCATGTAATTTTCATCTAATAATAATCCTTGTAACATAATATGTATTTTCTTCAAACAATCCAATTACAGATAGTTATTTTGCCTTCTGTAGGTTTCTGAGACTTGCACAGGGCCAATGCTGCAGGCTAAAATGGATGAGATTGGCAACCATTACACAGAGATGGTAAAAAACTTGAGAATGGAGAAAGATAGAGAGATCTGCAGACTGAGGGGTATGTTGATCTTAATACATTGCATAAATACACATGTCAACACAAACTTTCTAGCAACATAATGATGGCTTCAAGTTTAAAGCTACAAGAAAAAATTAGCTGAAGGTAGAGTTTTAGAAATACGTCATGGATCTTTTTGTTTTAAATACACATTACTGTGTCTAAAATTATGATTGTTAAATTATTTTCTAGTTCAGCTTAATCTCTTCTAGGAAAATAAAAGAAGACATTCATTTCAGTGTTTTGGTTTCTATTAATTTATTTTTTGGAATAGGTGGAGGACTCTTTATGATTTTGCTTAAAGCATGCCTATGCAGGCAAAAGCAGTATTTGAGATTACCCAGCAGAGCCACAGCTAGATTTGTAAAAATTGTCACTTGATTTTGAGGGATATTAAATAGCAAGGACTTTGTCAAGCATGGGGATAAAAACAATGTTAAGGTTTATGTACCTATAATTGACATCAAAATTAAGATGATATTCGTAAGTATATATTGCCTTATCTTGTAATTCTAGGTTGAATTTACTTAATCTAATCCTTAATTTCCTGATTCCTAAATGTAGTAAAATATACTTAATATTTTAATAAACAAAATAATCACATATTTGTCTCTCCAAATATCACTGTATAATTTTTACCAAAAATCAAAATGAAACAAAATATAATTTGTTTTAAAAACCTACCAATACTTCTAGCAGATTTCTTTCACTGATTTCTTTTCCATCCTAACATTACTAATAGCACTTCAACCTAACCTAGACACATATGAGTTAAAGAGGGAAATGGGCAAGATTTGTAGTAGAAGACCTGTCTTGGAGTTGCAGCTATGTTACTGTGTGGAGGTGTCATTTAACCTCTCTGAAGCCCATTATCTGTTTTGTAAATGAAGATTATAATAATGCTTATGTCTGGGCGTGGTGGTTCACGCCTGTAATCCCAGCACTTTGGTAGGCCAAGGCAGGTGAATCAAGGGGTCAGGAGTTCAAGATCAGCCTGGCCAATATGGTGAAACACTGTCTGTACTAAACACACACACACACACACACATGCAAATTAGTCAGGCGTGGGGCATGCACCTGTAGTCCCAGCTACTCGGGAGGCTGAGGCAGAAGAATCACTTGAATCCGGGAGGCAGAGGTTGCAGTGAGCCGAGATCGTGCCACTGCTGCACTCCAGCCTGGGAGACAGAGCAGGACTCCGTGTCAAAAATAATAATAATGATAATAATAATAATAATAATGCTTATCTCACAGGGCTGCTGTGAGAACTGAGATAATTCATGCAGGAGGAATATTTTGCAAACTGAAAATCAGAATGTAATAGTAGTTATTGGTATTGTAATTTCCTTAATTAGTAATTTAAGGAATCTAAAGCGCCTGTTTTCTTAGCTTTACTTTAAATCTTGCAGCCTAAGACTTGTTACGTAGAATAATGTTCAGTACTACATAACAAAGGCACCTTAAAAAGGAGAAATTTGTAATTGGCATTTCAATTCATATTACATACTCATGGAATTCTGTAAAAGTTTATGACTATTGGTATTTTACTTTCATTTCATAACTAGCTGTGTGAGTTTGTGTCACTTAACCTCCCTGGAACTCAGTTACATGTTTTGTAAATGAAGATTGTAATAATACCTATTCTTTTTAAATCCTTAGTCCCAATTAAACCAGTACCAGAAAGATGTTTCAAAGAGAGACGGAAGTTGTAGTGACTTCCAATTTAAACTTCATGAATTGACAAGCTTGCTGGAAGAGAAGGATTCTCTTATAAAGCGTCAGTCAGAGGTATAAAGGAAGGGGTGGGGGTGGAGAAAAGTAATACAACTTAGAACTGTGGGATAAATACTTCCCATGGACTAGAAAAGGACACATATGCAGGACTCACTTTATTTCATGAAATAAAATATGTGCAAGTGAGGAAGTAGAATATACATATTTCAGGATAAACAATTCAAATGAAAGTTAGAATTGAAGCAAAAAGTAAGTGCTGTTGTACATTTATTATTTTTAAGACATTGATTTTATATTTCATTAGCAGTGAAATTCCCAGTAGACTGTGACCTCCTTACTATGTTATGAGATGCTTCATTAAAGCATGTGTTATATTCCTCCTTGTATCTGTAGCCTATAGCCCATGATATGGCATTCAATAGGTACTGAAGGAATTATCAAAAATTATGGGTAATACTGTATTGCTATTATGGAGCAAATGGTGCCTGTAGTAACATTCATTGATAAACTCTCTGTTAGGAAACTATATCGGCTTATATATTGAAGTTTCAATACTTTTCTTCTATGGATATAGTTTTAAGACTTTTCAGAGCAAAAACTTTCACATCCTCATCTTGACAACCATGCCCATTCAATCTCAAGTTATCCTCCAAATTTAGATATCCTGTATCAGTTGCAGGTTCCTGTACAGGCATATAATATAACTTATTAGGTATTGCAAAGCAACACTAGATGATATTTAACAAGTGGGATTAGAACATTATTACCTCAAGGCTAAAAAGGAGTAAAAAGGAGGGGGTGTAGTTATTGTTAGTAATCTTGCTAAATGATTAAATATACTTCTTATCTCATTCTACTTTCCTTCAAATGATTATATTATCTTTTATTTGTAAGGAACTCTCAAAGTTGCGGCAAGAAATATACTCATCTCATAACCAACCCTCCACTGGTGGAAGGACTACTATTACCACTAAAAAGTAATGTATTTTTAAATGAAATTTGAATATGAAAATGATGATCATATAATCCAAGTTATTGCATGTTTAACTGATATATACATACTAGCCAGGGTTTGGCCTTTTCTACTGGTCAATTATTCTATTGAAGAATGCATATTCACAAAAAGACATTACTATTGTGGTCAAAAAAATTCTGAAGCACATTTTTCCTGAATTTACAATATCTTAATTACCTTGGAACTGAAAAACAAATAATTGTTTTTATAGAACCACATTAGTTAGGACTCTTTCTATTGCATGTGACAAGAGACTCAACATAAACTGGAACTTTTTAAATTCACTTAAGTGGGATTACTTGGAATCCAGATGGATTTTTGTATTCAAAATATGCCTTTATAAATCTGTCTTTCTTTATATCTTGGCTCGCCTCTTTCCTGGTAGACATCATAATCAGGTAAGGTCTACCCTCATGGTAGCAATATGACTACAGATTACATTCTAGCCATTTAGCAAAACCAAATAGAAAGTAATTATGAATATGTTCAGAAGAAGTCTATTTTGGATATTTCATATAAATGAAATAATAAAATATGTAGTCCTTGGTGTCTGGATTTTTTTCATTTTGCATAATGTTTGCAGGATGCAACCATGATTTAGCATGTGTCAAGACTTCATTCCTTTTTGTTGCTAAATAATATCCAATTGTATGGTTATACATTTTATTTATCGATTGATCAGTTGGACATTTGGGTTGTTTTCAATTTTTGGCTATTGTGAATAATGCTGCTGTGATCACCTGTGTACAAGTGTGTAAGGTACGTGTATTCATTTCTTTTGAGTATATGCCTAAGAGTGGGACTGATAGGTCACATGGTAACTCTATGTTTAAGGAATTGCCATACTGTTTTCCAAAGCAAAAGCACCATCACACATTCCCACCAGTAGTGTATGAGGGTTCCACTTCTCCCCATCCATTTGTCATTATTTATCTCTTGGATTATGAACATCCTAGGTGGTGGGAAGTGATATCCAATTGGAGTATTGACTTGTATTTCCCTAATAACTAATGTTGTTTAGCAGTTTTTTATGTGCTTATTGGCCATTTATAAATCTTATTTGAAGAAATGTCCATTCAAATACTTTTTCTATTTTTTAAGTGGGTTGTCTTTTTATGGTTGAATTGCAAGAAATTTTTACATGTTCTCATACAAGTCCCTTATCAGAGACAAGATTTGCAAATATTTTCATCAATTATATAAGCTGTCTTTTCACTGTCTTGAGAGTGCAATATGCAGCATAAGTATTTAATATAGAAAAAATCTAATTCATCTTTTTTCCTGCTTGTGCTTTTGGCATTATATGCAAAAAAACTATTGACTAAACCAAGGTCATAAATATTTACACTCATGTGTATTTTGTCTTGTATTAATATAAACTCTTTTCTGGTTACTAATTGTATGATATATAATTTTTTGTCCTTTCATTTTTGACCTATTTGTGTATTTGAATCTAAACTTTGACTCTTATAAACCACAAATAGTTGTATTTTTTTTTTACATTCTGCCAATCTCTACTTTTAATTGGAATATTTAATGCACTTACATTTAATGTAATTTATAGGTTAGGATTTACATTAGCTATTTTGATATTTGTTTCTATGTATTACATGTTTTTTGTTCTTCTGTTCCTCCATTCCTGCCTTCTTCTGTGTAAAATATTTTCTACAGTAGCATTGTAATTCCGTTTTCATTACTTATTACTATATTTTTTGAATTTTTCCCCTTAGGTTTACCCAGAAATTTAATTATTATTTCCCTGTATAGTTATCTTTACTGGTGATCTTTATTTCTTCATATGGATTTGGGATGCTGTCTAGGGTCCTTTAATTTCAGCCTGAAGGACTCACTTTAGTATTTCTTATAGGACTCCCTTCAGTATTTCTTGTAAAACAGGTTTGTAGTGATAAATTCTCTGAGTTTCTGTTTGTATGGGAATATATTACTTTTCCTTCATGTTTGTAAGAATGGTTTTGCTGGATAAAATAATTCTCAGGTGACAGTGAATTTTTTTGTTTTGAATATATCATCCCATTGCCTTCTGGCCTCTATAATTTCTGATGAGAAATCAATTGATAATTTTTAATTAAGGATCCCCCTTACATGTTTCTTTCTTATTGCTTTCAAGATTCTTTTTTCTATGGCCTTTGACAGTTTGATTATTAAGCGTCAAGGTTTGGAGCTCTCGTTTTTTTTTCACTATTTGGCATTTGTTGAGCTTCTTTGATGTGCAGATTGATATTTTTAATCAAATTTGGAAAGTTTTCAGACATTTCTTCAGCTATTATTCCTTTCACCTTCCTCCCTCTCCTTGTGGAGTTCCCATAAACAGAACAGAATGTATATTTGTATGTTCCCATACAAACAGAATGTTCTGTTTATGGTATCTCACAGTTATCTGAGGCTCTGTTTATTTTCCTTCATTCTTTTTTCTATCTGTTCCTCAGACTAGATAAACTCAATGGACCATCTTCACTATTTGTTGATTCTTTCTTCCATCTGCTCACATCAGCTGTTGAGATATTTTAAAATCTAGTTATCTTTTTGACCTCAGAATTACTGTAGTTTCTCTTAAAAGTAATTTCTCTTTCTTTAATAATGTTCTTTATTCAATAAGGTGCAACTCTCATCCTTTCCTTTAGTTCTTTAGGCATGGTTTCTTTAGTTCTTTGAATATATTTAAAATAGCTAATTTAAAGGCTGTGTAAATATAACATCTGGCTTCTTAATGGACAGTGTCAAGTGATTTTTCCCATTATAGGCAATATTTTCTTGTTTCTTTGCATGTCTTATAATTTTTATTGAAAACTTGACATTGAAAATAATACTATGTGGTAACTCTGGAAATTAGATACTCCCTCCTGCCAAGGTGTTCATTGTTGCTATTGTTTGCTGTTGATGTTTTTGTCGTTTGCTTAGTAACTTTTCTGATCTAATTCTGTAAAGTCTGTATTCTTTTCATATGTGATCAGTGAAGTCTCTGCTCATTTATCTTAGTGGTCAGTTAACATTTAAAACAGAGGTTTCATTACAAACACGAAACTAGTAAGTATCCTAGTTTTCACTGAGAGGCTCTTTGTGTTTGGACACAGCTTCAATGTTCTGGTAGGCAATTTATAGCTCGTCCTTAGCCCCCAGTTTCTGTTTACACAGAGTTTTAAGGTTAGCCCGTAGTGAGTGCTCAGAGTTTTCTCAGGGTTTTCCTTCACATGTGTACAGCCCTGAGCATGTACATAGCCCTACACATACTCGTGGCTTTCTAGATTCCCAGGAACATATAACAACTTTCAAAGCCCACTATGGACAATTTATAACTCAGTTTTTCCATTTACCATTTTTGGTCAATTTCTTGTCTGCCTGAACCATTGTAGCCACTTCAGGTAGTTGTGATATTAAACAATTTCTACACATGATTTCTGACAAATGTTCCCATGAAAAAGGATTTTCAGATTGGTTAAGTGACAAGTCAAGTCTTTAAAAACTTTAAGTTTAATTTGTCAGGAGACAAATCAAACAATGACAATAATAATAATGACAATATGGTTTTGAAGGAGGTCTAACCTTGTTTTTTCTTCTAGTGACTGTCAGGCTGCTGCTGGCTTTTACCAGATTGTTTTAAAATTCTATTGCATAGTTGGAGAGACACAGATGTGAATAGGACTATTTGAAATGCCACAACGCTTGTTGATTTAACCAAGATTTAACTGTTTTTCCTAAATAAATACTCTCTGATTGCTATAAAATTTTATTAATTCTGATAAAGTTAATTTTGAATTTTTCTGCCAGGTTTTCTCTTTCTTTTTTGGCATAGAGCATTTCTGGAGGGTGTTACACATTTTCACTGAGAGCATCTTCCATTACTTCCTTAAGCATGTTTTTTTAAGTTCTTTGTTTTCTCACTATGTTGCCCAGGCTGGTCTCAAATTCCTAGTCTCAAGCAATCATCCCCTGATGGCCTCTCAAAGTGTTGGGGTTACAGGCATGAGCCACTGTGCCCAGCCCTATGAATATATTTATTATAGCTTCTTTGAAGTCTTTGTCTTCTAAATACACCATCTGGTCCTCTTTAAAAGTAGTTTCTGGAGGGAGGGACAAGATGGCCAAGTAGACACATCCAGGAAGCACTTCTCCCACCACAAGAGACCAAAATATCTAGTAAACGAACCAGCAAATTCTCCACTATCTGTTGGCACTTCAAACAGATCTTTGGAGAGAAATTACTGAGATTTGATAGGTTACACAGATACTAAGGCTGAATAGGGAGAAAGCTGGGAAAACTGCATGGGTGTGCCAAGCACCAGGATTAGTTCCTGGTCCTGAACACCTCCTAAGGAATGGGTAAGTGAAGTGACAGAGGGCACTCCACTCTCACCATGAACCTCTGGCATCCTAGCTACAAGAGATCCCACAACTCTTGCTGTCATTTCAATTGTCAAGGGGATCTGCCCAAAGAATAGACAAAGACAGAGCTCTAGCCTACATGGACCCAGAGGGTTTTACATGTGGAGTAGCTGCAACAAAATGCAGCCATAGGCGCCCATCACCCAAGGCTCTCTGGACACATCTGTTCTGCGTGTCCTCCTGTCCACAATCCCTCCAAGGCTCTTGCCTGGCTGATTCTGCAAGTTGTGTTCACACAGCACAGTCTCCAATGCTAGGCCTGACTGTTTTTCCAGTGGCCCTGCTGGAGTGCTTTCTCCACAGCCTGGGAACACTTCAGCTCCCTCAGCACAACAGGTACCTGACCCCAAGGAGGCAAAGGACAAAGCCACTGATATGGTTCCAATGCCCCAAGGTTGCAGCACACAGCTCAGGAGTTCTGAGTTGAGATTTACGCCAGAACTCAATCTGCGGAGGAGCCCCCCAATCTCAATACACTGAGTGTGAGGTGTGAGTTCATAGGCCAGTGCAGAAGCAAGGCATGCCCTCCCTCTGCAGGGCCTGTCCAGGAAGGGTGAGGGTGTCTGCTAGACACAGTCTCTGCCTGAGAGAGCCCCATGACCCAGAACATCTAACAAATGAAACGTGGATGGAGTACCAGTGATCAGTGGGGCCTACCCTAAGGTCCAGAATGGACTTGGCTCCTGGGCTTGAATAAGCCACTTAGTGGTAAAAAGTTGTGTTTATGACACCTGACCCAGTTATAATTTTACACTATAGGATATATGTGTGGCTTGGGAGCTGCCATCACAGTTCAGGATATTTGTATTTTTTTGTCCCACATTCAGCCAGAGACGTGTATTGGAGGCTCCCTCCCTAATTGCACATGAAGATTGCAGCCTTGGGCATGCACATGGTTGCCCAGACTGTCATGTATGAACCTGATTTTATTTTTAGCTTCGTTTCCCAGGAATTGTCCCTGGGCCAGAGCAGCTTTTTGTTCAACAGTTTGTTATAGGTTACTTTAAGTCCCTTATGCCAGTGAGTCATGTGACCTGTGTTGATGGTCTGTTCAGGTTGTGGAATGCTTTCATTTCTTCCCCCCACTTTCTGCTCTGCATGTGCCTGAGTGGTTGTGGCCTAGCACATGTGCATAGCCTTCTTGACTCCCATAAATGACAGTGATCCCAGGAGGGCTCTTTTTAGCCATCTCTTTCCCTATTTCTCTTCAAGCTGCTTTGCCATTTTGCTTGTATTCTAGAGCTTCCAACCTCCTCTTAATTGCTCTCCACCAAGTCCACCATTATTTTCAGCAATGTTCTTAGACATGGATTTTTACATTATCTGTTTCAAATGAAGTCAGTCCTATCATACAGAGCTGCAGAGCATTTGTACTTACAGACTGCCTGTATTAGTTCATTTTCATGCTGCTGATAAACATATTCCTGAAACTGAGAACAAAAAAGGTTTAATTGAACTTACAGTTCCACATGGTTGGGGAGATCTCAGAATAATGGCGGGAGGTGAAAGGCACTTCTTAGGTGGTGGTGGCAAGAGAAAATGAGAAAGATGCAAAAGCAGAAACCCTTGATAAACCCATCAGATCTCATGAGACTTATTCATTATCAAGAGAATACCATGGGAAAGACCGGCCTCCATGATTCAATTACCTTCCCCCTGGGTCCCTCCCACAACATGTGGGAATTCTGGGAGATACAATTCAAGTTGAGATTTTGTTGAGGACACAGCCAAACCATATCACTGCCTTTCAACCTGGGGAAGAATCCCTGTGCCATTGCACTGAACTGGGGCAGGCACCCACTTTTTCCAGTAACAGTCTCTGTTCTTGTCAGTGAGCATTGAGGGTAGGTGGCAGCCCATGTTCTTCTTGGCTTGCTCCTCTCATTGTGGAATCTCTGACCAAGGAATATGTTGGGTGGGGTTGATCTGGAACCCAATATTTTCAGCATGCCATGTTTGATATAGTTTCCATCCTACAAGTAGGGGACAGGGTAGAGGAAGAGTGCAACTTCTAACCACTCTTTCCAGAAACATGAGCTGAAGGGTGGGAGGTAGTTGGATGAAGCAAGTCATGGCTCAAATATCATAGACTTTCAATGTTATTAACAGGGTTTAGTAGATTTTCTTGAATATTTTTCTATTTGCTGTCCTCCCTTAAATGAGTTCCAGAGACTTTAAATGATTAATTTTTTAAAAATATACTATTTTCACTAGTGAAATAATTGAAACATTGTTTTTTTGCAGAGAGGGTCTGTCAAATTCCTTACTCCTTCATTCTTGAAATCCCACACCTGAACATAAGTTTTTATTGTTTGATCTGTTAAAATGATGAATTATTGAATTTTGAATATTAAACCAACCTTTTGTTACTGGGATAAATCCTGCTGGATTAATGTAGTATCCTTTTCATAAATTGCTAGATCCAATTTGCTAAAATTCTGTTAAGGGTCTGACACCTGTATTCACTACGTAGTCTGTACACTATGTAGTCTGTACATATGTAGTCTGTACGTTTCTTTTCTCATGATGCCTCTGCTTTGTCATCAGAGTAATGCTGACCTCCTAAAATGAGTTGAGAAGAATGCACTACCATTTTATATTTTGAAAGAGTTTATGTAAGATTGATATCATTTATTTGTTAATTTTTTTTTGCTAGAGTTAACTAGTGAAGTCATCCTGGACTGGAGTTGGCTCTGTGTGAAAGGATCTAATTGTAAATTCGATTTTAAAACTTGGCCTATACTTATTCAGATTATCTATTTCTTCTTGAGTGAGCTTTTGTAGTTTGCGTCTCTCAAGGAATTTGTGCATTTCAGCTAAATCTTCAGGTTTTTGGCATAAATTTGCCATAATGTTTCTTTATTATTCTTTCAAAGACTGTGGGACCTAAAGTGATATCCCTTTCTTGATATTGGTAAACTGTATGTTCTCTTTCTTTGCTGTCAGTCTGAATAGAGTTATGTCAATTTTAGTGATATTCTTGAAGAGTCAGGTTCAATTTAATTGATTTTCCTATACTGTTTCTTTGTTTCCTATTTCAGTAATTTCTTCTCCTATATTTGTTTTTTCTTATGTTATTTTCCACTTACTTTTCTGTTTCTGTTTCTTTTCCAGTTTCAAAACCTGGAAACATAGGGCACTAATTTTAGATGATTCTTCTTTCATAATATAAAATTTGATGCTATAAATTTCTACTTCAGCACTATTTTAGCTGCATCCCACAAGTTTGATCAGTTATATTTTCCTTTTCATTTAGTTCAAAATATTTTCTAATTTATCTTTTAATTTCTACTTGGATCTATGGGTGTTTTAGATTTGTATTTTTTTGGTTTCCACACATTTGGGGGATTTCATCTATGTATTTACTTATTTTCTTTCTACTTATATCAATTGTCTTGAAAGGCATGCCAACATCTCCAACTCTGATTGTGGATTTGTTTATTTCTCCTTTCAGTTCTATCAGAATTTGCTTCATGTAATCTGAATTTCTGCTGGGAGGTACATAAACATTTAGGATTGCTATGTTCTATTGATGAATGAACATTTAGGAGTGCTACATCTTGTTAATGAATTGACACCTTTATCATTATAAAATCACCCTTTATCTGCATTAATGCTTCTTGTTCTGAAGGCTACTTCATCTAATATTAATATAACCACTCCAACTTTCTTTTGATTAGAAATTGCATGGTACATATGTTTCCATCCTCTTAGATTAATCTATTAGTTTGTTTGTATTTAAAGTGTTAAGGACTGTATATTTAAATAGCATATTTAGTTGGGTCTTGAGTTTTAATCTCATTTCACAATCATTGCTTTTTAATTGGAGTGTTTAGGTCATGCATATCTATATGGATAGATTTAAATTTACCATCTTGCTCTTTGTTTCGTATTTACCTCACATTTTCTTTCTTTCCCTTTTCCTTTCTTCTTTTGCATTAATTATTTCTTCATGTTGCATTTAACCTATTTTATTAGCTGATTAGGTATACTTCTTTCTTTTGATTGCTGTAGGATCTATAGCATTCTCTTTAAGTGACACTGCCTACTTTCCAATAATATTATATCCCATCACATGTAGCATAACAACTTTGTAGTAGTAAACTTCCATTTCCCCTTCATATGACTAATATGACTTTTACTATTTTTATTATATATATTTTCTTTTACATATGTTATAAGGCCCCAAATACATTATTATTTTTGTTTTCAATAGTCATTATATTTTAAATAAATATGAACAATAAGAAAAACAATGTTTTAAATTTACCTACATATTTATCTTTTCTAGTACTATGTACTTTAAATTAAAATTTCTATCTTATATCATTTTCTCTTTGCCTTAAAAACTTCTTTTAACATTTCTCATGCTTCTTTTCTGGTGAAGACTTCTTTGGCCTTTTAAGTCTGAAAACAGTCTTTATCAAATTCTTCATTGTTCAAAAATATTTTTGTTGTGTATAGATGAGTAAGCCAGTCATTTTTTTTTTAAATAAAGTACTTTAACAATGTTGCTCTTCTGTCTTCTGACTTTCATTGTGACTGAGAAGACGTTTTTTGTTAATCTTATGATTTTTGCTCTTTGAATAATGTCCTTTCTTCTCTGAGGCTCTTTTTAATATTATCTTTCACTGGTTTTCAGCAATTTGATAATGATGTGCCTCCGTAGTTATCTTCATGTTTCTTTTTTTCACATTCACTGAGCTTCTTGGATACATGTGTTTATAGTTTTTCATCACATTTGAAAATAATTTGGTCATTATATCTTCTATTATTTTCTCTCCTGCCAATCCTGCAGGACTTTAATTATACATATATAAGGACATTTGATATTTTCCACAGTTATCTCACGCTGTGTTCATTGTTTTTCAGTTTTCTTTTATGTTTTCTTTTAGATTATTTCTCTTGATGTATTCAAATGTATTGATCTTTTATTAATGTAGTGCCTAATCTGCAATTAGTGCCATCTAATTTTTTTAATCTGTAGAAGTCCAATGTGGGTCTTTTTTATGTTCTCTATTTTTCTCCTCACTGTGCTCATGCTTTCCTCTAACTTCTGGAATATACATTGCATATTTTGTATGTTTCTAATAGATGCACATTTGCCTATTCATTTTTTATCAGTATTGTTTCTTGGTCTGTTTCTCCCAATTTATATTTCTTTTCATTATTAGTCATGTCTTCCATTGCATGACTATTCATTTTTTATTGAATGTCATGAATTATGATTTTACATTGCTGAATTTTCGATTTTGGCTAGGGTATTACTTAAAATATTTGGGGTTTTGTTCTGAGATGAAATTACTTGGAAACAATTTAGTACATTCAAGCCTTGCTTTTAAACACTGTGAGAATAACCTGTACTTTAAGGCTAATTTTATCCCACTACTAAGGCAATATTCTGTGGCATCTATCTTATGGCCTCTATATCAGGAAAGCTTTTCACTCTGGTTTGGTTAGTGGAACACAAAACATTACCATCCCTATGAGAGCTCCAAAAATTGCCAGCCTGCTCCTTTCTGGTCATTATTTCCTAAGTCTTGGTAGCCTCTTCACATATAGGCACACTGATTGGTACTCACCCCAGACTCTTGGGAAAGCCTCTACAACTGTCCTGACCTCTCTCTATGTAGCTGTCTTCTGTCTGGTACTCTGCCCCACAAACTCTGGGTGCCTTTGCCTATACTTACTCTTTTATCACCTCATCTTGGTGAAACTGCTGGGATCTGTTTGGCTTCCTTTTCCTTATCCTGTGGCCATGAAAATCTCTCCAGGCAGAGAGCTAAGCACTTGCAGGGCCTATATCATTTGCTTCCCTTTCTGGGGTCACTGTCCTGTGCTGCCAGTAATCTATCATGGCCAGAAACAGAAGTCCCTCTACTTTATTTTCTTGAAAACAATGGTTGTCAATCTTTGTCCATTGAAGTAGTTTTGTTTTCTTTTTTTTCAGAAACAGTTAAAAGTCATTCCGAGCCAAATTGGCTTCATAAGGGCAATCACTAGGAGTGACTAAAAAGGAATGAAAGTTATTTTCTCATGCAGCCCGTAAACCAACTCTGTTCTTGTTTACAGGTACAGGACACAATATCCAATCCTAGGCCTCCTGTATGATGACTATGAATATATACCACCAGGTAGTGAAACACAGACTATTGTGATTGAGAAAACAGAAGACAAATACACTTGTGTAAGTTCACTTGAGTATTTTTAGCCCTATTTTGACTATATATGTACAGCCTTTAAAAACTGAGGTAAAATACCAAATGAACTAAAAACTTTGAGTATTTTTTTCTCTTAAGATTTTCTGTTTCCATTATTGATATATAGTGGGAATTAAGAAACTTTGGAAAGATTCATACATGGGGCAATATAATTGATTATTTAAGGTACAATAAATTAAATATAATTTTTGCCCCATAAAAGAAGATTAACATTAGCAATATGCTAATTTTATTTCTTTTCTTGCCTCTCTCGGTAGTTATTGAATGGGTTCCATTCAAATTTTCCAAAAAAGTTTCCCTTTTTTTAAAGCAGGTAGCAAATGTCATAGACAATTATGAAGGGAAGTGAAAAATGGAGAAGAAGCATGTTTCAATAGAATTTGTCTTGCAATCTTGTATGTGGTACTTATTCCTGTGGATTTATATATATATATATATGTGTGCATATATATATATATATACATATATATACACATATATATATATATTAGGATTTTGAAAGAAAACATGTTTCTAGCTTCCTCCCTAGACTGTAAAATCCTCCAGCTTTAAATCCCACCATTATAGTAAGGCTGCTGAAAAGTACTTTAAACATCATATACTCCAATATTTGCTCTACCTTCTACAACATCCTCCAAGATGGCCAGGTGACATGGACCTTAGCATCTTTCTAAGTGGTCCAATACATTGCTAAGAGGACTGATTATTGAAACCTTCTTATAAAGGACTGAGAGCTACTTCTCTAAAACTTTTACACATTGCTCTATTAACTTTTAAAGTAATAATTATCAAACAGGGGATATATAGTTGTCCCTCAATATCCATGAGAGATTGGTTCCAGGATTCCCTGCAGATATCAAAATCTGTAGATGCTCAAGTCCCTTACACAGAATGGCATATTTGCATATAACCTATGCACATCTTACCATATACTTTAAGTCATTTCTAGATTCCTTACAATATCTAATTCAATGCAAATTCTAAGTAAGTGTTATAGGGTATTGTTTAGGAGGTAATAACAGTAAAAAAGTCTGTACATGTTCAGTACAGAAACAGTCTTTTTCCTGAATATTTTCAACCCATCATTGTTGGGGGAACCCATGGATACCAAGGTCCAACTATATATTCCCTAGCACAGTTGCTCTCTCTAGCAGCAATTTTGTACCTTAGGGGACATTTAGCAATGTCTAGAGACATTTTTGGTTTTCAAAACCAGAGGGGTGGGTATTATTGGCATCTAGTGGGTAGAGAACTAGGATGCTGCTGAACATACTACAATGTGCAGGACAGTCTCCCCCCACAAAGAATTATCCAGTCCCTAATAGTGTTGAGGTTAAAAAACTATGCTAACAGAACAGAATGCTCTTGGGTTTTTTTCCTGATTATACATTCCTACACTGGTGCAAGAGCTTCTAATAGTAAGACACTGGTAGGGATCATAAGAATGTGTGATATCCTTCTGGTGAAACAGACACATAAAAGATTGAGGATCCTAGTTCTCAAAGCCTGTATACAGATCTGACTTAAAACATTGTGAAAATGACAGCCTTTGATTTCTTCTAATAAAATTATCTACTTGTCAAACTACTGAGGTACTAAAAGTAGGCAAAACTAAATCTATGGCTATTAAATAAAGAAATGGTTATCCTTGTGGGGTGGATACTGTTTGAAAGGAAGCATAAGGAGGGATTCAAGGGTCCTAATAATGTTCTGTTTCTTTATCTGGGAGATGGTTATATATGCATGTTCAGTTATACAAATATCAATCAAGTATTCTGCAGAACCTTTTGAAAAATATTTAAAAATTACACTTCACATGTATAGTTAATAAAATTGAACATCTGTTAAATAACTTTTAAACAAGCTCAAATATTTGTGTCAACAAAAAAGTTCAAAAAGTTTCTTTAGATCTGAAGCCCTTCTTTAACTACAATCCAGCCATCAATCTTTTAAATATGGTTGTTATCATCAATGAAAGCAACCAATGTTTAGTAATCCCAAAGTAAAAATAACTGCATTTAAACTCTGAAATGTTGTTTTTGTTAGGTCATTACTTAACTGAAAATTACTTATTACTAATTATCAACCCACAGAATTTTAAATTTGCCACTCAAAGATAATTTGATGCCAAAAGTTAAGACTTGAGAAGCAATTGCTGCTACTAACCCTAACCACATGTACCTCAGAGGTGGCAATATGAAGATCTGCCAAATAAAGGGTCTACAGAATAGTAGCACTGCTACTCTCTGCGTTAAAAATGTGCAGCAGTAAAAATCAAAATTGATATTTGAAGATTCTATAGTTACTGGTAGCAAGGTCAAAATATATTTAAGTGCATTCACAGATGAAAATCCATATTTATTAACAGAGATGATAGGACATATTTAAACTCTAAATATTACTAAGGAGAATATCTACTTAATTCTCCTTCCCCTCTTGCTTAAAGTCATTTGAAACATACCATGACTAAAGTTAGAAAGACAAACCATTGTTTCACTGAATATGTATATATAATAGAGTGCCACAAAAGTGCAATACATATCCTTTGGTTTTGTACATATCAATTTAAATAACTTTGCATACATTAACAATGACTTTAATTATGAACCAGTTGTAAAATAACCTTTTTTTCTTTCTAGCCATGAATGGATCCACTTTAAAGTATTACTACTCAAAGGCGTTTGTGTGTGTGTGTGTATCTGCATTAGTACTTTGTTATTTTTCCATCACTAAAGGCCGATCAGAATTTGGAACCATGCTGTTATCCAAGAAATCTAATGGAATGAATTAGTTCTGTATATGAGAGTTTCTTCGACCATTTAGGAGACCTAAATCTTTTCCATAACACTTACATATTCAGTATAACAACAAACTAACTGAAAGAGGGATCTGCTTGTTTAAAGTTTGATTGCAGACACTGTAGAACATAACTCACTATTTTTTAGATAGGGTGCCTCCTAGATATCGAACTAATTAGTTGGGAAAGATATTTTACAAGTTATGCCATTAGATTTTCTCTGATATTATATGTGCAGTTCAGTTACAAGATGAAATCACATTTTTTTAACAAAAAAGATAAAATACATTGAAGTAAAAGACAATATCTAGTGTATAATATATACAGTCTAAATTTGCTTTTCACACTAGGCCTTGTGACTAAAAGATATGCTTCATTACATGCTATTTTCACCTCTTGGAGATATAGCTAAGTCAAAGGTGATGATTAATTTCATTTAGCAGGGAAGTGGAATAATATATTTTGAAATAACTAAGTCTACTAAATTACACAGTATGCTATTCTGGTTCTAAGTACATATTAGTGCCTTAGTAAATCTGTTCTTTCAAGCATACCTTCCACAAATGAGCCTACCTACTTCTTAAAAAACATAAAACACAATATGGTAGTAGTAGGTGGAAGGAAGGTAAGCTTTTTCATGGTGATATGTAAACATATCATTGAAATATTACATAGATATAAAGGCTTAGGGAATAAAAATAGCAACAACAAATACTTGATAGATTTATCCTACTTGGGAGAAATATTTTGTAGCAGAGTATTTAGTATACTTAGAAGTTGGTTGAACAATTGGGCTTTAATGACCTTACAAAGTGAACATAAGTGAACGTAGTATTTTTTGCAATGCAAGATGAGGACAAAAATTTTAAATTTCAACCTATCTGACTAAAATTAAGACTTAGTAAAATTTAAAATGTTGCCTTTGTCCAAGTATAGATTAAGGCAACAAACATATTTGGGTTATATAATTTGAAGTTTTGCACTGAAATATCTTTGTATGTATCCACATAAAGTTCTGTAATGTCTTATAATTATATTTTAATATGCATTATACTAAGAAACCATTAAGAACAGATGAGGCACTACAGTAAATCAAACCATAAATGAGGAAAATACTTTTAATGTCTTTTTCTAGAAATATTCAAATGGTCTTGATATGAAGCTAGAAGCCTTATTCATATTATCTTAATATTTTGGCTAAAATGTTAAGCTCCATAACATAAATTAATACAATTCAAATTTTATCAATATTTTGTGCTAGAAAAATGTTAATATTCTTCATGAGCTATACAGTCCTTACATTTTTTTCCTTGGTGTAGGAACAACAGAGGAGTTTTTCCTCTGCTAACTATTCATATATGTAACTGTAACAAAATTGTACTATATTATGCACACATTACAAATAATATAAGGAGAAGTTTTATTAGCTTAATAGGGAACTGCTATTATTAAGGTTTAAAAATGAGAACAGGTGTGATTTTTCCAAAATATTAAAAAATCCAAAATTCAAGGGCAGTTGAGAAGTTGTGGATGGAACTAGAGGCCACTATGTTAAGTGACATAAGCCAGGAACAGAAAGACACTTAAAGTACAATTAAAAAAAAAAAAAAAAAAAAAAGAAAGACAAACATTGCATGTTCTCAATTATTTGTGGGATCTAAAAATCAAAACAATTGAGCTCATGAATATAGAGAGTAGAAGGATGGTTACCAGAGGCTGGGGAAAAGGATGTGTGAGGGGAACTGGGGATGCATAATGTGTACAAAACCATATAGCTAGAAAGTATGAATAAGATCTAGTATCTGATAGCACAACAGGGTGACTGTAGTCAATAATAGCTTAATTTTACATTTTAAAATAACTAGAAGAGTATAACTGGATTGCTTGTAACACAAATAATACTTGCGTAGATGGATACCCAATTCTCCATGATGTGATTATTTCACATTGCATGCCTGTATTGAAATATCTCATGTATCCCATAAATATGTATACCTACTATATATCCACAAAAAATTTAAAAAGTAAGAAGTCAGCACTTTATTGGCTCACTTGATCCACGGATAGTGAATTGGGGGTCATAACAATGTCCCTTATCATACTTAACAATTTTTAAAATTGTAATACAAAATGTAATGATATAAAGAGCTATTCTATTTAAATGACTATTTAAATATATATACATTTCTTTTCCAATTTGTGATTAAGATCAATAGAAGTAGTACTGATATATTTCCTTCTCATAAGTTTCACACTGCTTATCTCTGAAAACTTCAAAGTTGTCAGGTGAAGAGTGCCTATTTATCTAATTTCTCTTCCAGTATATTTTCACTTTAGATATGTCAAATAAAACGGAGACTGTGCAATGACATGCAAAGTAATCTGTTTATGTGTCTAAATAAAATATGTGAAGTATTTACATGGTTTGTGTGAAAGTCCAAGTAGAAAATATGCAGAAGGATTTTTAGCTTAACTGTATATTTTTGTCAGGAAATTATCATCATGTGAATGTTTATGTTGAAGCTAACAAGCATCACTCTCATTAAAAACAAAACAAAAGCAGAAAACTTCCTTATGTGGACTATTTTAACATAGTTCAACCTCCAGTTGAAGCAGGCTTTTTCTTTAAATTAGAATTTCTTTGCTTTCAAACTTAGTTTTCAAAGTTCCATAACTCACTTGTTCCATAAAGCATTCTTCCCAACCTTGTAATGGTGCTTTTGCTGTCTGTCTTCTTCTCAACATAGATAGTACAAAAAGAACAAAATAAAGTCTTTAAAAAATTTCCATCTCACTACCCAATTTAGATCACCTTAACAAAAAGCCATCATCACACCTTTCCCATTATTGCAATCTACAAAGATGACGTTTCTTTTGAAAATAATTATTTTGAAAGTAAATAATATGAGGCACATCTTCCCCACCACATGCCAAAACTCAATTTACTGGATTTCCATAGTACTTAATGTCCAGTTAAAAAAATATAAAGTATTTCATGTACAACTTAGGATATATGAAATAGTATATAGAAAACTTTTAAATAAAGGAAATAATAAACAAGTGCATCTTTCTTAATAAAACATTTAACAATATTTAGTCCTGAAGAAGACATGCCTCTTTTTACTTTACAAAAGAACACTGAAATTAATTTATGACAAAATTAGATAGCCAGGCAGTCTTGGTAATCTTAGATTGGCCTGTCACCGACAAGGAGATGTTGTTAAGGTCATAGATGTTGTTTGGTTTCCCATCCTACCACATTAAAATAATTCTTTTTCAAATTAAAATATATGTTCGAGAGATCCTTTATGTTAGGGAACAGTGTTCCCAATGTAATGCTTTGATTCTGTAATTTGTTAGATAACAGTGTTGAATACAAATAATTCATATGTGCCAAGATCCAAGAAGGCAGACAAATTTCTTAAAATGGGAGAAAATATAGGCTTTTTGATCTAGTTCCCTAAAAGGGTCTGATGAGCCAGCTATGTCATGATGGGTGAGTGGTGTTGGAATCTAGGATAAGAGGGTTTAGACAGATCAACGAGACAGAAAATTAACAAGGATATCCAGGACTTGAACTCAGACCTGGACCAAGGAAACCTAACAGACATTTACAGAACTCTCCACCCCAAATCCACAGAACATACATTCTTCTCAGCACCACATCACACCTACTCTAAAATTGACCACATAATTGGAAGTAAATCACTCCTCAGCAAATGCAAAAGAACGGAGGTCATAACAAACAGTCTCTCAGACCACAGTGCAATAAAGTTAGAACTCAGAATTCAGAAACTAACTCAGAACCGCACAGCTTCATGGAAACTGAACAACTGGCTTTTGAATGTTGACTGGATAAACAACGAAATGAAGGCAGAAATAAAGATGTTCTTTGAAACCAATGAGAACGAAGACACAACATACCAGAATCTCTGGGACACATTTAAAGCAGTGTCTAGAGGAAAATATATAGCAATAAATACCCACATGAGAAGGAAGGAAAGATCTAAAATCGACACTCTACTGTCAAAATTGAAAGAACTAGAGGAGCAAGACCAAAAAGACTCAAAACCTAGCAGAAGACAAGAAATAACTAAGATCAGAGCAGAACTGAAGGAGATAGAGACACAAAAAACCCTTCAAAAATCAATAAATCCAGGAGCTGGTGTTTTGAAAAGATCAACAAAATAGACCACTAGCCAGATTAATAAAAAAAGAAAAGACAGAATAATCAAATAGATGCAATAAAAAACTATAAAGGGGATATCACCACAGATTCCACAGAAACACAAACCATCATCAGAGATTATTACAAACATCTCTATGCACATAAACTAGTAAACCTGGAAGAAATGGATAAATTCCTGGACACTTGCATCCTCCCAAGCCTAAACGAGGAAGAAGCCGAAACCCTGAATAGACCACTAACAAGATCTGAAGCTGAGGAAGCAATTAAGAGCCTACCACCCAAAAAAAGCCCAGGTCCGGACGGATTCACAGACGAATTCTACCAGACATACAAAGAGGAGCTGGTACCATTCCTTCTGAAACTATTCCAAACAATCCAAGAAGAGGGAATCCTTCCTAAATCATTTTATGAGACCAACATCATCCTGATACCAAAACCTGGCAGAGACTCAGCCAGAAAAGAAAACTTCAGGCCAATATCCATGATGAACATAGATGCAAAAATCTTCAATAAAATACTGGCAAACCGATTGCAACAGCACATCAAAAAGCTTATCCACCATGATCAAGTAGGCTTCATCCCGGGGATGCAAGGCTGGTTCAACATACGCAAGTCTATAAACGTTATTCACCACATAAACAGAACCAAAGACAAAAACCACATGATTATCTCAATTGATGCAGAGAAGGCCTTTGACAAAATTCAACAGCCCTTTATGCTAAAAACCCTCAATAAACTAGGTATTGACAGAACGTATCTCAAAATAATAAAGTTATTTATGACAAATCAACAGCCAAAATCATACTGAATGGGCAAAAACTGGAAGCATTCCCTTTGAAATCTGGCACTAGACAAGGATGCCCTCTCTCACCACTCCTATTCATTATAGTATTGGAAGTTCTAGTCAGAGCAATCAGGCAAGAAAAAGAAATAAATGGTATTCAAATAGGAAAGGAGGAAGTCAAATTGTCTCTATTTGCAGATGACCTGATTGTATATCTAGAAGACCCCATTGTCTCAGCCCAAAATCTCCTGAAACTGATAAGCAACTTCAGCAGTCTCAGGATACAAAATCAATGTGCAAAAATCACAAGCATTCCTATACACCAATAACAGACTTAAAGAGAGCCACATCAAGAATGAACTGCCATTCGCAATTGCTACAAAGAGAATAAAATACCGGGGAATACAACTAACAAAGGATGTATAGGACCTCTTCAAGGAGAACTACAAACCACTGCTCAACGAAATAAGAGAGGACACAAACAGATGGAGAAACATTCCATGTTCATGGTTAGGAAGAATCAATATCGTGAAAATGGCCATACTGCCCAAAGTAATTTACAGATTCAATGCTATCCCCATCAAGCTACCAATGACCTTCTTCACAGAACTGGAAAAAACCACTTTAAACTTCATATGGAACCAAAAGAGAGCCCGTATAGCCAAGTCAATTCTAAGCAAAAAAAAAAACCAAAGTGGGAGGCATCACACTACCGGACTTCAAACTATACTACAAGGCTACAGTAATCAAAACAGCATGGTAATGGTACCAAAACAGAGATATAGACCAATGGAACAGAAAAGAGGCCTCGGAGGAAGCACCACACATCTACAACCATCTGATCTTTGACAAACCTGACAAAAATAAGCAATGGGGGAAAGGAGTCCCTGTTTAATAAATGGTGTTGGGAAAACTGGCTAGCCATGTGCAGAAAGCAGAAACTGGACCCCTTCCTGACACCTTACACTAAAATTAACTCCAGATGGATTAAAGACTTAAACATAAGACCTAACACCATAAAAACCCTAGAAGAAAACCTAGGCAAAACCATTCAGGACATAGGCGTAGGCAAGGACTTCATGATCAAAACACCAAAAGCATTGGCAACAAAAGCCAAAGTAGACAAATGGGACCTAATCAAACTCCACAGCTTCTGCACAACAAAAGAATCAGTCATTAGAGTGAATCAGCAACCAACAGAATGGGAAAAAATTTTTGCAATCTACCCATCTGACAAAGGGCTGATATCCAGAATCTACAAAGAACTAAAACAGATTTACAAGAAAAAAACAAGCCCATTCAAAAGTGGGCAAAGGACATGAACAGACACTTTACAAAGAAGACATACATGAGGCCAACAAACATATGAAAAAATGCTCATCATCATTGGTCATTAGAGAAATGCAAATCAAAACTACATTTAAATACCATCTCATACCAGTTAGAATGGCGATCATTAAAAAATCAGGAGACAACAGATGCTGGAGAGGATGTGGAGAAATAGGAACACTTTTACACTGTTGGTTGGAGTGTAAATTAGTTCAACCATTGCGGAAGACAGTGTGGCAATTCCTCAAGGACCTAGATATAGAAATTCCATTTGACCCAGCAATCCCATTACTGGGTATCTATCCAAAGGATTATAAATCATTCTACTATAAGGACACATGCACACGAATGTTCATTGCAGCACCGTTTACAATAGCAAAGACCTGGAACCAACCCAAATGCCCATCGATGATAGACTGGACAGGGGAAAATGTGGCACATATACACCATGGAATACTATGTAGCCATCAAAAACGATGAGTTCATGTCCTTTGTAGGGACATGGATCAACCTGGAAACCATCATTCTCAGCAAACTGACACAAGAACAGAAAATCAAACACCGCATGTTCTCACTCATAGGTGGGGTGTTGAACAATGAGAACACATGGACACAGGAAGGGGAGCATCACACACTGGGGTCTGTCGGGGGGAAAGAGGGGAGGGGACAGTGGGGGGGTGGGGAGTTGGGAAGAGATAGCATGGGGAGAAATGCCAGATATAGGTGATGGGGAGGAAGGCAGCACATCACACTGCCATGTGTGTACCTATGCAACAATCTTGCATGTTCTTCACATGTACCCCAAAACCTAAAATGCAATAAAAATAAATAAATAGAAAAAAAAAGAAAAGAAAAAAAAGAGGGCTTGAAATCAGATGGGAGGTAACTAGGACTTACATTATAGGTTAAATGAGGTAGTGTCAATTATCGTCAATTGGTCCAGATTTTAAAATGGGGCAGAGTTCCCTTTGGAGTAGTTACTTGGGTATGCTCAAAGAGAAAGGCATAGTTGAAACAGGCAGGTGACACATTTTTAGTTTGGGGCATCTAGTGCTATACCCTCGAAGTTACAAATTAGTGCATTTCTTCTGCAGGATCTTTAGAAATCTAAAGACCCCCCTGATAACAATATCCAGTTCTTATCCAGGATCCAAGCCTCTTAAGAGATCTTTCTCAATCAGTTCCAAATTTACTGGTTTTAATTCCTTTGAAAGGACAGGGTGAAGGTGAACAAAGTTGGGAGATTGGTAAGGGTCTCAATCCAATTATATTCTAAGGTTCTAATCTAGTCCTGCAGCTTCTCTAAATGAAGCCTTATTAGTTAAAAAATAACCTTACTGTATAGAATTCCAAGCCTAGCCACATTTTTCTTGGTTCTCACCAGGGGAAGTAGAAGGAGTTAGATAATTCTTTTGTTTCTCTGCCTTCATAGAAGATGTGTCATTTCCCCCACTGGGAAGTACCCATGTTAAGAGTTGTGCTATATCCTTCAAAAATTGTTGCAAAAATGTCTGGGATTTGTTACAAATTAAACCAGTGGGGGAAGGAAACATCAAAATAAACTAACCAGGGGTAAGTGGATGAAGAGGAAGAATACAAATGAAACAAGACTGGCCAAAAAGTGATAATTGTTGAAGCTGGGTGATGGCTATGAGAGGTTCATTATATTTTTCTACTTTTGCATATGGTTTTCTGCAATTAAAGGGATATAGATCTTTAAGGGAAGTTCAAGGTTCAAATTAAACTTGTGGTTGTCCTGTAAGAGACATGAGGAGTTGAATTTAAGGGCTCCATCAGGATAAGAGTTCCCAAATACTTTCTTCTCCATCATGGTATAAGCAATTTAAAAGTGACAATTGGCTAAATCCGTCTACACATGGTCACTCTGTTCTGGAAAAAATGATTTTCAGTAATTCCCAATTTTTTCTTTGTCTTGTGAAGGTACTTGAATTTATAGATCTATATTTTTAGGTGGAATCTGTTCTGGTATGTAGGAAAGCCTTATGCCAGGAAGATCTGTATTTTTGAAGACAATATTTTGTTTGTAACATGGGCTAAATTCATATCTGTTCTGCCTGGGCTGCCATTTCTAAGCCCAACATACAAGTAGAAGAAAATATATACACTTTTCTCCAGCTCCCCTGTAATCATGACAACTGGAATAATCTCTTACATGGGTGCATCCCTCAGCTCCTCTGCATTTCTTAGAGCCTCCAGAGTTATCTTCAAAACTTATAGCAGTACTCTTTGCCTTAAATTTTCCCAATGACTTCCCATTTCAAACTTTTCATAGGTCTCTTCTTTCTTATCTTTCTAATTGAGACGGAGTTTCACTCGTCGCCCAGGCTGGAGTGCAATGGACGATCTCGGCTCACTGGAGCCATCTATGAGTTCCCCTTGCTAACTATTGTCCAGCCAAAGCTTGTTGCATTTCAAATTGTTTGCATCTGCAAGTTTCTCTGCCTTGCTCTGCCATAAGATCTTCATATGACTGGCTCCTTCTTGCTACTCATGCTTCAGCTCAAATGCCATGTCCTCAGTAAAAATTCCCTCTGTGCACGCACCCACAGCTATCTGTTTAAGCAAAGTAATTAACATGTGCAAGAATTACAGCAGGTGCTTTTGTCTACCACCTTATTACTCACACGGTGGCAACACATGGGAACTTAATAGAAATGCAGAATTGTAGGCCATACCCCAAATCTACTGAATCAGAATATGCATTTCAGCAAGTTCTCTAGGTGATCTCTACAGACTTTAAATTTGAGAAGCACTGGTCTAACATGTGAGGCTGATATTTTCTTTTTCTGCTAATTATTATTAAATAATAATTAATAATCTAATTGACAAAGAGTCTTAACAGCGCCATATATATAGAATTCTATGAAATGCTCACTGGTTTGAACATAGAAAGTTATTTTTATGCTCATTTGCAGAGATCTCCCAAATACACTTATCAATACTTTTCCTTTTGAATGTATATTAGGAACATAATTAGATGTATTCACTTCTCAGGATTGTGTCATTTAAGTAAGTTATAAACTTTTAGTTTTCTCTATAATATGAAATCTAAGTTCTTAAAATGAACACTTTTATTTATAGTATTTCATTATGATTTTGGCAAATAACATACATACTTGAGGAATATGCATTACATAGTCATCATAACTGTTTAAATTCCTAGCTCATGTTGTTAATGAACAAAATTCAACAACACATTTAAAAAAGGACCAGTCTGCCTAAGATAAATCTGAAGTGAAAAGTCTTTTAATAAAAAATACTGGAACTTTAAACAAACTCATAAAACCATTAAGTGCAATAAATGCTTTTTATTGTATGCTCATTTCAATGAGTAACATTTAGAAATAATAATCCCACGTAACAGTAGCGATCTTATTTTACAGCGTGTACATCATTTACAGCCACATAACACACAATTTTAGTAGATATTCCAAATTTAATATTCTGAAGTTAAGAAAGATAAAAAATTTACTCTCAAGGAACTGATTCTTATCTGGTGCAAAAACAGAAATGTGAACATTATTTGAAACACAAAGCCACAATGTAGAATGAAGTAAAATTACATTTTAATTATGTGGAACAGCTGAATGTAAACATGAAGCAACTAAAACTTAAAAGTACATATCATATGCATTACATTTATGAACAGGATTTTCATTAAATTTCCCTAAACCAGCTTTTAATATTAAGTGCCATTTTGATTTGCAGCATGCTAACACAAAGCGTTGTTAAAGGGATGCATATTTTAAGTTTATACACTGTAAACTAAATATCCACCTCCAAACTCTATTGGCAGCAAATTGCTCTGTTAAATACTGCATAAACACTGCCTCATATTGAAAATGCATGTTAATAATATGGTATATAGATTTAAAAAATCAATTTCAATAATGGCATAAAATTGCACCTTTAAACATTAGAGCAAGTAAGACTAGAACAATCATACTTGCTAAGACTGTCCTAAAAAAACTCTAGACATTATAATATTTAAGAAAACTGTGTTCTCTCAATTTAATCTTTAGATCATTAAGAAATATAGTGCTGATTTTGTTTGCAACACTAATGTTGCATCCATTTTAGAAAGCCACATTTGACTCAAATATACTTTTATCATATATGCCATACTGAACAACAATCAACTTGAACATCAGAAAAAAGGGAACTTTAATCTTTAGACTTCACCTTGGACCTCAGCACAGAATGCTATATTTTAAGTATCTTATCCTGTGATAAAATATTAACAGCTCTGAATTCTTTTTTTAATAGTACTGAATTAATCTAACCTGTTTTCCAGTTAGTTTCTTTTAATGAATACACAAAACTTTTGCCATTTCTGGAATTCAATTTCCAGGTACAATATAAAAGGCTCAATGGCTAAGTGACTGATGAATGACCACATTTTGTTTCGCCACCCTATTTCTAAAATTGCATAAAAGTGGGTTTGCTTGCTATAGCAAAACACTGCTAAACTCAATTATGTATTCTCTTTTCAGAAACATTTGTCTGTAACATAATCAGCCAAATAAAGTATTTGTCTTTGCTTTTCCCCTCTGTAGTTTAAGTATGCATATAATACTATTACATAGATACTTAAGAAGTTTTTCTGTGACCATTCTGTAGTGCTTCTTAAATTCTTTAAGTAATTTTCAAAGGGCTATGGGATCCCCCATGAATTCAAATATTTTTGAGATCTTTAATACAAAGAATGTAAAGTCATGGTTAATATCAAGCTTTGAAACCCGGTGAGACAGTTAGTGAGAGTTTTCTTCCAAGTAGCATATCGTATCTTCTAAATAGCTTCTTTCTTTATATTGATCTTATTACATAAGAGCCTCTTTGTGGTGCCTCATAATATGCTGATTTTTTTCTGATGGTCTTTGGAATCCCTTCTTGCAGAATTCACACCTGTGTGGATAGTCTTTTGTATGTATTGATATCACATGTCGTTTAAAGCCAGATGCATCTGTAGTGCTGTATTCACAATACTCACATTGGTAAATCTTCCTTCCAGTATGGGTCTTCATATGTTTTTTGAGCTCATTTTGTTGTCTGAATCCTCTCTTGCACCTTTTACATTTCAATGGCTGATCTTTAGTATGAACTGAAAGGATGTGGCCACTAAGAATAAACGGATCTGATGTTTTAAAGTCACAGTGCCTACACTGATGAATCTTCCTACCCTTATGGATATCACTATGCTTTTTGAGCTCAGAAGGACGATGAAAACCTTTATCACAGACCTCACATTTGTGAGGAAAATCCTTAGTATGAACAGATATGATGTGCCGCTTAAGGTCACTTGAATTGGTGCTCTTATGGTCACAATGAGGACACTGGTGTGTCTTATGTCCTTGAAACAATTCCAGATGGCGTTGAAGCTCCCTCTCATCACCAAATGCTTGGGGACAATGCTCACATTTATATGGCAAATTATTACCATGTTTAGACTTAATGTGAGTTTTCAGATTTGATTGATCTGCACACCTGAAAATACAATACTGACACTGATATGGCTTCTCACCAGTATGGGTTCTCATATGTTTTTTGAGTTCAGAAGGATGTCGAAAACCCTTCCCACACTCAACACAAACATGAGGAAAATTCTTGCTGTGAACAGCCAACAAATGTCTGTTTAACAGTCCTTGTTCAGCAGTTTCATAGTCACAGTATTTGCACTTGTGCATCTTCGGCTCCTTGTCTCTTAAGATAAGTTTATTGGAACTCAATGGACTAGCCTCTCTGTATCTTCGTGTGTATTCTGTAAATTCATGCGTTTTGTCAACTTTGTTTATAAGCTTATGGCTTTCTAAGTGGTTATGGAAACTCACTTTCTTGTTAGTTGTAAAGTCACAATCTGTACACTGATATTTTTTTCTCATTAAATGATCAGGATGATTCTTCATGTGTCTTTTTAAGAATCCCCTGGATTTAAACTTTTTTGTGCAAATATGGCAAGGGTACACTGTGAGGGGCTGTCCATCAGGACCTATTATAACAGCTAAAGAAAAGAGAAAGTTGTGACATTCGGTCAGACTGTTTTAAAGTATTTTATAACAAAGGTGCCAAAACTAGTTGGCATTCACTATGTGAAAATTATACTAGTTGAATAAAATTCTGTAACATAAAACATACATAATAAAAGCAATTTATGGCAAAGTAGCTTACTAAAAAGTAATGAGCAGCACTCCACTATGAACTACTCATATGCCAAGATGCAGTATCATTATACACTTTGAATATGAAAAAAAAGGTACCCTTTATTGTTAAACCAACTTGAAAACTCTCTGTAAAAATATCCTTGGAATAAAGAGCAAACAAGCATAGTTTTATTAAGTACCAGTCACACAATGTGAAAAAACCAATTATCTATATCATACACAAACAGGTACATGGAGAGTACAACTACCGTGTAAACCGCAAGCATTTTTCTTTGGTTTCAAAAAAAAAATACTTCCACATCTCAAATCATTATAATATTCATAAAGCAAAGTATTTACCTGTTTGCCACTGCCTGGTTTCTCCCCTTCTCCTCTTCTTGGCTTTTTGTTTAAGTACTTTATTTGTATTAATGCTATCACAAATTTGAAGATACTGTGCTGCTGTACTACTTCTGCTTTCTAATGCTGAGTCCAAAGTATTTCCTGGAAAAAAAATCAATACATCATTAAATTACATACATTTATACTTTTTTGGTTCTGTTGGATAAGTTACTACAGATGGCATAACACCAAGTTACCATTGTGGTAGTAAATTTCACAAAGTATACCCATCTTCTCATTCTCTTTCTCTCTCTCACTCTTGCTCTCTCTCACTCACAAATAAAGACATGTATGTGCAAACACTTTGAATGGGATATCATGTGAAATTCAAATATCTCAATTTGATCATCAATTAAATTTAAAATATCTCAATTTGATCAGGAATAAACTCATGAGATGAATGTAATATAAGAAACTGGATTTTTGCTGGGCATGATGGCCCACACCTGTAATCCCAGTGCTTTGGGAGGCTGAGGCAGGAGGATCACTTGAGGTATGGAGTTTAAGTTAACCCTGGGGCAACATAATAAGACCCCGTCTCTATAAAAAACAAATTGACCAGGCATGCATCTGTAGTCCCAGCTACTCAGGAGACTGAGGTGGGAGGATTGCTTGAGCCCAGGAGCTTGAGGTTGCAGTGAGTTATGATTGTGCTACCGCATAACCAGCCTGGGTGACAAAGCAAGACCCCGTCTCTTGAAAAATAAAAAGAAAAGAAAAGAAAAGAAAAGGGAATTCTATGACCCTAAACAAAAGCTTGGCATTGGATCAATATTTTTTAACCAATGAAGGCTGATGAAATTAATTTAAAAAGAAATGTAGATATATATCAATGAACCATTAGAGATATGGTAACTATGTGTAATGCATAAAAACAAAACAGATCTCTTATGGATATGCTTCAGAATAGTATACTTGATATAAAGAGTATTATATATGAAGATTGATTTTAGGAGTTAACATATGGTAGGCAATTTATTACAATTTGAGTGTGATCAGTTCATACATAAGAAAGTACTTAATAAAATCCCAGTTCTCAAAAATCCGTTGTGGTTTTATGCAATTTAGCTAAAAAAATATAGACCTACAAAACTGTCAGGTTAACTTATATGCTGTGATCTAGCCTTCCCATCAATTTCTCAAAATCAACACTTATGTTTGGAGAGTCAAATACTTCCCAAGGGTAGAAACAGAACAATGAGACATGTTATCATAAGAAAATATCTCCTTGCTTAAGAAAATTAAAAAAAAAAAGATCAACTAGAGAATAACACTATATAGAGTGTATTAAAACTAAAAAAAAAAAAAATAAGCTGACACATGGGTTTTACATAACAGTTATATATAAATGCACTGGTTGCCATAGAAATTAAGAAAACAGTTCTGCCCCAAAAAGAACATTAACAAGGGGTTGATATCATGAATAATTTTTGCTTTTCTGTCCAAATAATTCCTATTTTATTTTTTTCCATAGCAATCTGTTATGGTCCATGTGGTAAACTGCCTGATACTTAAATTTTGAGGGAAATCTAAATTGAACTGCATTTGCAGATTAACACACATTATGTCCACATAGAAATTAATTCCTCAAAGAAGCAAGCTCTTATTTAACTAGCTAGATTAGGTATGACTAGGCAAGTAAGAGTCCAACAAATGTGTCTGTAGACACAAACTTGTTACTTACCAAGCAGTATATAAAGTCAGACCTTTAACTCACATCTCATATACAATGCTCTCTCACCTGATGCTTGACAGTCTTCATACCTTCGGAGACTCTTCTTCATCTCCTAAAAAAAAAGACTAATTAAAAACTGATATGCTAATTATAATGACTACTAGTGGATCACATCTTAATCTACAAAATCTTACTTTGCCCACCATTCCATGGGTTAAAAAAAATTGTTGCATTCTTCCACTCCCATAGGTTAGATAATGTCACATACTGAAAATAAGGGCTGCTGTCAGCATCCTTGGAATTGTTAACATCTAGAAAAAATTTACTTTTTAAATGAAAACCGGGGTAGATATTTCTGCAGTATACCCCCAACTTTGAAGATGCTCAATAAATGAGTGTTGAATGAATGAACCTTTGGGAGAATCAAGTTTAGATAAATTAATCCATTTGAACACCAAAATTTTTCGAAGTAAAGAGTATATATACCTAGACCATCTTGTACATTTATAGGAATGAGATAAAATGACTGAAAGGGAGAAAGTAAGTTGATAAATTTACCTTTCATTATATACTTTCTAAAAGAGCATACCTGGGTTTCTGTTTCTTTTTCAAAACCCCAAAATCTTATCATCTGTAGTGTTAATAAATGAAATGAGTTTTTCCAAAAGAGGAAGGATCGATTTTCAAAGGATATTCCTATTTTAGAAAAATAAAATTTTTTATGGCACTCACTTATATAGGTAGGATTTAAAATAGATCATACTGAAAAACATAATGCATTAAGCAAGGTTCATTTTAAATAGTACAAGATATGTGGTAGAAAAATAATCTAAAGTAACTAGAGATGAATAAGTCCATAGTAAAACATTTTATTATATTAGCCAATTCATGGTGGCATTCACACAGCTTATTTAATGGCCTAAAGGCTGAGTAAATACACGTTATGTACTTATCAGGTGAAAAAATGCCAGTATCCTACCATATGCCGCAGCCCAGACAACAGGGACAACTGTTTTATTAACATCAGAGTCCTCAAGCTGAATCTCAGGGGAGAGAAGTTCCTTCCTCTTCCCCTACAATGACTTCCATGTAAACTTCATCTGCTATTTCAGCGCAACCTAAATTTTAGAAATAATTGCTTGTTTATAACCCCAAATATTTAATAAATGGGTAAAAATTCCAAACAATGTAAATCTGTCAACTTTCAAATTTCAGTTTGGTTAATTTAAAAATGTATAAATTTAATTTCAATTTATATTAGGCACTTTTGGAGGCCAGTGCCATTAGGAGACAATCATTTACCAAAATTCTTATTTTCCTCTTAGAACCAAGTCCTATGGAAATGGCTTTTAAAAATTTAATAAAAACATGTGCGCTTGACACATACTGAATGATCTTACATTCTATCAGGCATTACACATTTATTTGCCTGATAGTTCTTTGGGACTCAGAAGGTATTTGTCATAGAAATAATACTAGAAAGTGGTCCATACTATCCCATATACTATATCATAAATGGAATGCAGTATTATACATGTAATAAAAAATCGTCAAAAATACTAGTAACTGAAAACAATTTAAAAAAAAATAATTGAAATTATGTATGTATATAATGCTAGTGATCAAGAATACACTCTTCAATAGGCCAGATTTTAAGAGATTCTACTGAAGAGAGAAAGCATAAAATGAGCTTCATTTAACAAAAAGCTATTGTGGTACGAAAAAAATATTTAAACCAAGAGAGCCACAATATACTTTATGTAAAATAATCTGCTTATATTTAACCTGTTACTTAGAAAATTGGCTTGAAATTTTGCTTTTCCTTTGATTCACATACTGGTATCTTAGATGACTACAGAAGAATCATGAGGGAAAATGTGGGAAAACTATCCCTCTTCTCTCAAGTTTGTCTTCTCTCTATTACCCAAAAGGAGAGTCTGTTCTAAGTTTCCCACATTCCCATGGAATTCTGGCATAAGTTAACTTAAGCCTCAATCTCCCATCTCCTACTGTACCGCTTTCCTTACCACTGAATAAAAAAATTAATAATTTAGAGACCAAATAGAAGTTATTTGATTAAACTTTTTTCCTGTCCAACAGAATTTTCTCCACTCATTTGTTTTGATATTTTCAGCTGTAATATATTTCTCATGTTTGGGGGTGGAATTCAGCACCCTATGACTTCTAGGGAAAGAAACTTGGAGTAGGTATCAGAGTGAAGCACAGGTAAAGCCCAATATTATCAAGTTAATGCAGTGAAATGGAGGCTCTTACCCTTCTGGGGCAAGGCAACATTGTGTTTTTCTCAGCATAGTAAGAAGACTGAAATAGGCTTAGGAAAGGGGCTGCATTCCTATACTGAGGTGAGGAGAAAATAGGCAGAGAGTAAAATGTCTTCATTAAGAAACATGCAGTATGGCAGAAAAGGAAACCTGAGGAGGTTTGATCGTCCTGTGGTACTTAACCCTACAAAACCTTAAGCAGCAACTACTTGGAGACCATCAACAGCATAAGAAATCAAACTCCTGGCAGCTTGGCTTGGAAGAATACTTACATAAGATTACCCTTAGTGACAGCATACCAAATAGTCAGCCCTTCCATTGCTAAATCCAGAGAGAAGCCAACAGTGCCCACTGCCATGTGGAAAGAACACTGGCAGTAGTTAGATAACCATTAAAATCCTGCCCTTCCCACTTAATGTTGGAATGATCTTGGATAAATTATTATCCCTGTATCTTTTCTTCCCTTCCATAAGCCAGGAAAAATACCACCTACCTCAGAGATGAGTTGTAGGAATTAAATGAGATAACATCTTGCAACATATTCAGTAACTCACAGAAAGTAGGTACTCAATAATTACATATTTATGAGCTTCAGTGATGTCAGGAACTGTATGTTGCTCATCTCTGTATTTCTGGTATAGTATACTAAGATATATTATTTATTGTTTGCTGATTTGAACAATACATGTACAAATAAGTGCTCAAAAGGACCCTTCCCTTTTAAATTATTTACAGCAAAGGGTCAAAGGGTCAGGCTTATTTTATTGAACTTTGTTCCTATACAGTGCTTGTATCTCTGAGATTTTTTTAAAAGAATGCATGATGGCTACAGATAAGTCACTACAGTGCCCTTTTTTTCTTACTGATATCATCTTCTTCTTGAGAAGAATCTTTAACTGCCATGTAAACCATCTTCTCCCGCTGCATTCGGCTCTGGTCAAGCACACCAGCTACTGAATGTCCACTGGGGTACTCACTCTCTGTGACAATTTCTGTTCCACCTTAAAAATTAAAACACATATTAAAATAGAGAAGTATCATGGAATAACCACATAAATTAATAAAGAGAATAAAAGAAATATTTCTCTTTAGAAAATAAAATAATTCCAAAATAAATTTCAAAGTGCCAAGAACATTTGCATATAAAGTATACTTTATATTTTCAGCTATCACAGAGAAATGACAATTGTTAACCCTTACATCAAACTTATATGCCAAGCACTATGTAAGTCTTTTATATATATTTCCCATTTAACCCCCACAACAGCCTTACTAGGTAGCTATTATTATTATTATGGCCATTTTACGGATGAGAAACAGACAGAAGGGGGGCTAAGTAACTTATCAAACATCACTCAGCTAAGTGGCAGGACTCATTTAAAACTCAAGCAGCCTGCTTTTAGAGTCCATGCTCATAAACACTCATTATAATTTCTTAATCTAAACCAAATCCTCTCCAGTCATTTGTTTTGATATTTTCTGCCATAATATTGTACTCATCTTTGAAGAATCTAAGAATGACATATTCTGCATTCCTGCTTTATATACATATACAATTTTTAAAAATAGACTACTCCCAAAGAAACGTATTAAAAAAAACCCATGCTTTGAGGACATATGTAGACTAGTCCCCAGAAAACATAATAAATTATAATTCCTATTAGAGCAATAAATTAAAATTAGTGTTTGTACCTATTTCAACATCATCTTCAGCCTCCGCTTTAAATATATACACTTTTATTACTTCTGAACCAAACCCATCTTCTTTAACATCTTCTTGTGAACCATCACTGCCAATTTTTAAAGGTGTATTCCCCATATGCTCTAATTTCTCTCCAACATCATCCACTATAAAATATAAACAGGAAACTACTTCAGTCAAAAAGCACCACTGACTAAAAGCAAAACAAAAAAAAAGCAAGAAAAATTACCACCGACATTTAGTGGGTGTTAAGCATAACGTGAAGTAATGTTTACCTACCCACTGTATTCACTTAATAACCTATGAAGCCATCAAAAGTGTTATGGTTCATGAATAATAGACACTAGAGACTTCAAAAAGTGGGAGAGGGGGAGGTTATGAGGGTTGAAAAATTATCTATTGGGTACAATGTTCACTATTCAGGTGATAGGTACACTAGAAGCCCAAGCCCCACCACTACACGATATTACATCCATGTAATAAACCTATACATGTGAACATGAATCTATAAAAATAAAATTATTCTTAAAATTTAAAAAAGTGTCAAGGTTCATGGAAAAATAGGACACAAGGTCAGTTACATTACATAATCACAATTATATAAAAATCTACTTACAGATTTCAATTAATAGATACAAAATACTTAACCATATAGCTTTAATTAAAATGACTTCAAATTCCATCACTTTCAACATTTTAAGTTAAATCTTAACACCAAATTTAATACCAGAAAAATTAAGAACATAAAACATATATTACTCATAAAATGAGTTCACATAAACAACAGTTCCCAAATTAAATAGAAGTTGTTTCTAAAACCAATTAGCATACAAGATCTAGAATTAAAAAAAAAGAAACTTAGAAAACACCTAAATGATTTTATAAAAAAGGACTTTTCATAATTCATGAAAATAAATCTTAGTAAATACTCTAATTTCTGTTGGGTCAATGGCAGACAACTTCAAGCCATAAATTGTGTATACATCTAGATTTTACAATGTATGCTTTATTTCAAGATTATATGTAAGGGAAATAAATGGATATTTCCACCTCTTTTCTTTATTAAAAGCAAATCACATATAAAGATAAGGCAACAATATTTGAGCCTGTTACTTACATTTTAAGAATACTTAAAAAATTTGACTCTCCACTATATAGTATTTTAGGATAACATTTAAATTCACATGAATACTATGCATGAAGTATGCAATGACTAGATTAATAAACTCTGTCCTCTGATCATAAATATTACTCAAATAATACATTCCTCCTAAATATTACATTCTTATCATTTTTTCTTTTTAATGCTGTTCCTATAAAAACACAAATAAATTCTAAATTGAAAATCTGCTCCTCCTTATTATATATATCACAGTACTAAATATGAAACATCAAATTCTGAAGCCCCTACATACATTTAACAATTCTAGAACCATTAAAAACAAAATAAAGTGGCATTAAAAAGTTATTAATCCAGTACTCCTAAAAACAATTTTAGCAAGCTTTAAATGGGTCAAAGTCTATTTTTTCCTTACTTCAGTTTCAAACTTGACAGATAAAACTTCAAAACTATTCTTTTGGCCTCTCAAAATAGTGGAAAACAACACATATCAAAACTTATTTTTACACTGCAGAGCTACTTTAACTTTGTGATTAAATATAAATGATTCTATACTATTTACATATTTGAATAGTTTATTGTCTATGAAAGAAAGCATTCCAATGATCAAAATAAAGACTACATATTTTCATTCCATCACAGCTCCTAATTTATTACTAAACTTTTGGCAACTTTTTTGACAATGGGACAAATTAAAATGAAGGAAAACAATGATTAAGTATTTGATATACTGGCTTAATAGCTTCTCTTACAAAATAACGTTGAATAAAATGACATCATAGAAAAAATTATGGGTAAGTTTTCAGGAAAAAAATACTCTCGTTCTTTAAACAAAACATAGAATATAAAAAAACTTCAAAAAGTGTCCAAAATACAAATTTCTTAGGCTGAAATAACTTATGGTAAACTAATAAAATAATAAAAATATTCTCATTTTATAAATTCTGCTTTACTATATATGAATAGTTTAAAGTGATGACAGTTCCTTCTGGGATAAGCTGAGTTAAAACTATAATTCATAAAAATAAAGTTCATGAAATGAAAGTCACATTTTTTTCACCACTTCTCAATAGCTTCGTACCATAATTTTAGCGTTAAGTATGAAATTACTAATACTATTCCCTCTGATTCCATTTCTACCTTTTCTTAAGGTTCATACTTTTAAGTTTAATGCATCCATTTTTACTAGAATTGCTCAGAATGAGCAATTTTGAAATGTACTAACTGAACTTATTCTATATTTTAAGTTCACAGAAGGTAATAAAATTATTAAAGATGTTGGCATGCAGTTTTAAGAGGTAAACCATCAACTTGACCAAGATTTATTCTATATCCTTTGTTACAGAAAGTACGGAATTAACAAAGACTTAATAGGCAATCAACTGACTTTAGAAATAAATCCTCAAAGGCTCTTGTCGTTAATGCAGATAATACTCAAACTACCTTAAATTCAAACTTAACTTTTTTGTTGCTGTAAGGTATGAAATATTCAAGTCCCATAGTGTTGTTTTCAATCTAGCAATAAGTGGGTAATAAAATACCCACCACAGAATTCTTCTGGCACTAAGTATAAGAGAGTGAGGTGCATGTTTGCCAACATTACAAAGCTTGGTAACATTCAGTATTATTTTATGGCGAACTGGCACAATTTAATTAAAATTTCATTTTAGTAAAATGCACAATATAACATTCCTTTTTAAAAGTTAGGTAGGCTTTTTATTTTACCTGTTGTACGTTAGTTACATCTAACAAAATTATATAGTGGGCATGATATAAAAACTATACAGTATACTGATATACCACAGTGATGGGATTAGGCAATATACAAAGGATCTGTAATTTACAATAGAGTGAAAAAGGGAACAACAAGATAGTCACCTTCAGATTTCAAATATATGCCACTCCCAGGTATATACCCAAGAAAACTAAAAATATACACCCACACAAAAACTTGTAAACAAATGTTCATAGAGCATTATTCATAATACCCAAAAAATGGAAACAACCTAAATGTCCATTAACTGATGGATGAATGAATAAACAAAACATGATATACTCATATAATAGAATGTTATTAGCAATACCGAATGAAGTACAGTCGACCCTTGAATAACAGAGGTTTGAACTGTGCAGGTCCACTTATCCATGAATTTCTCCTGCTCTGCTACCTCTGAGACAGCATGACCAACCCTTCTTCTCCCCCTCCTCAGCCTACTCAATTGTAGACAATAAGGATGAAGACCTTTATGACGACCCACTTCCACTTAATGAATAGTAAACATATTTTCCTTTCCTCATGATTTTAACATTTTCTTTCCTCCAGCTTACTTTATTGTAAGAATACAGTATATAATACATATACAAAACACATTAATTGACATACCAATTGTTATTGGCAAGACTTCTGGTCAACAGTAGACAGTAGTTATGTTTTTGGTAAGCTGAACATTACTTATGCTTTTCAACTGTGTGTATGTCGGCGGGGGTGGGCAGGGTTCAGCACCCCAATCCCTCCATTGTTCAAGGGTCAAATGTACTGATATATGCTATGATATGAATTAAACTTGAAAACATTATGTGAAGTAAAAAAAAGCCAGGCTTAAAATGCCACATATTGTATAACTCCATTTATATGAAATGTCCAGGATAGGCAAATCTATAGAGGTGTGGTTGCCTCAGAGGGGATGGAGAGTGGGGTAACTGCTAAAGGGTATAGAATTTCTTTTTGTGGGTGATGAAAAAGCTCTAAAATTGATTGTGGTGATGGTTGTACAACTCTGTGAATATTGGAAAAACTACTTATTTGCACATTTTAAATGGGCAAACAAAATGATGTGTAAATTACATCTTTAAAAAGCCATTATAATTTTTAAAACTATAAAGGTGTTAACTTTTTTTTTTACCCCTGAAATTAGGGACGTTTGAATGAGATCTCCCATCGTGATCTTACCAAGATACTTTGCTTTATACAAAACTATGTTCCTTAAACAAAAATCCTCAAGAAAATACTAGTAAACTAAATTCAACAGCACATCAAAAAGTTAAAACACCATCATTGATTTGCAAATGTTGAACCAACCTTGCATCATTCTAAAGATGAAAGGTTGGTTCAACATTTGCAAATCAATAAATGTGATACACCACATAAACAGAATTAAAAGCAAAAACCATGTGATCATTGCAATATACATGAAGAAAGCTTTTGATAAAATCCAAATGTATTAGCCCTTCATGATAAAAACCCTCAAGAAACTAGGCATCCAAGGAACATAAATTAAAAATAATAGCCATTTATGACAAACCCACAGCCAATATCAAACTGAATGAGCAAAAGCTGGAAGCATTCTTCTGAGAACTGTAATAAGACAAGGATGCCTACTCTCACCACTCCTATTCAGCATAGTACTGGAAATCCTAATCAGAGCAATCAGGCAAGAGAAAGAAATCAAAGACATCCAAACAGGAAAATAAGTCAAACTATCTCTCTTTGTTGATAATAAGATTCTATACTTAGAAAACCCTAAGGACTCTGCCAAAAGGCTATTAGAACTGATAAACAATTTTATCAAGATTTTGGGATACAAAATCAATATACAAGAATCAGTAGCATTTCTACACACCAACAACATCCAAGCTGAGAGTCAAATCAAGAAGGCAATTACATGTACAATAGCCTCAAAAAAATACCCAGGAATATATTTAACCAAGGAAGTGAAAAATCTCTACAAGGAGTACTACAAAACACTAATAAATGAAATCATAGATGACACAAACAAATGGAAAAATATTTCATGCTCAAGGATTGGAAGAATCAATATAATTAAAATGGACATACTACCCAAAGCAATCTACAGATTCAATGCTATTCCTATCAAACAACTAATGTCATTTTTCACTGAATTGGAAAAAATCTACACTAAAATTCATACAGAATCAAGAAAGAAATAGCCAAAATAACCCTAAGCAAAAAGAACAAAGCCAGAGGCATCAATTACCCAACTTGAAATTACACTACAAGGCTATAGTAACATAAACAGCGTGTTACTAGTACAAAAACAAACACATAGACCAAGGAACAGAAAAGAGAACCTAGAAACAAAGCCACACAACTACAACCATCTAATCTTTGGCAAAATCAATAAAAGTAAGCAATGAGAAATGACTCCCTATTCAATAAATGGTGCTGGGATACCTGGGAAGCCATATCCAGAACAATGAAACTGGACCCCAACATTTCACCATATACAAACTTTAGCCAAGATGGATTAAAGATTTAAAGATAAAACCTCTACCCATCAGAATCCTAGAAGAAAACCTAGTAAACACTATTCTAGACATTGGCCTTGGGAAACAATTTATGACTTAGTCCCTAAAACCAATTGCAACAAAAACAAAAATTGACAATTGGGAACTAATTAAAGAGCTTCTGCACAGCAAAAGAAACTATCAACAGAGTAAACAGACAGCCTACAGAATGGGAGAGAAATATTCACAAACTATGCATCTGACAAAGGTCTAATATCCAGAATCTACAAGGAATTTAAACAAATCAGCAAGCAGGAAACAACCCCATTAAAAATGGGGACAAGGCATGAACGGACATTTCTCAAAAGATAACATACAAGTGATCAACAAACACAGGAGAAAATGTTCCACATCACTAATCATCAGAGAAATGCAAATCAAGACCACAATGAGACATCACCTCACGCCAGTGAGTAATTATTATTATTATTATTTTGCTTGTTGATACTGACAAATGTATTTTTTAAAATGTTTTTATTTCAACAGCTTTTTGAAGAACAGGTGGTGTTTGGTTACATAAATAAGTTATTTATTGTTGATTTATGAGCTTTTAGTGCACCCATCATCCAAGCAGTATACACTGTACCCAATGTTTACTCTTTTATCCTTCGCCACCCCCCAACTGTTTCTCCCAAGCCCCCAAAGTCCGTATGTATCATTCTTATGCTGTGTATCTTCATAGCTTAGCTCCCATATATGAGAGAACATATATTTGGTTTTCCGTTCCTGAGTTACTTCACTTAGAATAATAGTCTCCAATTCCATCTAAGTTGCTGCGAATGCCATTATTTCGTTCTTTTTTATGGCTGAGTGGAATTCCATGGTGCATATATATCACATTTTCTTTATCCACTCATTGATTGATGGGCATTTGGGCTGGTTCCATATTTATGCAATTGCAAATTGCGCTGGTATAAATATGCGTGTGAAGTATCCTTTTTTGCATAATGCCTTCTTTTCCTCTGGGTAGATACCTAGTAGTTGGATTGCTGGATCAAATGGCAGATCTACTTTCCTTAAGGAATCTCCACACTGTTTTCCATAGTGATTGTACTAGTTTACATTCCCACCAACAGTGTAAAAGTGTTCCCTTTCACTGCATCCATGCCAACATCTACTATTTTTTTTATTATGGCCAGAATGGCCATTACTAAAATATCAAAAACAACAGATGTTGGTGAGGCTGTGGGGAAAAGGGGGACACTTAAACACTGTTGGTGGGAATATAAATTAGTTCAGCCACTGTGGAAAGCAGTTTGGAAATTTCTCATAGAACTTAATACAGAACTGCCATTCAACTCAGCAATCCCACTCTGGGTATATATCCAAAGGAAAACAAATCATTCTACCATGAAGACACATGCACTTGCATGTTCATTTACAATAGCAAACACAGGGAATCGACCTAGGTGCCCATCAACAGTGGACTGGATTAAGGAAATGTGGTATATATATATATATACCATAGAATACTACTCAACCATAATAAAATAAGAAATCACGTGCCTTTGTGGCAATATGGGTGCTGCTATGGGCCATTATTCTAAGCAAATTAAAGCAAGAACAGAAAACCAAATACTGCATGTTCTCACTCATAAGTGGGGTCTAAACATGGGGTACTCATGGACATAAAGATGGCAACAACAGACATTGGGGACTACTAGAGCGGGCAGGGAGGGAGTGGGGCAAGGGCTGAAAAACTGTTGGGTACTATGCTCAATACCTAGGAGATGGGATCATTCATATCCATACAAATATAAAATAAAAGTTGAAACCAACCAAACAAACAAAAATAAAAATTATATTCCTAAAAGAAGTCCTTGCATTTGACATATAAGGTAGTTATCAAAATAATTTCTCTGACTTAGAATATTCCAGAATCGTTTTTAAAACACTTTTGCAGAATTAAATCATAGAAGATAACACAAGGTATGACTATTCACAATACATGACATCTAAACCTTTTACTACTTTATTAATATCAAACAGTTTAATTTACTGAATACCGTTTTGAAGACATGCTGAATTTATTTTAGTATAGAGAGACTACCAACTTCTGCCACATCATTTTACATGATAACCATAACTATAGATTTTTTTTAAAATGCCATGTTAAGATACAAATATGGAGTTGCTTTAGTAATCTGTATCTGTTTAAGAATAGGTAACAATACTTGCAGAGTTTTCATGGCTTAAATCATTCTGTTAAAAACAATGTAAAAATTCACCTTCAAAAGTGCTTATAGAAGAAAAAAGTTAAGATGCTAAACTTCAGAATTAAATTTACAAATTAAATCTAGTTTATTTTCAGTTTTAAATTCACTGACACACATACACAATCACTTTATACACACATACACACACAGTCTACCTGGTGATTCACTTCCCAGTCAACCATTTTTGTATTTTAAAAAGAACAGAATAAAAATCTTCCCTGGAAAAGTAAAAAGAAAAAAAATCTTTGTCTAATCTTTACTACTTGTAGCATGATCCCTTCAAATTTAGTAACTAATGTACCTACTTCTTTAAGCTTCATTAATAACTTATCAGTAGATTTTTTATTTTTGTTGCTCCTCTCATAAACCCATCATTTAAAATGAGAGCAAAATATTTCTACCTTCCCCCTTCAGGCAGAATGTTTTAAGGATCTTGCAAAGCAGTCTGAAACAAACATGTTCAATGGCTTTGCAGAGAATATACGCACACATATTTAGGCAAACACAATATAAACACAGGGTGAACTGTAGAACATTATCTGAGTTTATGATTTACTTTGCAAGTATTTAATTTAAAAATCAATACATTTCTTAACATATTATGCTTAAGTTCCTAAGAAAAACTGATTTGACCAATTCCAGTGACTGTCATATTAAAAAAAGCAGTTGCTATATAAGAAAGTTCCCATGTTGAAATATATATATTTATCATTAAAATTTTGTATCAGTTAACATTCTTGTTGTTGCCAAATCTATATTTCTATTTTAAGATACTAATAAACTTCATTTAGATACTAATTTACTTTATTTCGGGTATGAAGTTTCATTGAGTAAATTAAAAACATGAGTAAACTAGAAAAAGCATCTCAACGACACCACTTCAAAAAATTATTTTTCAAAAAGATTCCCCCATAACTTCTATTGATATATCCCTCATCCCAGAAAACTTTTCCAGATTATATAAATCAATCTCCTGAGTAATTATGGGCTTTATGTTTCACTTACAAGATATCATTAAGTAGTCTTCAGAAGAGCTCTTGACATCATCATCATCATCATCATCTTCGGTTTTTATGGTAACTGTAGAACCAGGAACACCGCCAGCTGCTTGAATCACAGCTTCTGTATCTGAATTAGTTACAAGAACCTCCTCTGATACCATTGTAGGAGAGTCGACTCCTGAAACGCAATCTTGGACCACATGTTCTAAGTGTCCATTAGGACCAGTAACAAGGTCAGCCACGAAAACCTGCTCTGGTACCCTAACGGTTTCTGTAATTAGTTCAGAAGTCAAGATGTGATCACCATCATCTTCCTCTAAATCCTCTTCAATGGCAACATCAGCTTCAAGTACCGCTTAGGAACAATCACACCTTCTGTTACTACATCAGTCTCTGTGATGATATCAGGTCCATGGACAACTTCAGCTGCAAGGCCATGATCAAGAGTTATCCCATCATCTGTGACAACATCAGAAACTAATACAGCTTCAGGAACTGAAACAACAATATGGTCTCCATCGATATGTGCAGTACCAGCCATTCCAGCCACTATAATACAAACAATTATCCAAAAAAGGTAAAGTTATTTTATTAATTTAAAGTACTGTATTTAATAAATCAAATGCTATATTTCTTAAATATTAAGTAATCTTGGCCAAATAAATCATTTTTAAAAATTACTGACAATTTAACTGCAATTAAAACCACCAACAACTAGGAATTCAGTTAGAGTTGGGTGGAAAATAATGTTAGTAAAATCTAAATGAAGACCTTAAAATAATATACTTTATGTTCAAGTAAAACATAAAAGCCATTATGAGATATCACTACACTCCAATGAAAACAGTTAACAAAAAAAACAGTGATAACACCACAGGCTGGTGAGGATGTGGAGAAACTAGATTTCTCAAATGTTACCAGTACAAACGTAAAATAGTAGCAGCCACTCTAGAAAATAGTTTGGCAATTTCTCACAAAACTAAATATGCACTTACTATACAATCCAACCACTGCAATCTAGGACAATTTTCCCCAGAGATATTAAAATATATGTTTATACCAAAAACTGTACATAAATATTTCTAACAACTCATAGTAGCTATTACTCATAGTAGCAAAAAATTAGAAACCACCCAAGTGTCCTTCAGCAGGTGAGTGATTGGTTCCACCAACTCTGGCACATCCCTACCATGGAATACTACTCAGCAATAAAAATGAGCACACTGTTGATACATTCAACAACCTGAACTTCCTCCAGAAAATTTTGATGAGGGAAAAAAGACAATCACCAAAGTTTATGATACTGCATAATGTATACATGGAATAATTTATATAATCTCAAAACAATAAAAGTATAGAGATGGAGAACAGATTATTGGTTGCCAAGGGTGTGTGTGTGTGTGTGTGTGTATGTGTGAACACACAGGGATAGCATATATATATAGTGATAGAACAGCTCTGCATCTTCATTATGGTGGTATATACACAAATCTATATGTGGGATAAAACTGCATAGACTATATACATTCACATACACACACACACACACACACACAAATGGTGAAAAATGGTGAAAACTGAATTAGGTCTGTAGTCTAGTTAACAGTAATGCACAAATGTTAATTTCTTGGTTTTTGTATTGTACTACAGTTATGTAAGATGCCACCATTACAGGAAGATAAATAAAGGGTACATGGGACTCTATGTACTCCTTTGTTCTACTGCCTGTGAGTCTATAATTGTTTCAAAGAATTAAAATAAAAAGGTACACATACATAAAAGGATACTAATATGTTAAGTGAGTTAATAAAATACACTACTATAAAATATGTATTATAAACATCAAAGTGTCTGAACTTCTTTAACTTATGACAATTACTATATCCAAAATTGGAAGGCATATTTCAATACCTGATTTAGGGGGAAAAACTCTCTACTCAGCTTAGACTTAAGATTTGGTTTGATAATAGTAAATCTGTAGGAATAAAGCTTTAATGTTTTTTCTTGAGCAGCATGGTAAACACCAACTCCTACCTGCCCTGTAAATACTGTATGAGTGTAAAATCCCTTCATGAGGAATTCTGCTACCTGAGGTGGTACAGTAAACAAATTAAGAGGGTTTGTGAGGCTGGGCGCAGTGGCTCACTCCTATAATCCCAGCACTTTGGGAGTCCGAGGCAGGTGGATCACGAGGTCAAGATTCGAGACCATCCTGGTCAACATGATGAAACCCCGTCTCTACTAAAAATACAAAAATTAGCTGGGCATGGTGGCGCATGCCTGTAGTCCCAGCTACTCGGGAGGCTAAGGCAGGAGAATTGCTTGAACCCAGGAGGCGGAGGTTGCGGTGAGCTGTGATCGCGCCGTTGCACTCCAGCCTGGGTTAACAAGAGCGAAACTCCGTCTCATAAAAGAGAGAGAGAGAAAAAAAAGAGGGTTTGTGGACCTGGTTATAATAAATTATTTACAAGAAATCATCCAGTACAAAACCTTTTGATCACTTTCTATAAATTAGTACCTGAAAGAGTGTCATTTGCCATACAGTGTTCATTATTTTTAATCAATGCATTATGGAAGTTAGTTAACAAGTTAGGATGGAGACCAATGGACACCATCAACATCCTAACACATCAGAGAACAAGGTGAAAAGGGAAAGCTGAACTTTCAACAGAGCTTTTGAGATACTTTCCTTTCAACCCTTTTAAATCCTTCTCGCCATTCTCTAAGCCTCACCTAAACCACTAAATTACCCCAAAAGTACACAGCCACCATCCTGGAAGTCTGGTACACGAAGGGAGTATGTATAAAATCAGTATTTTTAATTTAGTTGTCACTCCACTGGCCATTTCAGAGATGCAGAGGAGGTGAGGGTTCAAATTTAGCATTTAATCAGATTGGGAATATGGTTTTTAGCAAGGAAAAATTAAATATTAATCCTGTAAAATTCACTGTACTGGAATTCTACATATATAAACAATAAAATTACCAATTCACAAAAATTTTTTCACAAACCAAAGATATAAAATATGGGAAATTCCACCGATTTTAGAACACAGCCAAAGATTAGTCTGGTTCCTGAAAGTAGACCATAGGGAAGGAAGAAGCGTAGGATAATGCTAGAGCTGACCTGGGTTCAGATCAATCTGGTTGGGTATATTCTAAGAAGATGGACTGAAGGAACAGTGCTAGTTCACATAGCCTCTAGCAGGAACTTACAGGTAAAAATAGATCAGAAGTAAAAATAATAAATAAATAAATCCAAATATGTCTGTTTACCCTGAACCAAATGCTCTTAAGGATTCTAGACCAATAACTGATAAGCCCCTCACAGGGTACTGGCAAATTACTTAGCCCAAGATCCAAGATGTCTCTTATTAAATTTTGCTTGTTCCTCTTATCAGTTCATCTGTTAGATTCCACTGAATTTCTGAACAAAGTCACTTACTTAGCTATATATTAGCTGTATTTATTGAGCGCTGATTATCCAGCAAGCAACCTGCTAATACTCGTATCATCTCATTTCATCCTCAGAACAACTGTATAAGGTGAGTACTATTATCTTCATTTTAGATAGGGAGAAACTATGGTTTACAGATATTATATAAGGTTGCTACAAGGTCCTAGCTGGAAACTGAACTCATTGTTTGACTCCAGACTGTCTTTTTTTCTACTTGCCTGGGAGGAGGTTAGAGTTTATTTACCCTACATACTGTTTTTTAATGAGATGTGTAAGATTAACTAAGTGAGGTACAGCTACAGGAATAGCTTAAGATAAAGAGTAAAATGGCCTATTACGTGGTCACTCATTTAAATTTTAAATCGTTTAGAAAACAGTATTAAATTGCATTAATAATTTATCTTACTAGTTTAGAAAATTATAAATAAGAAAAAATTATTTAAAAAAGTATGAAATTAAATAATCAGACAACAGTAAGAAACATGTCCTGATTTCAAGTATTTCCCATTTTATTAAAGTTATTTCATTTAAATGTGAATACTTGGAACTTCACCAGAATAACAGCATAAAATTTGTTACGTCAGGTCTGTCTTGGACCACTATCTAAGGATGTTTGGCTATTTATATATTAAAACAACACAGACTTTTGCAGCATTAAATCTCAAACAAGTATTAAATTTAATCTCACACTTCAAGGCCAGCTATTATACTGAGACACCAGCAAGGTTATTGAACAAAGTTGTAAATTTGTAAGTCTCAAATATTCTTCAAAGGAAATTGTTCCAATGAATTCTGCATTAAATTAATGTTTCAGATTTTCTGTATTGTAGTCATGTCGTATTCCCAACCAAGAATCTTACAGAATTTGGAGATCTTGTGCCACATAGTGTTCTTATTTGGTTAGCTCTCTGTATGTTAAACTCTAAGTTTCACAAATGTCAATAATTTATGAGGTTGCAAATATCTAAGTTTTGATGCTAACAGAATTTAAGGAGAATGTATCTAATTTCTAATAAAATTTTAGAATTTAGAAATTTTAACAGGGAAGTAAAATAAGCATGGGGGGCTGCTTTCAGAAGAAATCTAAGTTATCAGGGCTAACATTTCCAAAAGTCCCCCCAATAAAGGTATTCTTAGGTTTAGGTCTGTTTGTCAACTTTCGCATTTCACAAAATATCATACAAAAAATGAAAATGTCTATAAATGAAATTTTGCTTGGAACTGCATATCAAAAATAGAATGAGAGTTACTGCCTTTTAAAATTCAGAACTTACCAAGGAGAAATGGAAACTTGACATATTTTAGGTCAACATTATCCCTCAGCACAAATGAGTGAGCATTACCTCTATTAGTTATTTTTGATCTAATAGCTAATTCAGAAAAACAGTCTCACCAAAATGCAAAAGCAATTCAGTTGCCATTGATTTATACACCTTGATTTAAGAGAGCATAAAAGTGAAATTAAAAAAGAATGCATCATTTGAAAAAAAACACTAATCCCAAAATACTAGCAGGCAGATGGATCATAAACAGGTATATAACAACAAAATGTGCCTTTAAACTTATTTCTGATATATATCTGTTTATTTGCTCTATTAAATTCATTTTAGAGAGGTCTTTAAATGATAATATGAAAATACCAATTAAAAATTAAAGGTAGTTTTGCAAACTTTTCAATTTTATTATTTCTAAAAAGGGAGGGGGATAGTGAATGAAAAGCTTACTTTCTACATATTTATGCAGCTTAATTTCATATAGGCATATATGTGTATACATATTTTACTCAATTCAAATGAAAAAAAGAAAAACTCCAAGAGGATATGCTATTTATTCTGTGGTTTCAGATATGCCTTGGCACAATGCTACAGGCCTCCAAAGGCACTCATACTCCAATCTAAGATGTAAAGCTTATTTTGTCAAACACAAAATATTTGTAGTGGATAAAAAATAATTTGACAACCCAAATGTCTATTAAATGATAAACGAATAAACCAAATGTGGTGTACCCATACAATGGAGTATCATTGGCAATGAAAATGAATGTATACTGATACATGTTATAACATGGATGACACTTACCATGCTAAGTGAAAGAAGCCAGACACAAAGACCATATATTTTATGATTCCACTTATATAAAATGTTCAGAATAATTAAATCCATAGACAGAAAGATTAGTGGCTGCCTAGGGCTGGTGGGGGAGACACAGAATGAGGAATAACTGCTAATGGGATGAGGTGTCTTTTTTAGGATAAGAAAATGTTCTAAAATTATATACTAGTGATGGTTATATAATTTTGTGAATATGTAAAATATATTCACAATATATAATGTGTGAATATATAAGATATAATCACACTATTTAATATGTGAATATACAAAAACCATGGGATTGTATACTTTATAAAAATGGGTGAATGGAATGGTATGTGCATTATATATGAATAAAAAGCAAAGAAGAAAAAACATATATATTAAATATTTCAATATGCATATTCTATTTTCCTAACAACTAAAAGAAAAAAAAGTAGTAGATGTAATAAAGGAGTAATTAATCCTAAAGACATCGAGGATAAACAATGGAAAGGAAGGTTAAGAGGAACACTATGTAAATATTCACCAGCACCAATCAGATTTTTTTTCATTTTTTGAAAGGAATCACACTTTACTAGCTAACAGGCAACCTCTTCAGGAATGAAGTAAGTTTTGGCACTTTATCAAAAGCTACAGGATAGGAAATATATTAAATGGAGAAACTACTATATTATTTCCATTTAAAAATATTTTAAAAGGTAAAAAAATAAAGTTGACATTTCAACCAAAATTTATTTACCATACTGAAATTCCAGTGTTCCAGTATTCTAAAAGCTATCAACTCTACTAAAGAATTCATGAGAACATCTTTAATCTCTTACTTTTTGGCCCTACTGTCCTTCCTCTAGAATTTATCGATGCATTTTTTTCACCCAGTCATTTCTAAATCATCCGTAGTCAACAAAACTCACTTAGCTTTTAGAAGAATAAATCCACTATTTCTTTATATTTCATCAATTAACTCACATTCAATCTTGGACTACTCAACTTCATTCATCAGAAAGAAATTTCAAAGAATTATATAACTGGAGAGGAACTTAAATGTTATCTAGTGCAATCATTATAAAAGGGAATTCAGTAATTTATCCAAGTTTACACAGTTAGTTAACAGCGCTGCCATCACTAGAATACGGCTTTACTGACTTCCATCACTGTAGGATTTACTACAGGGGAGTAAATAATATATTCAACCACATTATCAAAGAACAGTTGTAGTATTTTCTTAACTTAGCAAAGTATCACAGTTCTAGTCTCCCATCACTAACTTCAGCTTCAGCAATTCCATATTGCCTTGTTTCCTGTTCTTTTATCCCAATTCACCATTTGTCTTTTCTGCTTTCACGCCAATCTTACCTTCAACTCTTTTGATCTCATCCCTGCCTTCTATACTTCAAATAGCTCTATCTCCTCTTTAATTCAGACCGTCCCAGCCCAAATTCAGTTTGTTTGTTGAATGTCAATGGAGTCTTGGCATCTTCATCAAAATGACTATTAGTAAGAGGCTACTTACAAACCCAGCCACAAGAGTAAGGAGTCTTTTCTTTTTCTTTTTTCTGTTTTTAAAAAAGGAAAGATGTATTCTAATGGTAACAACTTTCTGAGGAAATAGCATCACAATATAATTAATCATGTAATGCATGATTTTGCGTATCACTATATAAGCATCTAATTCCTTTAGTTGATGTAAGCAGTTCCTTTCCAATTTTATTAACAATGCAACTTATAATCTATTTTAGAAAGCCAATTTAACATTTCCTACACGTGAGAGCTGATATATATATTATCAGAACAGAATGTGATATAAATAATTGTGTAGTTATTTATGTAAATTGAGTTTTTCATTTTCAGTAACATATTGCCACTATATTTCAAATTTTCCTAACACAACCTTCCCATAAATTGTAAGAATGATTTTAAGTAGACCACTGACACACAGTTTTATGAGAATAAGCTCTATACATGTATTTTCCTCGTAAAAGGACAAGTTTCATTGTAAATCTCCCTACCTCAACTTATTTTTAATTTTTATTATGCCCTTACTTTTAAAAAAGAAAAAAGTACAACAAAGAAAATGCTTTACCAAAATCTTGCATAATCATGGTATGGGCCATTCTAGAGTCTGGTGTGTGCAATCCAAGACTTCCACCGCCTGAATCCATACTTAGCAAAGTTCATTCACCAATATCTGCAAAAGAAATGGCTTTTAAAATAGCTTAAATTAATTTAGCCCAAAGTTAGTTGTTTTGAGAACAAGATGCAATTCACAATATGCCTTTAGACTAAGTGTGGAAATCTCATTACAAAAGAAAGAAAACAAAGAAAAACCATGTTTAGATGCTTTATGTGACAACCATAAATAAAAGAAGTGCCAAGTGTAAGTAAACCAAAAATAATGGAGACGAAAGCACAGTCAGGCTGATGAGCCATAGGGAAGTGACAGAAGAAAGCAAAACAACAAAACTCCAGTGTTAAAGTTCCAGTTAAAACATAGGTTATAAAAGAAGAACAAGAAGAACAAGATGACAACAAACAATAGTTAGGATATTTATACATTACTAGAGGACTCAGAAGTCTAGTATTAGTGAATTTCATCCACTGGCTCTCATCCATTTCTTCCAGACCCAGATCAGCCCTGCAGCGTAGCTCTGCAGATAAACTTGTATTCACCTCTGGCTCTCAGAGTTCTACTTATAATGTAAAATGTTCTATCCCAGTTTCCCCGGAGTTCTTTGAACCAGTAAGGACTTCTGGCCTCACTCTACTACATTCTCTTGTCTCAGTTTTGAGGACTCATGAAACATGACTGCTTCCTAAATATGGTAGAAATAAGATCGATCACATATAAACATTTGGCAATTTATCTCAGCATATCATTTACTTGTAATTGTACAACTGACTTTTTATTAGTGATTAATAAAATTATACTAGCTTCATGGCGGTTTTGAAAACAAGGGCTCAATCTATTTCATTTCAAATGACTTATCCTATATTTAAGATGATTTGATAGTTTGGAACATAGTTAGATGCTGTCACTCAATATATTTCTTAGAAATACATATGTGCATTTTCTCTTCAAATATAAGACTCTAAGTAAATCAACAAAAACCTGTCAATTTTATAAGGCATTCATCTCCTTTTCATGTAAGAGTGCTTAATAAATTGTACCATATTGCACAACAGATAAAGTTGCATCCTTAATGAAAGTTTTAGAATGGTGCCACGTAACACAACTTCATATATTCTTAAATAAAGGGGGATGGCTAAGTTGGTATTCAGGAGGCAGGAGAGTCTCACAGAGTAATCCCTATTAACATTTCAGGTGTATACATATATATATGCTACAGAAGTAGGTGACATTTCTGTATATCAAACGATTCAGACAGAATCACTTTATGTGTGAGCAAAACTTCACATTTTTAAAAATTCCTAGTTGTGTTTTATCTTTTTTCAAATGCCACACTGTTTTCTGCTTTGTTGTTATGCAAAACAAGGTCCAGGGGCCCAAAGTTCACAATAAACTACCTGAGTGTTCACAAAATAAATCTGAAAGGAACTTGTTCTTCACACTTAAGACAGTGTACTATTTGGATTCTAATTAATTACTTTCTTTACCACATAACTAATAGAACAATTACAAGTGTCTTAAAATATTTTTAAAAACTTAATTTTATTTAATTGTTAAGTAAAATAAAACAATAAGTAATTTTTAAATCACCTTTATATGAGTGTCTTGAAGAAATTGTAGATTTTCTTACAAATTGTAAAGTAAAATCTGCAGTAATTTCTTCTTTATTTTTCCTTCTGTACTATGTTATTTTTCTTTGGGAAAACGCTCTCTTTACCTATTATGAAAATACATTCAAAATCAGATATTTTTCACTAAATCTCTTACACAACTTAATATTTTTCTTTACACCTGAACTTGCATAGTGAGGCTGGGAAGGGCTCATATGCTTAAATCTGTAGTCATCTAAAAATCAACCAAAGGGATTCCAACAAAAACAACTACTGACTACTTTAGCAACGTTATTATACTTAGAATGCTACCACTAGATTAAACTAAAACCTTCTCTAAAACACATATTAAAAATCACAAGCAACACCTTATTTTAGAAAGTGAAAGAGAACCAAGGACAAGCTTTATCCTTGCCAAATCCATACTGAAAAGTCTGCACTAGCACTCAATGAAGTGTAAAAATTACAACACATAGTGCAACTATTATAAAAGTATTACACTGTGTGGACACCAAATAAACTGGAGTATCTTGCCACACATAGGAAGCTTCGATAAAAATCAATAATAGATGAAGTATGAAAACAGCAGTCTTAAGTATTTAATAACCAATAGAGATAGCTAGGTTTCTTGGTCTTCTCTAGAGTGTATCTCACATCCGTACTGAATGGAGATAACCCACCAAGTACGTTTCAAATAAAATCTTTCCATCAATGCATGGGGAGCAGAAATCACAAAAAGAAAATTTTACTCTCATCTGTCTCTTCTAACATAGCTCATTCAGGACCTAGGCGTCTCAGTGATGTCAATAGGGTGACGGATAGATGAGAAATGGTAAGGCGGCAGAACAAGAGAATGCGAAAGTAGTATTTGCAAAAATGGGAGACAAAGGAGTCCTGGCAAGCAGCAGTATTGCAGCTTTGGACGCAGCCCTCTTCCCCGCAGAAGTCTCCTTTTCCCACGACCACGCCAAGTTTCAATTATTTCGAGCAGAATGCACACACGTGCCCTCTGAGATATTACCCATCTGACTAGATCTTAAACCTAACAAGAGAACCCTCGCAGTAGAAAGGAAGAGACCGATGAGACAGGAATACCCTTTCCCCTCCTCCCTCCTCTCACTTGGTGCAGCGGTCGCCACCGCTGCTACCCACGCCGTGCTGCCCAGCCCCTCAGCCTCCTCCAGCTTCGTCTGCCCCGCTACGTGGGAGACGGTTGGGAACCAAAATGGTGGTGTTTTAGTGGAGGCGACAGTTGTCGCACACGCCCCCCCCCCCAACTCCCAGTCTCTGACGGCTCTGAATCCCCTAAAATGCCGATTGGTGCCACTTCCTCGCACACTCCGCCATCCCTCGCGCATTCCAAAGGTTACCATTAGCGCGGTTAGGGGGCAGGGGCGAGGCAACGGGGGGCGCCAGTGAAAGGAATATGGGGTGGGGGATAGCTGACAGAAAATGCCAGGGGGACGCTGCATTCTTCACTTCACCGTTTTGTTTTCCGCCATTTTCCCGTCACCCTAAACCACCGACGGTCTCAACGACGGCTCTAGCTCCCTGGGGCTCTGGCCTAGGGAAAGAGGAAGCTGGCTAAGGGGGAAAACCCTTACTTCCCTCAATTCCTCCAGCCCCTGGCTGCGGCTGAATAGGAAAACTCCGCCCGAGGCGGTAGAAAGCTCAGGCACTGGACGCCACTTCTATTGTTCCCTTCGCCCTACGCTACACGCTGGGTGTGAGCCTCTCCTACCCTCAGACAAGAGACACAACACGGTGGATCCACGTCCCTCTAGTTTCTCCTCAGGAGTCTCCTTACCTGCTGCTGCAGCTGTAGCTGCCGCCGCCGCCGCCGCTGCCGCCGACGCCACCGCCGCCGCCGCCGTGCCGCCAGTCGGACTGTGATCGCGCTCCGGATGGCTGCGGGGGGCGGCAGCTGTGGATCCCTTAAGGTCCTCACATTCGGGTTTCCGAGGTTCCGCAGCCCGAGCCAATCACAATCTACTCTGCGTCTGGGAGGCGCGCCTCCTCGTTCTCCTTTATATTGCTGCTGACATGCTGAGGTTGCATTACGTCACGCTACCCCTTGCTGCAGGGTAGGGGGCCAAAGGGGGGTCTCGCGCACGCGCGCGCGGGAGATCGAGGCGCCCGCGCTAGGTTAGTGCGAGACCCCGCCGGCTTGCGGCGGGGCCCTGAGCGCCGGCCAAGTCCAAGTGCGCAAGCCCAGATCTTGGCGCGCCCCTGAGGAGTTTCTGTGGGAATATTTTCTGTTTTCCCAGGTTTCCCAAGGGAAACGAAGAAAAGGAGGGGGGAGAATCATTGACTGAACCTCTAATAGATGTTGGACGACATTAAAATTTTTTTTATTGGCCCTGTCCTCCAGGATTTGACAAATTAGGCTGGCCAGAGTGATAAGAGGTATGCCTCTCCCCCAGTAAAACCCGTGTGTGTGTTGCAGTTTCCCTTCCTTTCTCCCTTCATTTCTTTCTGTTTTGTAATGGTAGACAATTCGATGGAGAAAGTAAAGGAGAGTGAAGAAAGGCATAGAAAGGAAAAGGTGAACAAGGGACCTCAATGAAGTGAATACTAAATACCTCATGAATGTGTCACTTTCAGCTTCTGTCTGCAAAAAGTGGGAGGACAATGAGAAATTCACTGGGTAAGGGGTGAGGAAAAGAGTGATGAGATGTGATGAAAGATAGGTGGGGACTAGATTGCGTAAGTAAAGGGTCTTATGTTCTGTGATTTTAGCTTTAATTCTAAAAGCATTTGGAATCAATAGCAGTGTTTAAACAGGGAAAGGATACGATCCTAAAGAAAGTAACTCTTCATCTTTGCAAATCATTTGAATATTTACGAATAAAACATGTTATGATTCGAGATTCTAGATACATTCTTCAGGTCTCTATAACCTAGTATACCACTATAGGTTTTGAGAAAATTATAGATGTGAAAGTCCTAGCACAGTACGTGCCTCATAGTAGACCAGGCGTTGGCAAACTTTCCCTATAAAGGACCAGATAGTAAATATTTTTGTAAATAAATAGTAGTAAGGAAAATATTTTTTTGAGGATCTAGCGTCTCTGTCACAACTACTCTACTCTGCCATTGTGGCCCCAAAGTGGCCATAACATGTTCAGCAGAATAGATAATTTCCAAGCTTGAAAAGGGTGAAATTCAGCTATTACTAAAACGTGAAGTGTGATAGATAAGAGATTGGTAAATTACCTTCCAGTGTGAGGTTCAAAGTTTCTCTGCAAGAAATGCAATTTCTGCAGAGGCCATACACAGTGGGCAGAGAGAAGGAGCACGCGCGTGTGCATGCGTGTGGGGGGGATGTGTGTGTGTATGTGCATGTGTAATGATGGTAAAATATTTGTTTTCCTTAATTTTGAGTTCCAGGGAGAGATAAATGAGCATGGCTGTGTTCCAGTAGAACTTTATGAACACTGACATTTGAATTTTATTTCATCTTAATGAATAGTGAAAAGTTATTCTTCTTCGAATTTTTTCAACTATTAAAAATGTAAAAACCACTGTTAGTCACAGGCCATGGAATAACAGGCAGCAGTCCAGATTTTGCTTGTGGGCCATAGTTTGCCCATCTCTGTAGGTTTCATTTACTTAAGCTTTTATTTTCCATTCTAGAAGAAGAAAGACGTTTTTCTGAGTGTATTCTCATACATGACATTTTTCTATATTGGATAGCCTGGCAAATAGTACTTATAGTCTTGTCCCAGTGACAATTCCAACAGGACACTCAAAGAAGAAAGCTGAGAAAGATATGGGGTTTTTACATCAATCACCTTTGTGAATGGTACACTGTGCTAGTTACTTTTATAAGCCTGAAGGCCATCTTTGCTATTCCCTCTTTCTCCAAACATCTGGTCAATGAAAATGTCTTGAGAATTCTTCCTCCTTAATATCCATGGAATTAATCTCCCTTTTACCTAATATCATTACCTTGTTCAGGTTCACATGCCTTCTTAACTGGATTATTGCAACACCTTGCTAACTAGTTCCTCTGTGTCCATTTACTCACCAAATTCCCAAATCAAAAATCACAAAATCAGGAAAATATATCAAATCGATCCTCCCCATTCCTTTTTCACTTCAGTTGAGGTCCTCACCAATGGGACAGTTGTAATAAGTCTTCTGACTCATTTTCTCTGCTCCACTTGACACCTTTTACAGTGTAGAGTCTACATCATCACTGAATTCACTTGTATAACAAAACAAACAAAACCGATTATTTACTCCCTTGCTTAAACATTGCTATCAGTTCCCACGAGAAGTCAAGGATAACACCCAGACAAGTACAGAAAGAGAGTTGTGGAAATCCCAGCTGGGCAACAACAATGGGGAGACCATCCAACATATGTCCTTTGGATATTTGGCCAATACTTATTTAAAGGAAGAAACTACGATATGGAAGAAAAACTATAACTATTAGAGCTGGCTGTTTATGCTATTTTTAAAAATAGTATTTTTTTATATATGCATGCATTAGCATTTTTGAAGTTTCATATTAGCCACAAGACCATTAATATTAATTAGGTGCTATAAACTCTGTAATTTGTATCTTCTTTGTTGTGTAGCTGACTCACTTCACTCCCTCTACTAGCCTTGGTTATCTTGGCCAACTAATAGTGTTTCAGTATGGTACATTTAAAAATCAAATATTGCTGTCCCTTCTGCCTCTGGACTCAGTTTGTCGTCAACTATATTATCTTCAGTCTCAGCCTCATCTAGGAAAACTCATATCCTGCTTTCACTGTAACCTGGGCAACTCCCAAGGAGACAATCTACAGTAAATTAACATGAGCATATTTTGGGTTATCTAGAAAACCTCCTTATAACTAAATACTGTCATGCATTATCAACACTCACATTTGTATTTGTATTTACAGTACATTGACACCAGATAGTAATCTTTTAATTGTTTTGATCTGATTTGAAGTGAAGGCGTCATACTTTGTTTTTTAATTGTGTGGTTCTATCAGGTTAGCTATATGTAATACAATTTCTTGGGAGTTAGAATAGAGTGGTGGGGGAAGTGAGTCAGCCCATAGCGTACAATAAGGCAAAGGACATTCAGTGTGCCAATGCAGAGTCATATTCATGTTGTGAGCTGCAATTTAACTTCATGTTATGCAATTTAATTTCAGCAAAATTAAATTGCATAACATGAAATTAATGCTGTTAAATTATTGGTTTTGTTATTTATCACGTGGTTTTATAATTATATAAGCATCATAAGCCCAAAGCATTCATTCTTTTCTATTTTATTTTACAATTTCAACTTTTTATTTTAGATTCAGGGGATATATGTGGAGGCTTGTTACATGGGTATATTGCATGATTCTGAAGTTTGGTGTATGAATGATTCCATCACTCAGGTAGTGAACATAGTACTCAATAGGTAGTTTTCTGCCCCTCCCCCACTTATCTTTCCTCCAGTAGCCCTCAGTGTCTGTTCCCATGTTTATGTCCATGTGTACCCTATAAAAGCATTCATTTATATATTGCTCTACTATTGTTCATATTTAAGTAACATTATAATAAAACTACAATAATTTAAATGAACATTGAGAGTACAATTTTTCCTTTAAAATAGTCTAATAAAAAATACAAAATGACACACAAAAAGTCTGCAAATACTATCCCACATAAAAGGTACCAAGACTCATTGGGAGGAATAGCTAATTCCAAGTTTGAGAAAAAACGAATAAGATAAGATTGTGTCATATTGTGTCAGAGAGCAAGGGTACTATGAAAGACTAATATCAAAAGTACACAGAAGCGTCAAACAGTAATAGTAACTTTGAGTGATGAAAACACATTTGACTCTGTAAAAATTCATGAATTGATTAATGACACCAATAGAGAGGGATCCCCCCTACTCCCAAAGAATAAAACCTCATTGCATATCATTTAAGGTAAATAGAACATCGACTCCTTATTCTGACAATTAGCAGTCAAAAGAAAAAAAAAAAACTCAGTATTTATTCGCTTTTCTGTACAAACTTTCAGGACAACCAGAAAGCTCTAGTTTGATAAGAGAAAGTTCTTTTTGCAAGAAATACAGTTAGTAAATGAGAAAAAAAATCCAGAAATAAATATAGAAAATCACTATTTTACAACGTCCAATAAAGTAACAGATCTAGGCAAGGATCATCAGTGAGTGAAACATGAGATGAAAAAGTTTATGAAGGAGTTCAAGCCGTCATCACCTGAACCCTGTAATAATTTTATCATTGACAGCATTTAGTATTGTCATTATTCCTTATTTCAGCCAATCAGATAGTTGTATAGTGATATCTCATTGTCTGGCAGCTAATAATTTGTCTAATAGCTAATAATTAACACCAGTTTGTGCCCTTATTTGCCATAACTTCTTTGATAAAGCATCTGTTTAAGTTCTTTGCTCATCTTTAATGTGGTTGTTTCCTTTGTATTGAGTTTTCAGAGTTTAAAAAAATACATTTTCTGGATACTAATCCTTTATCAGGTACTTGACTTGAAAATATTTTCTGTACATCATTACGGAATGCAAATATCTCTCCAATATACTAGTATTTCTTTTCATTCACTTTACAGTGTCTTGGGCAGAAAAAAATTTTCAAATCCGATGAAGTCGAATTTGTCATTTTTTTTCCTCGCATGCGTTGTGCTTTGGTGCCAATTTTAAGTTATTTTTTTCTTCCTAGGAGTTTGACATTTTTAGTTTTACATTTACATCTTTTATTTATTTTGAATTGGTCTTTGTATAAGGTGTAAAATTTAGGTTTAGGTTCATTTTCAAAGGTTCCAGCAATATTTGTTCAAAAGACAACCCTTTCTCTACTGAATTGCCTGGATATCTTTGTAAAAATATCGAATGGCCATATTTATGTAGATACATATCTGTCCAATTTTTTTAGGTTCCATTGATTTGTGTATCTATCCCTTTATGAACACTGCTCTGACTTGGTTATTTTAGCTTTATAGTAACTTTTAAAATTAGGTAGTGTGATTCCTCTGACTTCGTTTTTCTTTGTCAAAATGTAATGAGTTATTCTAGTTCTTGTGTCTTTCCATGTAAATTTGAGTATTAGCTTGTCTATATCTATACAAATCTCTGCTGGGATTTTGGTTGATATTGTGTTAATTTATAGATCTCTTTGAGGGGAGAATTGACATCATTACTATGATGATTCTTCTACTCATGAACACAGTATGTCCATTTATTTAGGTCTTCTTGGATTCATTTCATCAGTGCTCTGTCATTTTCGGTATATATATTCTATACATCCTTTGTTAGAGTTATACCAAACATTTTCAGTTTTAGGAGCTATTGTAAATGGCATTTTAAAAATTCCAGTTTCAAATTGTTCTCTGCATTTAATTATAAACAGTTTGAAAATAATATGTCTGGCGTTGGATTTTCTGTGTTTATCCTGTTTAGGGTTCATTCAGCTTATTTTATTTTACTAATTCTGGTAAGAACACTTAACATAGAGATCAACCCTTTCAACAAATATTTAGTTTGTACAATGCGGTATTGTTAACTAAAGGCACGATATTGTACAGCATATTTGTAGAAATTAATCATCTTGAGTACTGAAACTTTATATACACTGAAAAACAACTGCACATTCCCAGTCCCCAGCCCCTGGGAATCACCACTTTACTCTTTCATTCTATGAGTTTGACAATTTTATTGTTTTTTTGTATTTAGTATTTATGGGTACATAGTAGATGTACATATGTGTGGGGTACAGGAGATATTTTAATACAGGGATAAAATGTGAAATAAACACATCTCAGGGAAAACGGGGCATCTGTCACCTCAAGCATTTATCATATCTTTGTGTGATAATCCAATTATATTCTTTTTGTTATTTCTAAATGTGCAATAAATTATTGTTGACTATAGTCACACTGCTGTGCTACCAGACACTACGTCTTTTTCATTCTACTGAACTATATTTTTGTACCCATTCAGTACCCACACATCCCCCAACCTCCCATTACCTGTCCCAGCCGCTAGTAACCATCATTCTGGTCTCTATTTCAATGAGTTCAATTGTTTTAATTTTTATCTCCTACAAATAATTGAGAGTATGCAAAGTTTGTGTTTCTGTGCCTGGATTATTTCACTTAACATGATGACCTCCAGTTCCATCCATGTTGTTGCAAATGACAGAAAGAAATTCTTTTCTATTGCTGAATAGTACTCCATTGTATATATATACCACATTTTCTTTAGCCATTCATTTGTTGATGGACACTTAGGTTGCTTCCAAATCTTGGCTATTGTGAGCAGTACTGCAGCAAACATGGCAATGCAAATACCTCTCCAATATACTGAATTCCTTTCTTTGGGGTATATATGTAGCAGTGGGATTGCTAAATTATATGGTAGCTCTACTTTTAGTTTTTGAGGAACCTCCAAACTGTTCTTTATAGTGGTTGTACCAATTTACATTCCCACCAACTGTGTACAGGAGTTCTGTTTTCTCCACATACTCACCAGCATTTGTTATTGCCTGTCTTTTGGATAAATCCATTTTATCTGAGGTGAGTTAATATCTCACTGTAGTTTTGATTTGCATTTCTCTGAGGATCAATGATGTTGAGCATGTTTATATACACCTGTTTGAAATTTGTATGCCTTCTATTGAGAAATATCTACTCAGATATTTGGCCCATTTTAAATTGAATTACTAGATTTTTTTTCCTATTGTTTGAGCTCCGCATATATTCTGGTTATTAATCCCTTGTCAGATGGGTAGTTTGCAAATAAATTCTCCCATTTTGTCTGTATACTTTGTTGATTATTTCCTTTGCTGTGCATAAGCTCTTTAACTTGATATGATCCTATTTGTCCATTTTTGCTTTGGTCATGTGTTTCTAGGGTATTACTTAAGAAATCTTTGCCCAGATGAATGTACTGGAGAGTTTTCCCCAATGTTTTCTATTAGTAATTTATTAGCTTAAAGTCTTATATTTAAGTTCTTAATCCATTCAGATATGCTTTTCGCATATAGTGAGGAATAGGGATCTAGTTTCATTCTCTGCATATGCATATCCAGTTTCACCAGCACCATTTATTGAAGAGACTGTCTTTACCCCAGTGTATGTTCTTGGCACCTTTGTTGAAAATAAATTCAGTGTAGATGTCTATATTTGTTTCTGGATATTGATTCAGAATTGGTTCTCTATCCTGTTCCATTAATTTATGTGTCTGTTTTAATGCCAAGACCATGCTGCTTTGTTTACTATAGCTCTGTAGCATAACTTGAAGTCAGGTAATGTGATTCCTACAGTTTTGTTCTTTTTGCTTAAGATAGCTTTAGCTATTCTGCGTTTTTTGTTTTGTTTTTTTTGGTTCTGTATAAATTTTTAGGATTGCTGATTCTAGCAATCCTAACAAACATGAATTATCTTCTTTTTATCCTATTCAATCTATTTCATCAGTGTTTTATAGTTTTAATTATATAGCCCTTTAATTTATTTCATTAATTCCTAGGTATTTAATTTAAGTGTGGCTATTTTAAATGGGATTTTTAAAAATTTCTTTTTCAGATTATTCACTGTGGCATATAGAAATGCTACTGATTTTCGTATGTTGATTTTGTATCCTGTAACTTTACTGAATTTGTTTACCAGTTCTAATAGTTTTTTGTGAAGTCTTTAGATTTTTTTCCAAATATAAGATCATAGCATCTACAAACAAGAATAATTTGACTTCTTCCTTTTTAATACAGATGCCCTTTATTTCTTTCTCTTATCTGATTGCTCTAGGCAGGACTTCCAGTACTATGTTGAATGATACGCATGAAAGTGGGCATCCTTATCAAGTTCCATATCTTAAAGGAACGGCTTTCAGTATTTCCCCATTCATTATGATACTAGCTGTGGGTCTGTCATATATGACTTTTACTGTGCTGTGGTACATTTCTTCTCTTACCAGTTTTTTGAGGGTTTTTATCATGAAGGATTGTTGAACTTTATCAAATGCCTTTTCAGCATCAATTGAAATGATCATATGTTTTTGTCCTACATTCTGTTATGATGTATCACATGGATGATTTTTATCTGTTGAACCATAATTGTATTCGTGGGATAACCTCACTTGGGTCATGAAGAATAATATTTTTAATGTATTGTTTAATTCAGTTTACTAGTATTTTGTTGAGGATTTTTGCATCAATTTTAATTAGGAATATTAACCTGTAGCTTTACTTTTTTTGGTATGTCTTTGGGTTTTGCATCATGGTAATACTAGTCTCATAGAATGAGTTTGGAAGTATTCCTTCCTCTTCCTCTATTTTTCAGAATACTTTGAATAGGATTGGTATTCGTTCTTTAAATGTTTGGTAAAATTCAGCAGTGAAGCCATCGAGTCCAGGATTTTTGTTACTGGAGACTTTATTACAGCTTCAGTCTCCTTACTTGTTATTGGTCAGTTCAGCTTTTGAATTTCTCCATGGCTCTATCTTGATAGGTTGTACATATGTAGGAATTTAACAATTTCTTCTAGGTTTTCCAATTTATTGGTATATAGTTGCCCATAATAGTATCTAATAATCCTTTTAATTTCTGTGAAATTAGTGTTAATGTCTCTATTTTCATCTCCAATTTTATTTAGTTGTGTCTTCTCTCTTTATATCTTCATTAGTCTGGCTAGAAGTTGCTTGATTTTTAAAATCTGTTTTAAATACCAACTTTTTATTTCATTGATCTTTTCATTGTATTTTTGCTTAAATTTCATTTATTTCTGTTCTGATCTTTATTATTATTTTTCTACTATTTTCTGGTTTGTTTTGTTTTTGCTTTAGTAGTCCTTTAAGATGCATCATTAGGTTGTTTAATTAAAGGTTTTCTACTTTCGACATAGGTACTTAAAGCTATACAATTTCCTTTTAGTACTGCTTTGGCTAAATCCACACAGTTTGGTATGTTGTGTGTCCATTATCATTTGTTTCAATAATTCATTTCATCATTGTGCCACTGGGCATTCAGAAGCATGCTGTTTCACTTCTGTGTGTTTGAATAGTTTCCAAAATTCCTCTTGTAATTAATTTCTAGTTTTATTCTATTGTGATCAGAAAAGATATTTGATGTGATTTGAATTTTTTTGAACTTCTTAAGACTTATATTGTCCTATCTTGGAGAATAATTCATGTGCTAAGGAGAAGAATGTGTATCTGCAGCTTTTGGATGAAGTGTTCTGTAAATATCTATTAGGTTCATTTTGTCTACAGTGCAGATTAAGTATAATGTTTCTTTGTTGATTTTCTGTATACATGATCTGTGTCATGCTAAAATGGGAGGTCTCCATCTATTATTTTATTGGAGTATGTTCTCTCTTTAGCAGTAATAATATTTGCTTATGTATCTGTGTACTCTAGTGTTGGGTGCATGTATAATTGTTATAACCTTTTTCTGAATTGACGCTTTTATCATTGACACTTTTATCATTAGGAAATCTTCTGTTTCTTTTTATAGTTTTTATCTTAAAATCTATTTTGTCTCAAATAAATATACTTAGTCTTGCTCTTTTCCAGTTTTTATTTGCATGGAATGTATTTTTCCATCCCTTTATTTTCAGTCTATATGTGTCTTTATGGGTGAAGTGTGATTCTTATAAACAGCAGATTATTGGGTCTTTTTTTTTAATCAATTCAGCCATTGTATGTCTTTTGATTGGAGAGTTAAATCCATTTACATTCAATGCCATTATTGATAAGCAAGGATTTACTCCTGCCATTTTGTTTTTTGTTTTCCGGTTTTTTTGTGGTATTCTCGTCCTTCTTCCCTCCTGTGTTCCTTTTAGTAGAAGTGATTTCCTCTGGCAGCATGTTTTAGTTTCTTGCTTTTTATTTTTTGTAGATCTGTAGTATGTTTTCTTTATTTGAGGTTAACATGAGACTTGCAAAGAATATCTTATAACCCATTACTTTAAACTGAAGACAGCCTAATACTAATTGCATAAACAAATTAATAAACAAGCAAAAAGAAACTAATGAAAACTCTACACTTTAACTTTGTGTCCCCATTTTAAGTTCTTGTCATTTCTGTTTGTGTCCTAATGTACTATGTATGGAAAAGTTATTATTTTGAACAATTTATCTTCTAGTCTTTCTATTTAAGGTATGAGTAGTTTACACATTCATAATTATAGTGCCATAATATTCTGTGCTTTTCTGTGTATTTACCATTGCCAGTGAATTTGTACCTTCAGGTGATTTCTTGTTACTCATTAACACCCTTTTCTTTCAGACTAATTAGCTCCTTTTAGCATTTCTTGTAGGACAGACCTGGCATTGATGAAATCCCTCAGCTCTTGTTGGTCTGGAAAGTCTTTATTTTTCTTTCATGTTCAAAGTATAGTATCACTGAGTATGCTATTTCAGGGTAAAAGTTTATTTTTTTTTTTTCCTTCAGCACTTTAATATGTCATGCCACTCTATCTTGGCCTGTAAAGTTTCCACTGAAGAGTTTTCTGACAGACGTATTGGAGTGTTTTTTCATGTTCATTTCTTTTATCTTGCTGTGTTTAGTATCCTTTCTTTATCCTTGACCTTTGGAAATTTGATTATTAGATATTTTAAGGTAGTTTCATTTAGGTTAAATTTGCTTGTTTCATAACCTGCTTGTACTTGAATACTGACATCTTTATCTAGGTTTGGGGACATACTATATTATTATCCCTTTGAACAAGCTGTCTATCCTGATCTCTGTCTCTCTACCTCCTCTTTAAGGCCAATAGCTCTTAGACTTGCCCTTATTTGAGGCTATTTTCTAAGATCTTGTATGTGTGTTTTATTCATTTTTGTTCTTTTTGCTTTTGTCTCTTCTCACTGTGTATTTTCAACTAACCTATTTCAAAACTCAACAATTATTTTCTTGGCTTGATCAATTATGTAGTTAAGAGACTGATGCATTCTTCTGTATGTCCATCACATTTTTGGATTCCAGAGCTTCTGCTTGGTTCTTTTTAATTATTTCAATCTCTTTGCTAAATTTATCTGATAGGATTCTGAATTTCATCTTTGTGTTATCTTGAATTTCTTTGAGTTTCCTCAACACAGCTCTTTTGAATTACCTCGTCACATATCTCTTTCACTCTGGGATTGGTCACTGCTGTCTTATTTAGTTTGTTTATTAAGGTTATGTTTTCCTAAGTGGTCTTGATGTTTGTGAATGTTCATTGGTGTGTGGACACTGAAGAGTTAAGTATTTCTTGTAATCTTCACAGTCTGGGCTTATTTGTACCCTTTCTTTCCTGGAAATATTTTTTGTACGTTCACAGTCTGGGCGTGTTGGTATGCTTTCTTCTTGGGAAAGGTTTCCAGGCATTTGAAGGGACTTCAGTGTTCTAAGTTTGTGTTCACTGCAGCCATATCTTCATTAGGAGACACCCCAAGACTGGTAACACTGTGGTTCTACTGACTTGGTGGTCTTGGTTAAGATCTGGAAGAATTTTCTGGATTACCAGGCAGAGACTCTTTTTCTCTTCCCTTACTTTCTCCCAAATAAATGGAATCTGTCTCTCTGTGCTGAGCTACCTGGAGCTGAGGGAAGGGTGACACAAGCAACACTGTGGCCACCACCCATGACACTGTGCTGGATCAGGCCTGAAGCCAGTAGGTTAGGGGGGTCTCACTTAAGGCCCTCAGTAACCACTACCTGACTACTGCCAATATTCACTCAAGGTCCTATGACTCTACAATCTGGATGTTATGAAGCCAGCCAGGTTTGTGTTTTTTCCTTCAGGATGGCAAGGTTCCCCTGTCCACAGGCAGGTCCAGAGATATCATCCAGGATTCAGGGCCTGGAGTCAGAAACCTTAGAAATGTACCTGGTGCTCCATTCTACTGTGGCTGAACTTGGGACCCAAGCCACAAGTCAAAGTCCTTTACATTCTTCTCTTTTCTTTTCACATGCTAAAGGAGTTGCTTTCTGTGGCCACAAACTTCCCAGAGCCATGGCGAGTACTGGCTAGATATCACCAATGTTCACTCAAGGCCCAAGAGCTTTTCAGTCTGTTGTGAACACTGCCAGGTCTGGGACTCTCCCTACAGGATAGTGGGAGACTTGTAGAAATCCAGGAGCCAAGGCCTGGAATCAGGGATCCTAAGAGCTTACTTGGTGCTCTTCTTCACTGTGGCTGAACTGGTAGCCATGCTGCAAGGCAAAGTCCCCTTACACATTACTCTTCTTTCTCAAACAAAAGAAATCTCTCTCCATACCGACACCTGCTGGTAATGTGCTGGATTAAGCCAGCACTCCTCACCTTAAGCCAGCACATCTCTGAGTATCACCCAAAACCCACACTGAGTATTGCTTGGGTACCATTCAGGGCCCAAGGGCTTTTTATTCAGAAGATGATGAATCTTCCAGGACTGGGTCCTTCCCTTCAAGATTGTGGGTTCTGTTTGGCCCAGGTTGTGTCTAGATTTGTTGTCTAGGAGCTAGGGCTTGTAATGGGGGCCTCACAACTTGGCTCAGTCTCTCTCCTACTGTGGGTGAGCTGGTATCCAAGTTTCAAGATAAAGTCTTCTTTACTCTTCCTTCTCCTCTCTTCAAGCAGAAGAAAGGAGTTTCTTTCAGAGCTGTGAGCTGTGTGCCTAGAGTTGTGGGAGGGGTGGTGCAAGCACTTCCTTGGCTGCCCCAGCTTGTGTCTCATTAGGTTGCATGTCCCCCCAAGTCCACTAACTCTGAGCCCAGCACAGCATGAGTACTTGCAAAGGAATTGCAGTCCTTATGACCCAGACTGCCTTTCAAGTTTATTTATATACCCAGAGCACTTTAGTGCTCAGTGGCAAGGCTTTCTGGAACCCAGTTTCCAACCACTGGGATGGCCCTCTGGCTAGAGCTAGTCTAAATATTCCCTCCGTGGGCAGCAGCTGAGTTCTACCCGATGTCGCTTTTCACTGTGGCAGGGAAGCACTGAGTTCTAATGCGAAGTTACACAGTCCCTGCACTCTGCCTCCCACAAGCACACAGGTTCTCCTTTGCACCACTCTGCCACTGCCTGGGCATGGGGGAGTAGTGGCATTGGCTTTTGAAGACTGCTTTTCCAACCTTCTTCGGTGACTTTTTCAGTGATATGAAGTTAAATCTAGCACTGTGATTGCTTACCTGATTTTTGGTTCTTTTACTTTTTTAATTGCATTTTAGGTTTTGGGGTACATGTGAAGAACATGCAAGATTGTTGCATAGGTACACACATGGCAGTGTGATGTGCTGCCTTCCTCCCCATCACCTATATCTGGTATTCTCTCCCCCATGCTATCTCTCCCCAACCCCTCCCCCCCCCCACTGTCCCTCCCCTATTTCCCCCTGACAGACCCCAGTGTGTGATGCTCCCCTCCCTGTGTCCATGTGTTCTCATTGTTCAACACCTGTCTATGAGTGAGAACATGCGGTGTTTGATTTTCTGTTCTTGTGTCAGTTTGCTGAGGATGATGGTTTCCAGGTTCATCCATGTCCCTACAAAGGACACAAACTCATCGTTTTTGATGGCTGCATAGTATTCCATGGTGTATATGTGCCACATTTTCCCTGTCCAGTCTATCATTGATGGGCATTTGGGTTGGTTCCAGGTCTTTGCTATTGTAAACGGTGCTGCAATGAACATTCGTGTACATGTGTTCTTATAGTAGAACGATTTATAATCCTTTGGATAGATACCCAGTAATGGGATTGCTGGGTCAAATGGAATTTCTATATCTAGGTCCTTGAGGAATCGCCACACTGTCTTCCGCAATGGTTGAACTAATTTACACTCCCACCAACAGTGTAAAAGTGTTCCTATTTCTCTACATCCTCTCCAGCATCTGTTGTCTCCAGATTTTTTAATGATTGCCATTCTAGCTGGCATAAGATGGTATCTCAATGTAGTTTTGATTTGCATTTCTCTAATGACCAGTGATGATGAGCATTTTTTCATATGTTTGTTGGCCTCATGTATGTCTTCTTTTGTAAAGTGTCTGTTCATGTCCTTTGCCCACTTTTGAATGGGCTTGTTTTTTTCTTGTAAATCTGTTTTAGTTCTTTGTAGATTCTGGATATCAGCCCTTTGTCAGATGGGTAGATTGCAAACATTTTTTCCCATTCTGTTGGTTGCCGATTCACTCTAATGACTGATTCTTTTGCTGTGCAGAAGCTGTGGAGTTTGATTAGGTCCCATTTGTCTACTTTGGCTTTTGTTGCCAATGCTTTTGGTGTTTTGATCATGAAGTCCTTGCCTACGCCGATGTCCAGAATGGTTTTGCCTAGGTTTTCTTTTTATGGTGTTAGGTCTTATGTTTAAGTCTTTAATCCATCTGGAGTTAATTTTAGTGTAAGTGTCAGGAAGAGGTCCAGTTTCTGCTTTCTGCACATGGCTAGCCAGTTTTCCCAACACCATTTATTAAACAGGGACTCCTTTCCCCCATTGCTTATTTTTATGAGATTTGTCAAAGATCGGATGGTTGTATATGTGTGGTGTTGCCTCCGAGGCCTCTTTTCTGTTCCATTGGTCTATATCTCTGTTTTGGTACCAGTACCATGCTGTTTTGATTACTGTAGCCTTGTAGTATAGTTTGAAGTCCAGTAGTGTGATGCCTCCCGCTTTGTTTTTTTGCTTAGAATTGACTTGGCTATGTGGGCTCTCTTTTGGTTCCATATGAAGTTTAAGGTGGTTTTTTCCAGTTCTGTGAAGAAGGTCATTGGTAGCTTGATGGGGGATAGCATTGAATCTGTAAATTACTTTGGGCAGTGTGGCCATTTTCACGGTATTAATTCCTCCTAACCACAAGCATGGAATGTTTTCCATCTGTTTGTGTCCTCTCTTATTTCATTGAGCAGTGGTTTGTAATTCTCCTTGAAGAGGTCCTTTGCATCCTTTTTTAGTTGTATTCCCCGGTATTTTATTCTCTTTGTAGCAATTGTGAATGGCAGTTCGTTCTTGATGTGGCTCTCTTAAGTCTGTTATTGGTGTATAGGAATGCTTGTGATTTTTGCACATTGATTTTGTATCCTGAGACTTTGCTGAAGTTGCTTATCAGTTTCAGGAGATTTTGGGCTGAGACGATGGGGTCTTCTAGATATACAATCAGGTCATCTACAAGTAGAGACAATTTGACTCCCCTCCTTTCCTATTTGAATACACTTTATTTCTTTTTTCTTGCCTGATTGCTCTGACTAGAACTTCCAATACTATATTGAATAGGAGTGGTGAGAGAGGGCATCCTTGTCTAGTGCCAGATTTCAAAGGGAATGCTTCCAGTTTTTGCCCATTCAGTATGATATTGGCTGTTGGTTTGTCATAAATAACTTTTATTATTTTGAGATACGTTCCGTCAATACCTAGTTTATTGAGGGTTTTTAGCATAAAGGGCTGTTGAATTTTGTCAAGGCCTTCTCTGCATCAATTGAAATAATCATGTGGTTTTTGTCTTTTGTTCTGTTTATGTGGTGAATAACGTTTATAGACTTGCATATGTTGAACCAGCCTTGCATCCCCGGGATGAAGCCTACTTGATCATGGTGGATAAGCTTTTTGATGTGCTGTTGCAATCGGTTTGCCAGTATTTTATTGAAGATTTTTGCATCTATGTTCATCATGGATATTGGCCTGAAGTTTTTTTTTTCTTGCTGAGTCTCTGCCAGGTTTTGGTGATTTTTGGTTCTTATGAAGGTGCTATTTCGTGTGGATAGTTGTTCAATTTGGTGTTCCCACAGAGAGGATGATACTGGAGTCTTCTATTTGGCCGTTGTACTCCAAATAGTACTCATCTCCCACTGAGTTTGATATTTTAGATACTGCTTTTAAGTGGAATCATGCAAAATTTATTCCCGTGTGACTAGTTTATTCCATTTAGAATAATGTCCTCCAGCTTCATGCATATTAATCCAAGTGGCAGGGTATCCTTTATATTCAAGGTTGAATAGTATTCCTTTGTATATATATACCACATTTTCTTTATCCATTCATTTGTGGGTAGAAATTTAGCTTGTTTCCACCTTTTGGTTACTATGAATAATGTTTCAGTGAACATGGGAGTGCAGCTATCTCTTTGAGATCCTTATTTTAATTCTTTTGGATATATATACCCAGAAGTGGGGTTGCTGCATCATGTGGTAGCCCTATGTTTAATTTTTAAAGGAACTTCCATACTTTTTCCATAATGGCCATATCAATATACATTCCCACCAGCAATGTACAAGACTTGCCAACATTTGTCATGTTTTTATTTCTATTTTTTAATAATTGCCATTCTAATAGATATGATGTTATTTCTTACTGTGGTTTTGATTTGCATTTTCTGATAACTAAGGATGTTGAGCATCATTTCATATATTTATTAGCTATTTGTAAGTCTTCCTGTGGAGAAATGTCTATTCAAGTCCTTTGCCTATTTTTTAATTGGGTTATTTGGTTAGTTTTTCCTTTATTTTGTTTGCTGTTTATTTGTAAGCATTTATTATATATTTTGGATATTAAACCCTTATCAGATTTGGAAATATTTTCTCTCATTCTATAATTTGTCATTTCACTCTGTTGACTGTTTCCTTTGTTGTATAGAAGGCTTTTAGTTTTATATAGTCCCACTTGTCTATCTTGGCTTTTGTCATTGCTTCTGCTTTTGGTCTCATGTCCAAGAAATCATTGCCAAGACAAATATAAAGCTTTTCTCTTATGTTTTCTCGTAGGTGTTTTACAGTTTTTGGTCTTATGTTTAAATCTTTAATTCATTTACAGTTGATTTTTGTGTATGGTACTTAATAAAGAAATGACCAATTTCATTATTTTGCATGTGTAGATCTAGTTTTCCCAAGATCTTTTCTTGATGAGATTAGCATTTTCCCATGGTGTTTTCTTAGAATCCTTATTGAAGATCAATTGGTTGCATATGCATGAATTTATTTCTAGGATGTCTATTCTGTTCCATTGGTCTATATGTCTGATTTTATGCCAGTGCATATTGTTTTCATTACTATAGCTTTGTGATATATATTGAAATCAGGAAATGTGATGCCTCCAGCTTTATTGTTTGTTTCTCAAGACTTCTTTGACTGTTTGGGTTCTTTTTGTGGTTCCATATGAATTTTAGGATTGTATTTTTTGTTTGTGTAAAAAATGTCATTGGGATTTTTATAGGGATTCTATTCAATCCATAGATCTCTTTGGGTAGTATGAACATCTTAACAATATTAAGTTTTCCAACTTGTGAACATAGGATGCCTTTGTATGAATTTGTGTCTTTAATTTTTTCATCAATGTTTTGAAGTTTTCAGTTTGGAAGTCTTTCACCTCCTTTGTTAAGTTTATATTAAAGAATTTTATTCTTTTAGATACTATTGTAATTGGAATTATTTCCTTTTCTAATAGTTAATTGTTACTATATATGAACATAACTGTTTTATATGTTAAATCTGTATCCTACAACTTTACTGAATTAGTTTATTAGTTCAGTTGTTTTATAGAATCTTTACAGTTTTCTACATATGAGATATGTCTTCTGCAAACAGAGATAATTTTACTTCTTTCTTTTTGATTTGGATGGCATTTGTTTCTTTTTCTGGCCTAATGGCTTTGGTTAGGACTTGTAGTACTATGTTGAACAGAAGTGGCAAGCATGAGCATCTTTGCTTTGCTCTTGATCTTAGAGGAAAAGATTTCAGCTTTTTCCTATTGAGTGTGATGTTATCTGTGGGCTTGACATATATGGCTTTTATTATGTCAAGGTAAATTCCTTCTATAACAGATCTGTTGAGAGTTTTTGTTTTTTTGTTTTTTTGTTTTTTTAATCCTGAATGGGTGTTGAATTCTGTCAAATGGTGAAATGCTTTTTCTGCTTCTATTGAGATTATAAAGTGGTTTTTATGCTTACATTAATGTGTTATATTACATTAAGTGATTTACTGAACCATCCTTGCATATGAGGAATGAATCCCATTTAGTTGTGGTGTATGATACTTTTAATGTGGTATTGAATTTGGTTTGCTAGTATTTTGTTGAGAACACCAAGGTAGGAGGAAATCTAGGAGAGTATGATGTTTTGGAATCCTAATGAAGACAGTGTTTTGAGAAGGAAGTGATCAGCTGCATGGAATGCTACTGATAGTTCAAATGGGATGGGGACTGAGAATTGACCACTGGATTTTGCAACATTAAGGTCATTGGTGTCCTTTATAAGAGCAATTTCAGTGGACTGGTAGGTGTAAAAGCCTAGATGTAATTACTTCTAGAAATAATAGGATGAATGGAATTGGAAAGTAGACATCAAGAAAACTCCTTTGAGGGATTTTCATCTAAAGGAGGCAGAGAAATTGGGCAATAGCTAGAGGGGGGATACAGGGACATCTATAGACATTTTGTTAATGTGAGAAATTATAGCATATTTTTATGCTGATTGGAACTGATCCAGTAGAGAAGGAGAAATTAATAATGCAAGTAAGAAAAAGGAATTACTGGAATTACATCTTTGAATAGGGAGAAGGTATGTGTTCTAGTGCACAAATGGAGGAGTCCATCTTACTTAGGAGCATGGATAATGACAAAAGCAGAGGCAGGATATGTGTGCATTCTTGCAGGTAGATCAGTTGAAAGTTATCTTTCTGATGCTTGTGGAAAATCTCTCCTTTAAGAAATTCTTCAATATGGAAGTTCCAAAAATTTATGAAAGTAGAAAGAATAGATTAATGAACCTCTATGCTCTAATCATCCAACTGTAACAACTAACTCTTCATGACCTATGTTGTTTTCTTCTATAGCCCCATCTACACTCTTTCCCTTCCCCAGATTATTTTGAAGTAAATCCCATGTGTCATATTACTACAAAACTATTTTATTATATGCCTCTAAAAGATTGTGCTTTAAAAAAATAACCACATTACCATACCTAAAATATTAGTAATAATTCCTTAGTATTATTACATATCCAGTTTGTGTTCCAGATTCCCCAGTTATCTTTTTATAATGTTTTTTTGAATTGTGGTCCACATAAAGTACATGTATTGTGATTGACTGATATGTCTCATGTCACTTTTAATTTATAGATGCTTTTTTCATCTACATTATCCAATGTATTTCATGATAAAACTGAACTATTTGTCCTGTAGAGTCCTCCACAGTCTGTATTTTGCTGACTGTATTATGGTGACTTTTAACATGTTCTTCTGTTCTCTGTAATTCCTCATTCAGAGGCTTGATGAGATCTGGGTATAACGTTTGCAAGAATATTTTATAAACGGTGTTGTAAACTTCCATCAGGAGGCACATGATGTCCAGTTGTTTTCCTTGTTGAAATGTTAGCAGTCATTGCTAATTTTCACTTAGATCTATTAATTGATTTAGCGTTTCTGGAATTAGCAGGAATACTTGTAAAAAAGATAAACATTTCCTATTTTCTTTTAAGTTATACTTTTGTGCAATTCAAAATTTTGTTTGGATTGCTTTAATTTTCTCAGTGAACTGGTAAGTAAGGGTATCAGGTAGAATTAAGAGAGATAGGAAATATTAGAGATTTTAGGAAGAGAAAGTGTGAAATAGACATCTAAATGAGAGGCAACATGATTGGATTAGAGAGATTTAGTATGATTGATAGGTAGCACTAAGAGCACAGATGAGGTTTGTTGGGTAAGAATTTAACTAAGACCAGTAAGTGTGGTTGTATGCTTTTTAAAAATCACCTTCACCTATATGGAGGTAGATTAAAGTAGGGAAAGAATTGGTTTTAAGCAGGCTTTGGTTTTGGCCGTTAAACTCAAGCAAGAAAAAGGCACAGGAATATTGAGAACATGTACAAGGGAGCGATTATGGAATTTGCATTAGGTAGAAGGGAAAGGGGACATGAGAATGATAAGGAACTGTAGAAAGCTGATCGGGTACAAAGAATGCATATCTTGTAAAGTCTGAAGAATTTTAAAAGTGGGGGTGCTAAAAGGAATGTGCTGGAGAGATGAAAGGTGCTGATTAGATAGTGGAGTGTTTAAAATTGAGATTATAGAGAGGGAATGAATATAAGAGTGGCTGAGGAAAAGTGGTGGATAGGATCCCTGGAAGAGAGGAGATCAAGGAAATGAGAACACAAGAAATTGGAAATTTTTTTTATATGTATGATATTTGATATATATTGATCACCAAGTATTACAACAGTCGGTGGTCTGGAACCTAACTCCTCAAGTAAAGAGTAGTATAACTCAATAAGAAGGAGTAGTAAAATATAAGCTTCATGTGGACAGGGAATTTTGTCTAGTTTTATCATTGTATCCCCCAGTCCTTAGAATAATAACTGGCATATAGTAGAGTGCTCAATACATGATTGCTTTATGAATGAACAACTAAATGACTGAGTGACTTGAAATTCAAAGCTGGGGGATGTTTAAGGAAGGCAGAAGGATAATGGTCTGGAAGTGGTAATGAGTTGCAAATAGGACATCTAACCCAACTCTAGGACCATTGATTTGAGAAGTATGGGAAAGAAAGCAGTTGCCATTTGGGCTTTAGGGGAAGTGGTGTCTTCATGGGAAAGCTAGAGTTCTTAGAGCAAGAAGCTGAAAGGAATATTTAGAAAAGAGCTTGAGGATATAAATAATTTTTTCTCATGATGGACTGTAAGTTCTAGTAGACACTGTGGGAAAGTTTCAGGAAATGGGGAAGGGTGGGAAATAGGGTCAAAAGAATAATGTGCAGAGTTGCATGGGGAATAAAGTGTAGGGACTTGGGATTTCTGGACTTCTTTAGTTGGCTAAAGTAGACAGAGATAAAGGACATAATGATATGATTCTAATCATATCAAAGCAGGTAATGGTTGTGAGACTATGTATGTGGGGCTTGGGGAAGAGAGAGATGGGGGTCGGCAAGGAGCACAGAAAGCTATGAGGCCAGTTCTTCATTTGTGTAATAAAAAGATTAGGACCAGGGAGCAGGGGATGGCTTCCTCCTAACTCCTGGAGCACAAAGGGCTCTGGATTCCTTTTGATTCCTGTGTATCATAGGGTTAAATGCCAGGGATCTCTTTTGACTACTACCAAAGGTGAACGTCAGAGAAAAAGAAATATTTCTTGCATATGAACTTTGTGCTTCAGCCGTACTTGAATTGCTTGCAGTTCCCTCAGTACACTATGTTCTCTTAGATCTCTTTGCCCGCCAGTCCCTTTTCCTGGATTATCTACTATCCATCCACCATCTATCCAGAATAATACTCATTCTTCAAAACTTAGCTTAAGTATCTCTTCCATGCAGTCTTTCTACCTTTGCATATTCAAGGAAAAATTAGGATTTTCCTCCTGTTGTATCCCTTAGTACTCTGTAAATATATTATCATCTTGACATTTAATTTTTATTGAATTTTGTTGGGATAGTGTGGATTCACATGCAATTGTAGGATATAATGCAGAAATATTCCATGTACCATTTCCCCCCACTTCCCCCAATGGAACATCTTGTGGAACTTTAGTTCAGTATTACAATCAGATTGACATTGACAGAATTCACCCATGTTATTCAGATTTCCCTAGTTTTATTTGTAGTCGTGTGTGTGTGTTTGTTCTATAAAATGTTATATGTGTTGCACACATATGTTCATTGAGGCACCATTTATAATAGCAAAGACCTGGAACCAACCCAAATGCCCACTGATGATAGATTGGAAAAGGCAAATGTGGCACATATACACCATGGAATACTATGCAGCCATAAAAAACAATGAGTTCGTGTCCTTTGTAGGGATATGGATGAATCTGGAAACCATCATTCTCAGCAAACTGACACAAGAACAGAAAATCGAACACTGAATGTTCTCACTCATAGGTGGGTGTTGAACAATGAGAACACATGGACACAGGGAGGGGAGCATCACACACTGGGGTCTGTGGGGGGCAATAGGGAAGGGACAGAGTGGGGTAGGGAGGCTGGGGGAGGGATAACATGGGGAGAAATGCCAGATATAGGTGACGGGGGATGGAGGCAGCAAACTACATTGCCATGTATGTACCTATGCAACAATCCTGCATGTTCTGCACATGTGCCCCAGAAGCTAAAGTGCAATAAAATATATATATGTATATATACATATGAATGTTATATGTGTAAGTTCATGTATCCACTACTATAGTCAAGATACAGAACAATTTCATCACTACAAGCATCCGTTTTGTTGTCCTTTTGTAACCACACCTACTTTTCTCCCACGGCCCTAACTTAATCTCCGACAACCACTAATCTGTCCTCTTTGTCTAAAATTTAGTCATTTCAGAGTATCATAAAAATAGAGTTACAGTATGGAAACTTTGGGGGTTGTCTCTTTTTTCACTTAGCATAATCCTTAGGGATCCATTCAGGTTGTTGCATGTATGTATAGCTCTTTCCTTTTATTGCTGAGCAGTATTACATTATATGGATGTATCATGGTTTGTTTATTTATTCACTAGTTGAAGGAAATGTGACTTCTTTCCAGTTTTTCTCTGTTAGAAAGAAATCTTCTATTTGTATACAGTACAGGTTTTTGTGTGAATGTTAAGTTTTCTCCTTTTATTTGATATATACTCAGGAATGGAACTGCTGAATATAGTGGAAGGACCGGGGACTTAAAGAGTAAGTCCATCTCCTCTTATCAGAAAGGCAAAAACTTTCCTGAAACCCTCTCACTATTATACTTCGTCTTCAATCTCATTGAGCAGAACTAGTGGCAATGGAGACTGTAAAAAAGGAACAAGCTTAGTTATTTCAAACAAAATTTGGATTCTGTTAACAAAGACTAAAGGAATATTTGTCATGAAATTAACAATGCCTGCTAAAATGTCAATGTCTAGAACAAAAGAAACTGAATGGAAAAAAATTTCATCTTAGGAATTGTAGTAGGCTGAATAGTGGTCCTCAGAAAGATATGTTCATGCTCTGATTCCTGGGATCTGTGAACATTACTTATGCGACACAATATGTGATTTAGTTAAATAAAGATCTTGCTTATCTGTGAAGATACAGGCAGAAGAGGAGACATAGGCACACATAGAGCAGAAGGTGACGTGAAGAGGGAGGCAGAGATCAGAGTGATGTGGCTACAAGCCAAGGAATACCAAAGCCATGAGAAGCTGGAAGAGGTAAGGAATGAATTTTCCCCTAGAGCCTCTGGAGAAAGCGTGACCCTGCTGACACCTTGATTTAAAGCTTCTGACCTCCAGAACCATGAAAGAATAAATAGGTGCTATTTTGTGTCACCCAATTTGTGATAATTTGTTATGGCAGCCACAGGAAACCAATACGATAGTTAAGTGCACTGACGTTAGAGTCAGATCTGAATTCAAGGTCTTCCTTTGCCACTTCCCAGAACTGGGAATGTTCCTTTTGATCTCCTCCTCAACTCCTGACAAAGATAATTGCTCTGATGGTCATTATCTAGAAGTATTTCTTTCCCCACTCCCCTAGTTCATTACTTCAAACAGTCACTCCTACTTTTGTTTCTATAGAGTCAAGCCTTGCACACATGTTGAAAACTATTCTGAGTTACTCTGGGCAGGAAACCTGTAGAAAGCTTCTGCCTATAAAGGAGTTTGGCACAATACCAGGCTTCTCTCTTGCTGCTGATCCCTATGCCTGTCACACAGATCCCATAATTACATAGCAATGCTTTTGTGGCCTTCACTTTAGTCTAGGATTTTGTTCCCAGTCAGCAAACCTGGGTTTCTGGTCTCTGCTAATTGTCCTCCTAGATCTGACCCACTTTGTGGACCTAGGCTTCTTAATCTTGGCTCATCATCCAGGATTTGGATGATGCGGTATCATTTCTGGAAGGCAACTGAGCGGTGAACTAATCTAACCCCTTCACTTTAGAGACAGAAACTGAAAACTTGACCTCACCTTTCTTCTTGGCCCTATTGTATCTTCCTGTTTCTCTTGGCCTTAACTGACCTCTTTTTTGAAGTCATATGAGAAAAAAAAAATTCTGCTATATTCATATCCCTTTTCCAGTCTAATGAAATTCCCAGTGAGGCACTCATCCAATCCTACCAATTCTCTAAATTACAAGTGTCAGTAGCAAAAACTTTGTGATCAAGGAAATAGGATAATTCCTAACAAAATATTTTTACTGTGGCAGTATCTCAACTAGATGATATAAAACCACAAACCTTGGACACATACTACTAGGCCAGTCATAACTAAATATACAATATGCTGAAAACATGTATTAAAATAAAACCTTAGCAGTAGAAGAAAGAGGAAAAATTCTGAAACTATTAAAAATCTTAGACGGGATGGATATTCCTGTGGAACACATCTTGAACAACTTTGTATACAAGACTATGGCGTTGTATCTATTTCAAGGCCATTCTAAAAGAAAAGTTATTGTGTATAAACTTATAATCTTAGCTAATAGTGACTTCTAGTTAGAAGGGTACGGTCAAGTGGAATATTTCATTTTTTAAGAATTCAGTAAAAAGATTCTTTCCTAGTGGAGGAGAACCTGTTTGTGGAAGTACTTACCATCTTAGCATACTGTCATCTTTGCTACTACCTTTTGTCACTCTCCTTTACTCATAAGAAGCAAAGGATATAAGGACTTATGATTATTGTTTGGCAGTGTCAAAAGGCAAACTGAACTATCTTTGAGCTTAGCAGGAAGCAATTAAAAACAAAATTACCTTTGTCACTGTGGGATAAGATGTAGGAATCAACAAACAGACCTGATTGTAATTAGGTGGTTAGATCAGGCAGTCCAGGTTGCATACATCAGAGGAATAGACAGGATTGGAAAGAATAAATTCCCCCCTCTCTCTCTCTCTCTCTCTCACACACACACACACACACACACACACACGAGACACACACACAGAGAGATATATATATGTATATATAAATTCTCTCTCTTCTCTCTCTCACACACACACACACACACAGAGAATGTATATATTCTCTCTGTGTGTGTGTGTGTCTATATATATATGGGCCAAAGTTTGGGAAAGTCAGGTAAGGCAGGTATGTTCAAACATATACTATAACTTCAAACATGGGATTTGTTCCTTGGAGTGCAGAGAGCACCTACATAAGAAACCTTTGTCCACTTTAGCCTTATTCCTGTACTAGGCTATAGCAGATAGTAGTTATGATTTACTGACTAATCACTATTTGCTGGGCACTATTTCAGGTGTTTCACATGTCTTATTTAATCCTCATAACAACCCTATGGAATGCTGCTATTCTTACTTTAAAGAAGATGAAACAGAGATAAAGGATAAGTCACTTACCCAATGCCCACAGCTAGGAAGTGAGGAATCTGGAATTTCAATGCAGCAAGCTCACTACAGAGTTGTTTAAACTGTTAACCATTATGCTAGATTATCTCCTATATATAACTATGCATTTGACCATCTTCGGCTTTCTCCTACCCTGACTATAGCACTTACAATAGAAGCCTCTTGACAACTTATGAAGTTTTCAGTGCATACATACAAAATCTCTAACCACCCAGACCCTGTTCTTAGGCCAGCCTCAGCATCAAGAGGCTAAAACTCTGAACACCCAATGTCTATTCCTGCTTAGACAGATAGGAGCCAGTTAGAGCCTGGTCTTGTGCTGTATTAAACACCTACAGAAGTCGTACCACCCAGGGTCTGGCCCTACATGATTCTTAGTATGAATAAAGGAATGTTCCAACAACCTGAAGATTGTTTCTATTCTGGACTATGTGGCATTCATAGAAAACTTTCAACCAACCAGTAACTCTTGCATGGGCAGCCTAACTTAGAGGCTTTTTCTCTGGGATGGCCATATCTTCCATAGAAGTGTCTGAATTCCAAGGACTTATTTATGATCAGGTTATCCAGAGGGAACGAGAAGTAAGAAGCCCTAAAAGAGAAACTGAAAATCAAGTATGACTAGAGCACATAGCAAGATGGAGAGTGGTGAGTGAAGAAATTAGAAAAATATATATTGCCCTAGTTACAGACTTTTTAATCAAGCTGATTATGTTTGAACCCTGGGCTCTGACACTAATTATGTGGCTTTGCACGAGTTACTAAACTGCTTAAAGCTTCAATTTCCTCATTTGTACATGGGGAAAATAACAGTACATACCTCATAGTGATGGGAGGATGGCATGAGAATGTAAAGCATTTTTTACTTACATCATAGTAAGTATTCTTATAAAATATTACACAGTGACACACAAACACATATATGATATAGATATAGATGTAAATAAAGATAGAAACCGAAAGACAGAGTGACAGAGACCTGATATCTTGGGGTCTTAGAGGGTCTTGTGATCCATGGTGAGACCTTGAAATTTTATTTTAAGGTAATTGGAAATTATTGAAGAGATTTAAGGAGAAATATAACAAGGCTAGGTATGCATATTAAAATAATACCCTAGCTGACTATGGCAATAGGACTGGACTGAAGCAAGTGTAAGATATGGGGAAACCAATTAGGTGTCAGTTACAGTTGTCCAGGGAAAAGATGGTGGTGTTCAGACGATGATAGTGTCAGAATGAATAGAGATAATGGTAGGAAGAGGGACATTTGAGATCTATTTAGGAAGTAGAAGGGACAGTGACTGGTGAGCACTTAACAATTTCTTTTTCTCTTTCTCTTTCCCAATTTCCCCTTTCCCACCCCAGGGAATTAAGGAGAGATGGCTGAAGACAGAATCAATAGTTGACAGATTAGTGTAGGACACTTTGTGACATATCTTAGATCCAGGAGAGTTTAACACAGTAAGGACAGTATAGTTTGGTGAAGAAACGTGTTCAATTTTAGATATTGTAAAGAATAACTAGCTCCAATTTAACCTAGACTAGAAGTCCTCTACATTTTCTACCCGCCTCCTCCATCCACAGACTCTAAGCAGATTCTGCATTCAACACTCCAGGCCTGGGAATATGCAAAACCCCAAGAGTCTTAGACTTGATCATTACTGTAGGGCTCTTCATAAGAAAGACTGTACTCAGAGGGTTGGCCAGGAAGGGAAGGGATAAACAGGAAAAGAGGTGCTGGAAGACTAGCTATAGTGAGAAAGTGTGGAGATTGAGAGACAGGGGAGAAATAGAGAGACTGAGTGATTAAGGTATGAGAGAGGTCCATTTAGTTCATTCTCCAAAGGTTTAGGGAGTAAATACATGCTCTCACCTCTTCCACAAAGGACTTGGGTGTTGTGAACTAAACTGTATCTGCTTCAGAGAGCACCCCAACCAAGCTCAGTAACATTGTGGTTCTTGCGCACTCCTAGATACTGCCTTTTTGGTCTTGGGGAAGATCTGGATTACCAGGCAGAGAATCTTGTACCCTTCCCTTACTTTCTCCCAAATGTACAGTGTGTCTCTCTGTTATGAGCCACCCAAAGGTAGGAGTGGAATGATGCAAGCACCCCTGTGGCCACCACCACTCTATGACTGCTCTGGGTCAGACCTGAAGCCAGCACAGAAATGTGTCTCCCCAAAGGCCTGCTATAATCACTCCCTGGCTACTGCCTATGTTTTTCAAGGGCCTGGGGCTCTACAATCAGCAGATGGCAAAGCCAGCCAGTCCCGTGTCCTTCCTTTCAGGGCAGCAAGACCCCCAGACTCCAGGTAGGTCCAAAAGTGCCATCAGGAGTCAGGTTCTAGGGTCAAAAACTTAGAAGTCTGCTTGGTGTTCTATTGTACTACAGCTGAGCTGGCAATCATACCACAAGATGCAGTCCCTCTAACTCTCACATTCCTTTTCAAAGGCAGAGGGGCCTCACTCTATAGCCACCACCATCATAGACCATGGGGAGTACTGCCAGACTACTGCAAGTGAGACCCTGGGCCCTAAGGCCCCAGAGCTCTTCAGTGGGCATATGATAGATACTGCCTGGCCTGGGACTCACCCTTCAGGGTAGTGGGCTCCCTTCTGGCCGAGGGCAGGTACAGAGATGATGTCCAAGAGTCAATTCTAGAATCAGGGACCCACTTGTTGCTCTATCCCACCGTGGCCATGCTGGTGCAAGATAAAGTCTCCTTATTTTCCCCCTGGTTTTCTTAAGCAGAAGGAGTTTCACCCTGTATTCACCATAGCTGGTAATTAGGTAGTCTCACCCGAAGCCAGCAAGCCTCAGCGTCTCACCCAAGGCCCTCGATGTAGTACCTGGGTATTGCTACTGGTTGTTCAGGGCCAAAAGGCTCTTCAGTTGGCAGGTGATGAATGCTGTCAAGACTGTGTCCTTTCCTTCAAGGTAGCAGGTTCCTTTCTGGTCCAGGGTGTGTCTAGAAATGCTACCTGGGAGTTAGGGCCTGGAACAGGGTCCTCATGACTCTGACCAGTGCCCTATCCTGCTGTAGCTGAGCTAGTATCCAAAATGCAAGACAAAGTCTTCCACGTTCTTCCCTCTCTTCAACTCAAGAGGAAGAAAGAGAACTCTTTTGGAGCCACAGAGCTGTACAGCTGAGAGTTTAGGGGAGGGGTGATGCCAGCACTCCCTTAGCTGCACTCACTGGTGTCTCAGTAGGTCACGTGCCCCCCTCAGACCACTGTTCCTGGGCCCAGTTCAGCACTAGGAATGCTTAAGAGTTGTAGTCCCTGTGTCCTAGACTGCCTATCAAGTTGGCTTAGAAATCCAGAGCACTTTGGCCCTGGGTGGCAAGGTTTGCACGAACTCAGTTCCACTCACTGGGATCCAAGATTCCCCTCTGGCTAGGACTGGTTTAAATGCTCCCTCTGTGGGTGGGTGTCAGCTGAGTTTTGTTCTGTTTTCCTTTCTGCTGTAACAGGCAGAACTGAGTTTGATGCCTCACAATCGTGCTGTCCCTTCCCCAATGCACAGAGATGCTCCATTCCACACTGCCGCTGGAGGGTTGGGGGAGAGGTAGTGTCAGTGATTCAGGGTGTTTTTTTTTTCTTTCTATCTCTTCAGTATTTCTTTCCATAACATGGAGTTAAAACCAGGTACTACGAGGGCTTACTTGAATTTTGGTTCTTATATTAAGTGTTTCATTCTGTGTAGATAGTTGTTAAATTGGTGTCCTTGCTGGGGTGATGTGCAGCAATTGATGGAACCTTCTATTCCACCATCTTGCTCCACTCCGGATACCTTTTAAATAAAGGAGGGGCAAAGGAAGAGAAGAAGGAATGAAGGAAGAAAGGAAAGAAAAGAGTAAGGGGCCCAGATCATGGGATCATTCTACAGCACCACTCAATTTCAGAAATCACTTAGCAATTCTCAGTTCATTTTATGGAATTTATTCATAATGAAATTTCACATTTCAAAAATTCCTTATTTAGATATGATGCTTTTGTATAGCTCCTTAGCTTTAGCCAGTAATTAATAAAATACTCAATACTCTGTATGACCAATTTGCAATCAATTGTTCATGCATTTCACTGAGCACTTTATAAAGATACATGTCATAAATCAGTATGCAAGTGTTATGCTGCATTTTGGTGATAGTAAACATCTGCCATCCCTGCTGAGTTAATGAAGTTGGATATTAGAAATGAAAGTTTTGTTCAGTAGTCATAGAGTGAGAGAGGGGGGAAAGAAAAAGTTAAAGGTATAAAGAAATAAGAAGTGATGGCATAAATGCAGAAAGAGAAGTTAAGTATTTAGAGCACAGATAATTCATACTCATGGTGTTTTTTTAATGTATTCTGAGTATGCTTTTAAAATGATCAGATGGCCATATATATGCACACATGTATGCTTTTTCCACAGAAAACCTAATAGTTGGAATTCAATTGCACATGTTCTATCTTATGAGGAATTGCTGACTCTTCATAACTTGTGTATCGAATGTGTTGTTTCTCTCTTTGAATGTAGCTTGACGTTGGAACTTCTGGTGTAGAAAACTGCAAATAAGTGAAAAATATCAAATGTAATTAAATGACATTTAATAAAATTTTTATTCTCATTCAGATATGCTTATGTTTAGTTATTTTAGAAATCTATTTAATCACTCTTAGAAATTTGTAGTGATTTAAATCAACACATGAAAATATCTTTTTTGGTAAAATAATTCCTGGATGCTTTTAAATAACTATTAAATAATTGTAATATAGTTCCTTTATATTGGTTTAGATATTGAGCAATTCAGTTCCCATACTGAAGTAATAAGCAAACATTATGGGAGAAAATTTGTATAAGAAAAGCAAATATTTCTTTTTTTCCTCATATTGTAGTACAAAGGTCCACACTCTAGTATTGCGCAATGATGAATATTATTACTGTATTAACATAAAATTGAATTTTTTGCTTTTATGAAATATCCCATTTGTCTTTTTTGTATGATCATCTGCATACATTTTAAAATACATCACTAATTGTTTTCACAACATATGTTATCATCACAACATCATTTATGTCACATAACCAGAGTTTTGTCTCTGTATAGAATTGTTTTATGATAGAGGTTCATGCTAAAACTTAATTTCCCCAGCATAACATGTTACTTTTTTTTTTTTTTTTTTTTTTTTTTTTGAGACTCCAGTCTCACTCTGTTGCCCAGGCTAGAGTGCAGTGGCGTGATCTTGGCTCACTGCAACCTCCGCTTCCCAGGTTCAAACGATTCTCCTGCTTCAGCTTCCTGAGTAGCTGGGATTACATGCCCGTGCCACCATGCCCAGCTAATTTTTGTATTTTTACTAGAGACGGGATTTCACCATGTTGGTCAGGCTGGTCTTGAACTCCTGACATCGTGATTCGCCTGCCTCGGACTCCCAAAGTGCTGGGATTACAGGTGTGAGACACTGTGCCTGGCCAACATGTTACTTTTGACAATTAAAAATCTCCATTCATAAATTTACTTTTCTATTCCAAGAACCATAAGGAAACATGTCCATGAACATTTAAAAATGTCATTTTAAAACAGATCTGAGAAAATATGAATACTGTAGGCCTTTAAGATTTCTTTTTTCACTGAATGGAAGATTTTATTTTTTAAGTTTTATTTTAAGTTCAGTGTTATTTATGACGATTTGTTACATAGGTAAACTGTGTGTTACAGGGGTTTGGTGTACAGATTATTCTGTCACCCAGGTAATAAGCATAGTATACAATTGGTGTTTTTTTTTTTTTTAATCTTCTCCCTTTTCCACTCTCCACTCTAAAGTAATCCCCAGTGTCTGTTGTTCCCCTCTTTGTGTCCATATCTTCTCATTGTTTAGGTTCCATTTATAAGTGAGAACATGTGGTATTTGTTTTTATATTCCTGCATTAGTTTGCTTAGGATAATGGTGGGAATTTTTTATGTTTACTGAAAAACATTACACTGGCCATCTTCTCCATTTATACAAGAATGATTCAAAAATTTAAAAAATATATATTTGTTGCCCACCACTTTGTGTCAGGCACTATGCTTGGTCCTGAGAATACAAGAATAATAAAATAGAGCAAGATAACAATAACAAGAATGGAGCCTTATCTGGATGAGTTTAAAGTCAAGTAGGTAATACAGAACACTAGATGTAGACAAATAGTTATAACATGAATACCGTAGTACTAGAATGAAGGCAATAACACACTGCTGTTGGGAGGGCAGAGGAGAGAGCACTGCCTCTGATTAGACATTTTTGAAAGGCTTTATGAGAAATGTGATATTCAAAGTAGATATTTTGTGGATGATTTGGAGTATTTCAGGTATGAAACCATAAATGCTTAGAAAAAATATACTTGGGAAGCAGTAAGTTTGGTATGGATAGAGCTTAGGGTGCAATTCCAAGAGCAGCAAAAGATAAAGCTGGAGACATAGAGAGATAAGAGGAACTAGAATATGAAAAGCCTTTTATGCTTTCTTGAGGATTTTTGACTTTGACCTATAGGCAATAAGGTCAATTGTCTTTTAAGCTGTATTAAAATCAGGTTGATTACTCTGGCAACAGTGTAACAGTTAATCCTGAAATGGAAAGGCAGGTGGTAGAGGAATTAGCAATAATTTGGAAGGGACATAATTACAGCTTAAACTAAGTCAGTAGCAGAGGGAATAGGTTTTCACAGGACTGAAGGGATTTCCAGGATGTAGGATTTTTGGCTTTAAAACAAGGGCCTTCCCAAGGAACTGAGATGAGTTGGTCACTTGTTATTTAGGACAAAGGATCCCTATGACTTTGTGCATGATTCGATTTAGGGAGAGCAGTAAAGGAGATAAAAGTGTCTTCTAGAGTTCACAGTGTTCCGGCTTAGATGACTGGGGTAGATGACGCCATTCACAGAGATACAGAATACAGGACAGGAGCAGGGTGGGTTGGAGAGATAACAATTTATGTCTTTAAAAGGTCTGTTAGAAATACAAATGTACAACTATACCATAGACTATTAGAATCACTGGTCTAGAGAGATGTTTATGAATTGAAATTAGATTTGAAATTAACCAACAGGACAGAACCCTGGAAAATAACAACATTTAAGCTGTGTACAGAGTTGAAGGTGTTTCAGTAGGAGTTTGAGGAATTATAGCCAGAGAGATAGGCAGACCACCAGGAGAGTATTAGCCTGGAAGTGTTCAGGAAGCATTAAGTGTCAAATGTCTATAGCGAGATCAGATAAGGTGAAGTCTTAAAATAGGCTTTTGGATTTGAAAACTAATATATTACTGGGACATTCAGTGAGAGCAACTTTAACAATGTCCTTTAATAGAATGCTGAGCTTGGTTACCATGTATCCTTGAAAGAAAAGTACAATGAGAACTTTCTTGGGGGAAAAGTTCAGTTTGTTAGCAGAGACTGAGATGAACCTTTTCCACAGCTATTCCTAAGGAATGTTTGGCACATTCTTTCTTGTCTTGGGCACTATCTTTCCCTTATCAATATCCATGTCACTTCAACTTTTTGTCTTACTTTGCCTCTTCCACCTCCAACCCTGCCCCTACTTCTTGGAAATTACTACCACTACTTTTTGACTGAGGTAGCTACAAAAGCAGCTCTGACTCACTTCTCTTTTGAGACTCTTATCCACCTCTTGTACCATTATTGCTTTTCTTTTAGTGGCTATAATTAAGGGTAATATTGATACGCACACTGCACCACAGGCGATTGCACCACCCTTGTCGTTCTCTCTTGCTACCATCTGAGCTTTTATTTTGTAGTACTTATCACAGTTTTTAATTGTATACATATTCACATGTTTAATATATGTTTCCCTCCAATATAGTATAGTTCCATGGGTCAGAGACAATAACTTTTTTCATCATTGTTTAAATACCGCAGCTCTTGGCACATACTAGGCACCAGTTAGTTTAACCAATTGGTTGAATGAATGAAAATGTCACATTCCTCAATTAGTTTGATTCAGCTTTAAAAGATTATCTGGGCCAGGTGTGGTGGCTCACGCTTGTAATCCCAGCACTTTGGAAGGCCGAGGTGGGTGGATCACCTGAGGTCAGGAGTTCAAAACCAGTCTGGCCAACATGGTGAAACCCCATCTCTACTGAAAATACAAAAATTAGCCGGGCGTGGTGGTGGGTGCCTGTAATCCCAGCTACTCAGAGGCTGAGGCAGGAGAATCGCTTGAACCCGGGAAGCAGAGGTTGTAGTGAGCCGAGATCGTGCCACTGCACTCCAGCCTGGGCGACAAGAGTGAGACTCGGTCTCAAAAAAAAAAAAAAAAAAAAAGATTAATTGTCCCAGGCTTTCTATAACCTTTAAGGGTCACCATTTTTTTCTTGTTCACCTTGGGAAAAAGCTGAGCTATTCAATTTTAGTCCTCTTTAAAGGATAAATTGTTGTTTATCTGCACACACATTGAATGACGCCCTTATTGAGCTACATCAATTGCATAAACCCCTCCCCTTGAGCATAGGAAGAACCTGTGACTTGCTTGTGGCCAATATGGAAAGAATGATAGCACATATCAATACAATAGTTATTCTCTTGAATCCATTGCTATTTAAGACTCCATCCTAGAAGAATGAAGCTAGACATTCTTCTGCTGGCCTTGAAGAGGTAAACTGCAATGTAGTGAGAGGGTTTATCAGAGAGCCATGTAGCAACTACAGGTGGCCTCTAGGAGCTGACAGTGGCCTTTAGATAACACTAGCAACAAAAGGAGTAGGAGAAAGAATGAAGTTCTACAGTTGCAAGGAAGTGGATTCTCCCAACAAATGCATGAACTTTGAAGAGGACCCAAACTCCAGATGAGAATGTAGTCTGCCTGACACCTTGATCACAGCATTGAAAGACCCTGAGTGGAGGACCCAGATAAGCCATATTCAGACTCCTGACTCATGGTGCTATAGTTTGGATATTTGACCCCTCCAAATGTTGAAATTTGATCTCCAGTGTTGGAGGTGGGGCGTATGTGTTTGAGTCATGGGGAGCATCCTCATGAATGATTTGGTGCTATTCTCTCAGCAGTGAGTTCTCAGTCCATTTATTCCCATGAGAGATGGCTGTTAAAAGAGCCTGTCACCTTCCTGCTCTTGCTTCCTCTCTCACCATGTGATCTCTGTACATGCCAGCTTCCATTCACTTTCTGCCATGAGTGGAAACAGACTAAGGTTCTCATCAGACTCCCAGTCATCTAGCCTGCAGAATTGTGAGCCAAATAAACGTCTTTCTGTATATTACCCAGTTTTGGGTATTGGTTTATAGCAAAACAAAAACAGATCAAGACAGAAAATTGGTACCAAGGGTGGGGCATTGCTATAAAGATACCTGAAAATGTGAAAGCAGCTTGGGAACTGGGTAATGGGCAGAAGTTAGAAAAGTTTGGAGCACTCAAAAGAAGACTGGGAGATAGGTGAAAGTTTGGAACTTCTTAGAGATTGGTTGTGGTTGTGAGCAAAATGCTGACAGAAATATAGACAGTAAAGGCCATGCTGATGAGGTCTCAAATGGAAATGAGCAACTTAATGGTAACTGGAAAGGTCAGTGTGACACTGTAGCAAAGAATTTGGCTGCATTTCGTCCATGCCCTAGGACTTTGTGGAAGGCTGAACTTAAGAGTGATGACCTAGGGTAACTGGTGAAAGAAATTTCTAAGTAGCAAGGCATTCAAGAATGGCATGACTACTTTTAACAACTTACAATATAATCTTGGAGTAAAGGAATGACCTAAAGTTGAAATTTATGATTAGAAAGGAAGCAGAGTTTACAAATCTGGAAAATTTGCAGCCTGGCCATGTGATAGAGAGAAGAAAGAGTGTTTTCAGGAGAGGAATCCAAGGATGTTGTGGGACTACCACTTGCTAAAGAGATTACCATGACTAAATGGAAGCCAGATGCTGATAGTCAAGACTATGGGTGAAAGGCCCTATCAGAAGCCCAGAGGCCTAAGAAGACAGAATGGTTTTGGGAGCCAGGCCCAGGGTACTGCTGTCCTGTGCTGTCTCAGGATGTTCTTTACCACATCCCCACTGCTCCAGCTTCAGCTGGAAGCAGCCTGAACTCCTCACCAGAAATAGATGCTGGTGCCATGCTTCCTGTACAGGAACCGTGAGACAAACTGTTTGTTTTTATAAATTAGTCAGCCACAGTTATTTTTTTTTTTTTTTTTTTGATATGGAGTCTTGCTCTGTCGCCAGGCTGGAGTGCAGTGGCACAATCTCGGCTCACTAAAACCTCCGCCTCCTGGGTTCAAGCGATTCTTCTGCCTCAGCCTCCCGAGTAGCTGGGACCACAGGCGCATGCCACCACCCGGCTAATTTTTGTATTTTTAGTAGAGACGGGGTTTCACCGTGTTGGCCAGGATGGTCTTGATCCCTTGACCTCGTGATCCGCCCAACTTGGCCTCCCAAAGAGTTGGTTTTTTTAAATAGTAACACAAAATGAACTAAGACACACAGAAACCATGAGGTAATAGATGTGTGTATTTTTTAAAGTTGCCAAGGCTGATAATTTGTTATGCAGCAATAGGGAACTAATATACAGATCAAAACTGATTCTGAAGCCACTTACCTTTAAACCCACCCAGTTTCCCCTCTATATTCTCAATATTACCCTTTCCTCTTTATTTACTGAGGTTTTATCTTTTTGAGTTTCCACATATATTGACCCAAAATGAGTTCACTGCCATTCTCTCTTATTTAATTCTCTTAATGATTTTACATGTCCCATGAAAGTTCTTTTTTTCCAGTTCTATCTTTCATCACTTGTCCACATAGATGGTACATCTATCCTAATATATGCTAAGTACATTAGAAAAATCTGTTTTTATTTAATCACACAGCTGGCATTTTGTCTTACTGCATAATTAAAATCCTTAAAACTACAAATCTGTGTTTTCTTTATTTATCACTTTGAGGTCATTCATTAATTCACAGTGCAGTTTTTTGGGGGAATGTTGTTTTGCTATGTGGTCAACCAAAAATGTCCCCCCTCTGAAAATAACCACGACTTATGTTAACAAATACCAGTTATCCACTTTCGGTGAACTAGCTCCATAATTCATTGCACTTATCAAAAACATTCATAAAGATAACTTTCAGCTGATAATCTGTTTCACTGTTTTCTCTGATTTGTTTTTAAACACTTCTACAAGGAAATAGTTTGCATTCTACGTTACTTGTTAACATGTCTTATAGCTAGTGAACAGTAATTAGCTAGTGTTCAAAATTAGCTTGAGTAATGTACTATGTAATGTATTATTTAAGTGGACTAAAACACAAAACAGCAGTTGCCTTGCTAAATTATGGTATTTTGATGACTTCAAAAACATAAGACCTGTCTCATTTCTGGGTTAACCAGTCTAATGGCATTTAATCAGTTTTCATTTGATCTGAAATCTCCTTCTAAATATTTAAATTTAAATATAAATATATATTATGCATACTTATATATAAATATATTAATACATATTAATTATTATATATACTATACATTTGATTCCTATTTCCTAATCCCATTTTGCAAAATAAAACAATAGTGACAGTGAGTCATATAAACTAAACTTCCCAAACATTTGTCTTGAAATTTGTCTAATTCTATCTGGCAGAATTTGTCTAATTGTGTTATATCATTTTGCTATAGTGAAGTCTTAGTATTTATTATATTACCTTTACTTGAATTATTATGTTGATAACCATATAAAGAGATTGAGATGCATAATACATACAAAGAGTAGTTTCATGTGCGTGGTTGACAAATGCTTGTTCCCATAATTTGCTTCAGGTTTTGCTGTTCCTTAGGAGCCACATCAGTTATAAGATGGATAGATGAAAAGACTGTCCTCTTTGGACTCATGAATCATAAAGCTATTTTAAATGAAAAAATAAAGAATATATATTATAGGATACTTTAAAAAGTTAAACAATCACAAAGTATTAAGTGTTATGATGAAATCAAATGTTATGACTATATTCTGTAGAAAAAAATAAAGTCATTCAGAAGTTACATTAGATTGATATAGCAGACATAACAAAATGATGGCATTCTCATAAAACTGAATGAAACAGTTCTCCTTTTATTCTATTTCTCACTCAAACTAGGGTGTTTTTTAGGGACTATTTTCTGTGTTTTTTTCTAGGATGTCTGAGAAATTACTATGATACTTAGATAAATGAAGTACAATTTTTAAAATCTTACAGATTAATTTTAGTCAGCGCTGACTTTTTTTAAATCAGGAAATGTGTAAAGAGCTATCCTCTTCTCTAATATAAACCCAATTATGTAGATATTCAGAGTTAGAAACATTGTTATCTCTATGTTCCTTTCCCTGAAACCCTACCTTCTACCAAAAGATAAGTAGATAAAACTGTCTACTAAAATTCTTCCCAAATAAGATTCTGCTTTCTTTCTTAGTATTTACATGCTTGAACATCTCTTTAAGATAACTTACTTGTAATTTATTCCAGAGAGTCGAGGTAGTGGAGATACAGGGCTTTCAGGAAGGACTCTCTGAAGGGATGAGCTCCAGAGAGTCTGCACACGGATTTTTTTTTTTTTTTTTTTTTTGAGGGAGAGAGAAGAAACGGTTAGCCATGATTTTAAGCACATTTGAAATACAATATATAATAGCTCACATTAATTCTACATTCTAATATCTAAATATCAAGATAGCTCCAGGACTAATCTTTGGAAATGACAAAGGTAATTGCTAAAGGGAAAATGTTTGTATATTATATTGACAATTTAGCAAGTCTCTTTCTATATCTATATATCTATCTTCATCATCATCATCATCTTCATCACCATCATCATCTCTCTATATAAGTCTATCGAATGGCTCACTGAAGAGGAAGTGCAAATGGAAGATACATTTCAGCCACCACTCTAAGCACTAAGTGACCTTTCCATCTAAAGGGGTTAAATTTAAATCCCCCTTCCCATTGTCATAGTTTGAAAAACACATATCTCCAGAGAAAACACAGTAGATACAAATAACTCAGGCAGCAAGTACTTAGGTTGAATACAAAGACCTGCAACATCAAACAGCCACAACATATCATAGAGGGTTTGGAGGGAAACTAATCCATACAAATCAACTGATAAAGACTTGGTACTTAAAGACTGTACTCTGAGTAAATACATGAGTAAAGACTAAATTGCAGTAATGTGAGCACTGAAGCAAGAATTTGGCATTTAAAACAGACATGAGGCATATAATATTGGATCCAAATGAGATCTACACAGAACCTATTCTTATAGTCACACCGGTTAAGAGTATGTACATGTACAATATGTATTGTATGTATGTATTTGCATATAAATATTATGACATGATCATTTTGATGGAGCGGTTGTGAAATCAAATGTATTTTTACATAGCCATTTTGATACAGTTATTTTTACATGAGGAAATTTGAGGCAGTCTGTAAAATAATTCATTGCCCTTTGATTTAAAAAGATCAAATAGTATGTGAAATATATACCATGACCTACTCCTAAGTTTCAGCTATGCCCACAACCACCCTTGAGGAGTAGAAATTCTTGGATTGGTAATAATATCAAGGGTAAGATAGAGGTTAAGTATCATAAGAAAAGACAAACTGATAGAAACAGGAAAAATAAGACTCACCCAATATTTGTACTCTTGTTTAGATACCGTTTTTTTATCTCCCGGCCTTCCTTTCTGCCTCATTTCCACAATCTTCTTTAAAATAAAACAGAAAATCACAATAAAACAAAGAAAGAAAACCATGACTTTTGAAATGTGATTTCAGTGAAGATTGGCAAGAAAGCTTCACTTGTGCCTGTTGCCAGTCCCTCTGAGCTCTGCTTCCTGATGTCATAGTGGGCACAGTCAAGGGTTCCTGACCATTCCATGTCTCAGTTCTTAAAGGGGCAGCCTTTCCTTTCATGGTGGACCTAATTTCATTGGTCCAGTCTTCTTTCTCTTGTCAGGCAAGAAAGAGTAGTATATCTGATGGGATGAAAAGAGGCCTATATAAAATCTGGATTTGGGAGCCCTAAACACAGACTCTCTAGCATCAGCAGTGTGGACCTATTAGGGAGGATTACTTTGAAAGCATTAGGGGTTCTCAGAATGTAGAGGGATGTCTGTGTGCCTCCTGTTTTACCCAGTTTGGACTGAATTTAAACTTATTAATCCAAATCCAGCCCTTTATCCAACTAGGTAGATATAGAAAATTGTTTTAAGCAAAACTCAAAGAGTATAAAATTATAGAGTAGAAGGCAGGGCCAGAGAGTAATGGCAATGATGAGATTATTTTTGAGATCAGGTCCCAGAAATAGTAGTGATGGTAGTGGCTATAAGAGCATTGCACTCCACTCATATGTGCACATGAGGGTTCAGGAAAAACAGCAGCTGGTTAGTGAAGGCAGTTTTCTCTGGAAGTAGTGACTGTATCAAACTCTGGAGGTAGGGTGACCATATAATTTTTGTCCAAACCAGAACACTTATGAGAGTGACAGTGGCAGCTGTTAAGGTTTACATTAAAATAACAGGCAGATACTGGGACTGTCCTGGTCACCTTGCCTTGAAGTCACAATTGGTAGACCCAAAGCTAGGCCTCCCCATGTTCTCCAGAAATATGATCAATGTGGCTTCCACTTTCTCCATCAAAAGAAATTTATCTTCCATGTCTTATTTAAAAAACCCTTGACATATCCTTTTGGGTATTATGTAAACACAATCACGGATTCCATTTTTCCACAGCCACAGTGAGGGGGAATGCTGTGAGAATGTGGGACAGATGTGTCCAAAGCAGCATTAAGCCATGGTTCAGCTTGACAATTTCAAAGTATAAATATGAAGTCATTTGTAGGGGGCTCATTAGGATATAAGTGTAGGAAAGTGAGCATATTCCCATTTGAATTTATGATCGAATTGCAAAATATCATCTGCAAGCTGAGAAAAGTAATTAAATGTAGAGACGTTTGTGGGACTCACTGATGACATTTCAAATATCAAAAAAAATTATGCACAGGAAGATATGAAGGTACATTTAATCTATGTGGAACACCCTGAGTAGGAGCCCTGTGTATTTGAAGTAACAGGCAAAGGAGTTGCACTGTTCATTCTCCTTCCTAATGCCAATGAAGTTTTTCAAATTGTTACAGAATAAAGACTCTATCTAGGGAAGCATTGCTCAGAACGAGGAGTATACTGAACCATGGAAAGCTAGATCTGGGTTTCTCAGATGAATTGAAGGCTCTAAAATTTATGATAAAGAATTTCCAGAGGTTCAACAGCACTGCTACAATTCCATAATTAATAATTTTTCTATCCTCTGAGACAAATATTTCACTATCTTCTCTCTCCGCAAACCTCCAGCTTCTCTATGTCGTTTATTCCCAGATAACCTCGCTTCTAATTTCACAAATAAAATATAAACAATCAGAAGAGAACTATTTCATCTTCTCACCATCAAATTTGCCAACCTATCTGCATCTGTATTAATACACTCTGCTGTGAATAAAGTTTCTCTGCTTGTATAAAAGACACACCCTTCCAAATATTCTAGGATTCCTCCACCTCTTGCCTCCACAGGAACTTTACTCATGCAATTATTTCCATTTTGTCCTATAGTAACACTTTCTTCTTTTCTATTGGATCATTTCTATTAACATATACATGTAAATTCCATAAAATACTTTCTTAATTCCACATTTTCTCTTAGCCACTGCCTCATTTTTCTGCTTCCTATCATTATAAAACATCTCAAAAAAAGTTGTCTACCCTCATTTTCATCACTCCTTCACCACTCTTTCACTTTTCAATTTATTTCGAGCTTCTGTTCCCACCTCTTTCCTGAAAGTGCTGTTGTCAAGGTTATCAACCACCTCCATATTACCAAATCTAATAGTAATTGCTCTGTCCTTATCTGATTTGATCCCTCAGTAGCACTTAGTACAGTAGACCTTTCTGTATTGCTTGAAATATTTTCTTCCTTCTCTCTGCTGGTATCCCACCACATGCTCTGGGTTTTTCTCCTATTGCTATTTTTGATTTACCCTAATTCCTTTTAACAACCCAGCTACTCCTTCACTACCTGACTTCTAAATGTTGAAGCATCTAAGGGCCTGTTACTAAGCTCTTTTTTCCTCTGTATCTATACTTTGGCCATAAGCCCACTAACATGACTTTAAATAGCACCCTTATCCTGATAACAAATTTATATTTTTCAGCCCATACTTGTCTCCTGAGATCTGTATTCACATATCCAACTGTCTATTCAATATTTCCACTTTGATGTCTAACAGGTATCTCCAATTAAACATGACAAAACCAATTTTTTTGATCCTTTCTTACCACCAGCCCCAAACCTGCTCTACCTCCTGTGTTCCTTACACATCCAGTTGCTCAAACCAAAGTATTTGTGGTCATGCTTGATTCCTCTCTTTCCTTCACGCTCCATGTTCAATCAACCAGCAAGTTTTATTTGTTCTATGTATAAAATAGACCTCGAAGCCCATTTCTCTCTATCTTCATTGTCACACTCTAGTTAAAGACATCATCTCTTTCTTAGACTTCTGTCAGATTATGGACTCTTCTTCCTGCTTATAGTCATGGCCCCCTCCAAACCATTCTCTGTACAGTATTTAGAATTATTACCATAGAGGCAGTTCTCCAGTGTGACTTTCCACTGAACTGACAACAAAACCAAATATGTTACTGTATCCTACAAAGCCCAGCATGAGACATCTATCATATCAACATTTCAGCCATGTTGAATTTCTTTCTTTGAACACATCAAGCCCATTTTTCGTAAGGATTTTTGTACTAGTTCTTTTCTTTGCTTAGAAGTTATTTCTCTTTTTATATGCAAGGGTTTTTCTCAGACTTTAGTCTCAATTCAAATATTATCTCTTGAAAGTATTCTCTAACTTTTCCATTTAATGTTACCCACTCCCAACTCAATGTTACATCACCCTGTTTTATTTACAGGATTTATAATCTGAATTATTTTATTTACTTGCTTATTTGTTTATTGTCTGCCTTCTCTCCCTTCTTGAATGTAAATTCTATGAGGACAAGACTCAATATCAGATACCACTGTTTCACCAGTGTATAGAATAGTTTTAGATATATAGTAGACATTCAATAAATTTTGTTGAATGAATCAATGAATGATATATACTGAACACTGATGAGTGCATTTTTATGCTAAACACCAAAAGGAATAACATTAGTTCCTTCTCCTATAGAGTCTGTAATCTCAATTCTGTGACCCTATACTTTAATGATCTCCTGAAATATCCAAGATAATGCCAAGCACAGATGAGGAGTAATCTGAGCAATAAATAAGGCAAAGTGAGCTCTCAGTCACAACCAGTCTACTATCCAGGATCCTTTAATTTTCTATCTTTCTGGCTAACTGCCTTTTGTTCTCTTTGTGCCCTCATAAGAAGAATTAGAACAAGAAGTAAAATTTGTTACTCAAAGTAGTCAATTTGGCTTCTATTATCAGCTTTGGTCCAAGATTAGTAGACAAAAATGTTCTAAAAGGAAATTTGATTAAATTTTTTGTTTGAAGATTTAACACATACATGTTTCCTTTAGTCTCACTTCTTGATCAGAACTAAGTATAGTTAAGCATTGGGTATTTAAGATCTGGTGAATGAATAGTAGTCACATAACTCCTGTGTTTATTCACAGGGGTAAAGTGAGTCAAGGAAATGAAAGAAAGTCAAAGAGGTAATTAGTCTTCAACCCCCTACTCTAGGATTACTCCAACAATTAGAAAGGAACTGTTTCTTTTCCCATCTCTGCTCCAAATAATAGCCTTATGCAAAAAAAAAAAAAAAAAAAAAAAAATTAGTGATTCACATAACCCTTTGAGCTCTTCTGGATCAGCTGTGAAGTGAATTTTAACTTTCTTAATGTTCTTTAATGCATGCCAGATAGGCTTGTGAAACAAAAAGAAAAGTTTCACACCCAGGACTGAAAAAAAATCCATAAATGTATAGCAAGTATATATAAATGGGAGGGGTGGCCAAGATAACTGACTAGAAGCAGCTAGTATGTTTGGCTCTCATGGAGAGGAACAGAAGCAGTGATAAATATAACACCTTCAACTGAAACATCCAGGTACTCACATTGGGATTAATCAAGGAAACAACTTGACTCGCAGAGAATGAAGAAGCGAGTCAGGACAACAACCCACCTGGGAGCAACAGGGAGCCAGGGGATCCTCCCCAACCCAAGGAAGTGTTAAGTGAATGAACGATCCTGGGAAACCACACTTCTTCCACATATCTTTGCAACCCTTGAGTCAGGAGATCTCCTTGTGAACCCACTCAATCAGAGCCTCAGTCTTCAGTCTGACAGACAAAGCTATGTGGAGTCCTGGCAGAGCAGCCGCTCAGGCATGCATGGAGGCCTTGGAGCCTTAGATACTCAGGTTTTCCGGCAAAAATAGCTGCAGCTTTGGCAAAGTGAAAAGTTACACTCCTGTACATACTTACATGGCACTTCACAAGACTCACTGGCTTGGAATTCCAGCTGGTTACTAGTGGCGGCATTGCACCTCACTAAGAAGGAGCTCCCAGGGAAAGAGGCGGGCCGGCATCTTTGCTGTTCAGGTGCCTTAGCCATTCTAGCCTTTAGGCTTTGAAGCATCTGAGCTGACCTGGGGTGGAAGGGATCCTCCAGCACAGCACGGCTGCTCTACCAAAATGTGGCCAGGCTGCTGCTTTAAGCAGGTACCTGGTCCTGATCCTCCTCACTGGGTAGGAGCTCATAACTGGGGTCTCCAGCCTCTCCCCACTAGAGCTCTCCAGATGACAGAGATCCGAATTCTCTCTGGGATTGTACTCCAAGAGAGAGGTGGGCTGCCATCTTTGCTGTTTGGGTAACTTAGCCATTCTAGCCTTCGGCTTTCAAAGTGTGTGAGGTGACAGGGGGCTAAGGTGGACCCCTAGCACAGCACAGCTGCTCCACCAAAACGTGGCCAGACTGCTTTTTTAAGTGGGTCCCAATCTGTTCCTCCTCACTGGGTGGGGCCTCTCAACTGGGGTCTCCAGTCACTTCCTGCAGGTGCCTTTGGTCCAGCAATGGGTCCGTACCTCTCTGGAACAAAGCTCCCACAGGGAAGGACAGGCTGCCATCTTTGCTGTTTGGCAGGTTTCACTGGTGACACACCTCCAGGTTCTGGAAAATCCGAGGTGACTAGGGACTGAAACAGGCCCCAAGTATACTGCAGCAGCCCTATGGAAAAGTGGCCAGACTGTTACGTGGGTGTCTGTTCCCATATCTCCTCGCTGGGCAGGTCCTCCAGGCATGGGCCTCCAGCTACCCCCCCAGCAAAGCTACTGAGCTAGTACCAAATCAGTAACTCTCTGGACAGAGGCCCCAGCAGCAACTGACAGCCACTTTGCCACTGTCTTTACAGTGGAACTGCCCATGCCACCCTTGGACTAATGAAGAAGGAAAGACCCTAAGCGCCTTATTCACCCCTCCAACAAGCTGCAGTTGACCCAAGGAGAAGAGGCCAGTCCATTTCCCATGAGCCCCACACACCCTCCCTGGCTCATCACCAGAAAGGGAATGCCTGGCTTGGGCCCACAGCACAAACCTTCCATCTTAGGCTGACTGCACTGAGTGATTGCTGACCTCCATCTCTATGGAGCAAAGCCTCCAGGAGTCAAGTGAAGGATCCTTGGCCACAACCCCTACTAGGATCTCTTTCTCTGCTACCCCTAAGCTGGGGGATGGAACAAACACTGAGGTTGCCCCAGAGCTGCAGTGCACAGCATTGGAGTGCCAAGTCATGTACAGCCAGCGCTGAAGAGGGAGAGGAACTCACAGCTTCAGAACACTGAGAGGAAACAGAGCTGCAACTGTAGAAGACATAGGGGAGCCCATAACCAAGCAAAAGTCTACCAAGTGACCAATAAGCCTAAGTATCACTTGTTGGATCACACACAAAGACTTCAATGCCAAAAATACCACACTAACATACCCCATTTCTGCAGACAATATGTCAGTTTCAAATAAAGGCCCTATACAAAGCCTCAGCCTGGTGAAAACATTCTGACTATACTCAATCTACACTACATTTAAAGGAATATTCACATGCAGAGATGAGAAAGAACCAATGCAAGAACTCCAGTAACTCAAATGGCCAGCGTGTCATATGGCCTCAAACGACCACACCAATTCTCCAACAAGAGTTCTGAACCAGACTGAAGTGGCTGGAATGACAGAAATAGAATTCAGATATGGATAGGAACAAAGATCACTGAGATACAGGGGTATGGCAAAACCCAATCCAAGGAAAATAAGACTCACAAAGTGATACAGGAGGTGAAGGACCAAAAAGCCACTGTAAAAAAGAGCCCAGCAAGTCTGATAGAGCTGAATAACACAATACAAGGATTTCACAATGCAATCACAAGTATTAACAACAGAATAAACCAAAGGGAAGAAAGAATCTCAGAATTTGAAGACTGGTTCTCTGAAATAAGACAGTTAGACAAAAATAAAAAAGAATAAATTATAAAGAATGAACAAAAGCTCTGAGATGTATGGGATTATGTAAAAAGGCCAAATGTATGAATCACTGGCATCCATGAAAGGGAAGGGGAGAAAGCAAACAACTTGGAAATATATTTCAGGATATCATATATGAAAACTTCCCCAACCTTGCTAAAGAGGCCAACAGTCAAATTCAGGAAATACAGAGAACTCCTGAAAGATGCTGCACAAAAAGTTCATCCCCAAGGCACATAATTGCCAGATTTTCCAAGACCAAAATGAAAGAAAGAATGGTAAAGGCAGCTAGAGAGAAATGGCAGGTCCCCTACAAAAGGATCCCCATCAGGATCACAGTGGACCTCTCAGCTGAAACCCTACCACCCAGAAGAGACTGGTGGCTTATATTCAACATTCTTAAAGAAAAAAAATATTCAACCAAGAATTTCATATCCCTCCAAACTAAGCTTCCTATATGAAGGAGAAATAAGATCCTTTTCAGATAAGCAAATGTTGAAGGACTTCATTACCACCAGATCTACCTTACAAGAGATCTTGAAAGGAGCACTAAATATAGAAAGGAAAGACCACTACCAACTAATACAAAAAGACAGCACACCGACCAGTGTCACTGTTAAGTAACTACACAAACAAGCCAACATAATAACCAGCTAACATAACAATGACAGGATCAAATCCACACATATCAATACTAACCTTGAACATAAACAGGCTAACTGCCCCACTTAAAGGGACAAATGGCAAGCTGGATAAAAAAAGCAAAACCCAATGGTATGCCGTCTTCAAGAAACCCATCTCACACATAATGACACTCATAGACTCAAAATAAAGGAGGGAGAAAAATCTACCAAACAAATGGAAAACAGAGAAATGCAGGGGTTGCAATCCTTAATTTCAGACAAAACAGATTTTAAACCAACAAAGATCAAAAAAGACAAGGAAGGGCATGACCTAGTGGTAAAGGATTCAATTCAACAAGAAGACCTAACTATCCTAACTAAATATATAATGACCCAACACAGGAGCACCAAGATTCATAAAACAAGTTTTTAGAGACCTACAAGGAGACACAGACTTCTACACAATAATAATGGGAGATTTCAACACTTCACTGACAGTATAAGTCAGATCGCCAAGGCAGAAAATTAACAAAGATATTGAGGACCTAAGTTCAACATTGGACCAAATGGATATGATAGACCTCTACAGAAATCTCCACCCCAATACAACAGAATATATGTTGTTCTCATGACTACATAACACATACTCTAAAATCAACCACATAAATGGTCATAAAATAATCCTCAACTAATGTAAAATAACCAAAATTATATCAAACACACTCTCGAAACACAGCACAATAAAAATGGAAGTCAATGCAATGAAAATTGTGTAAAATCATCCAATTACATGGATATTAAACAACATGCTCCTGAATGCCTTTTTTGTAAATAAATAAATTAAAGCAGAAATAAAGTTCTGTGAAACTACTTAGAACAAAGATACAACATATCAGAATCTCCAGACACAGCTAAGGCAGTGTTAAGAGGAAAATTCATAGTACTAAATTGCCACATTGAAAAGTTAAAAAGATCTCAAATTAACAACTTAACTTCACCACTGAAAGAATTAGAGAAACAAAAACAAATCAACCCCAAAGCTAGCAGAAGATGAGAAATAACAAAATCAGAGCTCAACTGGAGTTAATTGAGACACAAAAAAATTCAAAAGATCAATGAATCCAGGAGTTGTTTCGTTTTATTTTTTTGAAAAAATTAATAAAATGTAGGCCATAAGCTAGACTAATTTAGAAGAAAAGAGGGAAGAACCAAATAAACACAATTAGAAATTATGAAGGGAACATTACCACTGGTCCCACAGGAGTAAAAACAACCATCAAAAACTAAACAAACACCTTGTACATACAAACTAGAAAAACTAGAAGAGATGGACGAATTCCTGAACACATACAACCCTCCCAAGACTCAGTAAGGAAGAAATTGATTCTCTGAACAGAGCAATAATGAGCTCGAAAATTGAATCAGTAATACATAACAAGCTCCAAAATCAAATCAGTAATATATAGACTACCGACCAAAAAAGCCCAGGACCTCATGGATTCACATCCGAATTCTACCAGTTACACAAAGAAGAGCTAGTACTATTCATACAGAAACTATTCCCAAAAATTGAGGAGGAAGGACTTCTCCTCAACTCATTCTATGAGGCCAGAATCATCTTGATACCAAGACCTGGCAGAGACACAACAACAAAAATTTTAGACCAATATTCTTGATGAACATTGATACAAAAATCCTTAAAAAGTACTTGCAAACTGAATTCAGCAGCCCATGATAAAGCTAATCCACCATGATTAAGTAAGCTTCATTCCTAGAATGCAAGTTTGGTTCAACATATAAAAATCAATAAACATGATTCATCACATAAACAGAACTAAAGACCAAAAAAAATGATTATCTCAATAGATGTAGAAATTGCTTTTGATAAAATTAAACATCTCTTCATGTTAAAAACTCTCAATAAACTAAGTATTGTAGGAACATACCTCAAAATAATAAGAGCTATCTATGATAAACCCACACTCAGTGTTATACTGAATGGACAAAAGCTGGAAACATTCTCCTTGAACACTGTCACAAGACAAGGATGCCCTGTTTTATGACTCTTATTCAGCATAGTATTGGAAGTCCTAGTCAGAGCAATCAGTCAAGAGAAAGAAATAATCCAAATAGTAAGAGAGGAAGTCAAACTATCTCTGTTTACAGATGGCATGATTCTATATCTAGAAAATTCCATAGTCTCAGCCCAAGAGCTCTTTCTGCTGATAAACAACTTTAGTAAAGTTGCACGATACAAAATCTATGTACTAACATTACTGGCATTCCTATACACCAAGAGCAACCAAACTGAGAGCCAAATCACAAAGGCAATCCCACCCACAATTGCTACAAAAAATAAATAAAATACCTAGAAATACAGTTAACCATGGAGGTAAATGATCTCTGCAAGGAGAACTATAAACCACTTCTCAAAATAATCAGAGAAGACACAAGCAAATGGAAAAACATCCCATGCTCATGGACAGGAAGAATCAATATCATTACAATGGCTATACTGCCCAAAGTAATTTTGAGATTCAATGCTATTCCTATTAAACTACCAATGTCATTCTTCACAGAACTAGAAAAAATTATTTTAAAATTTAAATGGAACCAGAAAGGAGCACAAATAGCCAAGGCAATCCTAAACAAAAAGAACAAAACTGGAGGAATCATGTTACCTGACTTCAAACTATACCAAAAGACTACAGTGAACAAAACAACGTGGTACTGGTACAAAAAAAAAAAAAGCCATGTAGACCAATGGAACAGAATAGAAAGCCCAGAAAGAAGGCCACACATCTACTACCATCTGAATTTTTGCAAAGCTAACAAAAACAAGGAATGGGGGAAAAGACTCCCCTGTTCAGTAAGTTGTTCTGGGATAACTGGTTCGTCATATGCAGAAGATTGAAGCTGGACCCCTTCCTTACATCATACACAAAAATCAACCCAAGATGGATTAAAGAGTTAACGTAAAACTGAAACCTGTAAAATCCCTGGAAGACAAGCTAGGTGACACCATTCTTGTCATAGCAATGGGCAAAGATTTCATGATGAAGACGTCAAAAGCAATGGTAACAAAGCAAAAATTGACAAATGGGATCTAATTAAACTAAAGAGCTTCTGAACAGCAAAATAAACTATCAACAGAATAAACAGCTTACAGAATGGGAGAAATTTTTTGAAAAGTATGCATCTGACAAAGGTCTAATATCCAGCATCTATAAGGAACTTAAACAAATTTACAAGAAAAAAACAAACAACCCATAAAAAAGTGAGCAAAGAACATAAACAGACACTTTTCAAAAAAAAAAAAAGACATACATGTGACCAACAAGCATATGGAAAAAAGTTCAGCATCACTGATCATTAGAGAAATGCAAATTAAAACCAAAATGAGATACCATCTCACACCAGTCAGAGTAGGTATTATTAATAAGTCAAAAAACAACAGATACTGACAATGTTGTGGATTAGAAGGAATGCTTATGCACTGTGGGTGCGAAGTGTAAATTAGTTCACCCATTGTGGAATACAGTATAGTGATTTCTCAAAGACAAAAAGACAGAAATACCATTCAAAGACACAAAGAGCAATTGCAACAAAAGCAAAAATTGGCAGTGGGATATAGTTAAACTTAGAAGCTTCTGCACAGTAAAATAAACTATCAACAGAGTAAACGGGCTACAGAATAGGAGAAAATATTTGCAAACTATGTATCTGACAAAGGTCTAATATCCAGCATCTATAGGGAACTTAAAACAAATTAGAAGAGAAACCATCTCACACCAGTCGGAATAGCTATTATTAAAAAGTCAAAAAATAACAGATGCTGGTGAGGTTCTGGAGAAAGGGGACTCTTATACACTCTGGTGGGAGTGTAAATTAGTTCAACCGTTGTGGAAAGTGGTGTGGTGATTCCTCAATGAGCTAAAAGCAGAAGTACCATTTAACCCATCAATGCCATTCCTGGGTATATAGCCAGAGGAATATAAAGCATTCTACCATAAAGACACATGTACAAAAATGTTCACTGCAGCACTGTTCACAATAGCAAAGACATGGAATCAACCTAAATGCCCATCAATGACAGAATGGATAAAGAAAATGTGGTACATATACACCATGGAATATTTTATGGTCATAACAAAGAACGAGGTCATTTCTTTTGTGGAACATGGATGGAGCTGGAAGCTATCATCCTTAGCAAACTTAACACAGCACAGAAAACCAAATATCGCATGTTCTCACTTATAAGTGGGAGTTCAATCATAAGAATTTATGAATACAAAGAAGGAAACAGCAGACACTGGGATCTACTTGAGAAGGGAGGGTGAAAGGAGGGGAGAGGAGCAGAAAGATAACTTTTGGGTACTGAGTTTAATACCTGGGATGTAGTAATATGTACAACAACCCCCTGTGACACATGTTTATCTATGTAACAAACCTTCACATGTACCCCTAAACCTAAAATTAAAATTCAAAAAAGAACGTATATATAAATGGAGTTAAAAGAATTCATTGGAAGCACAACTTACAATAGATCAGGTATACAGTGGCACACAATGCAATCTTAAAAACGATCCTTAAAAGCCAGCAAAATAGAACTAGAATCTCTATTAATTAAAATTATTGTTAACTAACAATCCCCTAATCTATGTTTAAATTCTTTATTGCCAGAAGCACAGAAATGTAGTGAAACTAAGTACTTTAAATCTCTAAGTAAAACATTTCCCTACTTCTGAGCTAAGTCACCCCCCACACACACAGGCATGACTGCACACACACACATGCACAAAGGCACACATGAATATACATTTATGTGAATGTGATGGAGCCTGCATTAAAATGCAGTCACCTTCCTTGAATTCTATTTAACACCATTAAATAATACCCTGAGGTATTGTAGACAACAGTGAATGCATCTGCTAAAGGTGCGCATTTTACAACTATAGAGTAATTTAAATCCTGAGAGAATCTGACTCATGTTCCTCAAAGATTTCTTCATTGGCACTGCACCTAATAGAGACTATATGTCTTAAGTTTTTATAGGGACAGCACTGATTTTATGTAACATTTTTTCAATAAATGTTAATTATATAATATTATATATAGTAATTTGCTAAAGATATTACCTAAATATGTTATGCCTGTGTAAAACTTTTTATGTAAATAAATTTTTTTAGAAAAAAATTTTTTATACCGATGTCCTAAATTTTATATCAGAAAATATAATTACTACACTTGTATCACCTCTTATTTTAAAGAAATTCCTTTGTGAATTAGTGATGAGTAAGTGAACACGAAATTTAGTGGGATAAGACTGGGGATCGTGGTCAGGTTTCTAGCATCAGTCCCTTTATTTTAAATCCATGTGCTCTCCTTGGGTGATCATGTATACTGACAGGGTTTCAGTACCAGCTCTACATTTTTTTTAACCTATTGGAGCCTTAGGTTCCTTAGCTTTTAAATGAAACTAATAAAAACAATGTCTGCCTCATAGTTTTCTGTTATAAGTGTTAAATGAGGTAATATGTATGAAGTGCTCAGTCCAGTGACTGGCAAGGTATATCTGTTCATTGTGTGTCTTAAAAATATCTTCAAAAAGAGATGTAACTTCTTCAGTTATTTCTGTCATATGTTTTTATTGAGCACTTTCTATGGTTAAGAATCCGTACACAGAGATACACAATATATAGATGTTGTCATTTGTTGGGAAGGGGAAGACAGACAAGTCAATAGTCTTTTTCTCTAAAGAATGACAAGGGGCACAAGTGAGAGAACACGTGAATTACTTTAAAAATGAGGTGTGAAAAACAAAAGTGAGGGATTTATGGTCATTTATACTTATTCATTTTTAATATTTTATTTCTGTAGTTACACAATAGGTGTACATATTTATGGGGTAAATGATATATTTTGATACAGGCATACAATGTGTAATAATCACATCAGGGTAAATAGGGTATCCATCACCTCAAGCGTTTATCCTTTCTTTGTGTTACAAACATTCAAGTTATAATTTTATAATTATTTTTAAATACACGATAAATTATTGTTGACTGTACTCACCCTGTTGTGCTATCTAATATTAGATCTTATCCATTATGTATAAATAAATTGTACACCCATTAATCATGTCCAATCCCCCAACCACTACTTTTCCCAGCCTCGGGTAACCTTATTCTACGCTCTATCTCCTTGAGTTCAAGTGTTTTAATTTTTAGCTCTCACAAATGAATGAGAACATGTGAAGTTTGTTTTTCTGTGCCTGGTTTATTTCACTTAACATAATGATACCCGGTTCTACCCATGTTGTTGCAAATGACAGGATCTCATTCTTTTCATGGCTGAATCATACTCCATTGTGTATAGGTACCACACTTGCTTTCTTTATTCATCTGTTAATGGAAACTTATGTTCCTTCCAAATCTTGGCTATTGAAAACACTGATGCAATAAACATGGGAATGCAGATATCCCTTCCATATACTGCTTTTCTTTCTTTTGGGTATATACCCAGCAGTGGGATAGTTGGATCATATGGTAGCTCTACTTTTAGTTTTTTGAGGAGCTTCCAAACTGTTCTCTGTAGTGGATGTACTAATTTACATTCCCACCAACAGTGTATGAGGGTTCCCTTTTTCTACATCTTTGCCAGCAAACTTAGTATGTTCTCACTAATTTGTGGGATCTGAAAATCAAAACAATTGAACTCACGGAGACAGAGAGCAGAACATATTTACCAAAGACTGCTAAGGGTAGGTGGGGGAAGGAGGGATGGTTAATGGGTACAAAAGTATAGACAGAATAAATAAGATCTAGTATTTGATAGGACAACAGGGTGATTATAGTCAATAATAATTTAATTGTATATTTTTAAATAACAGTATTATTGAATTGTTTGTAAGACAAAGGATACATGCTTGAGGGGAAGGATACCCCCATTCTTACATGATGTGATTGTTACACATTGCATGTCTGTATCAAAACATTTGATGCCCCATGAATATATATATACCTACTATGTACGCAAAAAAAATTAAAATAAAAAATTTTTTTAAAGATATTCAACATCACTGACCATCAGAGAAATGCATATCAAAACTGCAATGTGACAGCATCTCACCTGAGTTAAAATGCCTTTTATTCAAAGACAGGCAATAGCAAATGCTGATAAGGATATGGAGAAAGGGGAACGCATTACACTGTTAGTGGGAATGTAAATTAGTTCAGCCACTATGGAAAACAGTTTGGAGGTTCCTCAAAAACTAAAAATAGAAGTACTATAGGATCCGGCCATCCTGCTACTAGCTATATACCAAAAGTAAGGAAATCAAGATATTCAAGAGTTATCTGCATTCCAAGTCTATTGCAGCAATATCCATAGTAGCCAAGATTTGAAAGCAACCTAAATCTCCATCAACAGAATAAAGAAAATGTAGTACACATGCGCAATGAAATACTACTTAGCCATTAAAAATAAATGAGATTCAGTCATTCACAACAACACAGATGGAACTGGAGGACATTATGTTAAGTGAAATAAGCCAGGCACATAAAGACAGATTTTACATGTTCTCACTTATTTGTGGGAGCTAAAAATTAAAACACTTGAACTCATGGTAATATAAAATAGAATGATGGCTACTAGAGGCTGAGAAGAGTAGTAGTGGCAAGGGTAAGGGGTGGGGATTTTTAATGGGTTCAAAAATATAATTAGATAGAAGGCCGGGCACGGTGGCTCACTCCTGTAATCCCAGCACTTTGGGAGGCTGAGGCGGGTGAATCACGAGGTCAGGAGTTCGAGACCAGCCTGGCCAACATGGTGAAACCCTGTCTCTACTAAAAATACAAAAGTTAGCCAGGCGTGGTGGCATGCACCTGTAATCCCAGCTACTCTGGGAGGCCGAGGCAGGGAATTGCTTGATCCCAGGAGGCAGAAGTTGCAGCAAGCCAAGATTGTGCCACTACACTCCAGCCTGGGCTTCAGAGCGAGATTCTGTCTCAAAAAAAAAAAAAAAAAAAAAAAAAATATATATATATATATATATACATACTAGGTCTTATTCTATCTAATTTTATATATATATATATATATATATATATAATTAGAATGAATAAGACCTAGTATTTGGTAGCATAACAGAGTGACTACAGCCAACAATAATTTATTGTACTTTTAAAAATAACTAAAAGGGTATTAATAACTAAAGGGATTTTTTGTAACTCAAAAGAAAGGATAAATTCTTGAAGTGATGTATACTCCATTTACATTGATGTGATTATTATGCATTTCGTGCCTGTTTCAAAATAGCTCATGTACTCAATACATATATATATATATATATATATATATATATACCTACTATGTATGCAGAAAAATTAAAAATTAAACTTAAAAATAAATTAAAATGATAGAAATGTCTATTCATATACTTTACCAAATATTTAATTATTTGTCTTTTTACTTTTGAGTTGTAGGAGCTCTTCAATATATTTTCGATACAAGTTCTTTAGCAGACATATGACTTGCCAACATTTTCTCTCACTCTCTTACTCTCTTTTTACTTGCTTGATCATGTCCTTTGAACACAAAAGTTTTAAATTTTGATCATTTCCAGTCTACTTACTATTTTTTTTTTTTTTTTTGCCAGTTATGCCTTTGGTGTCACATCCAAGAAACCATTGCTTATCCCAAGGTCACAAAAATTTGCATTTGTTTTCTTCTAAGAATTGTATAGTTTTAGCTCCTTTCATTTAGGTTGTTGATCTATTTTTAGTTAAATTTTTTATATTGTGTGAAGTAGATGTCCAGTTTCATTATTTTGTATATGGATAGCCAGTTGTCCCAGGATGATTTTTTTGAGAAGACAAATCTTTCTCCCATTGGATTTTATTGGCACCAGTGTAAAAAATCACTTGACAATAAATGTGAGGGTTTATTTTTGACCACTCAGTTCTATCCATTGATCAATATGTCTATTCTTATAATAGCACCTCACTGTCTTTTTTTAAAAACAGCCTACCTCATGCTTTGAAGTACCTCACTGTCTTGATTACACCCTTTGTAGTGATGTATGCATCCTCCAATTTTGTTCCTCTTTTCAACATTGTTTTGGCTATTTGAGCACTCTGGCATTTGCATATGAATTTTAGAGTCACAATGTACTGCAAAAAAGGCAGTTGAGATTTTCATAGGGCTTGCGTTGTATCTGTATGTCAATTTGGGCAGTATTGTCATCTGAACAATATCAAGTCTTTTAATCCATAAACACAGGACGTCTTTTCATTTATTAAGGTCTTCTTTACTTTATTTCAACAATTTTATTTTACTTTATTTCTTCCTTAATTTATTTCAATGTTTTGTAGTTTGTAACTTTGTGCTTTTTTGTTAAACATATTTCTAAGCAGTTAATTCATTTTGATACCATTGTAAATGAATCTATTTTTAAATTTCATTTTAGGATTGTTCATTGTTAGTGTATAGAAATAAAATTTACTTTTGTATATTGATCTTGTATCTTTCTCAATTTTAACCACAGGCTCAATATAACCTGAGGTTGCATTCAACTCCATAGCTGGTGTGGGTTTGTAGGAATGTGTTTCGGTGTGCTCTGTATCTTCCTTTAAGAGTTGAAACCTTGGATTTACCCCCAGCCTTGAGGAATGCACATACTTATGAATTAATTCAACCTACAATACAATTGTCACATGTTGTCATAGTGATCTTTTGTCAAATGCAGTGCTAAACGTGCTCTTAACATTTTGAGCACCCATAGACAAAATTATTTTTATCTAGATTCATTCTTCACTGTTTTCAGTTTCTAATCCAAAATAAGTCCTTTTTTTGAGTCCAATCTCTTCTCATCAACTCTTTGATAATAAATTTTCTCCATGAATAACACTATTTTGGGGACTCTTACCACTCAATCTTCTAAAAATGTGGACTACACTACTTTCACTTTTTTACCACCCACTCTCTTCTCAATCTACTAGTGTCTGCTTTCTGTCCTCCACCAGTCCCCTGAAAATATGTGCTCATTCTTAGCCTAGAGCCCAGAAAAAAAGTCTTGGCTAAAGCAGAGATTTGAGAATTAATTACTCCCATAGTTTTAACTATCATTTCTATGATGATATCTTCTAAATCAGTATTTAGAGCTAAGGCCTTATTCCTAAGCTGCAGACCTATTTTATGTCTCCACCTACATACTGTATGTATCCATCCTTATCACACCCAGGTCCTTAAAAGAAAGTCAAAACCGTTGTCTTCTAAACTGTCCTTTTCTTATGCCCAGACATAGTGAATGGTATTACCAAACACCCAGTAATCCAAATCAAAGAAGTAACACTGTATTCTGGACACCCTTCTACACATTCTATCATACCTGTCAATTCTGTATGTTAAATATCTTTTTTCACCTCTATTACTAGTAAGTCATTACTACTAGGCCATGATCACATCTTGCCTTGACTATAACTGGTGTCTCTGTCTCCAATCTTGTCAACTGTTTCCTCCACTCCCATACATTTTGTACAAGGTAACCAGTGATATTTCTAAAATGCAGATCTGATCACAGCACTCTTCTTTTTAAAATCCCTCAATTCTCCTCTCTAACTGCCTACCACCTGCCACTGTCTACCATGACTTAGAAAATTCTTTGAAATAACAGATGCTGGCAAGGTTATAGAGAAAAGGGAACACTTATTCCACTGTTGGTGGAAGTGTAAATTATTTCAGCCATTGTGGAGAGCAGTATGGTTATTCCTCAAAGAGCTAAAAGCAGAACTACCATTTGACCTACCAGTCCCATCACTGGGTATATACCCAGAGGAATATAAATCATTCTACCATAAAGATACATGCACACAAATGTTCATTGTAGCACCATATACCATAGCAAAGACATAGAACCAACCTAAATTTCTACCAATGACAGATTGTGTAAAGAAAATGTGGCATATATACACCATGGAATACTATGCAGTCATAAAAAGATTGAAATTTGTCTTTGCAGGAACATGGATGGAGTTGAAAGCCATTCTTATTCTTAGCAAACTAATGCAGGAACAGAAAAATAAATATAACATGTTCTCACTTATAATAAATGATGATAACTAAATGATGATAACTTATGGACACAAAGAAGGGAGCAACAGATACTGAAGTCTAGTTAAGGGTGGAGGTTGGGGAGGATGGAGAGGAGCAGAAAAGATAACTATTGAGTGCTGGGTTTAGTACCTGGGTGATGAAGTAATCTGTACAACAAGCCATCATGACACAAGTTCACCTATGTAATGAACCTTCACATGTACCTCTGAAATAAAAGCTAAAAAAATAAAATAAAATCTAAAAAAAAAGTCTTTGACTAGACTGTGCCCTCTATGTTCTACATATGCTGAAACATGTATATACTGTGGGCCGCTCTTTAAATAAGGCACACTTGCACTCACTTTTATGGCTTTTCACAGACTCTTGCCATTACCTGGATTATCTATCTTCCTTCTTTGCCTGGGTAGCTCCTTCCTTAACATTTCCTGGGTTAGGTACATATGAATTCACATAGCACCCTGTGAGTAACCCTCTTACAATATTGATCACATTGTACTATCATCATTTTTTTTCTCCCCATTAGACTGTGAGTTTGAGCACTGTGATATAATCATATATTTTTTATCTCCAGCATTTTGTACAGTAACAGGAATCAATTAGGTACTCAATGTCTGTTGAATGAATGATATGGAATATATAGCACCATTATTCCCTGACATTTGCATATCTTAAAAGTACTTAACTCCCATTATATACACAACCACAACTTTCATTTAACTAAAACTGTTATAGTATTTCTAGCTTTGATTTTTCCACTTTTAGAGTGCAAGAGTAGAGTAGAGTGAGATTAAACACTTATGATTAAAAGTTCTATATGTGATTTTAAAAATACACATAAATGTTTTATTTCTAGTATATTATCTGTAATTCATTTACGAAATGTCATCTATAAGTAGTCAAACAATATATGTTTTTTGAGACTTTATTAGGTACTAGGCAGTCTGCTAAATACTAGGGATGAAGAAAAGAATATGACACAGTTTTTGCCCTTAAATAGCTCAAAAACTAATGGGGAATATGGATTTACATGTTTTTGTAATTCAATATAGTATGCACTATGGGGAGAGTGTATACGAGGTGCTGTGGAAGCAAGTGAACAAAGCAAATGACTGCTTGACTTCATCAGTGAAGTATTCTATGAAGACTCTGTTTTTTGATTTAAGCTTTGAAGAACAAGTATGAGTTTTTGAGGCATATAGGAGTACATGCCCAAGAAAAGTGAGGCCATAAAGGTAGAAAAAAGAACATGTACAAAATGTGGAAAGTATGAAATTGTAGGGAGTGTTTGAAGAACTCCAAGTACCTTGAAATGGTTAGAATACAGGACAATGGAGGGGAAGAGATGGTATGGAAATGAGGTTGGCAAAGAAGGCAGGGGGGAAACCAGGAAAGGCTATATGAGACATGCAAAAGAATACAGTTTTTATCCTGTAGGTTACTGAGCATGATTAAAAAGTTTTTAGTCATGGAAGTAACAAGATTCTGTTTATGTTTTGGGAAGGTCATGTTGGAGAATGAATGGTAAAAGTTGAGACAGGACAAAAATAGAAACGTATAGTCCACCTAAAAGGCTTTGGTAATAGACAAGGTAAAAAATGAAGGGTGGTTGAACTAAGTAGTAATAGAAATGGAGACAATTGATGAATTTAAGAAATATGAAGAGCAAAGAGGTGGGATGTGGTAATTGATACACCAAGAGAGGAAGAGGGAATACTCAAGGATCAAGTCCATGTTTCTGTCTTGCATAACTTGAGTGGGTGATGGTCTCTTTACTGAGACAGATTAGGTTGTCAGTGGATTACGCTGTTAAGTATTTATGGTAAATATACAGTTGAACCTTGAACAATGCAGATTTGAACTGTGCATTTCCACTTCCATACAGATTTTCTTGCACCTCTGCTATCTCTGAGACAGCAAGACCAACCCCTCCTCTTCCTCCTCCTCAGCCTAATCAACATGAAGGCAACAAGGATGAAGACCTTTATGATGATCCATTTCCATTTAATAAATAGTAAATACATTTTATCTTCCTTATGATTTTATTAATAACATATTTTCTCTAGCTTACTTTACTGTAAGAATACAATATATAATACATATAACATGGAATATGTGTTAATCAACTGTTTATGTTATCAGTAAGGTTTCTAGTCAACAGTAGGCTATTAGTAGTTAAGTTTTTGAGGAATCAAAAGTTATACACAGATTTTTGACTGCACATTGTGTCAGTGCTCCTAATCCCCACATTGTTCAAGGGTCAGCTGTAACTAGAAGAGAGAATTTTGAATGTCCTCATCACAAAGAAATGATCATTGTTACATCTGCATAGTGTGGGAACAAGGAAAAAAATGATAATTGTTTGAGATGATGGATAAGCTAAGTACTGTGATTTGATCATATACAGAGTATACATGTATCAAAATATCAAAATGTACCCGATAAATATGCACAATTATTATGTGTCAATTTAAAATGAAATAAAACTTTGAGAAAATAAATGTCAGATTGATTGAAATATTATGTGTGTAGAAGTATTGCCTTTTACAATACATGATATTACTCCACTGTATATGTAATGGACATTGTTACAACACTATTTGCTTCAGCTCTTTACCATAGTCACAATAGGACTGTGATAATAACATAATGTGGATAATTTTTTGTTTACCTTACAAGAATTGGCCTCATTATTTTATAGAATAGTAAATTTCCTTATCTTTTGAACGATTGACAGGATTGGCAACAACATAAGTAAAACTGCTAGCTGAATAAGTTCTATTTTATTAAGTAGAATAGTTGTTTCAACATATGGTATATCTTTTAGTGGGTATTATCTTTTTTACTTTATTTTTTATTTTATTTTGTATTTATTTATTATACTTTAAGTTCTGGAGTACATGTGCAGAAAGTGCAGGTTTGTTACATAGGTATACATGTGCCATGGTGATTTGCTGCATCCATCACCCTGTCATCTAATTAGGTATTTCTCCTAATAATATCCCTCTCCAATCCCCTGACCCCCTGCTATCCCTCCCCCTAGTCCCCTAACTCCTGACTGGCCCCGGTGTGTGATGTTCCCCTCCCTGTGTCCATGTGTTCTCATTGTTCAACACACTTAGTGGGTATTACCTAAGATATTCTGCCTTTGATGTTGATAGCATTTTGATAGCATGTTTGCCAGGAATTAATCTTAACACAGTTATTTTGCCTATTAGTGGAAGAAAGAAAGTGAGATTGAGTTCCTTGAAAAATAGGACCATAACCTTCAGCTGAGTTAGATGCCAAAGTGTGTGGATTAACCATCTGTAGATAATCATGAGATTCTAGCATTATTGCTACTGGTATTTTACTTTTATGTCAGATGGCTATGACTTTGCCTTATTCAAACAGGATAGATCCTATTGGATAAGGATATTATTTATTAGAATAAATTTTTAAATAAATTTTATTAGAGAAAAAACATTTTTGATGTACTAATTTTTATTTCTAGTTTTTCAAATTTTGTTTATCCTACATTATTTTGTCCTTAGCTTATTATAACAAATATAGGCAGTATGGGTCAAATGTAGCTGTGTTATAACCATAAATTCAAATAAATACATTTTGAAATAATTTTATTAAATATCAAACTCCAATAACTATAAAGGCTGAGACTGTACATTATAAAAGAATATGTAATGCTCAAATTTTTAAGCTTTTATATTTTTAAAAAGGAGCCTGGCAATCATATTTTTCAATTTAGTAATAGATTGATATGGGAATAAATTAGAACTCACTAGCAAAGAAATGATTAAAGAAGAGACAAGAAGTTTCTTTTTCTGTGCATTTACTTATTGAATGCTCCCATTAGCTGTTTTGACCATGCTGTATAGCTAAAAGTTGTCTCACACCAACTGTGAAATATCCATATTATAGCAATGAATACCAATTGAGTATCATATCTTGCCAAGTAATATTCATAGTCTTGTGTTACAGACGTCTTGCTATGCCTGATTCTGAAAACTCAATGTATGATTCAAGTGGATACTAGCATTAACTTCACAGAGAATTTTATCTGAGAGGGGGAGGTCTTAAAATAGTAGATTCACAAAGTGACTCCCTTTTGGAATGCCATGTAGCTGCTATGAAATCTTATGTTTATGTTTAAGCCTTTAACTGTGGGGAAACCCAAAACTGTTCCACACATACTCAGAATTCACCACGTTTCAATGCGGGAATGTGGATGGAGACTTTTTGATACAACCATATTGCCACATCAAAATTTTGTCTGCTTCAAACAGGGACCTTCTTTGCAACAAGTTTTTTGGGAGTCATGCTCACAGAACCAGAGATAGCCTGGCACAGTGGCACATACCTGTAGTCTCAGCTACTGGGGAGGGTGAGGTAGGAGGATCAATTAAGCCCAGGAGTTTGATTGTTGCTATGGTAACATAGTGAGGAAACCCATCTCTTAAAAAATCAAATAAGATAACCAGGGATAGAAGACAGTTTTAGGAGAACATTCCAGCAAATTGAACAAATAAAACTTCACAGTTTCTGTGTTTGGCATACATAACTAAAAATCTGCAGCATGAAAGAATTTAGTATAAGTTGATCACTTTAATGGCTAAATTACACTTCTGTATGGGTGAGTTAACTGTGTGATCAAAAATTTACTTTATTAACTGAAATACAAAATCCAAGATACTGTGGCCAATTTGGTAGCCACATATCAATGTAGATAATGCTTTGTCTTTAATTCAGTATGAGAACTAGAAGTAAGAAGGGAAAAGTAGCCCTGTTTACTAGATACTACTGCTCTTTACCATCATTAAATAATATTACTTGAGCATTCACAAAGTGCACAGCACTCATACAGAGTATGAAGAAATATCAAGATGAATGTATCCTGATTGTTAAGAAATTTGCAATCCACATAGAAAAGTAATGAAGATATTTTTTGCAAATATTTTAGATCTCTTTCTTCAAAAGTATGGTTTTATGTATGCAAGTAGTTATTTTATTTTATTATTTTTAGAGAGAGATGAAGTCTTGCTCTGTTGTTCAGACTGGAGTGGTGCAATCATAGCTCAGTATAGCCTCAGACCCCTGGGCTCAAGTGATCCTCCCACCTCACCCTCCCAAGTAGCTGGGACTACAGATATAAGCCACTGCGCCCAGGTGCAAACATTTTTGAGAAACCTGTCTCTGCATAAAATGGTTGCAGCTAATTGATATTATGATTATTTTTATCTAGAGATTTCCTTTTATAGGTTTAACTATTTTAATTCTCACCACAACATAACACACATACACACCATACACCTCTTCCCAACTTTTTTAACTCCCCACATATCTGCACATCTCAACTCACTCATAGATATCTAAAAGGACCCGTAAACCCATATTAGCTTGAAAGTTAGCAGTTAATTATTTTTATGGAAAGTTAAAAAAAAAAAAAACCCAGAGTAACATATTCCCTCTCAGCTAAAAATATATTTTTTGAATTTTCATTTGTATGCTATGGCCAAATATCTTTTTTATGTACAGCATTTCTTTACATGCAAGAAAGGTAAAAATAATTTGCAAAGAGATAATAAATGGTAGAATATGCTAAAAATGTACCTGAGAACTTTCACAGAGTCATGGTAATTTTTAGATGAACAAATTAGAAACTTTTTGACTTCTGTGCTAATTTGTTTCCTTTTTACAATTCTACAGTAGGGATGAGAGGCTTTCAGGAGAATTTAAAAGGTTTGGAACTTAAAAACACACACACACACACACACACACACAAAAGAGAAATTAATGACAATTCTTCTCAAACCACTCCTCCTCCAAAATTTTAAAAGGCAGGAACTCTTCCTAACTGATTTTAAGAGGCCAACATAACTCTGATACCAAACCAGACAGGGACACAACAATTACAACAACAACAAAACTCCAGGCCAATATTTCTGATGAACATCGATTCAAAAATCCTCAAGAAAACACTAACAAATGAAAACCACAACATATTAAACAGATAATACACTGTGATCAAATGGAATTTATCCCAGAAATGTGAGGATGGTTCTAAGATATGCCAATCAACAAATGTGATATATTACATCAACAGAATTAAGGACAAAACCCAAATGATCATCTCAATAGCTGCAGAAAGGCATTTGATAAAGATCAACGTCCTTTTATGATAAAAACTCTCAATAAATTGGTTATAGAAGGAAATTACCGCAACACAATAGTGGCCATTTATGATAAACACACTGCTTAGAATGGGGACAAACTGAAATCTTTTTTTCTAAGAACTGGAACAAGATGAGGATGTCCACTCTCACCACTCTTATTCTACATAATACTGGAAGTTTTAAGCAGAACAATTTTAGGCAAGAGAAAAAAAAATAAAGGGCGTCCAAATTGGAAAGCAGGAAGTCAAACTGTCCTTGTTTACAGATGATATGGTCTTATATACAGAGAAGCCTAAAGACTCCAGCAAAAAATGTTAGAATGAATAAAATAATACAGTAAAGTAGCAGTATACAAAGTCAAAACTCAAAAAATTATTAGTGTTTCTATACACAAACAATGAACTAGCTGAAAAAGAAATCAACTCAGTCCCATTTACAATAGCTACAAGAAATATTTAGGAATAAACCAAAACTATAAAACACTGATGAAAGAAACTGAAGAGCATACAAACAAATGGAAAAATAGCCCATGCCCATGGATGAAATTAATATTGTTTAACAATATCAATATTGTTTAAATGACTATGAACTAGCTGAAAAGAAATCAACTCAGTCCCATTTACAATAGCTACAAGAAATATTTAGGAATAAACCAAAACTATAAAACACTGATGAAAGAAACTGAAGAGCATACAAACAAATGGAAAAATAGCCCATGCCCATGGATGAAATTAATATTGTTTAACAATATCAATATTGTTTAAATGACCATACTACCCAAGGCAATCTATATAATCAAAGCAATCTATATGAAACTACATATGATAGAAAAAGGTGGAATAAGATGGCTGAATAGATACTTCCACTGATTACCCCCCCAACACCAGAACACCAAATTGAACAACTATCCACACAAAAAAAGCACCTTCATAACACCCAAAAATCAGGTGAGTAATCACACCTCCTGGTTTAACATCATATTAAGGAAAGAGGCACTGAAGAGGGTAAGAAGGACGATTCTCAATAACCTACACCACTCATCCAGGATTCCTGTAGCAGCTACCACATGTTGAGAGAGAAAACCTGTGTACTTGGGGGAAAGATACCACAATGATTGTGGGACTGCCTATTGGAATTTAGTGTTGCCATGGCACAGCAGAAGGCACCACAGTGCCCATGGAGAGAGCATTTAGACCTGCCCTAGTCAGAGGTGAATTGTACATCCCATCTACATGGAAGCCTGAATTCCATCAAGCCACACCACCATTGGCCAAAGTGCTCTGGGGACCTAACTAAACTTGAAAGGCAGTCTAGGCCAAAAGGTCTGCAATTCCTGGTCAAATACTGGTGCTGAGCTGGGCTCAGAGCCTTTGGACTTGGATTGCACAGGACCTAGTGAGACACCAGCTGGGGTAGCCAAGGGAGTGCTTGCAACACCCTTTCCCCAACACCAGGCAGCACAGTGCATAGGTCTGGGAGAGATTCCTTCCTTCTGCTTGAGGAGAGAACAGGGTAGAGCAAAGAGGACGTTAGCTTGCAACTTGGATACCAGCTCAGCCTGAGCAGATTAGGGTACCAGGCAGAGTCCTGAGGGGGACCCCATTCCAAGCCCCAGCTCTGAGATGACATTTCGGAACATGCCCTGGCCCAGAAGCAAAACTGCTGCCTTGAAGGAAAGGACCCAGTCCTGGTGGAATTTATCACCTGCTAAGTAAAGAATCCCTTTAACCAGCAGTGATAACCAGGTAGTACCCACGGTGGGCCTTGGGTGAGACTCAGAACATTATATAACAATATCACCGTGTACTCCATAAATATGTATAATTATTATGTGCCCAATTAAAATTTTTAAAATAAAAAATATCTTACTTTAAGAGGTATATGTTTCAAACGTACAAAAAAATCCAGAAAAATTTGCACATTATTTTAGTACTTCATACTAAAAAGAATTTGTGCCTTTCCCCATAATAATGTATTAGTTTTTATTACAGTTTTGGTATTTGAAACACTTTACCTTTAAATAGTTAAAACAGCCCTGAGAAACAGAGATGCCTCATATTCCAATCTTCTCTTCTTTTAGAGGTGAGAAAACTAATATAAAGAGCTGTGATTTGACTGTGAGCACTAGCCAAACCCATAGATGCATGCTCTTTCTGAGAGATAAGGACTTTGAAATAATTTGAGTATGATTTTGCAGATTACAGTCAGGTTTTGCTTTCAGAGTTAAAGGAGAGGAACTGGTGACTAATACTAGAAAAATCTGACTCCTACCCATACACACCCCACTGGCAAGTTGGATTTGAGTCTGCTCTGAGGTAGTCTGGAACGCTCCCAGAGATTTTGATCCATACTGAATCCCCAGCTCCTTTCAAAACAAAACTGAAATACTAGGTTAATCTGGGAACTGCCTCACATCTCTTGGAGTAGGTATCTTAAATTGCTCTAGACTTTAGATAATCCTCTGGTTCTCCTTAGACTGAATCAGAAATGGACTACTAAAAAGAACAAGAAGAAAGCAATTTCCGTGGACATTCACTTAGATGATTTTTTTCAATATTTGGTTCCAGGAGGGAAATGAATATACACACACACACACACACACACACACACACACACATATATATGGCTGTGTATATGAGTATGTATATGTCCTTTGTCACACACGTACATAAACACACACACATTACATTCAGCTGTTTTTAACTTATGTTTTTCAAGTTGAGCTTTTTTATCAAATGACACATTTTTCTCTTGTCAAATGATTTTTATAATCTTGGCCAGCACCAGTTCTCATCTTTTCACTTAGATTGTACTTAATGTCTCCTGAAGCAAAGAAGAGAAATTAAAATAAGGAAATTAACTATATGCTTCTTGAAAATACATGCCATTACATTTTTAAATGTTATAAAAAGTCAAAATCTGAAATGTGTGAGACAAGGTAGAATAGCTTAGTCATGAAACAAGACGGGAAAAATTGAATCAGGAGCTTATAAACAAGAAGCAACTGCTTTGCTGTTAACTTTGAGTCCAGTCTTAATTTTAAGCACATTCCACTCTGGCTCTGCCTACTCCAATATAATTGGAATACAATTTGTTTCAGGAATCAAATTTGCAATAAATGAAAATTACGTATAACTAACTTGATTTTCAGATGGAATATCCTTTGATAAATTACAGTCATTTGCCACATAAGGGAATTTCTGTCAGTGACAGATGGCGTGTATGATGCTGGTTCTATGAGATTATAACACAATATAAACAATATGTTTAGATACACAAATACTCACCATTGTGTTGGTTGCCTACAGTATTCAGTACGGTCACATACTGTGCATGTGTGTAGCCTAGGAACAACAGGCTATACTATATAACCTAGGTATGTAGTAGGCTATATCATCTAGGTTTGTGTAAGTATGCTCTATGATGTTCTCATAATAACACAAGTGCCTAATGGTGCATTCTCAGAACATGTCTCTATTGCCTGACTTCATATAGAAAGTGAACAGGGGAGGGAAATAATACTGAAGAGAATGGAAGAAGAAAAGACTTTTGAAGACAATGATATATGTGTGTGTGTATGTGTGTGTGTGTGTGTGTGTGTGTATTCCATATTTGCAATGTGCCTACTCTGTTCTAGCCTAGTATAGTGCTTTGAACATGCTAGAAGAGCTGACTATTTAAATCCCTTTTGACCTCCCTAAAGCATTTGACCCTGCTAACTTAAAGTTATTTATCCAGTGTTTTATAGTCTCTTATCTGTAAAATTCATCTCTATGAGTTTTGAGAATGTTGTGAGGATTAAATGGTAATGTATATAAAGTACCCAGCATACATCCTGACACATGAATATGCAAACTATGCTAGGTATTATTATTATATTTCTTTAAAAATTACTCAGGAGTCAGCTGTCGTTTAGTGGAAAGAAGATTGAACTTAGAGTTCAAAGACCTGGTTCTGTTGCTTAGTCCCATGGCCCTGTGTCAGTCTCTTTACCTGTCTTATCCTTGATTTCCTTGTTTGTAAAAATAGAGGTAGTAAGACAATGCAGGGCAGTGTTGAAAATTAAAACAGGAATCCTATGTTATAGATATCCTACATATAGGAAAATGCTTGGTATATGGTAGATGCTCAATATATGTTAGTTCTTCTCTACTCCATTACCTTATTCCTGTTACATCCCAGAGTACCTAGCTCACAGTAAAGGTTAATGAATATTGAATGAACAGTTGATTGAGAAAAGAAAAATAAAACATTAGAACTACTTGATGATTGTGATTCAATAGGTTCTGATTAAATAAATGAGTGAAAAGATCAAGATTACTGAACGATTTCACAGATGCTGATCACATGCTTCCAAACCCGGAGCTTAGTACACTATAATCCAAAGTGGAAAATAAGGAAACAGACACCAAAACTACTCTGATAATTTTTTAAAAATTACATAACAGACTACATGAATTATTTTCATTGGTTTTACTGAGGGAAATATTAAGATTAGCACTTGTCTCAAAGGGTTTAGTAAATCAAATATGTCAGATGTATTGTGCAAATTATTTTAAATGTGCAGAATGGTCTATATATGTTCTGTTCAATATAGTAGCCACCAGTCACATGTGGCTATTTACATCTAAATTTGAATTAATTAAAATAAAATGAAAATTCTAAAAATCTGTTCCTTAGTCATACTTGCCACATTTCAAGTCTACAATAGCACGTGTGTCTAGTGGGTAACATACTGTATAGCACAGATTTATAGAACATTTACATCATCACAGAAAGTTCTATTTGAAATCATTGGTCAAGTTTTAATCAATATAGTAGGTACAGGAGAATTATAAGGGCCAGAGAGCATCTCCTGAAGAGCCTGGAAGTAAAAGTTGAAATGTGGGACAAATGACCAAGAAGTGTTGCATTTTGTTATACATGATCACCACGTTAACTACGTTTCATAAAGATAGAATAGAGAGAACTATAGACCAGTAATTCTTGTTCTTCGTGGTGGGTGAGGCGGTAGATTAACAAAGATCAAATGCTTAAGAAAACACAACCTAAAAGGTAAAAACAATCATGATTTCTGTAAAGAAAAATTATGACTGACTAAATCAACTAGAGGTTTTTGTTTTTGTTTTGAGCATTTTGTGTGGGTTGAAGTGGTTATAACTCATTTAGACCTTCAAAAACTTTTGACAAAAGCCAGGCACAGTGGTGTACACTAGAGTTCCAGCTACTTGAGAGGCTGAGACAGGAGGACCAGTTGAACCCAGGAGTTCAAGTCCTGCCTGGGAAACATAGGGAGACTCTGTTTCAAAAACAAAAACAAAAACAAAACCTTTGACAAGTTTCCCTACTAAAGTTTAGAGAGAGCATCTGTCATTAAATAGATGTTCTCCAAAATTTCTTCCAGACTAATATTTGCTGTTGGCGTTCTTGGGAATGAAGTCAAATTGACGAGGATAATCTATGTAGGGATCTGCCAAGGCTGAGTGAGAGGAGAACTGAAACAGATAATCTTCTGTGAGCTAAATGTTATTTATTAGAAAATGTGCTTCAAAGGGTAACCTTGACATATGACACACTGAGAACACAGAGTTAAAGGATGGACAGAAAAAGCTCCTTTGATTCTTCAAATATGAAGGAAGCTTAAGGAAATTTACAATGTGATATGTTGAAAAGGATACAGAATCTTGCACTGGAATATTATAGAATCTTAGCTGACCTCTAGTCTGCTTTCCCATCTGAAAATCTTCCTTTTATCTCATCTTAATCTTCTGGAATGTTTCCAATTTTGAGGTTCTTTTTTTGTGTGTGTGTGAACCACCTCACTGGAACAATCCATTTAATTATTTATTGATCCACTTGCTAGAAACTAAATGCATTACATCAAGCTGAAATTTGCACCCCTGTAATCACCATTAGTTTTGGTTCTGCCTTTTGGAACTGTGCAAAATGAGTATAATCCCTCTTCCACATAAATATCCTATCTGTACTTTATGATACATATCATGTACAATATGTACAGAACGTTTTTCCTGCTCCTATTTCATTTAGAGTCTAGAAGGAAAGCAGACATTTAAAAAAATAACCACCCAATTAAGTATATAGTTGCAAAATGAGGTGTGTTACAAGAGAGAAACATCTTCCTACCAGAGTGTAGAACAAAAGAACCTGACCTAGACTTGTCCATTGTTTCATGGATTTTTGTCATAGCCTGGATATCAGGAATAATGATGTTTGTTGGTCTTCCCACACATTCCAGTAAAGGACTGGGGAACTGAGAGGTCTGCAACAAATGTTTATTTTAAAATAACCTTTTAAGTTTGATATAATTTGACCTATAAAAAAGTTGCAAAAATAGTACAGTGAGTTCTCCTGTTACTTTAACTCAGTTTCTCCTAGTGCTTATATCTTACGTAACCATAGTACATTACCAAAACCAGGAAAATAGCAAAGGCACAATATTAACTAAACTCTAGATCTTATGTGAATTTCAACAGTTTTTCCACTAATATCATTTTCCTGGTCTAGGATCTAATTCAGAACCCCACATTGTACTTATCTTTCCTTAGTTTCTTCAACTCCGTTTATAGACACCCAGTCTTTCTTTGTTTTTCATGACCTTGACACACTTGATTAATGCTAGTGAGTTATTTTGTAGAATGTCCCTTGAGTTTGTCTGATGCTTTCTTATGATTACATTAAGGCCACTCATTTTTGGCAAGAAAACCACAGAAGTGATCTGCCCTTCATAATGCATCATATCGGGGATTAAATGATGTTGATATGTTTTATTACTAGTAATGTTAACCTTGGTTTACATAGTTAAGGTGGTGTCTGACAGATTTTTTTTTAAAACACAGTTTTATTTATTCCATTATTAAAATCAAAACACTGAAAAATTTCTGAATGAGTACTAATTTAAACAGTGAAACTTTTTTCCCACTTCTATCCCCCAACCACTCAGTTCCCAGTCTCTGACCACCTAAACAGCAATCAATGTTATGATTGCTTGTGTAGAATTTCTTTATGTAAATGTAAGCAAATATGTACATATATTCTAATTTCCTTTCATACAGAAAAGGAAACATACTATACACACTCTTTTGCATGTTGTTTTGTTCACTTAGCATATCTTGGAGAACTTTTCAGATCAGTACAGAGATAACTTTCTTCTTCTTTTGTAAAGTTCCATGGCATTCCATTGTATAGATGTACGATAGATTTATTTAACTAGGCTCTCTTAGTAGGCATTTGTCTTGTTTCCAATCCTTTTCTGTTGCAGTTTATACTGCAATGAAAGTTGTGTAAATACATCAGTTTGTACCTATGGAAATATATCCTACAGGATAGACTACCAGAAGTGATATGGCTGAGTCCAATGATAAATGCATTTGTAATTGCCTAACTGCTTTTCCACCAGCCATTTTCTTTGCAGCCTCACCAACAGAATATATTATCAAGCTTTCATATCTTTACCAAAATGGTAGGCAAAAATGGTACCTCAGTGTAATTATAGTCACATTTCTCTTATTATGAGGGAAGTTAAATGTCTTTTTGTATGTTTAAGATCCATTTGAGTTTCCTTTTCAGTAACTGTTCATCTAATTTGTCCCTTTAAAAAGTAAGTTGTTGATCCTTACTTCAAGATTTTGAAGGTATCTTTTTATATTAAGGAAAATTTGCTCTTTGTAATATTTATCCTGGGTATCTTCTGTTTGCTGCTTTAGATGTAATCTCCATCTTTACTTTCCCTGCTCTCTGCCCTCAGGATGCTGATCCGTATAATTATCAATGGGCTCCCTTGGCCTCTGGCTTCTGATTGAGTTTGGTCAATAGGAAGTACTGTCAGGAGATACGAGAGAGGGAGGAGAGTGAGACTGAAGTATTTATTCCTCAAGTTCCTTCTTTAACGGGTTGCCTTGCGAGATGACCGCCTCCCTTGACTAAAGTTGTCTTCTCCATACAATTATTTCCTCCCAGGTTCCAGGAATCATTCCCTCTACTAATCCTTTCAAGCCTAGGGGTGTCAAAAGCCTTAATATTTCTAGATCTGGGGTATTATATTATTCTTGTGGTTCCTTTAGTTAATCTGTCAACCCTTTATTAAATTGTCCTTTAATTAATCTGTCTTCCTGTGCCATCTGTTTCTTCTTGGGATCTGGTTAATACCATATGAGTTGCAAATGTTTTATTACAGTTTCCTCATGTCTTTTTTTCATTGTGATTTGACAGTTTGGAAGTGTTTTGTTTTGTTTCCAATGTGGTAAAATTTTTAGTCATTTTTATGGTTGCTGTATTTTAAGTTGTAATTGGAAAGTACTTTCCCACTCCAATGTTATAAAAGATTTCTCTCCTATTTTCTTCTAGGAGTTATATGGTTTCAATTCTTTATTAGGTAAATATTTGATTCATTTTGAATTACTCTGGTGTATAGACTAAGGCAGGGGGGTCTAAAACATGAGCATGCATTCAAGTAACCTAGGTAACTTTTTCTTTTTTTTTTAGATGGAGTCTCCCTCTGTCGCCAGGCTGGTGTGCAGTTACACAGTCTCAGCTCACTGAAATCTCCGCCTCCCGGGTTCAAGTGATTCTCCTGCCTCAACATCTGAAGTAGCTGAGACTACAGGCATACACCAATATGCCCAGCTAATTTTTGCATTTTTAGTAGAGACCGGGTTTCACCATGTTGGCCAGGATGGTCTCGATATCTTGACCTCGTGATCCGCCTGCCTCAGCCACCCGAAGTGTTGGGATTACAGGCTGAGCCACCGTCCCCAGCCGAGAACTTTTTAAAACAGATTGCTGGGGTGTGTCCTAGAGGTTCTAATTCACTAAGTCCAAAGAGGGGCCCAACAAATTCCATTACTAACAAGTTCCCTGGTTGATGCTGATGCACTAGTCTGAACCACAGTGAAAATCATTTCTGTAAGGCATAGGTCCAATATTGATTTTTTCTAGATGACTTCCTGGTTGTCACAACACTAATTAATCCAACTCTCCTTCACATCTGCATTATATTAAATTCTGATGTCTAGTCAATGCCTAGATTTTTTTTTCTGCTTTGCTGGATTGTCTATTAATGCCTCATTACCATATAGGTTTTGCTATTAAAGCTTTATAATATATTTTAATATCTGATAAGACTAGTATCTCCTCATTGTCTTTTTCAGTTTCATTCTCTATTTATTTTTCATATAAAATTTAGAGTCAGTTCATCTAGTTAAAACAAATATTACAAATCTATTACATTTTTATTGGAATCATGGGAATGTTATTAGTTAAGTGAGGGAAAATTCACACCATTTGATTTTGATTTTGATTTTGATTGTCCATGAAAGTGGTATGTCTTTCCCCATCTGTTCAGTATTCTCTTAGGTGTCTAGTGTTTAAAAATTTTATCCACTGGGCACAGTGGCTCATGCCTTTAATCCCAGAACTTTGGGAAGATGAGGTGGGGCAGATCACCTGAGGTCAGGAGTTCAAGACCAGCCTGTCCAATACAGTGAAATCCCATCTCTACTAAAAGTACAAAAATTAGCCAGGTATGGTGGTGGGCACCTGTAGGCCCAGCTACTCAGGAGGCTGAGACAGGAAGATAGCTTGAACCCAGGAAGAGGAGGTTGCAGTGAGCCAAGATTGTGTCATTGCACTCCAGCCTGGGCAACAAAAGTGAGGCTCCATCTGAAAAAAAAGTTTTATTCATACAGGTCTTATACGTTTATTATTAAGTGTATCCTTAGGTATTTGGTCTTTCTTATTGCTATTATAAATTGAATACTTTCTTTTATTTTTTCTAAAACCATTATTTGTACACATGGAAACTACTGATTCTGTATATACCTCTTGGTTTTTCCATATACATGATTTTTCTTTTTCTTTTTCTTTTTATTATTTATTTATTTATTTTTTAAATAATTTATTTATTTTACTTTAGGTGCATACTATATCTGGCATTTCTCACTATGTTATCCTTCCCCACCCTCCCCTCCCTCCCCACCCCCCCATTGTCTCTCCCCTACCCTCCCCCAACTGTCCCCTGGGTGTGACGCTCCTCTCCCCTGAGTCCACCTGTTCTCATTGTTCAACACCCACCTATGAGTGAAAACATACGATGCTTGGCTTTCTGTTCTTGGGTCAGTTTGCTGAGAATGATGGTTTCCAGATTCATCCAAGTCCCTACAAAGGACATGAACTCATCATTTTTTATGGCTGTGTAGTATTCCATGGTGTATATGTACCACATTTTCTTTGTCCAGTCTATCATTGATGGGCATTTGGGTTGGTTCCAGGTCTTTGCTATTGTACACAGTGCTGCAATGAACATACGTGTGCATGTGTCTTTATAGTAGAACAATTTATAGTTCTTTGGGTATATACCCAATAGTGGGATTGCTGAGTAAAATGGAATTTCTATTTCTAGATCCTTGAGAAATTGCCACACTATCTTCCGCAATGGTTGATCTAATTTACACTCCCACCAACTGTGTAAGAGTATTCCTATTTCTCCACATCCTCTCCAGCATCTGTTGTCTCCTGACTTTTTAATGATTGCTGTTCTAACTGGCGTGAGATGATATGTCAGTGTGGTTTTGATTTGCATTTCTCTAATGACCAGTGATGCTGAGCATTTTTTCATCTGTTTGTTGGCCTCATATATGTCCTCTTTTGAAAGTGTCTGTTCATATCCTTCGCCCACTTTTGAATGGGGTTGTTTGTTTTTTTCTTGTATATCTGTTTTAGTTCTTTGTAGATTCTGGATATTAGCCCTTTGTCAGATGGGTAGATTGCAAAAATTTTTTTGCCAGTCTGTGTCTTTTGACTGGGGCATTTAGGCCATTTACTTTCAATGTTAATATTGTTATGTGTGAACTTGATCCTGACATTTTGTTACTGGCTGGTTTTCTTTCTCATTAGTTGACTCATTTTCTTCATTGCAATTTTGGTCTTTGCCAACTGGTTTGCTTTTGCAGTGACTGGTAGTTGTTCCTTTCCATGCTTAGTGTTTCTTTCAGGAGCTCTTGTAGGGCAGGTCTGGTGGTGACAAAAATCTCTCAATAATTGCTTGTCCGTAAAGGATTTTATTTCTCCTTCACTTATGAAGCTTAGTTTGGCTGGATATGAGATTCTGAGTTGAAAGTTCTTTTCTTTAAGGATGTTGAATATTGGCCCCACTCTCTTCTGGCTTGTAGAGTTTCTGCTAAGAGATCTGCTGTGAGTCTGATTGGCTTCCCTCTGTGGGTGACCTGACCTTTCTCTCTGGCTGTCCTTAGCATTTTTCCTTCATTTCGACCCTGGTGAATCTGACAATCATGTGCCTTGGGGTTGCTCTTCTTGAGGAATATCTTTGTGGAGTTCTCTGTATTTCTTGAATTTGAAATTTGGACTGCCTTACTAGGCTTGGGAAGTTCTCCTGGATAATATCCTGGAGTGTGTTTTTCAGCTTGGATTCATTCTCCCCGTCATATTCAGGTACACAGATCAAGCGTAGATTAGGTTTTTTCACATAATCCCATATTTCTTGGAGGCTTTGTTTGTTTCTTTTCACTCTTTTTTCTCTTGTATTGCCTTCTCTTTTTACTTCATTGAGTTGATCTTCAATCTCTGATATCCTTTCTTATGCTTGATGGATTTGGCTATTAAAACTTGTGTTTGCTTCACGTAGCTCTCGTGCTGTGTTCTTCAACTCCATCAAGTCGTTTATATTCTTCTCTATGCTGGTTATTCTAGTTAGCATTTCGTCTAACCTTTTTTCAAGGTTTTTGGTTTCTTTGCATTGAGTTAGAACATGTTCCTTTAGCTCTGAGAAGTTTGTTATTATCCACCTTCTGAATCCTGTTTCCGTCAATTCTTCACACTCCTTCTTAGTCAAGTTGTGATCCTGTGTTGTTGAGGAGTTGTGATCCTTTGAAGGAGAAGAGGTGTTCTGGTCTTTGGTAGTTTCACCTTTTTAGCACTGGTTTTTTCCCATCTTTGTGGATTTACCTGGCTGTGGTGTCAGAAAGCTGCTTGATGAGGTTGCTTTGTCTGCCTGTGGGGGTGCTACTGGTTTTCTAGGGACTCCTTGAGGTTACTAGGGAAGCTTCCTGTGTCTTTTGTTTATGCTGGGAGATTAGGCCCGCCTCTTCCACTGACCTGTAGGCACTGCTGGGTTGTCGAGAATGCCATCCCGTTGCTACGTAGTCTTCCTGTGTTTTTTGTTAAAACATGTAGCCCAGTCCCACCCCTCTAGTGGTGGGTTGTGCCCTCCTCCACTGGGCTGGATCATTCAGGGTTCCTCTCAGACTGTGGCACTGGCTACGCAACCCACTAGAGTCAGAGCTTCAGCCCTCTGGGGTTTGTAGGGGAGGTTAGTGACCCGCCTAGCCGCACTGGCAGTCTCCCTCTTTCAGCTTTCTCTCTCTCTGGTCATGGGGTAGGGGCCGCCCAGCTGCTCCCACTTACAGTTCCCTCTCTCTCCAGGTGCGGGGAGGGGCGATAGCTCAGTCTACAGACTCTTATTCAACTCCACACTTGTAATTCCCAGCGCTTGACTGGCAAAGATCCCCCTGTTCTGTGTATTGCTGAGGCTTTGGGGGAAGCGCTGTATCTGGACCAGAGCGCCAGAGGTGGAGCCTCCCACTCGCCGGTCAGATGCACTTCTGGGTGAAGCAGCACCCCTCCCCGCCTTGGTCTGCCCTGAATGGGTTTTGCTCACCCTCGGATCAGACCCTTTGAAATGCACCTGGTACCGCAGTTGGAGCTAGGAGATCTCTGGGTTTCTGCATCTCTTTCCCTGGGTGTTGTGTACTGGAGTTGTGTCTAATCTGCCATCTTGGATCCTCTCCATATACATGATTTTTCTACCCTAAGTAATGATACCTTTAACTCCTCCTTTCTAATTTTTTTAACTTAAATTTATTTATTTTCTCTAATTATATTTTCCAGTACCTCAAATACTTGTTAGATAATAGTGATGATAATAGACATTCTTGTCTTGGTCTTTAGAAGGATTACATCTGTTTCTTATGACTGATGCTGACTTTTGGGTTGGGAAAGACATGTTTAAAATATGTCAAGGGAGCATCCACTTATTTTTATTTTTTATAGAGTGTCTTTTTCCATGAATGGTCATTAGTTTTTGTCAAATGCCTTCTTAGAATACTTGGAGATGATCATCTTATTTTTTCCTTATTTGTTAGTATAATTAATTATATTATATAGCCTTGCATTCCCAAATAATCCTACTAAGTCATGAAGGGTTACTTTTTAATGTGATGTTAGATTCTGTTTCTTAATATTTTATTCAAAAATTTAGCATATATATTCATAAAAGAGATTGGTATATGGTTTTCCTCTTTAAAATATAATATTTTCCAGGTTTTGGCATTGATGTTATACTCATTTCATTAAAAATTCGGAAGTTTCCTTGATTTTTATGCTCTGAAACAGTTTAAATGTCATTAGTATTCCTCAGTGAAATAGCTGGGCCTATTGCTGTGTAGGTACATGCAACTATCTTTATTAGCTCCAACCAAATCTATCTGCTTAAATGTTTTATCTTTTCAGAGGATAGTTATATTTTCTTAAAAAATTATGATTTTTAATGTATTTTTTAGAGTTGAGCAAACTTTCTTGTGACACTTTTGATTTTTGTTTCCGAAGTTATTTTTCTCCTTATCAGTTTCTTGCTTGAGGAAAGCAAATACTTTTTCATTTGCATTTTGAAAACTATGGAAAAACTTCAATAAGGGAGAAAAAGATCTGTAGTCTCTCACACAAAGAAAAATGTGGTCCATATTTTGGTAAATTTATTTCTTTAATTTATGTATACATTAGAAAAAAGATTAGTTCTGATCCTTCAACATCTACAGTTTCATATTTTCCTATTTTTTACTTGATGGAGTCTTGTTTTAAAATGCCTTTAGTATAATGCAAATCACTTAAAATTTTATGAAAATCAGCATAATCTGATACTGCTTGTACAGCCCAGTAATAATTGCCCTGGGTCCATAAGCGCAGGTTTTATTCTTTCGAGTTTTCACAGAAGAGGATCCTGGTCAAAGACATGGAAAATATGAACAATGATATAAAAGTTAATCACTGTCATCACCATCTACTGTTAGAAATGGAGAATTTCATCTAGTGACTTTTCCTCATGGTATGGATATTTGTTTCTAAAACCATATTTAAAAAATAATTCTAGAAAACTTGGGAGCATCATAATATTAACAAACATGGCAAGAAAAATCAGAATAAAATTTAAGAAACTTTAGGACTTTAGTCAAACTGTAGCATTCTTTCTCTTGGCTTTTCTTTTTAATATAGATGCTCATCATACAGAGGTACAAAACTGGTCTAATCTTATGGTTCCCAAACCAGCTAATAACTCTGTAACCAGGTTGGTTTGTTTGTTTTTGTTTGCTTTGTAACTAGGATTTTTACTTTTCCTATTATCTATGATACCCTACAATCTAGGCAGTATATTAATAGTAGTTTAACACAAGGTAGTGGTTGAAAGTTGTATTTTAATTATCTGTTTTTTAAATTGTTCATCCATGTATTTTTGTACTTATTATTGCATAAGATGTGCCTATATGAGCCCTAAGTTAAGACAGTTTGTCAAACAGGCATAGGGAATAGAAGAAAAGATGAAAGAATGGTAGAACATTTCAGGTATACAATAAAGGAAAGCACTTCCTTTACCTCTGGACTGGTATTCATACCATTTGAACTCTCTTAGCATCACATTGCCCTCATTCTAAACAGTTTTCACAGTAACAATTTCACATTTATTTGTATGAATATGTCATGTATGGTCTTTTTTTTCCTTTTTGATGGAGTATTGCTCTGTTGGCCAGGCTGGATGGAGTGCAGTGGTGCCATTTTGGCTTACTGCAACCTCTGCCTCCCTGGTTCAAGTTATTCTCCTGCCTCAGCTTCCCAAGTAGCTGGGACTACAGGCATGTGGCACCATGCCCGACTAATTTTTTGTATTTTTAGTAGAGAAGGGTTTCGCCATGTTAGCCAGGGTGGTCTCAATCTCCTGACCTCGTGATGCGTTGGCCTCGGCCTCCCAAAGTGTTGGGATTACAGGCGTGAGCCACTGTACCCAGCCAAGTCATCTTTTTTACTAGACTAGAAGCACTATGACAGCAAAACTGTTTGTGTTATTTGACATTACATCTCCAGTATCAAATAGAGTGTCTAACATGTAGTAGGTACTCAATAAACATTTTAAATAAATGTCTACGTAAATGAATGCTATGGTTAAACACTTTACAGACATTCCATACATACATGCATATATCCTCTTTATGTAAATATCCACACCTATACTTCCTTTTCTCCCAGTAAAACTTTCAGAGGATTTGAAGGAAAGGAGATATAAGATAATTGGTTGATAATTTCCCTTTCTTGCTTTCTAATGTCTTAGTGAAGAATTCAGGCAATTGTGGCCACAGCGATCTCTTCAAAAGGAGTGTGAGTGATATAATTTCAGGTGGAAACAAATTATGTATTGAATTATATCTCCTGTCAGCCTGCCATGGTGCTACTAGAAGTTGTCATTAGTAGAACAGTTTCTTTAACTTGGCATTGTCTTTAAATCATTCTTACAATCTAGACATTAATGCTCACAAACACACGAGAGAGGATTTGTTCACCTAATGCAATCCTCTTTTGAGCAGAGTACGCAGAAATACTTACAAGGGGCTTTACCCTTCATTTCATAAGCTAGAGAATGCTAGCTACAGCCTCATATAGTGAATGATTTGTTGCTATATATAGTTCCCACAAGGTGGGTAGGTTTTGTCCCCATTTTTTAGAAACTAGACAAAGAGTAATGTCTTTTCTAATGACCCACTCAATTCAGAAGTATTTAGCAAGGACAAAGTTCTTGAATGTGAGAAAAACTATATCTTCTCTTTCAGGCTGAGTGTATTTACACTCTTATGTGTACAGGAAAAGAAAGCTAGATTTTCTTGTCATAATTTGAACAGAAACAGAAAGGGGGAGATTTTTCTAAACATGAAAACATTTGAATGATATTGCAGATTGCAATTATGTATTCATTAACTGTACTTCAGTAACATAATTGAAATATACAAGAAAATACAGTTCTTAATGTGTTGATGCTATTACAAAAATAAATATTCACAGTTAAGCTTTAATATTCCCATGGATTCAATCTTATGAGATTCAGAAAGTGAACAACAAACAATAAAAGCAATGTTTAGTTCTAACTAGATCACTAGTGCACCTAAAACAGACTTTGGCCTTGTGATCCTAATACAGGCATGAGAATAAGTTTACCCTGATTTATGCCAGTTCTCATATTTGCTCTCTTGTAGTCAGTGGCTGGCATTTATAGCTTATGACCATATGCTTCTATCAGTATTTCTTACTTTTAAATTACCAGTTACACAATATTTTCTTGACTCTACAGGTCCCCTTTCTGGTGATCAGATCATCCAGATATGACGCACATGATGTTTTACGAAAATTTATTCACATGGTAAAATAAAACTCATGAGAGTATTTGTTCATTCATGCATTAATTCATGTGTTCAAGCATTTATATAATTTCTATTGCTTGTCCCATGCTTATACCAGACAATGTTAATAAGTGGATCAAAAATATCAAATTCACAAATGGTCCATTGTCTAGACCTCTAACAAAAGATCTAATTTCTTTCCTTTTGTCTTATATATCATTTCTTCATTAAAGACTACTATTGTTTTAAGTCAGAAATTTATCCATTTCCTCTAAATTTTCTAGCTTGTGTACATAGATGTGTTCATAATATTCTCTGATGGTTATTTGTATATCTGTGGGGTCAGTGGTAATATCCCATTTGTCATTTCCAACTATGTTTTTTTTAATTTTCATATTATTATTATTATTTCAGTAGTTTTGGGGGAACAAATGGTGTTGGTTAATGTATAAGTTATTTAGTGGGGATTTCTGAGATTTTGGTGCACCATTACCTGAGCAAATGTACACTGTACCCAATGTGTAGTCTTTATCCCTCATCACCCCACCCTTCTCTCTGAGTCCCCAGAGTTCATTATATCATCCTTATGCTTTCGTGTCCTCACAGCTTAGCTGTGGCTTATAAGTGAGAACATGTGATGTTTGGTTTTCTATTCTTGAGTTACTTCACATAAAATAATGGTCTCCAATTCTGCCCAGGTAGCTGAGAATGCCATTATTTTGTTCCTTTTTATGCCTGAGTAGTATTCCATGATATATGTATATATACACACACATATGTATACCACTTATATATATACAAACACATATATACCATGTGTACGTATATACACACACATATATATACCATATTTTCTTTATTCACTCACTGGTTGATGGTCACTTAGACTGGTTCCATATTTTTGCAATTGTGAGTTGTGCTGGTATAAACATGCATGTGCAGGTATCTTTTTCATATAATGACTTCTTTTCCTCTGGGTAGATACCCAGCCGTGGGGATTGCTGGATCAAACTGTAGTTCTACTTTTAGTTCTTTAGCAGAGTCTCCATACTGTTTTCCATAATGGTTGTACTAGTTTACATTCCCACCAGCAGTGTAAAAGTGTTCCCTTTCACCACATCCACACCATTTATTATTTTTTGGATTTTTAATTTATGGCCCTACTTGTAGGAGTAAGGTGGTATCACATTATGGTTTTAATTTGTATTTTTCTGTAATTAGTGATGTTGGGCACTTTTTATATATTCATGGGCCATTTGTATATCTTCTTTTGAGAACTGTCTATTCATGTTCTTAGCTCATTTTTGATGGGATTATTTGAATTTTTTCTTAATGATTTGTTTGAGTTCCTTGTAGATTCTGGATATTAGTCCTTTATTGGATGCATAGTTTGTGAAAATTTTCTCCACTCTGTGGGTTTTCTGTTTACTCTGCTGATTATTTCTCTTGCTGTGCAGAAGCTTTCTAGTTTAATTAAGTCCCAGCTATTTATATTTTATTGTTGTTGCATGTACTTTTGTGTTCTTGGTCATTAATTCTTTGCCTAAGCCAATGTCCAGAGAGGTTTTTTTTTTTTTTTTTTTTTTTTTTTTGGTGTTATCTTCTAGAATATTTGTGGTTTTGGATCTTAGATTTAAGTCTGATCCGTCTTGAGTTGATTTTTTAATAAGGTGAGAGAAGGACCCTAGTTTCAGTTTTCTATATGTGGTTTGCCAATTATTCCAGCACCATTTATTATATAGGGTGTCCTTTCTCCACTTTTTGTTTTTGTATGTCTTGTTGAAGATAAGTTAGCTCTAAGTATTTGGCTTTATTTTCTGGTTTTCTATTCTGTTCCATTGATCCACCTGCCTACTATTATGCCAGTACTGTGCTGCTTTGCTAACTATAGGCTGGTAGTATAGTTTGAACTCAGGTAATGGATGCCTCTAGATTTGTCCTTTTTGCTTATTCTTGCTTTGGCTATGAGGGCTCTTTTTTGGTTTCATAAGAATTTTAGGATTATTTTTTCAAGAGGGGATAGCACCATATCAAGAGATTATTCCGTGGGACAAAATAATCTGAAAAGCAGCCATTGAGTTTCAGATCTTTCCCATTTGAAACAGTCTATGCAAATGAGAAGAAACCAGAGAAGTGATTCCGGTAATATGACAAAAGAAGGTCCTATAACACCCTCCCTGGTAAAATACCAATAACCTCTAAGGACTCATCCAAAAAGCTCCTAGATCTGATAAATGAATTCAGTAAAGTTCAAGGATACAAAATCAGTATACACAAATCAGTAGACTGCTACGTACCAACAGTGACCAAGCTGATAAGCAAATGAAGAACTCAACTCCCTTTAAAACAGCTGGAAAAATAAATACTTAGGAATATACCTAGCCAAGGAGGGGTATGGGGAAAGATTTCTGCAAAGAAAACTACAAAACACTGCTCAAAGAAATCATAGATAACACAAACAAATGGAAACACATTCCACACTCATGTATGAGTAGAATCAATATTGTGAAAATGACCATACTACCAAAAGCAATCTATTAATAAATTCAATGCAAAATACCATCACCTTTCTTCACAGAACCAGAAAAAAAAATTCTAAAATTCATATGGAATCTAGCTGTGTTTATTTGGATCTTCTGTCTTGATGTTCTTTAATAATCTAGCTAGTGGCCTATATATTTTATTTTATTTTATTTTTTTTCAAGAAATCAGCTCCTGAACTTGTTGATCTTTTGAATGGTTTTCTTGTCTCAGTCTCCTTCAGTTCACCTCTGGTTTTGGTTATTTCCTGTTTTCTGCTAGCTTTGGAGTTGGTTTGCTCCTGGTTCTCTTTTTCATGGTGATGTTAGGTTTTCAACTTGAAATTTTCTAACTTTTTGTTGTAAGCATTTTAGTGATAATTTCTATCTTAACACTGCCTTAGCTGTATCTCAGAGATTTTGGTTTGGTGTATCTTTGTTCTCATTAGTTTCAAATAACTTTTTGATTTTTGCCTTAATTTCATTATTGACCCAAAAGTCATTTAGGTGGAGGTTATTCAATTTCCACATAACTGTATAGGTTCAAGTGATTTTTATTAGTCTCGATTTCTAATTTTGTCATGCTTTGGTTTGAGAGAGTGGTTGGTATCATATCGGTTCTTTTACATTTGCTGAGGATTGTTTTATGTCCAATGGTGTGGTCAATTTTTGAGAATGTGACATGTGCAATAAGAAAAATATATATTCTGTTAGTTTTGGGTAGAGAGTCTCTAAGAACTTGCTTTATGAACCTGGATGCTCCTGTGCTGGCTGCATATATATTTAGGATAGTTAGGTCTTCTTGTTGAATTGAATCTTTTACTGTTATGTAGTGCGCTTCTTTATCAGTTTTTATCTCTGTTGGTTTAAAATCTGTTTTGTCTGAAATTAGGATTGCAGCCTCGGCTTTTTACTGTTTTTTTTTTGCTTTTTTTTTTTTAATTTGTTTAGTAGATTTTTTCCATTGTTTTATTTTGAGCCTGTGTGTGTCATTGCAGGTGAGATGGGTTTCTTGAAGAATGGCATGCCATTGGGTCTTGCTTCTTTATTGAGCTTGCCACTTTGTGCCTTTTAAATAAGGGCATTTAGCCCATTTGCTTTGAAGGTTAGTATTGATATATGTGGATTTGATCCTGCCATCATGATGTTAGATGTTATTAGGCAGATTTGTTTGTGTGCTTCCTTTATAGTGTCACTGGTTTGTGTATTTCAGTGTGGTTTTGTAGTGGCTGGTAATGGTCTTCCCTTTCCATATTTACTGCTTCCCTCAGGAGCTCTTGTAAGGAAGGTCTGGTGGTGACAGATTTCCTTGGTATTTGCTTATCTGAAAAGTTCTTATTTTTCCTTTGCTTATTAAGCTTAGTTGGCCATATATGAGATTCTTAGTTGTTATTACTTTTCTTTAAGAATGTTGAATATTGGCCCCCAATCTCTTCTGGTTTGTAGGGTTTCTGCTAGGAGGTCTACTGTTAGTCTGATGGACTTCCCTTTGTAGGTGGCCTGACCTTTCTCTCTAGCTGCCTTTAACATTTTTTCTTTCATTGAAACATTAGAGAAGCTGATGATTGTGTGTCTTGGGTATATCTTGTGAAGTACCTTACTGGGGTTCTCTGCATTTCCTGAATTTCAATGTTAGTCTCTCTTGCTAGGTTGAGGAAGTTCTCATGGATGACATCCTGAAATGTGTTTTCCAAGTTGCTCCCATTCTTGCCATCTTTCAGGGACATCAATGAGTCATAAATTTGATTGCTTTACATAATCTCATATTTCTCAGAGGTTTTATTTTTTCCTTTTCATTCTTTTTCTCTATTCTTGCTGACTGTCTTATTTCAGAAAGCTGGTCTTCAGGGGTCTGGAATTCTTTCTTCAGCTTGGTCGTTCTGCTATTCTACTTGAGATTGCATTATGACATCCTTGTAGTGTGTTTTTCAGCTCTATCAGGTCAGTTACATTCATTCTATACCAGTTATTTTTTCTGTCAGCTCCTGTATCATTTTATTGTGATCCTTAGTTCTTTGGATTGGGTTTCAATGTACTTCTGCACCTCGATGATCTTTGTTCATATCCATATTCTGAATTCTATTTCTGTAATTTCAGCCATCTCATCCCAGGTCAGAATGTAACCGGGTGGACAGGAGTAGGTTGCAGGGGTGTCCCAAAAGGCGCTCACTGTTCCCCGATCAGATGTGTTTCTTCCATGTCTTGGTGTGGAGGCAGGCCTCTAGCAGCTGCATTCAGTTGTGTTCATGGTGGTGTTACCATGGGGGCTAATATTTTTTAAAGCAAAATGTTGTACTATTGAAAAAAATCATAAAATATGTTATTTCTACCTTGCTTATTTCCAATACACTTTAGATCAGCGATCCCCAACCTCTTTGGCACCAGGCACCAGTTTCCTGGAAGACAATATTTCTGCATATGGGGGGGTGGGGCAGACAGGTGGGGATGGTTTCGGGATGAAGATGTTCCACCTTAGATCATCAGGCATTAGATTCTCAAAAGGAGTGTGCAACCTCAATCCCTCCTATGTGCAGTTCAAAATAGGGTTTGCATGCCTATGAGAATCTAACGCTGCCTCTGATCTGACAGGAGGAGGAGACTAGGCATTAATGCCCCTTCAGTATAGGTCCATGGCCTGAAGGATGGGGACCCCTGCTGTGTAGAACTGGTTGTCTAAAAATACTCATTCCATGAATTACATAAGTGATATGACATAGTGATTTAACCATGCAAAAATGCACAGCCATAAAGTTGTGGCTAATCATGTACTTATAGGGTGAAGTTAATCTTGTACTTATCCAGTGATATTGCATATTGAAGTTATAGTGGTCTAGAGATTATCACAATTTGCACAGTGTTGTCTGTTGTGGATTGCTCTGATAATATTTAACTATTTGAAGATGGTATGAACAACTTCAAATGAGAAATTATTTAAGTTATGAGAATACTCTCAGGTATATAAAGGATATTTAAATAATAAGATATGAGTTTCATATTATTATCTAGGAAGAATTATTTCCTGGATTTAAAAACTTGATAATTTAAAGCTTAGCTTGTCTCCCTCTACTTTCAATTTATTCCATTTGAAAATATAATAAAGTCAACAATTTGATAAGTTTGTGATTATCACTGCCACAGTTAGAAAATCTGATTATTAGTCAGTGTTCTTCCTTTTCAGTGAGCACTTATCCATATTGGTTGCTTATCTATGTCTTGGTCTTTTTTTATTTATGCTCATCAATCCATACCAGTATTTATTTCTATACTCTTAGAATATGCCCATTAGCTGGATTTCTAGGAAATGTAGTTTTTATTCCCCTAACATAATTGTTGTGTATTTTCACCAGGTGAAAGTAATTCAAGCATGTTATATCCTATGTAAAGGGCTGAACTATAAAAGGTTTGTTTTAAAGGTAGATTTTTTTTTTTTATTTTCAAAGCCTGCTTTATTTTTATCCATTAAAAACTTTGGAGACTTACTGAATGCCAGTAAAAACTGGGCATACTGGTTCCCACACCTGTAATCCTTTTTTAAAAATATATTTATGATGGGAACAATAACCAAAAATAACAAACAAAGGCAATGGTGAATTCTTCTCACATGACTAAACTATTCAGCACCCCTTTCTGTCAAAGATTTACAGAATATATTGGAGTTTCCAATTATATGCTCATGCTAGAATTTTAACAACTTTGAAAGCTATAAGCTACTCTGTGCTAAATGTAAAAGTGGAGGTGGGGATGGTCTGGAGAAGAGATAGCAAATATGTAGTCTAACCTCTACCCACTGAAATATAATTGCTAAATCAATAAGAAAAAGTTTACATAGACAATTCAAGAATGAATTCAATCTCTGCTTATTAGTTCCTGGTTGTGTGTGTGAGCTAGCTGAATTAAAAAAAAAATAATGATGAATTTGCATGAAAAAGCATTAATTCTGTGGAAACTTCATGTGAGCCTTAGCTTTCGAGAAGTCATTACTTGCAAAAGTCAATATTTTAAATGTACATTCAAAGCAAATTTCATCTAGACACATTTCTAAATAGTTTAAGTTGGTTTGAAAGTCTCTTAGCTTTCTGGGAAACAATCTGAAAGAGAAGAATATGTAGATTGGGGCAGGTATGGTAGTTCACTTGTGGCTTTCCTAGACCAGGAAAGTTTAGGAAATGGTTAAGGCATTGAATAAAAAGTATTCGTAAGTATTCATATTTAACAAGAACTATAGCAGAGATTTAGCCATAGGAAGTTTAAGACGGGGAAAGGGAAAGTAACATTTATTGAAAATAGCCTAAGTGATGGGCATTATACTTGGCTTTCCGCATGAATTTATCCCACAATTCGAGCTTGTATAGCATTAAGTAAAAAAAGAAATTATTATAGAGGAGAAAATATGAGAATGTCAACTCGGAGATTTGAAAAATAGGTGGGTGACAGAAGTAACTAGGGAGACTAAGAAATAGTGAATCCTTAGAAAAAGAAAGGTGCCTCCTACCTGCACGGTTCTCTCACTTTTAGGATTTATCTACAAAATAATTGGGATAAACAGATGACCAAAGTTATTTGACAGTTCTAGAGTTTAGCCTTTTGGAGACATCAACAATATTTATAGTAGGGTATTCACCTAGAGTACTTTAACCTTCTTTTTAAAAATACTATAGATTATAACAAACCCTTCATACTATATTTTGTTTCAATATTTAATTTTTTTGGCTTCAACTACAAAGCATCTTGCCTTTCTCCTTGATTCATCAACCCTTTAACTTAACCTTTTTATGAGTTTCAGCGTGTAACTGGCCTTGATGTTATTAAGACAGTGCCATATTAGAAACATATGTAGTATTACTTCTTTAATCATAGAGATCATAATTGGGCATATTCTAGGACTTAGTATGCCATAACAAAAAGCTGATTTTATGGTGTTTTACATATTATTTGTTCGATTTAAAACAATAAAAGCATTGCTGTCATTTTTGATACTTGTGACCTAATATGACACACATACCCCTTTTACTCTTTATTCAGAGCTGCTCCTAAAGTACAATGAAATGAATTGAAGAGATTCCTACAAGTCTCTGTTAGAGAATCTGTGCTAGTAGGAACATTAGATGAGAAGAGATTTACATTTTATATATATATATACACACACATATATATACACACACACACGCAGTATATATATGTGTGTGTTATATATATATATATATATACACACACATGGTTCAAATCCTTGTACTATTACCCATATCTTTCTGACTCTCTTTTAGGGACTTCTTTTCCTCTTTGATATGTTTTAACTTTCCACAAGGCTGCCTTAGATACGTGTTTCAACTTGAAGTTACCTGGAAACAAATGGTGGGGAGAAATAGTAGGCAGAACTCCCAGTGTAAATGCCCCAGGCCTGGCCTGTACTCTACTGATCATCAATCTGTACTCTACCTATCATCAATAATACCATATTTGTGCAATTTGATCTTCTAGTAACATTTCATTTTGTTGTCTCTGACTACTTATTTGATCTCCCAAGGTCTTTTTGGTGTCTCCAAGGCATTTCAATTATGGTGGCTTCTGTAAACTTAGTTTATCTGGAAAATAAGTTTTAGTGTTTACCTGGCCTTGAGCTGGTTGAGGAGGCCTCTTCAGTATCAAAATCATATGCAGAATTCTTGCTGAGGTTGGAGTCCTGAAGAACATCTCTGTTTTCTGGCACATTAAAAAAAACAACAACAACATAGGATAGAGCATTTGCTTAATTGGTTATAAATCATTTTTTCGATAAACTGTTTTTGTGACAATACAGAGTGAATGCTCCCATGCTGAAACTGTACCCAAGAGAAAGCAATAAGAATGGTGACCTTTTTCAATCCATATTCAAGGTGCTTTACTTAAGACTGTCTGATTTATCCAACATTTTACTATAAAAACGCTCAAACATACAAGCAATGTTGAAATAATTTTACAGTTAATGCCCATATATCTACTAACTCAATTATACTATTAACATTTTAATATACTTGCTTTAACATATATCTGTCCATCTATTCATTCATCTATTCATTAATACACCTTACTTTTTGAAACACTAGAGAGTAAATTGCAGAGATCAGTATATTTAACAAAAATATTACATTATTTTATTTAAATATTTACAAAAACCCTGCAAGATAAGTATTTTTAACTTCATTTTGTAGATAAGAAACCTGACTCTAAGAAATTGTAAGAAAGTTCCCCTAGGCCACATAGTCAGAAATTTATGGCGCAGGGAATTAGTCTCACTCTGTCTGGCACCATGGCCCGATATTTTTTTTCACTACACTAAAGAATCACCCAGAGTATATTTAAAGTTACTTTGTCAATTCGCAAATCAGGAAATGGCAGAGAGGGGATAAAAAAGAGCTCAAACTAAACTGCATTTTAATTGGAATAAAATACAGCAGCTTAATTATTTACCCAAAAAGCAGGTAAATAACCCCAAGTGTGATTTATAATAAATCTGTTTTGCCTTTGTTTCTCAATATAATTTTTCATTAATTATTTCATTTGAATCTCAAAAGTACAGGGAAGTAGGATATGTATTACCCCCTCTCCCCTACTTCTAAAGTAGGAAATAGGGGCTAAGTGACCACCTCATAATTATACTCAATTAGAGGAAGAGAAAGATTAGAATACAAATCCAGTGTTCTAGAAAACTTTGGAGTAGGAAAGCTATGGAGAATAGTTTAAAAGTGACATATTTACAGGTGTGATTTCTAATCATAATGATTATTTAACATCTCAGGGAGTTTCCAACCTGTGTCAAATAGTGATATGAAATTCTCCATGGTAATTTAAATTTAAAAAAATTAATGTTTAGCATTGATTTTATGCCTATATATACCTGTATACCACATGATGCTTTAAATGATACAGATTTATGGTGCAAAGCTTAGGATTTTGAAATGACAAAAAGGTTGGAGAGTTTATCTCACTCCACCCAGAGACAAATATCTCTGACTGTTCAAATTGCTGATCTGATTATGATTTACAAGCCTGTTCTTAGGAGTGTGAAGCTCACAGTAGCCACTTCCAATTTAATGTAATATTTCAACTACCTTTATACTGCATAGAGGGTAACATTATCTTGTCACTGGGTATGATAATTTAATGTAGATGCTAATTCGAATTTATTGATATAAAATTGATGAGATTTTACTATACTGTTGTTTACCCCTCTTTCAGAGACAGCGAAAAGTGTAAAGGGTACAGTTTTCTTTTAAACAAATAAATGAAGGGAATATAGCAGGGCTTTACAGCTTTCTAAGCACTATTTTATCTCATTAGATTCCATTAGCATAGCCTGGAGTTAAGAGTTTAGGCCTGGTGGCCAGACCGCCTGGGTTCAGAGTTAGCCCTGTAACCTTGGCTAAGTTATTTGATCTCTTTGTGGCTCAGTAATCTCATGAGGACTTTATACAGTGGTGAGGATTAAATGAGTTGATAGGTGTGAAACATTTATAATTCAGCCTGACACACATAATAAACTCTCAATAAACGATTGCTGCTTCCAGTATCATTTCACCATCTCTGTGAGGTGAGTAGATCTGATTATAACCATTTCTATATTATAGATTAGGAACATGAAGCCCAATAAGGTGAAGAGATTTACCCAAGACAGACTCAGATTAGAGAAAGTCTATAGGATTCCTCTTTCCATTTATCTTGCATTGTTGCTAGGATTAGGGAGTGAGTGGGAGGTAATAGTATAACCCTCCCACCAACATACACTATTAGGACAGTATATGTGGATGCACACAAATACTGCCCCTTAATGGGAAGGAAAGCAGTGAAGTAGGACAGTTATTTTGTAAATTACACTTGGCTTCTGTCTGGGGAAGGGGCTTTCCAGTTTTTACTTTATCCAAATCCTGAACAAAACATGTCTGGTTTGGCAGTGTTCATCTGACTTTTGTTAGAATTTAATTACAATGTTGATGAATATGAAAGAGAACATACCACCTGTATGTAATATGCATAATAAATTATATTCATTATTTCTGGATTCATTTGCTGATCTCACAAGGGATTTGCCATCATTCTCAGGGTATTTAGAAATTTCTTACTGGTGGTCAGCTGTATTCTTTGACTTCTTTTCACAGTAGTGAATAGACTGGATTGTTACACCAACTATTAAAGCTAATCCTATTCCAGGCAATGCTGCTTCTAAAATCAGATCCAGAGTACTCCAGAGTTGGTCACATTTGGCCCCATGTACCAATAATTTTTTCACTGACTTCTGAAATTTGGACATCTACATAGAGAGAAATAGAAAAAGCTCACAAATTAGGAAAAAACAAATGGTCTCCCTTGAATGAATCAAACATTTCATTGTTACTCATCCATGACAATGCTCTTTAAGGCCTTCAAGAGATTTATGTTGTCTCATTTTCCATTTGAGCAAACACTCTAAAGCCTACAGGTTTGAATATATTGAGTTAGCATGCAGAAGGCTGTCGAGATTTCCCAATCGTTAGGTAATGAAGATGTGACACGTATAATAAAAAATAATAATAAGGCTCATCCACAATGGCTGTCTCAAGTCTGTTTTGAAAAGTATCAGCATTTTACCCACGGTTTATCCCTGTATTCACTTTGGCTACACTAGTTCTATCAGTGCTGTGAAGAGGTCGAAGCGGCCTAGGATCCCAGTTCTGTACCTGCAAGTCTGAGTGTTTCCCCACACCTACTCCTACAGCAATAAATGTAGGTTAACAGACTAACTTGGCCACTCTATAGCAAATGCAAGAAGAAACATGAGAAGGTGACAAAAGACTGCCAGCAAAATCTGCCCGCCCCCATCTTTCCCATGATTCCAGATTTTCCTCCTCTGTTTTATAGAAATAAATGACTCATATTTGAACTTCTAGTGTTTTTATAAAGCCTTGAGACCCTGCCAAATAATGTGAATGTGGTTCTCTGATGCATACACTGAAAAGTGAGATGGAATACATCACATAGAAATATCAATGCATTTATGGAGAGGGAGAATACGACTTTCCCCAATTCCCCAATGGGAGTGACTACTGGCAAGGGTTGTTCATATAGTATCTTTAAAGAGTGCTTCACTGTCTCCTGCAGAATTGTTATCAGGTTACCCAGTTGAACAGTAAATGTCAGATCTTAAGTAAGGTACTCCTGGTTTGTGTTATTCCAATATACGGTAGTCCCCACTTATTCACAGGCGACACATTCCAGGACGCCAGTGGATGCCTAAAATTGCAAATAGTACTGAACCCTATATGCACTATGATTTTTCCTATACATGCATACCTATGATAAACTCTATTTATTTTTTTAATTTTTAATTTTTTGGGGCTCATAATAGGTATATATATTTATAGGATACATGAGCTATTCTGATACAGGCATGCAATGCATAATCATTACATCAAGATAAATGGGGTATCCATCACCTCAAGCATTTATCCTTCCTTTGTGTTACCAATAATCTAATTATATTCTGAATTATTTTTAAATGGACAATAAACCATCGTTGGCTATAGTCACCCTGTTATTTTATAAATTGGACACAGTAAGAAACTAACAAAATTAAAAATTAAACTAACAAAACTTAAAAATGGTAAAATAGGGCAATTATAAGAATATACATAATAAAAATTTTGTGAATGTGGTCTCTTACAAAATACCTTGTAATGTATGTAGTATTTTCAGATCACCTCTTCACTCCCAATGTGCACTAATTTAGGCAGATAGATGAAACAGTCACCCTACTAGTAGGACACTAGGGGTAGCAGGTACTTCAGCTGCATCTCTCTCTCTCTTTTCTTTTTTTTAGTCAGGGCCTAGCTCCTAGCTCCGTCACTCAGGCTGGATTGCAATGGTGCCATCACGGCCTATGCAGCATCTACCTCCCAGACTCAAGTGATCCTCCCACCTCAGCCCCCCAAGTACCTGGGATTATAGGTATGCACCACCATGCTTGGCTCCTTTATTATTATTATTTTATATTTTGTAGAAACTGGATCTCACTATGTTGCCCAGGCTGGTCTTGAACTTCTGGGCTCAGGGAGATCCTCCCATCTCAGCCTCCTGAGTAGGTGGGGATTACAGGCACATGCCACTTCACCCAGACAGCCCCAACTCTTAATGATGTTTTGATAATTCCAAGAATGCTGTGGAGAGTCATTTTGCCCAGGATATGGCTGCAGTATCCCCTCCCCAGCTGAACTAAGAAAAAGTTTTCTAGAGTCTGAAACTCAGTAGGAACTTTTCTTACACGTCAACTCACAGGACCTATAAACATGCACAGAAACTGCAATTCCAAGAAAAGAACTATTTTAACCCTCCACCAGCCTAACGCAGAGATTCCATAGAGTGAGATTTCAGATTGTCTGAATCCCAGGTCTCTGAGTACCTGAGTATGTTTGGGGTTGGAGGTGATAGGCAAGAAGGGGAAATTTCCTTGATGAGATTAGGTCCACAGAAACCAAAAGGAAGCTGTTTGCCCTTTTGTAGAGCGTATTTTCTCCTAATGTAAAATATGACACACTGATTCTACTGCATAAACGTATTGCTAAAAAGAATGAAAGGGTAACATCAGAAAACGTAATGCAGTTTTTAGGTAAAAACATAGTAGCGTACTTTAAAAGTTTCACTCAGAGGTTTAAATGTGGAAACAACTTCAATGGGCCAAACCCTCCACTGAACATCCAGCTATCCAACATTACAAATGCGCCCACCAGAAGTAGTAGGTCAAATGGTGCTGTTTAGAGAAATTTAAGTCACATCTGTTTTCAATAGCCAATATTTAGAAAAAAAGTTGTACTTCTTGGCTTAACAGACAGATTTTATGCTGTTTCATAGACAGGTATGATTATATTATTTATTTCTTTGGCCATATCTTTCCTTTTACAGGGATTCACATGGTTTTTATTATATCAAGTAAGTACACATTTGTATTGAACACATTGCAGACTGAAAATTTTCTGAAAAATAAAGTACAACCTTTAGATATTCTAAGAAACAGAGTATTAAATATAAGTAGTCTGAAACAGTTACTAATATTGACACAAGTAAAAATTTTAGTTACTGGTCAACAGAATTTTTCATATGTATCTCAGAGATGAGAGACAAACATGGTATCTTTAAGAGAAAATAATTGTCTCTTCTAAAAATAATTACCTTTTAAAAAACAGATACTTTCAGGTTTGTGAATTTTAAACAACAGAACCTTTGCTTGTATTACTGTCTAGTTCCTTAGACTTAGATACTATGACTTAGATACTTTGATGTCCTATCTAATTAAAGCATATTTATTTATTTATGTCTTTAACCTATAGAAATAAAGCAATTTAAATTTTTCTTACATTGTTCACAATGTACAGTCAGAAAACACCAAGAGATGAATAGAATTCAAGTCAGTATAAACATGCATTCCACTATCATGAGAGTGAGACAGAAGGCAGTCCTTACAATTACATTTAAAGACTGCTGCAATTATGAGAGGCAATCATCAGAGACAGAGGTTGTGACTGGCTTATATAGGAGACATGGGAGCATGGATTTTGAACTTTTTCCTTACAGTATGTATAAATTACTAGTTAACTTTTTGGTTGTACACTTGTCAGTTCCCCATATCTATACTTCCTGTATATGGAACATGCATGAGTTGTGTATGAGTTGTTTACTGCTTCAGTTTAGTCATAGCTATTTATTATTTCCAAGAACTATTTGTTCATCTTTGTACTAACATTCATAATGTTTCATTATTTACCAAAGTAAAACCTTTGCTTGAAACATATTGCTACTAATGCATTTTCCAACCCTGCTCATAACCAGAGATCTCTCACCTTACAGCCACCAGGAATGCTGAACAATCATCTGAGGACATCACTGGGTATCATTGGCAAGGAGAAGAGATGAAGAAAAGATAAGAAAAAGAAATGAAAGTGCAAGAGAGCAGAAGAGAGAAACAAAAGTAAGGAGAGTTTTCAGGAGGAGAAAATAAAGAGGAGACAGAGAAGGAAGTGTCAGGCAAGGAAGCAAACACAGATGATAATCCAGTTGGGATACCAGGCTTTCATTAAGATAATCTCTCTCTTTTTCTCCTCAGATCCACATTTGTCAGGATGCCAGTTCACCTAACCATATCTGTCATATATTTTCCATCTAAGTCACCTTGACAAGCTATCATTAAGCTGGTAGCCCCTGTGTGTCTCAAAATCCACTCTTTGCCCCACCTGATGGCAAATATATTTATTTTTATGTAAGTAAGTATTTTCTGCTGGAATTTATCTATTATTGTACTTTATTCACCATTTTTCCTTCTTGCCACTAACAAAATTGCAGTATCATGACAGTTTCAGGTTGAACCTTTATGCCACTTGTTAACACAGTTAATTTTTTATCTACCCAGCTTACCTTGACCTGGTATAATTTGTTTGCTCTAACAACTCTACTTCAATTTTAAAAAAAAATGATCTCCTTGTTTTATAATACCATAGCCATAAAGCATGTACTTAATATTATTAGGCTGGTGCAAAAGTAATCATGGTTTTTGCTATAATTTTTAATGGCAAAAACAGCAATTACTTTTGCACGAAACAGAATATTAGTAAAATATTATGAAAATGTACATGCACATTTTTTAACAACAGGCATTTTTATTTGTTTTTAATATGGTAAGAGATAAGTAGTTATTTGAGTATTTAGTAAGAAATAAGATACAAAGGGTTATAAATCACAGAGTCTAACTCTTAAAGCTCTACGTGAATTCCCTCTACAAAATTCCATTGATTTTTGACAGGAGGTGGAGTATCTCGATTCAGAATTTATACATTATTATGGTAATTATTATTATTATTATTGTAAACTGATACACTCTGCTTAAATCTTTTGGTGATATGTGTTTCAGACCTTCTGGAAACAACCATCTTACAGCTCTGTCAGAAATATCCTTCTTTCTATTAAACCAAATTCTATCTTCCTGAAACTTCCAGCCAATATGAAGCAAATTCACTGTGACACACTTAGAAAGTCCTACCATATGGCGAGACTTTGGAAATACAGTAGCTCAAGAATATCAGACTGACAAGCCGTAGGATGACAACATTTCAGCTTACACATCCAATATACTGTGGGTGTAGTTAATATTGACTTTCTTCATCTACATCCTTTCTAAGACATTAAGGTTAGCCGTAAATTATCTATGTGAAGCACATAATGGTGGTTACATATCAACAACATATTGCCCGATAAACACCTTTTTTTCCCCCAACAAAGGCTGAGAGTGTTAATTATTGTTATCTCAGTCTGTCTTGCAGCTAGGAGTGGCCACATGGCACAATTCTAGCCAATGAGACATAAGGGGAAGTTTACTGGGGTTTCTCAGATAGTTTCTTCCCTGAAAAAGGAAAGGGCAGCCTTCCCTTGCACACCCCTTTCTTCCTGCTTCACATCATGGAATGGCTGGGCAGTTGTCTTGCAACCATGAGAAGAATTATCCTAACACACTGGATGTTCCAGAGAGGAAAGATGAGGAAAAATAGTGTCCTTGATAACCTCAATGAACTAATGAATCAATCCTGGGACTGCCTAACCTAAGACTTCTTGTTATGTGAGATTTATTAATAAATCTTTGCTGTTTAAAATATATTTAGTTGGGTGTTCTCTTATTTTGCAGCCAAAAGTATTCGAACTGACAAACCATGTTAATAAAAGGGACAATAATATGGATCAACCAAAATGCCTTTGAAAAAAAATTCTAGAGATATAATGTAAATATTCTGTATTCTACATATTGGGAACGGGACTTAGCAACCTGTTAATCTGGTGCATGAAACAGGACACAATTAAACCCAAGAAGGTTAATAATGGATTCTAAATTTTGAATTGATTGTATAATGGGGAATTCAGTGTGGACTGCAATTAAACTGTAATCAGAAATAATAGATAAGTGTACTTAAATAATTCATTAAAACTAATCTTATAATAACAAGAGTACATCTAGATGAACTAGGATATATTTGTCTGATCTACATATGGCCAAACATATTTCAAAAGGAGAAAAAAATTACCTCAATTCTACTACTTGCTTAACTGTGTGGACTTGGAAAGTTACCTAATCTCTCTGTGCTTCAGTTTGCTCTTTTGAAAATAGAAATTATCATAGTAATACCAGCCTCCTAGGGTTGTTATGGGGATTAGACAAGAAAAACGCTTACCTGGCACATAGTAAGTGCTCAATAAGTGTGACTGCTATTATTATTTATTATTTTATGACATAAAAGTAGTTCAAATAAAAACTCAGAACAAAATGTGGTCATTTTAGGTGAGCAGGACATGATAAAATTTTAGCTTTCATCCTTGAATGAGTTGGAAAAAATAATCATGCAAGAAATGTGTAGATTGTTAATGGAAGCAGAGGTTAATTTAAAAGTATTAGATTGGTGCAAAAGTAATTGCAGTTTTTGGCAATTTTTTTAATGGCAAAAATTGCAATTACTTTTGCACCAATCTTATAGTTTAGATTCAAGTTCAAAAACAAAAAAAATGAATAGTAGTTACCTTTAGGAGGTTAATGACTGAGAGTTGGCAAGAACGGGACACTGGAGTGCTAATAATGTTCTGGCTCTTGATCTAGGTGCTAGTTACATGGGCTTGCTCACTGTGTGAAGATTTATCCAACTGTGCATTTATGACTTGTATACTTTTCTGAATATAATACTTTAGTAAAACATTTTTAAAAGGGGGGTTGCGGTGCTCATAGAAACAATGTAAATCTACTGTAAAATAAAGTCAGATTCTTTACCTTGAAAAAGGCATATTTCTACTTTAACTGTTTATAAACAAAGACAAATTCATAAATAATGAGCCATAAGAAAATGAGACTAATCTGAGGGGTCTTTCTGAGATTTATGAAGATTCGTAAAGACACCGTAATGAGGAACTAGCTTGTGTTCCTCTCTTCAGAGACCGAACTAAGCTCAGTGAACCTTGACATTATCATCAGGGCCTTAAATGAATTCTTGCTCAGAAAAGGAAAAGACTTATGGTGGGATTAAGTTATATAGACTCCTGAGCCCAAGACTTTGGGTTTATATCTCTTGGTTCCCCCTATTTACTAGCTGTGTATTTCAATTTCTCCATCTATAAAATGAGAATAACAGAGCGTGTATGTCTGTGGGTTACTATGATAATAAGATGAGCCATATATATACATATATATATATATATATATATATATATACACACTCATCTCTTTATCACAATAACCCAATGAGTTTGTGTATAAATATGTACCCAATTTATGTATATGATATATGTATTTATCACTGTGCTGAGGGACTCTGGTAGGATTAAGGCTCCATCCTGGCCTCCAAACTGTGATTGATCAAAGTGAAAGGTTGGTTATGATGGTGGTCAGCAAATGGCTAGAAAATTCTGCATGGAACAGTAGAAACAAAATTCACATGAATCAGGCAAACCAAAGATCATTTCAATATTGTACCGAAGGGAATAATAGTAAAAAAGTAACAATAATATTTTTAGTGCTAATAATAACTTGTACATTTGCTCTCATCTCATCTCCTCTTGCCTTCTTAAGGACTTTGCTCCAGAAATTCTTCCTTTCTCTCCTGTATTACGAAATTTCAGCTTTCCATTGGATCATGCCCAGCAACAAATTGCTATGATTCCCTTAATCTCCAAAACAAACAAACAAAATCTTTGCCCCATATCTTCCTTCAGCTATTTTTTTTTCTACTGCCATTCACAGCAAAGCTCTTCAAAAGAAATGCTGTTTCCAATATTTCTTCCCTATTCTATCTTGATTCCACTTCAGTCAAACTTTTTTCTTACCAAATCAGCTCCCTGTTATGCAGAGAAATCAAAGTTCAGATTAACTTAGTTGGAGCAAAAACCACTGGAGTCAATAACTGGCAGGAACACTTAAATCAATGGTTAATTGACAAGCTTCTATAAGCTGAGAATGGACCAGCTTGAGAGTTAAAAAAAAAAAGAAAAAAACTTCCTGAGTCATAATTCTTAGGGGGACACTCACATTTTCAATACCTTACTACAACATCAACAGGGCTGCAGTATAATAATAGTGAATCACAACTGTGAGAGTGGCAAGACTCAGACTTTATTTAAGGAGTCTCCAGGAAACTCCCAACAAGGGAGACAAAACCAAGGTCAAGGTCACTAGGGAAATTATAGCCGTTGGCACCACAACTACAGCAAACACTTGAGCACCTAACTCTAGCCAGATAAACATAAAACCTCACACTCGTTTGATCTGATACCTCATGTAAAAAATTACAAAGCAGGCTAAAAGGCAGGAAAAATACAGTCTGAAGAGACAAAGCACCAGAACCAGACTCAAATGTGGCAGAGATTTTGGACCTTCCAGACTGGAAATTTAAAATATGCATGATTAATGCACTAAAAATTTTAATGAAAAAAGTGGACAATATAAAAAGGAATAGATAAGTAATGTTAGCAGAGAGATGGAAACCCCAGAGAAAGAATCAAAATGAAATGCTAGAAATCAAAACACTGTGATAGAGTGAAGAATGTGTTTGATGTGCTTATCAGTAGACTGAACATGGCTGAGGAAGAATCTGAGCTGCGAAAATATATAGTAGAAACTTCCCAAACTGAAATGCAAAGAGAAAAAAAGAATAAAAAAGTTAGAATACCCAAGATTGTCGGAAAACTAAGAAGCTATTACATGTGCATAATGAAAATACCAGAAGGGGGAGAAAAAAGAGAAATGAACAGAAGAAATATTTAAAGTGATAATCGCAATAATTTTCTGAAGTTAATAGCAGACACCAAAACACAGATCCAGGAATCTCAGAGAACACTAAACAGGATAAATACCAGAAACTCTATACCTAGGTATATAATTTAAACTGCTCAATCCAAAGACGAAGAGAAAATCTTGAAAGAGGCCAGAGTGGGGTGGGGGTGGGGTGGAGTGGGAAAAGCTATTACAATAATCAAAGAGAGACAGTGATGGTTCAAACTAGGGTGTGGCAGTGGAGGTGGAGAAAAGTGGTTGGATTTGGGGTATATTTTGAAGTATAAAGTCTCAAGAATTTCCTGATGGATTGGAAATGGGATATAAAATAGGGATGAATTAGGCTGGGCATGGTGACTCACGCTCCTAATCCAGCACTTTGGGAGGGAGGCCACGTCGGTAGATCATGAGGTCAGGAGTTCAAGACCAGCCTAGCCAATATGGTGAAACCCCATCTCAACTAAAAATACAAAAATTAGCCAGGTTTGGTGGTGCGTGCCTGTAGTACCAGCTACTCAGGAGGCTGAAGCAGAAGAATCACTTGAACCTCGGGAGGCGGAGGTTGCAGTGAGCCAAGATCTTGCCACTAACTCCATCCTGGGCGACAGAGCAAGACTCCATCTCAAAAAAAAAAAAAAAAAAAAAAAAATAGAGATGAAGAGCATGAGACATTCATTGCCCCTAGCATCAGTCTCATGAGGACTTCTTCTTTGTCTTAGTCATCTCCTTCGATTATTACATTCACCTACTACTTCAGACTTCCACTACTGCAAATAAAAATTTTCTTGGGGTAAAATTGGAGTTGTGATGTAAGCAACTGTTAACTCCCTGGTCATTAACATTCAGCCCCCACCTATAAACTTCTCTGCAATGGCGTTCTTCCTTAACTCTTCCATTCTGACCTCAATGGAAGAGGTGTTTCCCAATCCTAACAAATCCCATTCTTCCACGTGTGTTCCTGATCCCATCCTTTTCTGCCTGTTTGTGGTTCCTTTTCCATTGATTATTCCCCTCTTTTTCTAAATCCTCAACCTCTTCCTTTCCATTGGCTCCTTCCCATCAGTATTTAAACATGTTTAAGTCTTTTCAGTGACAGAGAGACAGACAGAGATGGGGAGAGGGGAGAGTTATCTCTATCTCCTCTTCTTATAGCACAGCCAGTTGGAAGAGTAATAATCATTCATTGCCTACACTCGCTCACTTATTTTTGCTGGAAATATTTTAATAAACACTACAGGGAGAAGTTATATATAATAAGGATGCAGGTACACTTTACTATTTGCTATGAGCTCCCAAAAGAAAATATCTGTGGGGCCGCCAAAGAAAATATCCTTGGGCTTCCTTACTTCTTACTACTCCTCAGCCTATTGCATTTTTATTCCATTCCCTTCAGGCCACTGAAATTGAAACTGTATATATCAAGGTTATATGTAACTTACTAGTTGCTAAATCCAGTGGGCACTTTTCCAACCTGATCTTCTGTGAACATTTGCAGCCCTTGACACTGGTGACAACTCCCTTCTGGAAACTCTCTTGCTCCCTTAGAGTCCATGACATTACTGTCTTCCAGACTTTCCCCATACTGCTATAGACAATTATTTTCAGTCTTCTTCGGGTGCTCTTCTTCTTCCATTAGTCCATAAACATTGGTACTTCTTAGGACTCTATCCTTGAAATTCTGATCTAAGTTTTGTGCCCTTTGTTGAGTTATCTCACTATGAGTATGTCTTCATCTATACTCTCTATAAAAATATTCTTAAATCTATCTCTAGCCTAGATACCCAACTGCTTAATGAACTTCTCTGCTTGTAAATTTCAAAGACATCTAAAATTTTATATGACTGAAACTGAACTCAATCTTGTCTCCCTACCTATTCCTTCTCCTGTATGCCATGTTTCATTAAATTGCACTCTCAACTATTCATGAAAACCCAAAATCCAGAGGTCTTCCTCTGCCCAACAATCCCCTCTTCCTCAGATGTATAAATAATTTGTCACCAACTGTCCTCACTTCTACCTCTTAAATAACTCTTGAATTGTGTCCCTTTTCTTCCCAATCTCCACTGCTGTATTTCAGAAACTCATTATTATTATTATTTACCTAGATTAAAGCAACACTGCTAACTGGTTTTGGCTCTTTCCTTTATTCATTAGACTTATCTCTCTAGGCTGGGCGCTGTAACTCATACCTGTAATCCTAGCACTTTGGGAGGCCAAGGTTGGTGGATTGCTTGAGCTCAGGAGTTTGAGACCAGCCTGGGCAACATGGCAAAACCTCATCTTTATGAAAAGTTCAAAAAACTACCTGTGCACAGTGGCAAGTGGCTATAGTTCCAGCTACTTCAGGTGGGGGGCTAAGGTGGGAGGATCGCTTGAGCCTGGGAGGTTAAGACTGCAGTGAGCGAGGTCATGCCACTGCACTCCAGCCTGGGTGACAAAGTGAAACCCTGTCTCACACACAAAAGATTTATCTCACTGTTTTTTAATGAAAGCAAATGCATTTTGTTTTATAAGTAACAAAATATATTTTATAATTAAGTGCTGCACTTCTCAGAACCAAGAAGAATGAATCAAGTATTGATTTTTGTTGTAATTTTCCCAACAAAATTGTAAGGCAGTAGTAATACACCCATCATTTCACATTTCACTTCTGTAGCACAAGACTATCACTTAGAAAATATTTGAAGTTTTTTTTTCTTCAACTTTTATATTAAGTTCCGGGGTATATATGCAGGTTTGTTACATAGGTAACATGTGCCATGGTTGTTTGCTTCACAGATCAACTCATCACCCCAGAATTAAGCCCAGCACCCATTAGCTATTCTTCCTGGTGCTCTCCCTACCCTGGTCCCACCGACAGGCCCCAGTGTGTGTTGTTTCCTTCTATGGATTCATATGTTCTCATCTGTTCAGCTCCCACTTATAAGTGAGAACATGCAGCATTTGGTTTTCTCTTACTATGTTAGTTTGCTGAGGATAACAGCTCCCAGCTCCATCCATGTCCCTGCAATGGACATGATCTTGTTCCTTTTTATGGCTGCATAATATTCCATGGGTTATCTCTCTAAAGAGAAAACTTATCATGTTACTGTTACTCTTAAATTATTTTGATGAATCTCAGTCACCTTCAGGATAAATCCAAATATTTTAGCATGGCATACCAAGTCCTTTCAAGTTCTAGCTACTGCCTACCTCTTCAGCTTTATCTGTTGCTACTCGTTCCTCATACTCTAAGCATCGAAAACCTTACAGACCTCTGGCATCCTCCTCGCTTTTGTTATCTCCAGACTTTCATAAAAGCTTCTTTTACTACCTGGAATACACGCCATTCTCATTTAATTTCTCACTTAAAACTCGGCTCAGGAAGCTTCTTCCAGGAAGCTTTACTTGATCCTATACTTTGAGATAGATGTTCTTTCTGTCGCTCCTTTGGCACCCACTGCCTATCTCTAGCACAGCACTTACATTGCCTTATATCTATATATAGGACTGCCTCTCCAACAATACTAAAACCCTTGAAAACAGAGATTTTGTCTGTTCATTTTTTTATCTCCCTAGTAGTGCCTAGCATTATACCTGCCTGGCACATAGAAGGTAATCAAGTTTTTTGAATGAATGGTTAAGTATATAAGAGCTTCACCTCTACCTTCAATTTAATCTCCAAAGTTATACATTCTCCTCCTTTCATAACTTCCCTTTATCATGAGTCAGACATTTCTAATTTTAGATTTAATGTATCTTTTTAAAGACTTCTATCTTGAAGCTTTCCATGGACAATAAACTTAAAACTATACATACACACACTATACATATATATATATACACACACACACACATGTATCTGTAGATGCTTTATGTTACCATTGAAACACTCATTAATTAGAGTTCACATATGCTTTTGAAGCTTTAATTCTGAACAGTGAAGAAATGTTCCGCTTCCCAGTACAAAATTTGCTTATTTACTTCAAGAACACAGTAAAATATGTATTTCCGTTTATTTTTGAACAATGCAAAGAAAGAAATTTAATCTTTTCTATGTAAAACAATGTAAGTATAGCATTTTCTATATCATAATTGATAATTATATAAAACAGGAGAAGATAAAATAATTTATTCTATGCGAAAGATTTATGTAAATTCTAAGTGGCAATATAAGGCGATAATAAAATAATTCACTTCATGCCTTTGGTAATCATTTGGTTTGAAAAAGTCCAGTAACAAAACAGATTTTGTGTTATTTGACAACAGGATATGGAGCAAATTAAGATATAGATCACAAAGGGTTAAAACTGTAAGCTGTTTCATTTTACAAATGGAAAGAATGAAGTACAGAGAAATTAATGCCTTCATCCAGATCACATGGCTTGGAATAGAGACAAAACTAAAATCTAAACTAACATTCCTTGGTTCTGGACCTGATACTATGAAATAATATTACAACTTACATTTACGTAGTGCTTTAGAGTTTAAAAAGGACTTTCAGATACATTATCTTCTTGATCCTCAAAGCCATCTGTGAGGTAAGGCAAATATTATCTCTGATCTACAGATGAGAAAACAGGAGTAGGGTGAAGTGAGGTGGTAGAGGGTCAGGCTCAGAGAGATTAAGTAACCTCCTAAAAACATATAAGTAGTAAGGTATTTGAGTAAGAAATAGGATCCAAGCCTTTTGACTGTAAATTACACACTAGATCTACAGTATATTGCATAGGACTCTGAATGAGCAAGTTACTGACAATAATTTAACTTTTTATTTTTATTCTTTCCTTTTTGCAAAATAACACGTTAAAATTATATGATGGCAGACGTCAAGGAAGTTGAGTTGATAAATTAAAATATTCCCTGAGTGAGTTTTCCAGTGTTTCAGAGTAACTTTGAATTTTGACACATGAGTCACTCCAACTACAGTGAATAAAATTTCCTATAATGGTATATATCAGCTTACCCAAAATGGAGTGGGAGGGGTGCTGTTGTGGGGGTAAAACTTGCGCTGAAAGGGAATAAAGGCCATCGCTTGGTACTTTAACCCTTAGAGGCTGGTTAAGTACTGAGCAATGTACTAGGTACCTAATTTGTGCTAGCGGTTCTGAGGGCTACAGAATTTGGATAAGATGTGGTTGCTGCTCCTTGAGAATTTTACACCCTGGTTGGACTGTCCAAATCAATAGGCATAAAAAATTATACAAAAAAAATGTTAAAATGGTGCAGTTTATAATCCACAAGAAAGAAGATCGGTGGGGGCTGGAGTAGGTAGAGATTGTCTCATTATACTGAAAGCGGCAGTATAGGGAGTGGTAAAGCATACTCTCTGGTGCTAGATTGTCTAATTTCAATTCGATTTTTACTAATTACTGTGTGGCCTTAAGCAAGTTACTTTAACCTCTCCTGTGCCTCAGGTTCCTCATGAATATTATAGGATTATTAGTAGGATTAAATGAATTAATATGTTTATAATGTTTAGAAAAATTCCGAGTACCCAATGCTATATATGTGAGTAAAACAAAAATAAAATAATTAATAATCTGGATTCACAGGAAGGACAGACTCAAGTAGGAAAGGCTGAAGCTAGGGAGACCAAATGAGAAGCTGTTGCAGTAATCTAGGTGGGGGTGATGGAGGATAGGGAAGATGCAACAGATAAAAAGCTCAGAGGAAAGATGGGCTCCTTTGGAGGTGGATTGGAGATACAGAAGAGGAGGAAGAGCCTGAAATGTGTTGTGGTCTGTATGTATCCTCAGATTAACTCTTCTGAGGCTAGGTCAATTCTGGGATCTTCGAGATCATTTAGGGCTCACTGCACCTGTATTAAAACAGATCTAAATCCTTTTTGGTCCTGAAGAGACCTTCTGGATCAAGAATGACACATGATTGCAATAAGTAAAGCATAATTTGAATACTGTGTCCTCCATCACTGCACAGGGAGATTATTATTATTATTATTTTTTGAGATGGAGCCTCACTCTCACCCAGGCTGGAGTGCAGGGGCCCGATCTCAACTCACTGCCACCTCCGCCTCCTGGGTTCAGGCGATTCTCTTGCCTCAGCCTCCCGAGTAGCTGGGATTATAGGCACGCACCACCATGTCTGGCTAATTTTTGTATTTTTAAGTAGAGACAGGGCTTCACCATGTTGGTCAGCCTGGTCTCGAACTCCTGAGCTCGTGATCTGCCCGCCCAGGCCTCCCAAAGTGCTGGGAGTACAGGCATGAGCCACTGTGCCCAGCCTGTGCAGGGAATTCTTTCTCCTGAAATTGACTGAGTACTCTCAGCAGGCAGATCATAATTGCTTCAACAATTAAACATGGAAATTGGAAATTTAAGACACTGCTTAGCAATTCGATCACATATTTGACAAGAATCTTAATTTAATAATTCAATAATGAATTGGCTATATATATATATAATTTGTTTTCATCTGAAATCTATACAGTGAATATTATGGTGCTGTAGATGTTTGTTGAAAATTCCTATGGGCTCATTATAGATTGACTTGAGATATGTTCTCATGTGTTCAGAGTTTATAAGTTGTATCTACCATTTACACTATTTACATAAGGCAATGGACAATTCTCTTATCACTCTTCTCTGTCTCTACACACAGTGCGCACACACACACACACACACACACACACACTTTCTTATGTGTTTTTACCTTCAAGTGGAAGAAAAAAAAAGGATATACTTAAGATTGAAGCAATACAGTGTTCTTTTTTGCCTTTGATTTCACATTTTGCCTGGCCAAGTACTACTCAGTGCAATTGTCACTTTGCAAGGAAGGTCTCACATTTCCATGTTAAAACTAAAACAAAAATAAATTAGATACATTTGATATATTCTCTTATAGCATCCTGTGGTTCTTCTTCATGATACTTATTGTACTTTTTCACTAAATAGATAGGTATATATAACTTAATGTTTGTATATCATGTATCTCCAATACATAAATGATGTCTGGCATGTGCTGGGTGGTCCCTGGATAGCCTTGGCCAGCCCAGTCTCTTCTTTTTCTTGCCTATAGTTCTCAAAATAACTATAAAGTACCCTGGGGTATGCAATAGCCTGACATAGGGAAGAACTGCCCGAAATAGCTTAGGTCTTACTCCTGTCTCTCCTTGAGTTAAGGAGAAACTGCCCTGGACAGTCTGGCCTTGGTTTTTTTCTCCTCTGGAAGCAAGATATCCTTAAAAACTTTTTCTCAATGATTCATATTACTCCTGAGGGAGAAAACTCAGAGTAGACATCATTTTGGGGTCCCTCAGCTGTGGTACACATGGGGCACGTCCAGTCAAGACTCCAACTGCCCTGGGTAGATTTTATTGAGCCTTGGGGCACCAGTTCACAATGGATCCAAAGGCTTCTCCTGTCCCTTGCTTACTATCTGTAAGTAATAAATCTGCTTTCATATAACTTGTTGTATGTGTGTTCTCTCATTGAACTCAGGCAATAAATAAAACTGCAGCCCAAAATGCAGTGGGCAGAAGATTTGGACTCCTATTCTTCCTGATGGTTGGCATAGTGATGATTTTTGCTAACCCCTCCACACAGTGGGAGTCTTCCCTTAGGGTTACTTATTGTGAACCTGCTTTACAACACGTAGGTGTCAGTACATATTTGTTATATGAACAAAGTGGAGAGGAAAGCTAGCATTTATTGATCACCTGGCCCATGCTAAACCCTTTATATGTAGAACTCACATTTGTTCTTTACAATAGTTCTGGGAGGACGGTATTATTACCATCATTTTAAAGATGAGGAAACTGAAGTTCAGAGAGATTAAGTATCTTTTCTAATGTCACAGAATTATTAAATGGCAATGCCAGAATTCAAACTTGAGGACTGTTTGACTCCAAAGCTAATGGTCTTCACTCTACTTCATTGTTTCATTATCTGCTTAATGTAACTTCTCCGTTGAATCTTTGATGTAAAAGATATACCTGGGGGTAATATTAAAAAGTGACAAAACAAAAAATGAAGCAAATATTCAAAGCTAAATAGCTCCACATCGATTTCTAATTTCTAATTATCACAGAGAAAGTTGGATGGTAAACAAGTATCAGAATGCATTTTGTAGGCTAGCATATTTATAAATCATGGAGTCAATAACAAAGCCCTTGAGTTTGTAAAATAATCATTTTATTTTTGATAATTTAAGAAAATTTTAATGTAATATATACTTCTAACTTAAAAAAATACAGAAGTATATAAAGTAAAACTCCAAATCACTTACCCTCCCACCATCCTACCCTTCAGTGGTAACCAGAGTTAACAGTTTTCTGTGTTGTATCCATGGTTTTTTTTTTGTTTCTGATAAATCATCAGCTATTTTTATTGAAAGACTGTTATGAAATCAGGGTTGGCAGTTACTATGACAGGGAAATCAGGAGTAGGTAGTGTTTGTGTTCTTAGAGGATGTTTCTTTGTAATCATTGATATTAGGGTTCAAAGGGTCATGCAGAGTTCATGTGGTCCTTCCAACTTTATAAGACTGTTTCTTAAAGAGTTTCTGTATAGCAAAAGAAGCTATTAACAGAGTAAACAGACAACCTACAGAATGGGAGAAAATATTTGCAAACTATGCATCCAACAACAGTCTAATATCCAGAATCCATAAAAAACTTAAACAAATTAACAAGTAAAAAACAAACAACACCCCCATTAAATGTGTGCAAAGGACATGAACAGACACTTTTCAAAAGAAGACATACATGTGGGCAACAAGCATATGAAAACATGCTCAGTATCACTGATCATTAGAAAAATACAAATCCAAACCAAAATGAGATACCATCTGACACAAGTCAGAATGGCTATAATTAAAAAGTAAAAAAATAACAAATTTTGGTCAGGTTGTGGAGGAAAGGAAACACACACTCCTGGTGGGAATGTAAAATAGCTCAGCCACTGTAAAAACAGTTTTGAGATTTCTCAAAGATTTTTAAAACAGAATTGCCATTTGATCCAGCAATCCTATTATTGGGTATATACCCAAAATAAGATAAATTGTTCTACCATAAAGACATGTGCACACATATGTTCATTATAGCACTATTCATAATAGCAAATACATGGGATCAACCTAAATGCCCACCAATAGTGGACTGGATAAAGAAAATGTGATACATACACATCACGGAATTCTATGCAGTCATAAAAAGAATGGAATCATGCCCTCTGCAGCAACATGGATGTAGCTGGAGGCCATTATCCTAAGCAAATTAATGCAGGAAGAGAAAACCAAATACCACATGTTCTCACTTATTAGTTGGGGCTAAACATTGAATACACACAGGCACAAACAAGAAAACAATACACACCGGGGCCTACTGAAGGGCAGAGTGTGGTAAGGGGGGTGAGGATTTAAAAACTACCTATCAAGTACTAGGCTTCTGACCTGAGTGACAAAATAATTTGTACACCCAATTCCTGCAACGTACAGTTTACCCATGTAAGAAACCCGCACAGGTAACCCCCAAACCTAAAATAAAAGCTGTAAAGAAAAAGAAAACTTTATTTCTTCTTCTTTTCTTTTTTTTTTTTGTATATTTGTTTATTTGTTCCGATATGAATTGACTGTTTACAATATGCCAGGCACTGGGAATACAATGGTAAGCAACACAGGCAGGGTCCCAGCTCTCATTATAGGTTAGAGGGAAGACAGAAGTATACAATTTTAAGTCATGGTGATGAGTAGTATGACAGAATGTGACTCTTGAACTTCACAATGTGCATCAGAATCAATTTGAGATGTATTTCAAATTTGCAGAGTGGTCCTACACCAAATCCACTGAATCAGAATACCTGAAGGGTAGATCCCAGGAATCTACATTTTAATAAGCTCCATAGGTGCTTCTAATGTGAATGTTTTCTTTTGGCAGTTTATAGAACAGGGTGCAAAGGAAAGTGTATGGTGGGCAGTTTTGTTTAAAAGACTTCCGAGGAAGAATTCTGCAAAAAGTTGCATCTAAATTGAGACGAACAATAAGTAAGAATTAACTAGGTAGTTGAGAGTTGGAGGTTGGGAAGTAAATAAGAGCATAACAAGAAAAAAGACTTGCCTGAATATGAGAGGGAGAGTGCCTGCACTCACAAATTGAAAGTTCAATATGTCTAAAGAGTTGAGGGCTTTTTTTTTTACTTATTTAGCAATTTTTAAACTGACAAATGATGATTTGTATGTATCTATGGTGTACAATATGATGTTTTGATATATGTATACATTGGAATGATTAAATCATGCTAATTAACATATCCATCACCTCACATCCTTCTTATTTTTTTTTGTGGTGAGAACATTTAAAATCTATCCTTTTAGCAATTTTCAAGTATACTATACATTATTATTATTATTTATAGTTAGCATGCTATACAATAGATCACCAGAACTTATTCCTCCTATCTAACCAAAACTTTTTACCCTTTAAACAACTCCCCATTCCCCACCCCCCACATAGAATTTAAGGTGGGTAGGGGTAGAAGAGTGATCAAAAAGATGCCCTCCCATGGAGAAGTGTAGTTCAAGATGGTAACCAGCACTGGTACCACAGGGATCATTAAAACTTAAGGAAAGTGTGGAGGAGAAGGAGGTCAAGAAGATTAAGAAGCGCCATTCAATTATTTTCTGTCATATTCTTGGTCAGCTATTTCTTGTTAATATATATACATATTTATAAACATACATACATATATATTTTTATGTATACATATATATTATTCTCTCTCTAAATATAGTAACCCATTTACTATGTACCAACAAAAATAAAAATAAAATAAATAATATAACGATCCCTTACATTTGCACTTTCTTATACATTTTTTTCATCTGATCCCCCACAAAAAAATCTATGAGGTAGGTTGGGCAAGTGTTATCATTTCCATGTTACAGATAAAACATCTGAAGCTCATAGAGGTTAAGGTTCTTAAGGTCTCAAATTTACTAAGAAGCACAGAGCTAATTCTTTACAATTTTTTATGTTTGTTATGTTGTGCTTTTTATTTTGCTTATGCCCAGTTCTTTGTTCTTCTACTACCTCTTTCCATATTTGTGAGCATCTTGAATTCTGAGATCATCCTCCAAGAATTTATATATGCCAGTCAACTGAATGCCATTACAATGTTGGGAGTATCATCACCATATGTGATGATTCAAAAGGTCCCAGGTCAATTTAAGCAGGACCCATTTGTCTTCACTACTCCCTATGACAGACAACTTTAAATTTTTATTTTGTAATACAAAGGCTCGTAGATGAAAAGGAATGCCTTAGAGTATATGTTGCAAAATCACTAGCATCTAATGAGTACTTATTAACTAACCACAATATTTATAGTAAAAACCTTTTCGATAATGGTTCAAGATATCACACAAGATAGTTTATTGCTATGATTTTTCAAGTTCAAAAGTTTAAATGAAGCAGGATCCTCTCATCAATCACCATGAACATAAACTCAATTTCTAGAAATACAGTTCTTCTAACTTTGTTTCCTGCTATGTTGGAAGTTTTCTAATAATCCCAAAGTAAAACAATTTCTCAATTTCATCAAACTTATTAGCTCTTTTTGGTCCCTTTCATCCCCAAATTATATTCCTCTGAACAGTTTTTAACTTTACCTCTCATTTTCTCCACAAACATCACTTCTTCACTGGCGGTAGAGAAGAGTTGGTATTTTTCTTTTGGAGCTGGGATTTCCTCTAAACTGGGGACATTCCAGAAAGACAGTAAGTAAATAGTCAAAGGTTAGTAAGATTTGTGAGTACAAATAGAGAGAATACAAACATTTCTCTGGGGTCACAGCTGTAGTATTTGCCCCATTTCACTTCGACCATACCCTGGAGAGATAGGCTTTCTGAGAGTACTAGCACAGGAACAGGGATATTTGAAGAGACTAAAAAACAAGATTATAGTACTATTTAGTTGGGTTACTAGGCAATTTAAAAGAAGACTATTTGAAGGACAAAAAGCAGGATTTAAAGTTCTTAATAATTAAGACTCAAAGTGAGAACAAGTTATTTCATAAATATATCCTAAATTATCCTATTCTAGTACTGGAATATTTTTTATTTTAGCCTTTTATTCACTTAATTTAAAAATACGCTAAACTTCATTTTACTCTTGGTTCTTAAAATAAAATAAAAATACCTAGATATTTTAAGTATCATTAATTGTTAGTAATGGTATCCAAAATCCCTTTTCAGGATAGCATTTCTCCTATTTCCTCTGATTCTCCTTAAAATATTGGAGAGGCTAAAGTAAAATCAGATTTTTTTTTTTTTGAGATGGAGTCTCGCTTTGTAGCCAAGGCTAGAGTGCAGTGGCACAACCTCGGCTCACTACAACCTCCGCCTCCCAGATCCTGGTTCAAGCAATTCTCCTGCCTCAGCCTCTGGAGTAGCTGGGTTTATAGGCACACGCCGCCATGCCCAGCTAATAGAGATGGGGTTTCACCATGTTGGCCAGGCTGGTCTTGAACTGCTCACCTCGTGATCCACCCCGACTCGGCCTCCCAAAGTGCTGGGATTACAGGCGTGAGCCACCACGCCCGGCCACAGACATTTTTAACATAAAAAGTATGCTCTAACTTGGCATTCCCTGACTTATATATCAAATGCAAGGCATTTAAGCATCTTAAATAGGGCTTTTTCTAGATATTCTCAACTGATATTTTACAGCAAACCACCTTGCCATGTATGTACCTATGCAACAATCCTGCATGATCTGCACATGTACCCCAGAACCTAAGTACAATAAAAACCGAAAATATGCCAGGGACTATTCAAGGCACCAGAACTACAACAATGAACATGACAGACAAAAATTCCTGCCCTCATGGAAATTGTTCTAGTTAGGGGTTACAAGCAATAACCAAATTTAGAAAAAAATAAAATATTTTATATTTTACATAGTAATGCATGCTAAAAGAAAAAATAAAGCAGGGAAGGGGATATGAAGTGTGTGCGTATGTTTGTGTGTGTGTGTGTGTGTGTGTGTGTGTGTGTGTGTAAAAGTCTCTAGGGTCTCCAAGAAGTATTTAAAGCCATATTTATTTTAAAATGTATTATACAAATATGCTTCCTGGAGACATTGTTTAATGCTACCAAATGGGAAACAATTAAAATACACATCAAATATGAGATTGGATAAATAAATGAAAACATATACTTAAGCGGTGAAGTGACAGCATCTGATTCAGAGAAGTAGGCTCTGGAGTCAAAATAGTCCTGGATATGGAATCTGGCTCAATCATTTTGAAAATTTGTGATCGTGGGTACACGATGTCTACTTTTTCCCAACACGTTAGTTAAAGTTGCTTATGACACACCAGCCTTGTATTTGCGGCAGTGTATTTGGGGGCATGAAAGTAAAGGGATGAGGATCACATGTGAGCAGAGGTGAAAAAAGAGGACGACAGTGACAGGAGCTGAATCCCGGGACCATAGCTCTGTAAGCTTCAGTTTACTTACCTGTGAAATTGGGATCCTTATGTCTACTTCATTGTGAGGAATAAATGGGATTATGTATATAAAGCATTTGCCATAGTACCTGGCACTTGATTAATGTTCAACATTGCCTCAAACAGCTTGGCACACAGTTAGTGTTTAATAAGCATTTGTTGAATTATAATAATTTTTTTGAAATGTTATATGTAATGCTGTGGATCTGTAGAAGACTATATATGTATATTTGTTTGCTTATAAAAATTTATTAACTGTAGTTGACAAAATTTGCATATATGTTCATGTACAACATGCTGTTTGAAGTATGTATTCATTGTGGAATGGCTAAAGCAAGCTAATTAACATATGTATTACCTCAGATACGTTTCGTTTTTTGTGATAAGACCACTTAAAATCTACTCCCAGTGATTTTCAAGAATACAATATATTTTCCGTGAAAAAAGGATCGCTACTATGATTTCAATTTTATTTAAAAATTCATTCTATGTATTTAAAAAGAAAAGAGTAGAAGGATGGTCACTGAAATGTAAATAGTGGTTATCTCTAGACAGGATCCTAAGCCATTTTTCATCTCTATTTTACGTGTTTTGTAAGTGACCTAAATGTCTTCCAATCTTCTGGAGTCACTTATTCCTGTAATAATAAAATGTCTTGATTTCCATCCCAGGTAACAACAGGATTTATTCTCTTACTCAGTCTTCCTTCTCCAGGGTTACCTTCTTCTCTTACAAGCTTGTTCATGAGTCTAGGTCCAGGATACAGTCCCTGGATTCAACTCCTGTCGCTTTTGTCCTCTTCAGCACTTCTGCTCACATGTGATCCTCATCCCTTCACTTTCATGCCCCCAAATGCACTGCTGCAAATACAAGGCAGGTGTGTGATAAGCAACTTTAACTAAAGTATTGGGGGAAAAGGTAGACATATCTCCATATAGCACCAAATAGGAAACCATTTAAAACTGAATATTGACATCTTAAAGATAACCTGTTCCTGGCTGGTTTGTGCCCTAGGCCTCAACCTATTATCATTTTGCCAGGTTCTGCTCCTCATGCCAAGAGCGCTGACCTTACATCTAACCCTTCTTCTGCTGGTTCCTGGAATCCTCAACCTCTTTCTCTAGACTGCACTCCAGGGTGGGGCGGGGAGGAGGGGGAGGGAGGCTAAGTTCTTCTTTTTATTTGCAAAACAATTTCATTCTCAGCCCCTATCCCAGAATAGCCCCTAGATCCATCTTGCCTTTCACAAAAGGTTGCTGTTGGATAACTTTCATAAACAAAAAATCTTTTGTCTCTGATCTCCACTCTTAGCTAAGCAAAAATTCAGAAAAAAAAGAACAAAGAGATAGATTTCCCCTAATTGGAAATTTGCTGATAATATCTGGAAAAGAAGAAAATTCAAATTCTTGAGTGTGCTTTTTTGCAATTACAATGAACTCTAGAGGTAACTTTCCGTCTACCTGTCACAGATATTTTTTACAATGAACATGCATTTTTTAATAAAATATAATATGGTAAATATTACTTTAAAAAATAAGTGTTGCTGATGGATGAATGTCTCCAAAGCACTTCAAGTTTTTATTTCAGAACCTATCCCATTTGTCAGCTCTGTTTCGGTCTGGCTCCTTGATTTAAGTTCTCCTTCCTCTAACCTTTCCTTTTTTCTGCCTGCCTTCCTGTTTGAATCTTACAGAGGTACCCAAAAAGGCTATGAACTTAAAAGGGAGAGGAAAAACAATACTGGCTGTGAAGTATAAGGAGATTCTCACAAATTTAAACTCTGCTTGCTGTAGGTGAAAATTATACAAATGCCTTTCTTAATCGTAAGTATTTATTTAGATGAAACCAAGCTGGAGTCGTTACCAGTGGCAAATCCATATGCATCTGCAGCAACCTCAATTCTTGCCTCCTCAGAAGAAATAATTCAACTGAGGGAAATAAGGCAGAAGGAGAGACTGAGGCAAGTTTTACAACAGGAGTGAAAGCTTATTATAAAGCTTTAGAGCAAGAATGAAAGAAAGTAAAGTACACCTGAAAAAGAGCCAAATAGGCAACTTGAAAGATCAAGCCCATGGGTTGACCTTTGACTTAGGGTTTTATATGTTGGCGTACTTCTGGGATCTTGCGTCCCTTCTCCCTGATTCTTCCCTTCGGCTGGGCTGTCCGCATGTACAGTGGCGTGCTAGCGGTTGGGAAGGGAGCATGTTCAGTATGTTTACTAGAGTTATACCCATGCTCACTTGAGGCATTCTTTCCTTACCAACCAAATGTTCCTGGAAGATCATATAGCAGTTAGACTCCACTGTTTTGCCTCTTAGTGCACATGCTTGAACCCATATGCCCAACTCCTGAGATCTTATTGGGAAGTTGCTGATCACCAGTTTCAGGTTTTTCTATCTATTGGGAGACTGCCTTTCCTTGGTGCTGGCTGTGACCAATTATTGTTTTAGAGACTACCTACTATTGGAGCAGGTAGGTAGGCAGACATGAGCAGGGCAGTAGAGACCCCCAGCCCACCAGGAATGTCAGGCGACCATCAGGTGATGGTGAGTTGGTTGTTAATTGTTTCTCTGAAATACTGTCTCTCCTGATTGTCAGAAGTTGGGGTGAGTGGGCTCAAGCATGCACGTTATGAGGCAAAATGGTGGAGTCTAACTGGTATACGACCTTCAAGTAACATTTGGCTGGTAAGGGAAGAAATGCCTCAAGTGAGCATGCATAGGATTCCATTGCACATGCGGCCCCTCCCAAGTGCTAGCAGGCCACTGCACATGCAGAGGGCCCACCCTCAGAGATAAGTCAGGGGAGAAAGGACACAAGAACCCCAGAAGTATGCCAACATATAAACCCCAAGTCAAAGGTCAAATCGTGTACTTGATCTCTCAAGTTGCCGCTTGGCCCTCTTCCAAGTGTACTTTAATTCCTTTTGTTCCTGCTCTAAAGCTTTTTAATAAACTTTCACTCTTGCTCTAAAAATTGCCTCAGTCTCTCCTTCTGCCTTATGCCTCTCCATCAAATTCTTTGTGCTGCAGACCCATATGGATTCACCACCAGTAACATACTTTGGTGCCATGTGACTGGGATATAATCTGCTGCTAACATACTTGGTGCCATGTGACTTGGATACATTTCCCAGGGGTAAGCCACCTCTACACTTCACTTTATTTGGCCAGGGACATTTAACCTCTACGCTTTTCATTCTTTGGGTAGAAGCATTCAAGCCCCATATGTAGTTTTCTTTTCCCTTTTCACTCTCCTGCTTACTCACCAACCCCCAGAATGATTCCTCTCAGCCACAAATGGTTGTCTTCTCCCCCCTGGCTACTCTCTGAGCTCACCCTGATGGGTGGCTTTCAGGGGTGGTGGGAAGGACCCTGGGTGCCGCACTGATTAGAACTGAAACACTAATGGCTTTCCTGCAGAGGAGAGTGGTAGAGCTAAAGCCTAAAACTGTGCAATGTCTGGGGTTTCTTCAGCTTATTCAACTAAAATCAGCTCTTTACAAAGAACTCACAATGCCTATTTTCCTGTTCTCTCTCTGTGTTTTTTGAAATGGCCTTGTGCATCTGCCAGACTGTCCACCTTGAGGGCAAGTCTGCCTTTCTCTAGTTACACTTCACATAGCATGTGACTTCTTAAACACACACTCCCTGTTATTTGTGCACCCATAGCTCTTGCCATGTTTTCTTGGTGGCAAAGACATGGGCTCCTCTGTGGAAAACCCCTGAGATTTACACTTGTTTTTAACCTATCAGCTCAGATGACCTCCAACCCTTCTGTCCTGGTACATTGCCAGAACAGACACTAATTGGAACCCCAGCTCTCCCAGCTCCTTCTGACTTACCATACACTTTTCATTCCTGTTATGCCCCAGGGCTAAGTTTTTCAGCGGCTTTTGAAGCAGTTTGTCTACCTGCATAGGGCCTCACTCTGTGGCCCTTTGAGGCACTCACCTACTTGCTTTTTTGGAGTTAGCCCCCACTTTGGGAGGAGGAGAATCTTCCTTGGCCATTTGCAAGTTCTTACCTCAATCCCCAAGTCTTGAAGAGTTCCCTCAATTATGTCAAGAGGGCAAAGAAACTTTACCCTCTGCAATTCAAGGGCTGCTGTTTTTCAAGCATATGAAGGCTTTCCATGAATATTCCACTCTCTGCCTCCCACTTCCTCCTGTAGCCTCCATTTCTCTAATCACTTCCAGGCCCTTCTCAATATGCACCAAGACTTTCAAGGTTATATTCAAAGGGAGGGAATCCCAGCCCCTTTGTGGCAGTTACTTAAAAAATAGGCTTTTCATCTCCTTAAAGATCACAGGAAATGGGAATTGAGACAAGAGGTAATTATTTTCTTGCTAGAATGCTCTGAGCAAGACTCACTATAAGGTTATGGAGACAAGGATATATATAGGCTGACCCAATACCACAGGCACAAGAGACCCTTAGAACAGAGATGAAGATTGGTTCCAGGCTAACAGGTTACCATCAGAATAGAGATAAAGGTTAGGGGTACACGGTAAGACTGGTTATTCCAGAGCCCCAAGGGTGAAGAGGGTGCCCACTGTTCACTCTAATATCCCCCTCTGTTCTCAACTGGGTAATTGTGAAAAAATAGGACCAAAATTAAGGGTACATGATGAGACGGGTTCATTCCAGAACTCTAAAGACGAATAGAGGATACCCTATTTAGGATAATAGAAAAGTAAGAAGGTACACCTTCTTTTCCCTTTATTTCCTCCTTCTGTTCTCTCTTTGTAGATGGGTAAACACCTCTCCATACCACAGGACATGCTACTTGGATGCATCTCCCAAAACTGAGAAATGTTTGATTCCCCCAAACCTTAAACAAGTAAACAATAAAACCTAGTTTTCCTTTGTAGTACTGTTTGGCCTAAAAAATGAAAATGAGCTTGGAAGAAACTATAAAAGTCAGCCTTGGAATCCAGTGCCCCACTGCAGGAAGTCCTCAGACTAGCCTCTTCAGTCTTTTATAACCAAGAGCAGAATAAGGAGGACAGGCCTAACAAAAGGAAAAATGCAGGAACCAGAGGCAGGCTTAACTATTGGCTGCTTTATGAGCTCTCCAGCCCTCTCCAGGTTGCCCTCAGAATACCCCTTTAGGTAACTGCCATTGGTGCAAGACGCCAGGCCACTGGAAGGCAAATTGCCCCAATGGGATAAATGGAAAAAGCGCTACATGGCTAGTCCTCTCTGCCACAAGCTCCGTCACTGGAAATAGGACTGCCCTGAGGGCTGATGGGCCCATGGAACAGAATACCAATCCCTGATGGCCTTGAGCTGAAGGGGCTCTTTGTTATGGCTAGCTTACAAATCAGACATTATCCAAAGCACAAAGCCAAAGGCAACTCTGGAGGCAGAAAGTAAAATGATAAATTTTCCCTTTTGGATTTAAGAGCTGCCTGCTTTGTGCTAGTCTTCTCCTCTGAGCAACTCTCCAAATCCTGTCGGGTAATGGGGACAATGACACCTCCTTCCTCTAAAAGAAAAGAATCACACCCCTTTTGGCAAAAATAAACTTTTCAAGATGGGTACCTAATTAGTATTTACCCAACCTTTGAATTCCTCTTTCCCTCTAGCTGTCTCTCCCAGGAAAGCTACCTAAATTCTTAACCAATAACTTGAACCTGTACAGTCCTACCTCATGCGTTAGGCAGCCCACACTTATTCACACAAGCCTTAGCAAAAATCTAACTGAGCAATCTCTTAGAGGGGGGAATAGTTTGTACAGTATGTAGAAAACATCTTTATCTGATCTCTCTTCACAGGACTCACACAACAACATGTAGAACAAATGTTTGCTTAATTTTCTAACAGAGGGAAAATGACTTGTCTAATTCAAAGGTTATAAAGGTAAAGATAAATATTTGGTAAGGAAGCTTACAAAAAAAGATATTTTGTATGAAAAAACTAATATGGTAAATTCTTGTACCAAAGTCGACTGACTGGTTGTTTAAGATCTAGAAACAAATACGATTTGACCCAGCAATCCCATTACTGGGTATATACCCAAAGGATTATAAATCATTCTATTATAAAGACACATGCACACGTATGTTCATTTGAGGCACTGTTTGCAATAGCAAAGACTTGGAACCAACTCAAATGTCCGTCAATGACAGACTGTATAAAGAAAATGTGGCATATATACACCATGGAATACTATGCAAATATAAAAAAGGATGAGTTCATGTCCTTTGTAGGGACATGGATGAAGCTGGAAACCATCATTCTCAGCAAACTAACACAGGAACAGAAAACCAAACACCGCATGTTCTCACTCATAAGTGGGTGTCGAACAATGAGAACACGTGGACACAGGGAGGGAACATCTCGCACTGGGGCCTGTTGGCGGGTAGGGGAGCTAGGGGAGGTATAGCAGGGGGTGGAGGGATTGGGGAGGGATAGCACTAGGAGAAATACCTAATGTAGATGATTGGGGGATGGATGCAGCAAACCATCAAGACATGTGTAGACATGTGTATACCTATGTAACAATCCTGCATGATCTGCACATGTATTCCAGAACTTAAAGTATAACAAGAAAGAAGGAATATGGAGAAGAAATTAATAAAAAAGCAAATAAGCAAACAAAAAGAAATACTATACAATTTTAAAGGGCATTAGGTCTACTAAATGCTTTAAGGTCATAAACCACTACTATGATTCCTTTTTAATATTTTTTCTTTATTTCTTCAAAACACGGGATGCAGGTGCAAGTTTTTTATATAGGTATACATAGGTGGTTTGCTGCACCTATTGATCTGTCCTCTAAGTTCCTTTCCCTCATCCCCCAGCCACCAGAACGGCCTGGTGTGTGTTGCTCCCCTCTCTGTGTCCATGTGTTCTCAATGTTCAACTCCCATGTATGAGTTGAGTACATGCAGGGTTTGGTGTCCTGTTCTTGTGTTAGTTTGCTGAGGATTATGGCTTCCAGCTACATCCATGTCCCTGCAAAGGACATGATTTCACTTCTTCTTATGGCTACATAGTATTCCAAGGTGTATATGTACCACTTTCTTTATCCAATATATCATTGATGGGCAATTGGGTTGGCTCCATGTCTTTGCTATTATAAATAGTGCTGAAATAAACATATGTGTGCATGAGTCTTTATAGTAGAATAATTTATATTAATTTGGGTATATACCCAGTAATGGGATTGCTGAGTAAAAGGGTATTTCTGGTTCTAGATGCTTGAGGGATCACCATACTGTTTTCCACAATGTTTGATCTAATTTACATTCTTACCAACAATATAAAAGCTTTCTTATTTCTCCACAGCCTTGCCAACATCTATTGTTTCTTCACTTTTTAATCATCGCCATTCTGACTGGCACAAGATGGTATTTCATTGTGGTTTTGATTTGCATTTCTCTGATGATCAGTGATGTTGACCTCATTTTCATGTTTGTTGGCTGCATAAATTTCTTTTGAAAACTGTCTGTTCATATGCTTTGCTCACTTTTTGATGGGGTTGGTTGTTTTTTTATTGTAAATAGGTTTAAGTTACTTGTAAATTCTAGATATTAGATGTTTGTCAGATGGGTAGATTGCAAAAATATTTTCACATTCTGTAGGTTGCCTATTCACACCGATGTTAGTTTCTTTTCTGTGAAGAAGCTCTTTTGTTTAATTAGATCCCATTTGTCAATTTTGGCTTTTGTTGCAATTGCTTTTGCGTTTTCCTCATAAAGTCTTTGCCTGTACCTATGCCCTGGTTGGTATTGCCTAGGTTTTCTTCTAGGGTTTTCATAGTTGGGAGTTTTACATTTAAGTCTTTAATCTATCTTGAGTTAATTTTTGTATAACGTGTGAGGAAGGGGTACCAGTTTCACTTTTCTACATATGGCTAGCTAGTTTTCCCAGCACCACTTACTACATGGCAAATCCTTTCCCCATTGTTTGTTTTTGTCAGGTTTGTCAAAGATCAGATGGTTGCAGATGTGTGGTAATATTTCTGAGGTCTCTGTTCTGCTCCTTTGGTCAATATGTCTGTTTTAGTACCAGTACCATGTAATTTTGGTTACTGTTGCGTTTTAGTATAGTTTAAAGTCAGGCAGTGTGATGCCTCCAGCTTTGTTCTTTTTGCTTAGGATTGTATTGGCTATATGGGGTCTTCATTGATTCCATATGAAATTTAAAATAGTTTTTTTCTAATTCTGTGAAGAATGTCGATGATAGTTTGATGGGAATAGCATTGAATCTATAAATTACTTTGGGGAGTATGGCCATTTTAGTTATATTGATTCTTCCTATCCATGAGGATGGAATGGTTTTCCATTTGTTTATGTCCTCTATGATTCCCTTGAGCAGTGGTTTGCAGTTCAACTTGAACTGGTCTTTCACATCCCTTGTTAGCTGTATTCCTAGATATTTTATTCTCTTTGTAGCAGTTGTGAATGGGAATTCATTCATGATTTGACTCTCTGCTTGCCTGCTGTTGCTGTAAAGGAATGCTTGTGATTTTTCACTTTGATTTTGTATCCTGAGACTTTGCTGAAGTTGCTTATAAATTCAAGAAGTTTTTGGGCTGAGATGATGAGGTTTTCTAAATATAAAATCATGTCATCTGCAAACAGAGACAACTTGACTTCCTTTCTTTCTATTGGAATACTCTTTATTTCTTTCTTTTGCCTGATTGCCCTGGCCGGAACTTCCAATATTATGCTTAATAGAAGTGATGAGAGGGGCATCCTTGTCTTGTGCTGGTATTCAAAGGAAATGCCTCTAGCTTGCCCAATCAATGATATTGGCTGTGGGTTTGTCATAAATAGCTCTTATTATTTTGAGATATGTTCCATCAATACCTAGTCTATTGAGAGTTTTTAACATGATGGATGTTGAATTTTATCAAAGGCCTTTTCTGCATCTATTGAGATAATCATGTGTTTTTTTCCTTTGTTTCTGTTTATGAGATGGACTATGTTTACTGATTTGCATATGTTGAACCAGCCTTGCATCCCAGGGATGAAACCGACTTTATCATGGTGGATACGTTTTTTTATGTGCTTCTGGATTCAGTTTGCCAGTATTTTACCGAGGATTTTTACATTGATGTTCATCAGAGTTATTGGTCTGAAATTTTCTTTTTATGTTGTGTCTCTGCCAGGTTTTGGCATCAGCATGATGTTGGCTTCATAAAATGAGTTAGGGAGGGAGTCTCCTCTTTCAGTTTGGAATAGTTTCAGAAGGAAAGCTACCAGGTCCTCTTTGTATTTCTGGTAGAATTCAGCTGTAAAGCAGTCTGGTCCTGGGCTTCTTTTTGGCTGGTAGGCTATTAATTACTGCCTTAATTTCAGAGCTTGTTATTGGTCTATTTAGGGATTCGACTTTCTGGTTTAGTCTTGGGATGGTGTATGCATCCAATAATTTATTCATTTCTTCTAAATTTGTAGTTTATTTGCATAGAGATGTTTATAGTATTCTCTGATGGTAGTTTGTATTTCTGTGGGGTGAGTGGGTGATATCCCCTTTATCATTTTTTATTGTGTCTATTTGATTCTTCTCTCTCTTCTTCTTTACTAGTCTAGCTAGCCATGTATCTATTTTGTTAATTTTTTCAAAAAACCAGCTCTGATATCCTTTCTTCTGCTTGGTCGATTTGGCTGTTAGAATTTCACAAAGTTCTTATGCTGTGTTTTTCAGTTAGATCAGTTTGTTTATTTTCCTCTCTAAACTGGTTACTCTAGTTAGCAATTCCTCTAATGTTTTATCAAGGTTTCTTAGCTTCTTTGCATTGGGTTAGAACATGCTTTTAGCTCATCGTAGTTTATCACTCATCTTTGGAAGCCTACTTCTGTCAATTCATCCATCTGATCCTCCATCCAGTTCTGCCCCTTGATAGAGAGACATTGAGATCATTTGGAGGAGAAGAGGCACTCTGGCCTTTTGGGTTTTCATCATTCTTTTATTGATTCTTTCTCATATTCATGAGTTTGTCTAGTTTTGGTCTTGAGGCTGCTGATGCTTGGATGGAGTTTTTTTGGGGGCCTTTTTGTTGTTGTTTTTGTTGTTGATGCTCTTGTTGTCACTTTCTGCTTGTTTTTCTTTCAATAGTCTGGTCCCTCTTCTATAGGGCTGTTGCGGTTTGCTGTGGGTTCACTTCAGGCCCTATTCATCTGATATGTTCCTTTGCCTTTAGATGTCATTCAAGGAGGCTTGAGAGCAGCAAAGATGAGTGCTGCTCCTTCTTCTGGGACCACTGACCTCAAGGGGCACCAACCTGATGCCAGTAGGATTGCTCCTGTATAGAGGGTCTGACAACCCCTGTTGGGAGGGTCTCACTCAGTTGGGTGGCATGGGGAGCAGGACTCATTTGACAAAGCACATTGTCCCTTGATGGAGAGGGTGCATTTTGCTGGGAGGAAACCCACTCATCTAGGTTGCCTGGATTCCTCAGACCCACCAGGAGGAGAGGCTAAGTCTGCTGGTCCACAGAGATGGCAGCCACCCTTCCTCCTAGTGGGTCAGGCCCAGAGTGATCTGAATTCTGCCCCTGAGCCTCTGGCTGGAGTTACTGTGGCTCCTGCAGGGAAGCCCTGCCCACTCAAGAAGGACAGGTTGGGGTTAGGCCTGAAGAGGCATGCTGGCTAAGACTGCCACTGCCAGTGTGTTGGGCTTTGTGGACAAGCCTTGTGACCAAGCCATCTGGCCTCCCTGGCTCTAGCAGGGGAAGAGCACAGCCTGGAGCTATAGAAATGGGGAGCCCAGCCCTTCCCCCATCCAGGGACCTTAGCATATTAGGCAGTTCCGGAGTCCCAGTGCTGGCCGCTGTCCCACCCCCAAGGAGTTCACACAGCTTAGACAGCACGCAGCTGCAGCCAGTGCTGGCCACCCCAACCCGGGGGAGTTCAGTAGGCTTAAGCAGATTCCTGCTGAGACGCTGTAGAGTCTGCACGTTCTGGGATTGGAATGCTAGGCCTCTGTGGTATGGGTTTGCAAGTGGGATCTTCTGATCCATGGGTTGCACAGTTTCATGGAAAAGCACAGTTTCCCTAGCCGGGAAGCACACTCACTCACCACCTCCCTTGGCTGGAGGGAGGGGGTTCCCCCTCCTCTTGTGACTCTTAAGTGGGCCACCACACCACACTGCTCTTCCTTCTTTCTGTGGGTCACACCAGCCTTCTAGTCAATTTTGATGAGAGAACCTGGATACCTTGATTGTCGGTGAAGGATTCACATGCTTATTGTTTTTTTTAAATGGGAACCTCCAAACATCACAGCTTCTAGTCAGCCATCTACTATGATTCTTAATAACTGTACACCTTTCCTGCTTTAAAGCCATTAAATTCTAGTTAAGGCCTGGGGACATATAAAGTTAGCCATGCTCCCTAGCTATGCTGGAAGGAGTCAAACCTTGTCTGCACTTCTGTCTGGTGTCCTAGGCACCACACCTAGGACATAATTAGAATTGCTTACTTACCAGGTTTTTCACCATAAGTAAAATTTTCTAAGAGTTAACAGTGTAACATGCATTTGCAACTACTGGAAAAACAGTTTTACATGCAAGGTGTGTAAGGAATGTAGAATGTGCTTTTGGTAAAAGATCATAAGAAGGCATGGGAATGTGGATTTCTTTTTGCCTAAAGAGTTAAAGGACTGTTTTACTCTAGATAGGATAAAGCTAAAGATTTGACAAAATTGTGGACGGTTTGTGAAAGATTAATCTTGTAAAAGAAATTCTGCATGCAAACATATTAGCTAAAATTAAAAAGGTATTATTCAGTTCATCTGTAAATTGAACATTGGAACAAAGGCACAACATGAATTTCTTAGAGCACTGTTCTGCTCTTCAACAGAAAATTGTAAAGGGTTATAAAACTTTTATAAGAATCCTACCTTATGGTCAAACTGATTAATATTGTACAGATTTATCTATAAGATTTTATTAAGAACTGGGTTTGACATCAATAGTGCACTAATTAGCTCACTAATGTAAAGGTAAAATATGGCTTTCTTTAGACTGTATTTGCATAAATGTGTTATTGGTATGTGTTTCAAAGTTATGAAAAACTCCTGTAATTCTGATACAACTTAGTATATGTTATGTTATTGTGTGCCACAGAGGTAACCCATTTCCTTTTCAATTTTGTCTTTGACTCTTGCTGCCCTAAGACTTTTTGTTATCCACAGACAATTGTCTTGTTTTAATGCTCTTTAAAATGTGGTTTTATAAATAAGCTATGGAACTTTAACAGATGCTCTCAAATGCAGGTTTCTGATAACTTTGGAGATTGTGACATTAGAAAAGAGGAAAACACTTTCAGATCTCACTTTCTCATGGAGATCTAAAATGTTCATGAATATCATGCAGAACAGGACTGCATGCACTGAATTAATAGAAGACTGAAATAATCCTTTAATGACTTTTTGCTTAAAATGTTATTGATTCCTTGAGAGTCAAGAAAACATTTCTTTTGAGCTACTTTGAGCTTTTAACAATTGTGTACATTATATTATTATAAATAAAATTTGGAGCATATTAATATCTCTCTACCTGATTTCTCAATAACTTGGAAACCATTTGTGGATATTCTTAACTTATAACAATATAGTTATTTTTATAAGTCCAATAAGAATCTGTTCTCTTTTGTAATAGGACACAATTGGAGCCACTAATTATTTTACCAAATCTTCAACTGAAATGGCATGCTTTCTTTTAAGGAATCAAATTTTACTTATACAGCCAATAAAAATCCCTTGGGAAAACTGGCTCCATATCTTGTATATACAGTCCTTGTTCATTGTTACTAACCTGTGGTCAGTAAAGAATGTTACTTTCTGACAGGCCCAGGGAACCCAAGTTATCTTGGGACCTCAAGAGGAGAGTAATTTACCCAACTCATACAGGTATTTGATGGCACCCACCTATGGCTGGGCTTAATTAAGGTTTTAAAAAGTCTTATCTGAGATTACTTATGGAACAAAGTTCCATCAAAGCCAGTTTTAAGAGGAGCTTATATGGCAAACAATTATTCTTGCTGTGCTTTATGCAAATAATCAAGCCAAGTATAATAAGACTAAAACTTATTTTCCAAACAAATCAGTCTTATCATGATTTGTTTTTAATACAAATGAGGACTGGAGATAGGAAAAATATGTTTAAATAAATATTGCACTCCTGTTATTAGATTCTAGACTCATCAGTTGTTTTTGAGTTTTTGGCTGCAATTTAGACTAATCCTGCTTATTCCTGTGAACCAACTAGTGATCTCTGCCTGCAGCTCAAAAGAAACAAAGGGGATAGAAAATGCAAAAATGTGGACCAATAGTGTAATTCTGGGCACATATTGAAATCAGCTAGCAACCTCAGGCATCTAACTCATGACTACAGCATGTCGGTAGCCTCAGGATTTTTTTGACCTATCTTCAGCCTATTATTTTGTTTTGCCAGTCTTCTTAAATAATAACCTAATTTGTCTCCTCTTGTCTTCAGGCCATCAAGCTCCAAATGATCCACAGCAAGGGACACCGTCCTCTCAATATTCAAGAGTCACCCTTCCACAGAGAAACCCTAGACTACTCATCAGTGGGACACAACAGAGGCATAATTCTGCTCCTGTCTTCCTTGGACCTGGCTAGATACCACTTTCACTAACCCATTGAGCCTTCCTGCCCTGACAGCTAGCAAGAGTCCAAGACCCACAGAACCAGCACCACCACCACCACCACCCCCACTCTGTCAGAAGGAAAAAGGAAGCAGTTACAGAAAAATCAAACCCTGCACTTCATCTTTCAAGTTGCCTGCTTGGCCCTCTTCCAAGTGTACTTTACTTCCTGCTCTAAAGCTTTTTTTTTTCTTTTTTGAGAGAGTCTCACTCTGTTACCCAGGCTAGAGTGCAGTGGCGTGATCGTGATAGCTCACTGCAACCTCTGCCTCCCAGGTTTAAGCAATTCTCTTTCCTCAGCCTCACAAGTAGCTAGGATTACAGGCACCCACCACAACGCCTGGCTAATGTTTTGCATTTTTAATACAGACAGAGTTTCACCATGTTGGCCAGGCTGGTCTCAAACTCCTGACCTCAAGTGATCCACCCACTTTGGCCTCCCAAAGTACTGGGATTACAGACCTGAGACACCACACTCGGCCTCTAAAGCTTTTAATAAACTTTCACTCCTGCCCTAAAACTTGACTTGGTTTCCTCTTCTACCTTATACCCCTCAGTCAAATTATTTCTTCTGAGGAAGCAAGAATTGAAGTTGCTGCACACCCGTACAAATTTGCTGCAGGTAACATACTTTGTTGTCTCATGATTCAGATACGTTCTGCTACTAAAAGTGTCAGAATTGAGAATACTGGATTTTATTTAGCACCTACAGGAAAAGAGGATTGTATATATTATAGTCATTAGACTTTAAATGTGTAAATATATTCATAGTTTTAGATCTCTGAGGGGTTGCTTCATATGTTATATTAATTCAAAACATTTTGGTAGAGCAGACAACACATGTACATTTTGAAGTTTTAGAAATAGAATTTGGGAAGTCTTGGCTTACAAAACTCGCTACCTAAACTAGATATTTAATAAAGTAGTATGTTAAAACTAAAATTAGCTTTTAGAAATTTTCTGATAAAATCTGGAATAAAACTTCAAATTCAAATAGCATGTATAGTTTTATGAAATACAAACAAGCTTACAATATTACTTACATTTTTTGGTTCCTAAGCTGGATAACACTGCCGCCTGCAGCAAAGATTGACTACTGAAGCTTTTTAAAAAATAGTCTAAAAACTATGTTCCCTGATGGTGAACCAAGTTAAAGTGGATTTTTAAATGATTGTTGGAGGCAGTCTTATTCTGAGTTTCCAAGATGGGACAAATTGTGCTAGTAAGTAACTTTAAGCAAAAATAGATTTTGTGTATGTTCCCTTAAAAACACATTTGCATTGTGTTCAAACCCAGTATTATTTAAAAATAACAAAAAACAAATATCTAAATAGTCTTAAACTCATGTAAAGATTCATGAGCCAAAATCAAAATGCAAAAGAAACTTGTTAACCAATTCTAGATTATGAAACTGCATTTTTCTAACTTTACTTAAAGGCATCAGCCAGAAAACTATTACTTGCCTCTTCCTCTAAGAAAGCAAAAAACCAACTGCATCCATTCTCTCAATAAATTATGCAAATTCTTTGATTTTGTAAAGTAAACAGAAAAATTATTTCATCTCTTCTGCATTTCAGAAGAAAACAAAATAACTGGGTTTTCCTTGTTTTGTCTGGACTTTTAGCTGTGTGACCTACGTCAAGTTACTTAACCTCTCTTAATCTGTTTCTTTACTTGATAAATGAGGATAAGACTTATACCCTACCTCACTGGATTGTTATGAGGATTGGGTTAATTAATATGAGTGTTTCTTAGAACCATGCCAGACACCACAGAAATAATTCACTAAATACTAGCTCTCATTTCTATTATAAGGTAGATGAAAAGCAGCAACATACCTACATCTAATTTGTATTAGGCTTAACATAGTTCTGTGATGTGACTTGATTTGCTTCTCATGGTAAGAAGATAGGCTCTCTAGATACAATTTATAGCCAGCATAGGCCTAATAGTGATTGGGCTCTTCAAATTGAATGCTTCTATCCATGGGATGAGCCTTGGACCCCCACCCCCATTCCCCATTTACCACACTTGGGGAACTTAGTTAATCTAACTTCCAGTTTATTGATAAAATGGGGGCCAACCGATACATACATCACAGGGTTATTCTGATGATTAAGTGAGATAATGCATATATAAAGCCCTTAACAAAGTGTGAGACTTAGAACAGCCTCGACTAAAGTTCTCTGCTATAGTTAAAAGATAAAAGACATTCCATTTAAGACAATATTAGAACCAGTTATATGATATACATTGTTGAGGAAGTAAGCCAGCAGTTAAAATGATGGGAGAATGAATTCTGCAGAGGGGGAGAGGTAAAAGGACAAAATGCCTCACCTCACAGATATGAGGATGGAGAATGAGTAGAATGTGTTTAGGAGGCAGGACGGAGTAATAATAAAAATCCTGGAAAGTGAGTCACATAGATCTGGGTCTGAATGCAGGCTCTAAACCAACTTTTTATGAAGCCTTGGGGAGATAATCAAATCTTTTGAGTCAATTTCCTCAGAATTGGAGATAATAAGGTTGATATGGATTGAACAAGAAAATGTAACATACATTCCACTGAGCCTCAGCCATAAAAAGAACTCAGTAAATGGTAGCAGTAGCTATTATATATATAATATAATATATATTAAATACATATTATATAATATATTATATTAAATATATATAATATATAATATATTATATATATTAAATATTATCATATATATTTTATATATTATATTATCATATATATTTATATATAAAATATTTACATATATATTATATATATGTAAATATTTTTTGAGAAGTTGTTTTGCTCATGTTGTCAAGGCTAGAGTGCAATGGCGCAATCTCAGCTCACTGCAACCTCCACCTCCCGGGTTCAAGCGATTCTCCTGCCTCACCCTCCTGAGCAGCTGGGATTACAGGCGTCCGCCACCACGCCCAGTTAAATTTTTGTATTTTTAGTAGAGACGGGGTTTCACTATGTTGGCCAGGCTGGTCTTGAACTCCTGAGCTCAGGCGATCCACCCCCTCGGCCTCCCAAAGTGCTGGGATTATAGACGTGAGCCACCGCGCCCAGCCCAGCCATGATTATTTTTAAAGAAGTATTATCTGCATTCAAGACTTAAGTACCTCATCAGGACAACTAGTTTCCAGTGTAAGTGAAAAATCAGGATGAAAATAGGAATTGAATTATTTGAAGTATGGGGTGTAGGGGAAAGGGAGGGGCGTTAGGGTAAGTTTCTTTGAATTGAGTAAAACAGCAGGTACTGGGAGTGCCAAGCATATGCTCTGGGACTCCTTCTAGCCTCTTGCTTCACCATTTTAAGCTCTAAAGAGAGGATGAAATAAAGTGGTCAAGCGAGTCCTGCTTCGCCCCTCCCTCACCACACGGGGGGAGCACGTAGGAACGTTGATACCGGCATTGTGACTTCGGCACTATGACGCAGGGACCATGCAAGAGGGGGGCGGGTGGTTACACTCCTCCAGGATCATTTTCTTCTTCCCTTACTTCCGCCCTTTTGGCAGGGAAAGGCCAGATGAGCAACCTGAATCTCAGCCAAGCTTGCAGCTGTGATCGCTGGTGAAATCAACTCCAGCAAATCGGAGGCATCAATAATCTTCCTGAGGTGGTCCTCTCTTTCCAATTCCCACCTTGATAGAGGGGTATCTCAAAGTGCAAATCAAGTTGAGAAGAATTGGGAACACCAACAGCCTCTCACCACAGCACTACAGTTAAGGGATCCTGTTCCATCAAGACAGTCATCAGCCAATCAGTTGTCTGCCAACCCATCATCTGCCAACCCATCCTTAGCCAACCAAGCAGGGATCAACTGGACATGAACTAATCAGGCACGAACCAATCAAGTTTATCAGATTCCAACCAAACAGGCATAAACCAGCCAAGCACAAGCTTACTTGGTATGAACCAATTGGATATGAACCAATAGAGTGCAAGCCAAGTGGACATAAACAACCAAGCATGGGGCAAGCTAGGAGGAGGCAATCAGGTACAAACAAACCAGACATAAACCAACGTCTCATGAAACAACTAGGCACACGGCAATTAGCTAGGAGCCAACCAGGCATGCTGCAACAAGGCCTAAGGCAACTGGTCCTGAACGAAGCAGGCCTAAGCCAACCACACCCATCGCAACCAGGCCAAAGACAATCAGGCCCTAGAAAATCAATCTTGAAGCAAAAAAGACAAGACCCAATCAGGTGTGCACCAAAAAGTGATGTGGCAACTGGACAGCCCGTCAGGTGAGAGCCAACCAAGCATGAGGCAAGGAGGCATCAGCCAATCAGGCACAAGCCAAATAGGCATGAGCCAACCAGACACAAGGCAAACAGGCTTGAGCCAACCAGTCCCGAGCCACCCACACATCAGTCAACCAGGCATGTGGCAACCAGACATGAGCGAGCAAGTCCCAGGCAACCAGACACAAAGGAATAGAGCAGGAACCAAACAGACGTGAGTGAACCAGGCACGAGCCAATTACGTTTATCAGATCCTAACCAAATAGGCATAAGGCAGTCAAGCTCAAGCTTACATAGTAAGAGGCAATTGGACATAAGCCAATGGAGTGCAAGCGTATATGACACGAAACAAGTGGCCATGAAACAACCAAGCACGAGCCAAGCGGGCATGAGACAATCAAGTACAAACCTACAAGACATAAAACAACCTGGCATGAAACAACCAGGCACACGGCAATCAGGTAGAAAACAACCAGGCATGTGGCAACAAGACCTGAACCAACTGGCACCGAGTGAAGCAGGCATAAGCCAACCAGGTCCATCTCGACCAGGCCCCCCAGTGATGGGGCAACTAGACAAGAGCCAGTCAGGTAGGAGCCAACGAAGCATAAGACAAGTAGGCACCAGCCAACCAGTCCCAAGCCAACCAAACACGAGTAAACCAGGCATGTGGCAACCAGGTATGAAGCAACCAGGCACTAGCCAATCAAGTAAGAGCCAAACAGACTTGAGCCATCCAGGCAGGGGTCAACCAGGAATATGTGAATGGGGCCCGAGTCAGCCCAGGCCCCAGCAAACAAGAAGTGAACCAATTAGTTGTAAGTCAACCAGGCCTGAGTCAACCAGGCAGGAGCCAAACGAGTGTGAGCCAACTGGACATGAGGCAAACGAGCATGGATTATTTACAAATAAGAACTGCAAAGGCTGAAGACTGCTCAGAAATTTTACGTCTGATTGAAGTAAGTCTATTCTTACTGCGTGGAGCCTCATGGCATTAGTATAGGGCTAAAAAGAGTAAGGGAGGCATAGTTGGGGTTCAAATTCTGCCTCTGCTAGTTATGAGCTGTGTACATAACCTCTGGTAGTTACTTAACCTCTTTACTCTTCATTTTCTGCATCTAAAACCAAGATTATAACAATATATATTTCAAAACGTTGTTATGAACCAATAACATAAAATGATTATGCATAAATTGCTTGGCAAATAGTAAGGGGCTCAAAAAGTTATAGGGAAAACAATTCCTAGAAATTTTAGGGACTGAATGTATTCTCTTTCCTGGGGAAATTTTAACTTTAAAAGAGCATCTTAGAGAAAAGAACTGACACGAGAACAGAAAATCAAACACCACATGTTCTCACTCATAGGCGGGTGTTGAACAATGAGAACACATGGACACAGGGAGGGGGAGCATCACACACTGGGTGTCTGTGGGGGGAGACAGGGTAGGGACAGCGGGGAGTGGGGAGTTGGGGAGAGATAGCATGGGGAGAGATGCCAGATATAGGTGATGGGGAGGAAGGCAGCAAATCACACTGCCATGTGTGTACCTATGCAACAATCTTGCATGTTCTTCACATATACCCTAAAACCTAAAATGCAATAAAAAATATATATATATAAAAGAAATGCTTACCTTAAATAAATGAACCTCCAATGATAGAATTTCAGATATTAGTGGCTAAGATTTTGGGGTAGGAATCTCATTGCTTCTAAGACCACACCTACTTGTAGAAACTGATGATCAACTGCCCCAAAAGCAATATTCACATGCAACAAATTTTCTATACTTTTTCAGACAATTCATTGATCACTGAAGCCCATACACAGAAAGCCCCAGGAGCCAAGGGATTTGGTTACATATTTCTCATTTAAATTTTTATTTTAATGGCTTCCTTGGAAATCATTCCAGTTAGTTAAAGGGACAAGCTATCTAGTAGTCACAGTTGCCATGCTGAAGTTCTGTGGTGCTAAAAGCAATCATTTATGTGATGGACAACCTACACAATTCCATATAAAGCATATAAAGCAGTAGACCAGATTGTTTATGGAGTAAATATGTGGCTGGAGAAAGGCACAGATTATAGATATCCAAATCTCATAAGAGTTATACAATGAAAATGTTTTAATCTCCTCACTTATATATTTAAATCTTGTCTAAGTCGGGCCAAGTTTCTGTTCCCTTTGGAGAGTGTTTTTTAATGGCCAAAATAAAATGCCCATAGTTTTCTAGTGAAATCTACCTGTTGAAGCGATTCTAGGCCTGGTTACAGATCTGTAAGAACTGGGTTATCTATCCTTTTATGGCTTACCTTCTATTCCATTTCCACAAATTCTCACATCATTTCTCTAACTGTCATTAATCTGATTTATTAGATCATCCATCAAAATACTGTGCCCAACATATTATTACAGATTCACATTCTTCCAGGTGGTAGGAAACATCTTTAAAGAGATTTTTGTAGTTCTAGCATCTGACACCTGGTTGACAATTAATAAATTTATTGTTGAATGAAAAATTAATCTATGTACCTGGACAAATGTACTTGTCCTAGCTTTGTAAGCAATGCCCATCATCGTCACCAAGGTAATAATATATCACTAGACTACCCAATTTCAGTGAAACTATCTGTAGGGTTTCTGGCCACATTTCCTTTTTAATTTGCCACATGTATCTGGTAATACATCAGAAGTTTATTGGGAGTAATTTTAATAAGTATTCATTGTGGAAAAATAATAGAAAAGCTAAATTACTTACTCTGTCTCACATACATGTATGTAATGATTAACTGGCTGTGAGTTTTATGTTCTTCTTAATAATTTATATCCATTCGTCCTAACTCCTGTTTATTGCTAAGTTTGCAAAACATTCTCTCTTTGCAGAGGAATTTATTAGAGTTTGCAATCACAGTAATTGCTTAGCTGAATATATTGCAGGTTTTATTGACTGTCCTGTTCAACGTATTCCCTGTATGCACTCCTTTTATACTATTCTTAATCACCACATCACAGCGTTATTTGGGAACCTAGTCATTTCATTGCCAGGCAGCCATAACTTCTTGTTTACCAGAATTTCTAAAGCTTTTTATTGTGGTAGTCCTTAAAGTGTGGTTTTGGACCATGGTAATGCACAGATGGTGCTGGGTAGTATTAATAATATTTGATTTCTGTTCATTGTACAAACATTGAATGCATATTAGGGGAAGATTATATACCAAGTAGTATAAAAGATATAAGGATTCTTGGATTATGGTCTCTGCCCTCAAGTTGCTTACAGTGTCTTAGGGGAGTTATTGACATAAATAGTGTCCTCCCTGCCCAATCCATTCTCTGCACAGCAGCCAAAATGCTTAAAACTCCATTGAGCTTCTGGTTGTCTTGAGGATAAAACTGAATCTTCTTACTAATGCTCTATGTAATCTGGCCCTTGCTGTCCTCCTATATTTTAAAAGCTTATTTCCATTAAAAGTTTAATGCAATTCCAGTCAAAATCTCCAAATTTTCACATAGAAAATTTTTTAAAAATTGAAAAAAGAAGAGTAATAAGGGGAGATGATCTATACCAGATATTATAAAACTGTAAGCAATTAAAATACTATGGTAACTAGTGCAAAGATAGATCAATGGGACAGAATGAAGAGTTCAGACTCTTAAGTGTATAGTCAGTCTTCTGTATCCATGGTTTCTACATCTGTAGATTCAAACAACCATGGATTGAAAATTGCAACTGTACTGAACATGTACAGACTTTTTCTTGTCATCATTTCCTACACAATCCAGTATAACTGTTTACATAATATTTACATTGTATTAGATATTATAAGTAATACAGAGATGAATTAAAGTATATGAGAGAATGTACATATGGTATATGCAAATAATACGCTATATCAGGGACTTGAACATCCTCAGATTTTGGTATCCTGGCGTTGAGGGAACAGGTCCTGAAACTAATCTCCTATAGATACCAAGGGATGACTGTATATAAGAATGTAGTATGATAAAAGGGACATTTCAAGTCAGCCAAGATGGGTTATTGAGTAAGTGCTGCTGGGCAATTGGGAGGAAAAGGTAAAGGTGAAATTCTACCTAACTTCTTATACCAAAAAAATTTGAACAAATCAATTATTAATATTACAAACTTAAAAAGAAAACAAGAGTGAATATTTTTGTAACCTTTCCAAGCATGAGATACAAACCATGAAGAAAACAATCTGAATATGTAAAAAAAAATTGATATAGTAAAAAGCCACAATAAAAAAGCCTAAAGTTAAACTGGCAAAAACATCTCACAGGCCAACATCTGAGAGACTTTTCTGAAAAGTCTATGAGCTTCATAATACATTAACTTTATGACATCTGCCTTGAACGCTCAGTAATCTTTTTTGCTTTATTTCCCAGTTTCTGGCTGCATTCAAAGTTACTAATCTTGATAATTGACATTCATATGTGTGAGGTATCAAAATAGTTAATCTCTCTCTCTCTAATAATATATATATATATACATCCTTTTGTTGCATTACTGTTTTAAATTTTGTTTCTAGATGTCTGAGATTAAGTCTGACTAACTTTTAACACTGCCCAGGACATCACATGTCAATAAATGTTTAATACAATTGTTATGATGATTATAGTTTTAATAATTTATTGCTAAATCATAAACTGAAGGTTTTATCTACTTTAACAGGAATTGGCTGCCTGTGAAAACATGATAGGTGTGATAAAGTTAACAGCAGCTGGTAAGATGTTTTGTTGTATTTTCAGAGCAAGAAAAAGAAACACACAGTACTACTTAGATACGTGAAAGCTATTGTTCCTGGTACATAAAGATGACACCGTTACTAACATGTACAGGACATAAATTTGATAGCTTTGTCAGTGCTCCACTATTTTATATTTTCCCCATTTATAGTACGAAATTGATATTTAACAGATCTTATACCTTTACAGCTGCAATAGACTTCAGCTGTTTCAGAATGTAAAACAAGGAGTGTTATTGGTCAAAAAAGTATAATTTAACACCCAGTATGTTGGTAGTGGCTTGATACAATGAAATTGACAAAAGCAAAATGATTTAAAATATTTTCAAAGTATTTACTACATTTTGAAAGTCATCAAGATTAATGGGATAGGCTAGTGATATTTGATGAATTAGAACATTTTAGGCAGTGATGAAGACGAAGAGAAAATATTATTAATATATATAAAATTACAAATGGCAAAGACTAGGTGAAGACAGTTATCAAAATCTAGATGAATTGATGAAGGATAACTCCTTGAAGCTGAATACTTCAGAGTCCATGTAATAAACTGAGAACATTCTACCAAGGAGATAAATGCTTTCACTATAATAGTGGGTGACAGATTCAGAAAGAAGTTATGGGATGTTTTGTGGAGTCTTTTGCACCATTCCCTAACAAACCAGTCTTAGTGCCTTAGTCAGAAATAGAACTCTGAGCTGCATAGATCATAGATGAGTTATCTTATGTGATGATACTTATGTCCTTATTCTTGATAATTAACATGACCAGAATGTTAACTAAATAGTAATTTTGTTGGCTTAAAATAAATAGTAAGAAATACAAAGTTGAAAGTAACGTACACTCTCTGAAAGCAGTACTTTAACTGAAACAGCATAAAAAATTGAGCATCTCTAACCTGAGAATCTGAAAGTGGAAATGCTCCAAAGTCAGAAAATTTTTGAGCACTGAAGTGACACTCAAAGGAAATGTTCATTGGAGCATTTCAGATTTCAGATTAGGGATGCTCAACTGGTAAGTATATAATGACATATATTTAAAATAAAAAAATCAGACATTCAAAACACTTCTGGTCCAAGAATTTTGGATAAGGATTATTCAATCTGTACTATGTTGAGATAATGCATCTACACTATTTCACTGTAGTTAGAAAAATGCTGCTCAGGGTAATATGTAACAATCATAACAAACAACAAAATGCTTTCTATACTCCAGCATTCTGCCTAGAATTTCAGTATATATTTAAATTACAGTAATTTCATAATGTCCTCAGTCCTGTTTTATCTTAAAATGTCCCTGTGTACCTGTATAGAGGCAGGTGAGATATTTGATTTTTGTTTACTCTTACCTATTGTAAACTTTTAAAAAATGTGATTAAATACACACATCATTTTAACCATTTGTAACTGTACAATTCAGTGACATTCAATACATCCAGCACCAGTATCTATATCCAGATCTTTACATCACCTCAACTGAAACTCTGTAACCATTCAACAATAGCTCCTCATTGCCGACCTCCGTCCCCTCAGGCTCTCATAACTACTATTCTACTTTCTATCTCTATAAATTTGTCTATCCTAGGTACCTCATATGACTGGAAACATACAATATTTGTCTTTGTGTGTCTGCCTTATTTCACTTAGCATAATGTTTCAAGGTTTATCCAAGTTGAAGCCTGTATCTGAATTTCTTTCCTTTTCAAAACTGAGTAACATTCCATTGTATGTATATATACAATGTGATATATATATATATATATATATATATATAACATTTTGTTTATCCATTCATCCATCAATATACATTTTGGCTGTTTTCAAATTTTGGCTATTATGAATAATGCTGCTGTGAAATACTGGTGTACAAGTGTCTGTCTGGGCTGCTGCTTTCTTTCTTTTAGGCACATACCTAGAAGTGGAATTGCTGGATCATATAATAATTTGGGGTTTTTGAGGAGCCTCACTACTGTTTTCCACAACAGCTGCATCATTTTACATTCTCATTAGCAATGCACAAGGGTTCTGATTTCTCCACACCCTCACCAACACTTATATTTGTTTTTGTAATACCCAAACTAGTGGGTGTGAAGTGGTATCTCATTGTGTTTTGATGTGCATTGCACTAATGATTAGTGATGTTGAACACCTTTTCTTGTGCTTATTGACCCTTTGTATATCTTCCTTGAGAAGTGTCTATTTATGATAATTGCTCATTTTTTAATTCAGTTGATTTTTTTTGTTGTTGAGTTGTAGGAGTCCTTTATATATTCTGGATATTAATCCCTTATCAGATATTATTTCCAATACTTTCTCCCATTCCATGGGTTGCCTTTACTCTCTTGATATTGTCCTTTCACATACGAAATATTTTAATTTTGATGAAGTCCAATTTGTTTATTCTTTTGTCACTTGTGCTTTTGGTGTTATATACAAGAAATCATTGCCAAATCCAATGTCTTGAAGATTTCCCATGTTTCTTCTAAGAGTTTTATAGGTTTAGCACTTACATTGAGGTATTTGATCTATTTTGAGTTAAATTTTGTACACGGTGTGAAGTTAAGGGTACAACTTCATTATTTTGCATGTGGATATTCAGTTTCTCTAGCACCGTTTGTTTAAAGACAGCCCTTTTCTGCATGAATGGTCATAGCACCCTTGTCAAAAATCAATGGATCAGATATGTGAGGGTTTGTTTCTGAGGTCTCCATTCCATTGGTCTATATGCCATACAGTATTAATTGCTGCAGCTTTGTAATAAGTTTCAAAGTCAGGAAGTATGAGTCGTCCAATATTATTCTTTGCTTTCAAGATTTTTTGGCTATTTGGGTCCCCTTGGAATCCATATGAATTTGAGAATCAGCTTTTCTATTTCTGTGAAAAAGGCTGTTGGAATTTTAATAGGGACTGCATTAAATATGTAGATCATTTTTAATAGTATTGGCATCCTAGCAATGTTGTCTTCCTATGCATTTACAGGGGATTTTAAAAAAATTTTTCTTTGGATCTTTTCCAGTTTCTTTCAGCAATGTTTTATAGTTTTCAGAATACAAGTTTTTAACCTCCTTAATTAAATTTATTCCTAGGTATTCAACTTTTTTAGGGGTTATTGTAAATGGTACTGCTCTCCTAATTTATTTTTCGTTTTTGTTTGTTTGTTTTGGTTTGGTTTTGCCTGTATATAGAAACACAACTTACTTTTGTTTGTTGATCTTGTACCCTGCAACTTTGCTGAATTTGTTTATCAGCTCTAGGAGCTTTCTCTTGGATTCTTTGGAATTTTCTCTATATAGAATCATGTGATCTGCAAATAAAGATAGTTTTACCTTTTCCTTTCTACTATTTTTTTTTTTTTTTTTTTTGAGACGGAGTCTCACTCTGTTGACCAGGTTGGAGTGCAGTGGTGCAATGCCGGCTCACTGCAACCTCCACCTCCCAGGTCCAAGCGATTCTCCTGCCTCAGCCTCCCGAGTGGCTGGGATTACAGGGTGCACACCACCACACCTAGCTAATTTTTGTATTTTTAGTAGAGATGGGGTTTCGCCATGTTGGCCAGGCTGGTCACCGACTCCTGACCTCAGGTGATCCACCCACCTTGGCCTCCCAAAGTGTTGGAATTAGAGGTGTGAGCCACTGCACCTGGCCTTGGATGGTTTTTATTTATTTTTTCTTGTCTAATAGCTCTGGCCATAACTTCCAGTACAATGTTGAATACCAGTAATGAAAGTGGGAATCTTTGTCTTGTTCCTAATCTTAGGGGGAATGCTTCAGGCATTCACCATTGGTATAATGTGGTTTTGCATGAGCACACTGTATCATGTTGAGGAATGTCGCTCTATTCCTACTTTTATGGAAATCTTTTATTATGAAAGTGTTGTGCTTTAGTCAAATGCCTTTTTGGCATTCACTGAAATGATTATGTAGGTTTTCCCCTTTGTTTTCAAAAATATATTACATTGATATTCTTATGTTGGTGCACCCTTACATTCCTAGGATAAATCACACTTTATTATGGTGAATAATCCCTTTATATATTGTTAGGTCAATTTGCTCTTTTGTGGAGAATTTTTTAAGCTACATTATTAAGGAATATTGGCCTGTAACTTTGTTCTAATGTCTTTGACTGCCTTTGGAATCAGAGTAATGCTGGCCTCACAGAATTAATTACAAAGTGTTCCTGTCTCTCCATTTTTTTGGGAAGTTTGAGAAAGACTGATATTAATTTTTCTGTAAATGCTTGGTAGAATTCACCACTGATGAGGCCATTTGGTTCCTTACTTTTCTTGTTGGAAGATCTCTGATTACTGATTCAAACTCTTGCAGGGCTGTTGAGATTTTCTGTTTCTTCTTAAGTAGGTTTAGGTAATTTGTATGTTTGAAGGAATGTGTCCATTTCTTCTAGGTTATCCAATTTTTTGTTATATAAATCATATTTTCTTATATTCCCTTTAAATGTTGTAATGTTGGCAGTAATGTCCTTTTCATTTCTGATCTTAATTATTTGCATTCTCTTTGTCAGTCTAGCTGTCAATTTTGATCTTTTCAAATAATCAACCTTCACTGATTTTCTCCGTATTTTTCTATCTTCTATTTTATCTCTACCCAATTTTTATTATTATCTTCCTTCTGCAAGCTTTGGACTTAGTTTGCTCTTCTTTTCTACTTCCTTAAGGCATAAAGTTAGATTATTGTTTTAGATCATTTTTATTTTTTAAAAAACATGGCATTTATAGCTATAATTTTCCCTCTGAGCACTACTTTCACTGCATTTCATAAGCTTTTGTTTTGTTGTGTTTTCATTTTCATTCAAGTGTTTTCCTATTTCCCTTATACTTTCCTCTTTGACCCATTGGTTGTTTACAGTGTGTTGTTTAATTTTCACATATTTGTAAATTTCTAGAGTTTTTTTCCTGCTCTTGATTTCTAGTATCATTGTACTATGGTTAGAAAAAAATTTTTGTGTGATTTTGATGTTTTAAATTTTATTAAGACTTGGTATGTAGCCTAATGTATCTATCCTAAAGAAAGTCCCATGTGTACTTGAGAAAAAATGTATATTCTGTTGTAGTTGGATAGAGTTTTTTGTATATGTCTATTAGGTGCAATTAGTCTATGTTCAAGTCATCTACTTTCTCTCTGATTGTCCTATGTATTACTGAAAGTGGGGTATTGAATCTCCTATTATTGTCTCGCTGTGTACTTCTCCAGTTCTGTCGGTGTTTGCTTCATATATTTTGGAGCTGTGATGTTTAATGCATGTATATTTATAAATGCTATATGTTCCTGGTGAATTAACCCCTTTATCATTTCATAATGTCCTTTGTTGTAACTTTTTGACTTAAAAGTCTATTTTGTTTGATACTAATACAGCCACCCTAGGTCTCTTTTGTTTACCATTTGCATGAAATATCTTTTCCATCATTTCATTTCCAAAATACTTGTGACTTTGGATCTACAGTATGTCTTTTATAGACAGTATATACTTGGATCATGTTTGTTTGTCTTTTTTCCCCCCTTAATCCATTCTGCCTGTCTCTGTGTTTTAGCGGGAGTGTTTAATCTGTTTACATTTAAAATAATTACTGATAAGGAAAGACTCATCTGTACTATTTAACTGTTTGTTTTCCATATGCCTTAAAGTTTTTGGTTGTCCCTACTTTCCTCCATTAGTCCTTTACTTGTGTTTTATTTTTGTAGTGAAACATTTTCATTCCTTCTCATTTCCTTATATGTATATTTTATAGATATTTTCTTTTGTTTACCGTGGGGATTACATTTGATGGTTATAACAATCTAATTTGAATTTAAACCAACTTAACTTCAATATCATACAAAAATTCTTCATATATATACATATATATGTGTATATATATATACGTGTATATATATATACATATATATGTATATATGTGTATATGTGTGTGTATATATATGTATATATATATATATGTGAAAGGTCCAAATCCATGCAAACTCAAGTCCCGCAGTGAGTCTGTCCCCCTCTTCTGTTATTGATGTCAGAGATTTCATCTTTAAACATTGGGTGCCAAATAGGATACATTAGGCTGGGCATGGTGACTGACACCTGTAATCACAGCACTTTGGGAGGCAGAGGTGGGTGGATCACTTGAGGCCAGGAGTTCGAGACTAGCCTGGCCAACATGGCAAAACTCCATCTCTACTAAAAATACTTTATAAAAAAAAATAGCTGGGCATCGTGGCAGATGCCTGTAGTCCCAGCTACATGGGAAGTTGAGGCATGAGAACTGCTTGAACCCAGGTGGCAGAGGTTGTGGTGAGCTGAGATCATTCCACTGCACTCCAGCCTGGGTGAGCAAGACTCTGTGTCAAAAAAATAAAAATTAATAATTATTCTTATGCATTTGTCTTTTAAACAATGTAGAAAACAAAACGTGGAGTAGGGTCATCTCTCAGTATATGCAGGGGATTGGTTCCAGGACCCACTGCGTATACCCAAATCCATGCATAGTCAAATCCCGCAGTGAGTCTTACTGAACTCACATATATGAAAAGTCAGTTCTCTGCATATTTGGGTTTCTCCTCCAGTGAATATTCTGTTTTTGATCTGTGTTGAAAAAATCCATGTATAAGTGTACGTGCACAGTTCAAACCCATATTGTTCAAGGGTCAACTGTATAACACAATTACAATAATTCTTATTATTGCTCATATATCTCTTTACCAGACATCTTTATTCATACAACTTTGAGTTACTGTCTACCTTACTTTCATTTCACCCTGAAAGACCCCTTTGGCATTTCTTGCTGGGTAGTCCTAATGGTAATAAACTTCTTCAGTTTTTTTTTTTGCGGGGGGGGTGGGTGGGGGTGGTGGTCTGGGAATGTCTTAATTTCTCCCTCATTTTGAAGGACAGTTTTGGTGGATATAAAATTCTTAGTTGACAGTCCCCACTCCCCCAGCCCCCTGGACTTTAAATGCCAGTCCACTGCTTTTTGGCTTCCAAGGTTTCTGATGGGTAATCAGATGGTAATCTAACTGAGGATCCCTCATATATGACAAATTGCTTCTCTATTGCTGCGTAAGATTCTCTGTCTTTAGCTTTTGAGACTTTGATTATAATGTGTCTAGGTATGGATTTCTTTGGGTGTATCCTACTTAGAGTTGGAAAGTTTCCAGCTGTTTTTTCAAATTTTCTTCCCTCCCTTCCTTCCTTCCTTTTTTGCTTTTTCTCTTCTTTTTTCTTTCTTCGGTCTTCCCCCTTCCTGTAAGTCCCACAAGAGTTTTCAGCTGTTATTTTTTCACGTTTTCTTCCCTCCCTCCTTTCTTTTCTGTTTTCCCCCCCTCCTGTAAGTCCCACAAGTTTTCAGCTGTTATTTTTTCAAATTTTCTTTCTTTCCCTCCCCTCCCTCTTTCCTTCCTTCCTTCTTTCCTCCTTCCCTCGTTTCCTTCCTTCCTCCTTCCCTCCCTCTTTTTTCTTTTTTTCTGTCTTCCGCCTCCTGTTAATCCCAAGATACATCCTGCTCCACTTGGTGGTGAAAATGTTCCACAGACACCTTTGGTTTTGTTCACTTTCCTCATCCCTTTTGTTTTTCAGACTCAGTAATTTTACTTGGCCTAGTTCCAAGTTCATGGATTGTTTCTTTGACTTATTCAAATATGCCTTTGAATCCCTCCAGTATGGTGCATTTTTTTTTTTTTTTCATTTCAGTTATTCTACTTTTAAGCTTCAGAATGTTAGGGGGAGGGATTTTTTTTTTGTAATTTATATTTATATTATCATTTTGTTTATGTATCTTTTTTCTGTATTTGGGCATGTCTTATCTCTTTGGGCATCTTTAAGACAGATGTTTTAAGCTGTTAATTAAGTCAAACATCTGGCTTTCTTCGCTTTTGTTTTTTGTTAATGTATTTTATTCCTTTGAATGACCATTGTTTCTTGTGATTTTTGTTGAAAGCTAGAAATTTGAAACTTATGCTATGGTAACTTTAGAAATCAGACTCTCCTTTTCCCCATGGATTTGATGGAGTTTCTTTAAAGCATTATAGGGTGTTTCTGTGTTAGGGATCAGCCTGAGTTGACAGTTTAATGTGTTCTCAGGTCCTGTCTAGTTTTTCTCTAGTCACACATAGCGACTTTCTAAATTCCCTTGTATATGTGTTTTCAATTCCCAAATGTCTCACAAAATGGGGTAGCTCAACTGAATCTCCTGGAAGTTACTTCAGCTCCTGGGAGTTGAAACAATGGCGGTTAATGTCCAAGTCCTCACCTCAGTGATGATAGAGTAACAATCCACAGCCAAAACACAGAACTTCAGTATTTTGAGGACAAGATGTTTATTGGTCACCCTTGCTGCAGCAAACTGCTACAGAAATACAAGTTGCTGTTCCCATGGCTGCCTGCGTGGGACTGGAGTAGAGGGTGCTGAGTGCTGGGTAGCTGCCACCTCACTGATGGCTGAATTTGACCCAAATTAACTGCAGTTGACCAGCCAGGCTGTCTCCTGTAAGTTGCAAGCATTCAGATAAACTCCAGAGTTCCAAAATATTCACTTCAGTTTCCACCAAGACAATTGCTATCCAGGTGGAGAGAGAAATTCCTATTGCTTCCTATCTACCATCTCCCTCTCTCTGCTATAAACTTTCTGACATACTATATATGAATTGATATTTCAGATTTACTCAGAGATGGCTTTGGGGACACTCCCCTTTCTACTGCCTGATTGCAGAAGCAAACAACCAACAAAATCCATCAGGTAGAGTAAATCTTTCTTCTCCAGTTTAATCTGGAGTATTTTTTTCCATGCTGAAAACATAGTACTGTCATGTAGCACATAATTACTATTAAGCAGAAGAGAAGAATATGTATATAAATCCAGTTTTTTTTAAGAAAAATGCATGGTATGTACTTAATGTTTGTATAAGCATTACTATTTTTTTAAGAGACAGTCTCGCTCTGTCACCCAGGCTGGAGTGCAGTGGCATGGTCATGGCTCACTGCAGCCTCCAACTCCGACTTCTTCCACAAGTGTCTTAGCCTCCCCAGTAGCTGGGACTACAGACATGTGCCACTATGTCCAACTAATTTAAAATTCTTTTTTGTAGAGACAGGGTGTCACTACACTGCTCAGGCTGATCTCAAACTCCTGAGCTCAGGCGACCCTCCTGCCTCGGCATCCCAAAGCACAGGGATTACAGCCATGAACCACTGCACCCAGCTAAAATTCTTTGAGGGATTGTATGCCACACTGTAACAAGAAGGCTTATAATCTAAATGTTGTATTTTAAGGGACTTATGCCCTCTACATTATATGTTTCTGTAATTTTTTCCAGTGAGCATTTATTATTTTGATAGTTAAAAAAAAAAAAACCAAAAGACATTGAATTTTAGGGTAAAGAACTGGCGAACATTCAACACAACCTTTCTACACCCTATCTTGTATCTTCCTAGACAAACTGACTATTGGATTTGCCATGTACTACTTTACATATGACTCACGGATTAGTAAGGTGCTTTACCTAGAGGACTTTTATGTCACAAAAGCTTACCAAGGTAAAACTACAATTTATGATATTACTTATACTTTAAAAATTAAAATGACATGTTTTAATGAGATAGGGCTTTACATATGGTGTTTTAGTTAATGTAACTTATTGCTATAATTAAATTAAGTTAATGAGTTTGATCACTATTTTAGTTATTCTTTCATGGAGTAAAGGACTCAGTCACAGATTAGAAAAACATTTTATTAGCTCGTCTCAAGGTCTGAATAAGCCAAGCTATCACATGGCTATATATATTTTTTTATTTCATTTTTGAGACAAGGTTTTGCTGTCACCCAGGCTAGAGTGCAGTGGTGTGATCACGTCTCATTGCAACCTCAACCTTCTGGACTCAAGCAATCCTCTCACCTCAGCCTCCCAAGTAGCTGGGGCTACAGGCATGTGCCACAGCACCCAGCTAATTCTTTTTAATTTTTTGTAGAAACAGGGTCTGTTTTGCCCAGGCTGGTCTCAAACTCCTGGGCTCAAGTGATCCTCCTGCCTTGGCCTCCCAAAGTGCTGGGATTACAGGTGTTAGCCATCGTGCCTGGCCACAGAGGTATACTTTTATCTTTAAAAAATGCTTTTAAATTTTAGGTGGTTTTCAGTAAAAATAGATAAGAAATATACTGTTATAAGACAATAGTGGCAGAGACTCACTTCTTCACTGATCTTTAAAATAAACCCAAACTCTTCTATGACCTTTAGTACCTCATTCCAATTAGGAAAAGAGATATGAAAGCATTCATGAGTTGTGTTTTCACAAGCTATTAATAATATACAAAAACCAGATACAGAGTTTTAGATATTATTATTTTTAACTAAAGCAAATAACTGGTTAAGTGAAATTTTCAGTTTTCATTTTGCATTGTCTATTTAAAAGGTCTAGGTATTGGAGCTGAAATGCTGAAGATTCTAAGTCAGGTATGTATTAAATTAGTATTGATATTCTATACATTAACCTTTCCTTCAATAAATATTCACAGGGCAAAAATTAAATCATTAATCACAACATTTGAACATAACCCCTATACGTCAAATTTCCACCCAAATTAAACTAGATTTTCAAATGAGATGACTCATATAGAATATATGAGTTATATTCAATTAAAATTGATTTACATATAAACCACAACCACACTATACACCCTTTTTGCTATCAAGTGCAAGTAAGCAGGAGGGATATTAGAAGGCATTTTTATTCATAAAACAGGCCCACAGTATGCATATTACAAGACTATAAAAGCAAGATCTTCTTGTATTTTGGAACATATGAGAACATGTGTTCTTTGGGTAGGTAAACCTTTTCTATACAATAAAGGGTTGCAAATGAGTTTTGAGCTTTTAATAAGAGGGGTTTTCAAGCTCATAACAGTGAGACTTTTTTATATATCTACAGAAAATTTCAGTTAACTGCTATATTTGGAAGTATTATTCACACATAGTGTCTTGCATAGAGTAGACCCTCAATAAAATATATGTGCTAACAAAGATTATACTTTTTTAAAAAGTAAGTTCTGGGGTACATGTGCAGAACATGCAGTTTACACAGGTATACACGTGCCATGGTGGTTAGCTGCATCCTTCACCCCATCATCTACATTAGGTATTTCTCCTGTTATCCCTCCCCTAGCCCCACACCTCCCCAAAAGGCCCCGGTGTGTGATGTTTCCCTCCCTGTGTCCGTGTGTTCTCTCTGTTCAACTCCCACTTATGAGAACATGAGGTGTTTGGTTTTCTGTTCTTGTGTCAGTTTGCTGAGAATGATGGGTTTCTAGCTTCATCCACGTCTCTGCAAAGGACATGAACTCATCCTCTTTAATGGCTGCATAGTACTCCATGGTGTATATGTGCCACATTTTCTTTATCTAGTCTATCATTGATGGGCATTTGGGTTTGTTCCAAGTCTTTGATATTGTGAACAGTGCTGCCATAAACATACATGTGCATGTGTCTTTATAATAAAATGATTTCTAATCCTTTGGGTATATACCCAGTAATGGGATTGCTGGGTCAAATGGTATTTCTAGTTCTAGATCCTTGAGGAATTGCCACACTGTCTTCCACAACAGTTGAACTAATTTACACTCCCAACAGTGTAAAAGTGTTCCTATTCCTCCACATCCTTTCCAGCATCTGTTGTCTCCTGACTTTTTAACGATCGCCATCCTAACTGGCATGAGATGGTATCTCAATGTGGCTTTGATTTGCATTTATCTGATGACCACGAGGATGGACTTTTTTTCATATGTTTGTTGGCTGCATAAATGTCTCCTTTTGAGAAGTGTCTGTTCATATCCTTCACCCACTTTTTGATGGGGTTTTCTTCCTGTAAATTTGTTTAAGTTCTTGGTAGATTCTGGATATTAACCCTTTGTCAGATGGGTAGATTACAAAAATTTTCTCCCATTCTGTAGATTGCCTGTTCACTCTCATGATAGTTTCTTTTGACAAAGACTATACATTCAAATGAGAGTAACAGTTGCTTGTATGTTTTTACACAGACTGCCATCCAAACCCAATGTAGCTGCATGCACTTTCGTGTTGTCATTTGGAACCAGTCTTCTATTGCCTACTATACTAGTCGAGGGGCTTTAGATCTTTCCTCTGAGGAGGGCTGGCGTCTCTTCAGGTTCAACAGAGAAGAACTCCTGAAAATCACAGAGGAAGAATGAAAGAGGCCTTGTAACAACTCATCCCAACACAGCCTCCAACATTTGAATGTCACCTGAGTCTAACAGCAGTTTGACTCTGTTGTACAATACAGCAAGTGATCATCACATTTTTTTGAGCAGATCTTTTATTTTGAAACAGATTTTGTAGAGCTAGTCAACTTTCCATTATCTAAACCAATATTCTAATAGCTAGTAATGATGCTAATCCAAAAGAGCAGATAATTTAAAAATCACTTACACTGAGCGTTGCGCTATTTTTTACCAACCATATTTCATCAAATTTAAGATGCTTCTTTTTTCATAATTTGACATACCTGATGTTGGGATAAATGTAATTATCACCTGGCAGCATTTTTCTTTAGAGGCAGGATCTTGCTATGCTGCTCAGGCTAGTCGCAAACTTTTGGCCTCAAGCAGTCCTCCCACCCTCCCAGACATAAGCAACTGTGCTCAGCATTTTTTAAAAATTAAAGGTATAGGATATGCCTTAGATTTGATGAAATATGGGTGTTTGAATATATTGATCTGAGGCTTAAAAAATTCATTTCAAATACTAGAGATAAATTCCGAAGAGCTTACTTATGAAAAACTAGCAATTAAGTTGCTTCCCTGCCTTGAGCAGCTTAAGTACCACTGCCTTCTTGACATTATCCCAGAACTACATCTCCGAACATCCATAGTGCTTTGGTTGTACTTAGCTTAGGGAACATAACATATACAACACCGTATTTCTATGTTTCTCTCTTTCCTAGTAGAGTATAAGTCCTTTGATATAATTCTAACTTCTGTGTCCTGTGCTGCAACCAGCGTGGCAGAACATGTGAATTCCTACTATCTACCAGGCATTTCATGGGCATATACAAAAATTATTCAGCCATACACACAAGGTATCTTGTCTGTGAGAAAATATTAATTACATAAATTGTGTAAGTACCTTATCTATAAATATCAATTATCACTTGCTAGTTTTTCATAAGTAAGCTCCTGAGAATTTACCTCCAGTATTTGAAGACAATGTTTGAAAACCTTGGATCAGATCTCAAACATGCTCATATTAAATCAAAACTAACACATATTATGTACATTGATTGATTGATTGATTGAGACAGTTTCGCTCTTGTTGCCCAAGCTGGAGTGTGATGGCACGATCTCAGCTCACTGCAACCTCCACCTCAGGAGTTCAAGTGATTCTCCTGCCTCGGCCTCCCAGGTATCTGGGATTACAAGCATGCACCACCACACCTGGCTAATTTTGTATTTTTTGTTTGTTTTTAGTAGAGACAGGGTTTCACTATACTGGTCAGGCTGGTCTTGAATTCCTGGCCTCAGGTGATCCACCTACCTCAGCCTCCCAAAGTGCTGGGATTATAGGTGTGAGCCACCATACCTGGCCATAACATATACCTTATTTAAGAAAGGCTGAGCACAGTCCCTCATGTCTGTTTGGCTGAGGTGGGAGGATTGCTTCAGGCCAGGAGCTTGAGACCAGTCTAGGCAACATAGCGAGACTCTGTCTCTACAAAAGAGAATCTAAGTTCTACCCTGGAGGATTGAGAAAGGGGACATGACACTGGAATTGGACTTGTAGGATGGGTAGGAAGTTAGAATGTAGAGCAGGATAAAATGGAAGAACATTTTGAGAGGACACACTAGTACAGGCAGAAAAAGAGGCAATAAAGAACAAAGCATGTTCAAGGCACAAATGATAGATCATAAAGACAACATAATACACATTAGCAGTAGGATGGGTACGGAGAGGGAAAACAGATTAAAGGTAAGCTGGAATTGGATATGAAGGGCCTTGTATATCAAACTAAGGGGTTCTGATTTGATTCTGCAGGCAATGATGAGCCACTAAAGATTTCAGAAAGACAACTATCCATTATAGGTGTCAGAAAGACAACTATGTCATAACAGACAAATGGGTTAGAAGTATAGGGTAGCAGACACTATGTTAGCTTAAACTCAACACCTGTTCCCAATCCCTTAACCCTTGCCTTCCTCACCACAGGGGAAGAGAACATGATTTCCCTATTCCCTGTCTTCCTTGAGCTAAGTGTGTGGCTATATGACAAGTACTGGTTCAAACGTTACAGAGAAGTCCTCTGAGGAGATTCTAAGAAAGCATTTACTTTGCTGATAAAAGGGAGTCAGAAGCCTCTTGTGCATATTTTTATCTGCCATTTCCTACTTTGAATGTGTATCTGCTCCCTCAAGGTACAGCAGACATCTTGTGACCATGAGGTGACAAACCAGCATACTGTAAGAACGGAGTGGAAGTGAAAAAGTCTAGGTCCTTGATAGCACCAATGAGCCAAGGTCCTAACCCTACACTGCCAAATTCCAGGCTATAAATAGGCTCTTTTTTTTTTTTTTTTTTGCTTAAGCTAATATTAAATATTTGTTTAACTAGTTTACTGTTACCTGCAAGCAGGACATATGCTGAAGTGAGAGACAGCAAGATTGACGGTAAGCAAATTAGCCCAAAGGCTATTATAGAAACCCAGGAAACTGATGATTATGACTTGAGGGAGAGTAATGATAGGATTAGAGAAGGTAGAATAGATTTGAAGGAGCGGGAGGTAGAGACAATTTTGTTTAGGCATATTGACATTGGCATATCCATGGGATGTTAGGTAAATATAGTAACTAGAAATAAAGGTCTACAGCACTAGAGGGATATGGGGGCTAAAATATGAATAATAATAAAATAAATGATGACTGAAGCCAGTGAAGTATGTTAAATAAAAATGAGAGACACATACAGCATGAGAAAATAGGACTAGGGATGAAACTTCAGCAGCCTCAGTATTTAAGGGATTCAGAGCAAGAGAAAGAAAAATAAAGAATAACAAAAGCAGGAAAAATAGAAAACAAAGGAATAAGTGAGTTTCAAGGAGAGAGTGGTAAAGAATCAATAATGACATAAAGATTCAAGTAGGGGCTGGGTGCAGTGGCTCACACCTATAACCCCAGCACTGTGGGAGGCTGAGTTGGGAGGATTGCTTGAGCTCAGGAGTTCTAGACCAGCCTGGACAACATAGCGAAACGCTGTCTCTACCAAAAATACAAAAAAATTAGGCATGGTGGTGGGTGCCTATAGTCCCAGCTACTCAGGAGCCTGAGATGGGAGGATTGCTTGAGCCTGGGAGATGAAGGTTGCAGTGAGCTGTGTTTGTGCCACTGCACTCCAGCCTGGGCAACAGAGCAAGACCCCATCTCAAAAAAAAAAAAAAAAAAAAATTAAGTAGGTATAGAGGCCAGAATGCCACAACTTACTAAGAGAGGACTTGAAAGTAGGGAAAAAAGGAACAATATTTACATTTGTCAAAAAGTAATAATTACTTTTTAAAGTATAGCACATAGGAAGGAGAGAGAGAAAAACAGTTCAAGGGAAGAGGTCGAGTTAAGGAAAGGTTTTTGTCTTGCTTTGTTATTGTTGATTTAAGATAGAGAAGTCCTAAAGCTATTTAGAGGTAGAGGAAAACAAATTAGTAAAAGAGAAACCAAAGACTGGATATTAAACAGGGTGGATTGTGGTCTTAGACAGGAGGGAATGAGATCAAGAACACAAACAGAAGCATTAGTCTTAGAAAGGGGAATGCATGGCTGAAAAGAGGTAAGTCTTGACGATAGATGGGAAGAAGTTGGGAATGGTCATGTCTAATAATTTACTTTTTTATCTGTGAAACAGGAGGCACAGTCAATTTGGCAGTTATAAGAGGCTTGAGGAAAATAAAAGGTCTGTAATACCTCTTCCAGGGAACACAATAGTGAACCATTTAGGAACCATTTAGGAAAGATTGCTAAGCAGTATTAGAAAGCCTGTGTAGCATATGGCCCTCTCAAATAGAGATGTTTTAGACATTTAAGAGGAATTAACATTAACGAAACCAGAGAGACAAAGCCAAGTTCATGTCCACAAAACATGGATATTTTATTCCAGCTCTAGGAAATGGGGGGGGAAAAAAAAAACAGGGGAAACAGATCTTTCCACACACCATTCTAATTTAACTGACATTAATTCAGGAAAGCTAGAGCAGAAATATATGTTTATACATATAAATATGTATGTCTTTATACATACATAGATGTATTTTCAGATTTTAGTCTCACTGGAGTTCATGTCTTCATTTGTTGTTTTTTAATAAATGCCCTTAAAGGTCATCAAATGCAAGCTACAACATCTATCTATGTCTCCTCATCAATCATTTAATATTGTTTGCATTGCATTCACAGTTTGCGTGTTAACCACTCATGTAATTTATCAAATTGCACATTTGGAGATGTAAGGGAAAAACTTGTTTTAGGTAATACTCTATGTATCAGTTACCCATGACATGATTTTTTTCATCATTATTTGCAACTTCACACATCTTGTAGTTTTCTATGTAGTCTCTCTATGCAGTCTACTTCAGCTTCTAGTGCTGTACATATCTATATCTTCTGGGTGGGGACTGCCCGTGATCCATGAGCTTGGGGTCAGGCATAAACTGTGTAGCACCTGATAAAGTATTAAAATGAAAAAAAATTAGTCACTTAACAAATTTATTTTTGATACTGGGAAGACAACAGTGAACAAACCAGATAAAAATATCTGGCGACGTAGACCTAACAATTCAGTTAGGTGAGACAAACTAATTAAGTATATATCAGATGGTGGCTAAGTGCTATGTGAAAAAAATGAAACAAGGAGGGCTATATGGAGTGCTTAGGTGATTTGTAATTTTAAATAGGGCAGCCAGGGAAAGCCTTCTGGAAAGGTGATATATGAGCCAAGAACTGAAGGTGACGGTGTGCACCCTATAGATACCAGCAGGCAATGCCTTCCAGGATGAGCAGACGGCAAGTGTAATGGACCTGAGCCACGTCTGAGGAACAAAATGGTTGGGACACAGTAGACAAGAGGTGGTGTATGTAGGGGTGGCGGCGAGGCCGTGAGAGAGAGAGAGCGATAGGAGACGTGATCAAACAGACAATAGAAAGCTAGGTCACACTGGGCTATGGTAAAGATTTTGGCTTTAAGTAAGATGAGAAGCTACTGGACAATTTTGAGTGGAGGAGTGAATGATGCTATGTTTTTGAAAAGATCACTCTTGGCTGTGGGAAAAAAAAAAAAAACCTATAAGAAAACAAGGGATAGAAGCAGGGAGACCAGTTAGAAAGCAGTTACAGTACTCCAGAAGAGATGCTGAGGGCTTTAATCAGGAAAGTAGCAATGGAAGCAGTGAAAAGGTACCAGATTCTGGATAATGTTGAAGGTAGAATGGGAAGGATTTCCTAAATGAGTTAACTATGTCTTGTGAGAGAGACTCTTCAACTTGAGAAACTGGAAGAATGGAAGTCACATTTACTGAGATAGGGGAAAATGTGGGAGAAGCAGGTTTAGGGAAAAACAAATGAATCGTTAAGTTTTGGATATGTTAAATATGAATTGCCTATTAAACATCTGAGTACAAATGAGTCTTCTGGGTTAAGATTAGGAGCCGTTAAGGTTAGGAGAATGTAGGAAAGAAGACTAAGGAGGAAAGCCAGTGAATGAGGTAAGAGAACCAAGAGCAAGAGATATCCCACAGGCCAAGTGAAGAGATTGTTTGAAGGAGGAAGGAACTGAACCTGTGCCAAAGGTTACTGATGGATTGCATAAGATGGAGATTGAGAATCGACTCCTGGATTTAGCAATGTGTGGATCACTGGCGATCTTGACAAGCTTCCTGTGTCCCAGGCAAGTAGCTAAGTTATTTTCATGTGTTACCCTATAATCTCACCATGAAGTAGATACTATTTTTACATTGTCCTTATTTTACAGATAAGAAAATTTTAATTTGAAGAGGTTAAGTAACTTGACCAAAGTCAGTCAGCTGATAAGTGGTGGAGCCAGGAATGAATCCACATTTGTCTGACCCCAACACGACAACACAGGCTCTTCTTTAAAATTATGTTTATAGCAATAAAAATCTCATACAATTATTTTTAGTATTAAACATGATAATGCACACAAAGTGCTGCCTATAACACCTTGTGCATGGTAAGTAGGCAAGAGACAACTATTTTATATTTATTTTGTGATGTAATACTAAAAACATTTTTTCAGAAATTTGTTTTGATTTTAAATATGTTCAAAATCTGATTCGTCTTAAAATTAATTTTATTACATTTGGAACCATACCTTTTCTGCATAAAGGAAGTTAATTTCCAGTTTTATAATGAAAACAAAGGAGAGAAATTAGAATACAATGATATACCTTATACCTATCTTTTCTGAAACATATTTTATAGCGTGACATACCTATGTGTAACCTCATCACCAAATATATTAACAGAACAACCAGATTCAAAGTAATCAGTATTTATGATGGTACAGGTAATGAAGCTCTTCACAGAATAAATTCTTAACCTCGTGTCCCTTTGGGGGTATGTTACAGAACTCATGTGATCTATTAACTTGGATGAGGAAAATTTGTCATTATTTTCACTTACCTTTGACTTAAATGGACATTTTCTTCAATAATGAATACAGGCAACAAAACACAATAGCATCAGCAGTACCTTAGATTTCTTTGTCACCAACAGAAATCACAGCTATCTTATTACATTACAGTTGCAGATTATCTCAAAATATTCACACTCACTACTAATTAAAAATTAAAAGTTATCAGACCTAATGTTAGATATTGTTGTTTAATACACTTAAGGAAATTCATACATTACTATGTGTTTATTTTCTGCATTTGAAAACATTCTGGGGAGAGGTTGTAGCACATAAAAAGGTTAGGAACACGCTGGTGGTTCTGCTGATCTCTACTGCCATCTGGTGGGAACCATTGCTCAGTGCAAGTGAAAAATGTGCAACAAGTTTTATCAAGCAGAAAACATATAGTAGGCATGTGACAAATAATTATTTTATGTAAGTCTCAGTGTGTCCAATTTGCTTAACAATGTCCATCAACTAAGTTCTCTAGCAAAATGCTTGCTTAATCTATACTCTTATTCTAAATTTGGTGAAAGATTTAGCTTATCCCAATTTCCTGAATTAGAAAGGTCCTTTTGCCTTTAGATCACCCCTCAAAATTTCTTAAAAGGCTTCAAGATTTTAATTTATTAACAACTTAAAACAGAGATTATTAGCTAGAGTGATATGTATCAGGATCCCCTATAGAACTCTTCCTAAAATCTACCTGCTTGGAGGCCTCACCTCTGGAGATTCAGATTTATAATTCTTGAGTAGAGTCTGAACCTATGAATTTTGGAAGAAAAAAAAATCCTCAAGTAATTGTGATATAAATCCCTCTGGTTTAGAAACACTTAGCCTACCATTTGATTTCTATCTTTTTAAAAAGCTTCATCTCATGCCCTTAATAAGTAATTAAGAATTATATCTTTCTTAGAAATTTCTTCAATCTCTTGAGTGGATTAAGGGCTCTCACCCTCTCAAAAAATGAACTGTCATAAAACTCTTCTTGAATCCGAATGCCTAATCATCATGACGCATTCCTTTGCACTTTTATATGTTTGCTTTCTAATAAGAATGTTTTCTGCTTAAAGCTTTTTAGCAGACTTTTCAAAAAGCTGGTGTTATAACAAATAGGAAAGAAATATGTTTAAAGTTATGAGACAGCAATGAATTATAGTCTCAAATAGCCCTTATGTGATATCTGATAGTATCACATAACTAATAATCTAGTTCACATGTTATCTCATTGATATTTTAAGCAAGTTAGGTACAAAAAATGGGACAGAAAACTCATAAACTGCTGAGTGAAGTAAGGATTGTTACAAATTCTATTTTGGTTTCTCGTGTATAAAATTAGGAAGATATTCAGCATTCAGCTTCTCAGCAACTCAAACACTTAAAGACACTAGTCACTATAAAGTACTTTCTCAACCTTTTCCATTCCTTTTTTCTCTCTGTGCTTCAGATTGGCTAGTTTTTATTGACTTGTCTTTCAATTCATTAATTCTGTGCTTTCTGGTATATAGTCTGCTGTTAAACCCATCCAATAAGTTCTTAATTTCGGGTATTGTATTTTTCACTTCTAGAATAGCCACTAGATTTTTTTTTTTAACAGATTCTAAGTCCCTGTGACATTCTCCATCTTTTCATCTATTTTGTCCATCATTTTTTCCTATTTAACACATTAATTATTGTAAAGTCCTTTTCAGTTAACTTAAATATTAACAATATTAATATTGTTAAAGTCCTTTTCAGTTAACGTCAATATTAAGTCATCTGTGGGTCTGCTGTTATTGTTATATTTATTTATTTTTTCTTTTGACTATCAATCACATCTTCCTGCCTTTTTGCATAACTACTATTTTGTTTGTTTGTATGATGGACATTGTGTATGAAAGAAAGGTAGAAGCTCCAGAAAGTTGGAAGCTCTTTAGAAAGGGTGAAACACTTATCATCTCAATCTAGTCAGGCATTGAGCTGGGTCTGGGCTGTGTTGTAGTTTTGGTAAGAGTCAGTTAACCTCTGGTTCCTCCCAGTTCAGGTATGGCACTCACAAGCTTCTGACTGACAGTCTGACTAGTTTCTGTCTCCTCAGCACCAAAAAATTGTAGGAAATTAGGTTTTGCCATTAAGAGGTTTTGAGTTTGGCTATTTAGTCTCTGAATCCACAAAAAATCTGTCAACTACCAGTAAGGGAGACATGAGTCATGCGTACGTGGCACATCCCTTCTTTCTCGAAGGAGGATTGGCAAACTTTTCTGCAAAAGGTCAGTAGCAGATATTTTTGACTTTGTGAACCATATGGTCTCTGTCACAACTGCTCGACTCTGCCACTGTAGTGTAAAAGCAGCCACAGGCAATATATAGATGAATGTGTGTATGTTCTAATAAAATGTTATTTATAGACACTGAGATCTAAATTTCATGTAATTTTCACTTGTTATAAAATATTCTTATTTTGATTTTTTTCAACCATCACTGTTAGCTTGCAGAATATATGAAAATAGTGAGTCAGATGTGGCATACCAGCCATAGTTTATCAACCTCTGCTTTAGAGGGACATTAATCTAGTAAGACTATGAGAGATTTCATTCTGCTTTCATCGGATTCTTGACGAGATCTATGACACCAAATTTCTAAATTTGTAATTCCCATAATAATTTTCTCCATTAATGTACATGAGATGGTAGAAAACAACTCATATTCAGAGCCACAACATACAGCTGGACAGTACAGCCGATCTATTCTATATGGTGAAAAGTGGTAGCCATGGCTAGGCTCACAAGGTAAGTGACTTGCTCCTAAAGTGTGCTCAGTGAAAATCTGTTTCTCAGCAAAATGGCTAATTACTCTAGGCAAATGATAATAATGATATATTTTAATACCCACTGATACCCCTTAGTATATCTCTGGCATTGTAGTTAGTGCTTTACATGCAATATGTCATTTAATCTTTACAACCATGCAAGAACTATTATTGTTCCCTTTTTGTTGGATGAGGAGACTGAGGCTCGAGGTGTTTGATAACTTGCCCCAGGTAACAGAACTAGTAAATGTTGGATCCAACAGAAATTTGTTTCTCATGGTTCTAAAGACTGAAATTCTAAGATCAGGGTGCCAACATGGTCAGGTTCTGGTGAAGGCCCTCTTCTGGCTTGTAGACAGCCTAGTTCTCATTGTATTCTCACACGGCAGAGAGTAGAGGAAAGTAAGCTTTCTCAAGATTCATAAGAGCACTACTAATCCCATTCATGAAGGCTCCACCTTCATCACCCCAACTAATTCTAATCACCTCTCTGTTGTTTACAAGCCACCCAGTCTATGGTATTTTTTACAGTAGCTCAAACTGACTGAGACATATATGATAAGAATGAGTAGCACTGGCATCTCTTTCTCCCTCTGCAGTATCTCCTTAGAATGCTTTTCATATAACACATCACCCAAGACAGGCAATAAAGGGTTCCATAATCTAGATGTGTGAAGAAAAGACATTAGCTCGGGAAGGTTTTGGTCCCACTGTTCAGCTGTAGTATGCTTCATCTTCATAAAGATACTCTGTAATTAATAAGCATTTGGAAAAATGACCATACATTATATTCTTGTGAGAATATGGTCACCTGTAGATTATTCAGAGACTCTAAAAACACTTGTCTTGATTAGAAAGGAGAGAGGACAGAGGAAAATAGTAAAACTCAAATCAGGTTTGTTATTCAATGAGAGTTTGTATAAAGATTAAGTGAGAGAGGAGGAGACTGAAATTAGAGACTAAATTCCAGTTTTAAATTAGATAATCTATACACAATGGAAAGAGCTTGGGCTTTGATGTCAAGAAGATCTAGGCCATAAACACAACTCTGCCACTCACAAGCTCTATGACTTGAGGCAACTTATTTTAGCTCTCAGAGTCTCAGTCTCTTCATCGTAAAATGGGAATAATTACCGATCCAGCAGAGGTTTTTGTTTTGCTTTGTGGGTAAGGGCTGAATAACATACTTCTAGCTCTCTGCATCATAGTATGTGCTCGATAAAAGGTGGATATTATTATTATTCCCCAACCTCTGAGTTAGTCACCTTTCCTTTGCAATAAGACAACTTAATGGGTTTTACCATTCACGTTGTACATATAGATAAAACTATGCAAATCAATATGAATACATTGTCAAAATGGTATTAAACACTCTGTCACCTTTTTGATCACAGTAAAATCATGGTAGTATTTTTTTAGAAAGTATAATTGTCACTGTTTGGTTCCACAAAGTATTTATTGCCAGTGTGAAATACTAGCAACATTACAAGTCTTAAGATTGACAGGGAGACTGACAGGTAAATAGCACAAAAAATGGAAGCTTACATTTCTTTATGTAGGTGTGACTCATACCTTTAAAATTATAGAATCTAGAAAGGCCCATTTTCCCCCACCTGATAAAATAGCTCATATTTATAAAGTTATATGAAATGTTTCACCCAATCAACCTGTCAGTGCTACTCTATATCCTCACATACAAAGACCTATATATGAACTATGTGGTAATTTAAAACAATCCCAGGAACCTAAGTACCTCATAACCTAAAAAGAAATACAAACCACAGATACGAGAAAGACAAAATATTTATGGAGAAAATGCATCTGTAAGTTCAAATACCTAATGATAATGCTATCAAATTATTTAAGAAAAGAATGAAAACAAAACTGAATTATTCCCAACAAACCTGAGGTGGATATTGATTTGGTCTTTGCTTCAGAGCTGAGTTCTGTTGGCAAAGGCACTGAGTGTTTCAAGACGTGAGTTGTTTTTGCAGATACTTCTATTTCGGCAGAGGATCCTAGCTGTTTACCAAAAAGATTTTTCCTTCATAAGTAAATCATTTTACTAAGATAATAAAATATCTTTAAAAAATTATACCAAATTCCTTCATCTACTTTCTTATTTTTTCCTCGACCTCTGTCTAGTACCCTCATTACAAGCCAACACCCACCCAAACAAAACTCAATGTGGACCGTCTTGTTCCATTTAAACTCTACCTTAGTTTTTTCTTTAGGTTGAGGAAGTGACTCTTTTTTGTTGCTTTTTGTCCACAATGATTTAACTGTTTCAAAAATTTGCTGGCTTGTAGCATATATCTTTTTCCCTGTTACCTAATTAAAACAAAAAGGAAGTCAAATAACATATATTTTTAAAAGTTAAAATAAAAAATACATTTTAGATTTGTCAGGTATTTTATATGAACACTCAGGTCAGAATCAATAAAGATATAAAACTCTAAATCATGTAACACAAAGCATCATTTCTAAAATCTTATGTGAAAAAATTGTGTCATGCAAAGGGCTATAAGAAATGCATAATCTGCATTCACATTGTAACATATAAATCTAAAACTATGTCTACATTATTTTTAAAAAATTTTTCAGCTTTATTGAGATTAGGTTGACATACATAAAACTGTATCTATTTAAGGTATATAACATGGTGATATAACTGAAAACTGTCTCTATTAACAGGAGTTTTGGGAATAAACTGCTGACTGAGAAAATTAGATTTTTAACATGCTACAAAGTTAATGCTTTTGCTTAAAATTTTATGGTGCTTTCTCCATTCATAAAGAAATAAAAAGCATCAGCTAATTCTTCCAAAGAATACTATTCTTTTTGGTAGAAGGTAAAATAAACAATGATCGATAAATATACTCAAGCAGAGGCTGGGATGCTGACTGAATTCCTAAAGTTATTGTTATTTTCATTCATCTGTCTTTCTCTTTGAAAACCTACTTCTGATTTCTTCTTTTTTCCTATTCTTCTCCAATCCTTTTGTTCATTATGGTTAAAGTAATTTCAACAGCCATTGATTTTTTCAAGTTTCAAAGATGTTTTGAGGGGCTTTCCAGGATTACAATTTCTACAAACATATTTGTTTTAAAAATTAGGTTTCCATCCTCAAACAGAAATATTTTTATTGTTTTTACTAAGTATATACCTACACTTGAAAAGTTAAGTCATACAATAGTATAAATTCCTCTTCCTCCCCAAATATAACTTTTGTTAACAGTTATACATATATACTTCCTGAATTTTTATTCATGTATACATTAAATGTACACAAACAAATTTTAAAATAAATGTAACGTTAACATTTATAGATCTTTCAGAAAAGATGAGGTAGATCTATATGTACTGGCATGAATGGAAGTTCATGATGAACCACTAATTTGAAAAAGTTACAGAACAAATTATATAATACAATCTCAATTATGTTTTCAATTAAATTTTCAAAATAAATTACATATGTATTTAGTTTGTTTTCCTTTTCAAATACAAATGAGATCACAGTAAACATATTATTCTGAGATATGATTTTTTAAAAGCTTGACAATATTTCACAGGCATGGTTCTATATTACTTTATATAGTCATTGATCTACTTTTTAAAATTGCTGCTTGGTTTAATATTCTATAATGGATGTGTCACAATTTGTTAAACAAATGCCCTATTGAGGCACAATGATTTAACAAATCCCCTGTTGGTGAGCATATGGATAGCTGTTTTCCTTTTTAGGGGTAGGGGGTTGGCAAGTATAAGCAATGATGAAATTAGCATCCTTATACATACAATTGGGACCATAACCCTTATGGTATTTCCTCAGGATAAATTCCTAGAGTTGAAATTTCTGCACTGAAGAGTATACACATTTTAATTTTTGACAGTATTACCATGTTGCTCTCTAGACAGTCAGCAATATACTGTGGCAATTTACATTTCCACCAAGAGTATAAGTCTGTTTTCCTACCCTGTTTACCAGCAGTGATATTATAAGTCTTCTAAATCTTTGTCAGATTGAAAGGCTAAAAACCAATGTCTAAATGGTTTTTCAAATCTGCATTTATTTGATTGTTGATAAAATCAAGTATCTTATATATATTAGGCCATTTATGTTTCTTATTTTGTAGATTGCTTGTTCGTGTATTTTTTTCATTTTCCCAGAAGGCATATTCATCTTTTGCTCATTGATTTATAGGAGTTCTTAATACATGAATTATATTCATACTTTGTCATATATGTTACAAATAGTTTTCCCAGTTTGGTGTATGGTATATTGTAATCTACCGAAATGTATTAATTTTGATGTAGTCAAATATGTCAACTTTTTCTTTAATGGCTTGTAGATTGTATTTTGCTTAAGAAAGCCTTTCTTATCTCAAAATTAAACAGGTATTCCTCTTTTTCTTCTCATACTTTTTATAGTATTCTAGTTTATGGTTAGATCTTTATTCCACCTAGAATTAGTTTTCCCATGATAGTTGGTAAAGGTCTGAGTATTTTTCCAAACAGCCAATTATTCCAACATATTTCTTGAAAAAAATCCATCCTTTCCATTACACACTGATCTGAAATGCCACCTGTACCACATATCAATCCCCTACCCTGTTGTGTACAAAAATATACTCAATATAATTTTTGGATATTCTTTTTTGTCCTCTTGATCTATTTTACTGTCTATGCTATAGTAACCAATACACAGTAGACAGACAATAAATACTATGTGCATGAATGTCATACTCCATTCAGATACAGGACTTTTGTAAGAACTGAATTAAATTTCTAGATTTTGAAACACTTGCCGTATGTCAACATTTAGTCTTTCATCTAGAAACAGGATATATCACCAAAGACATTCAAGATTTTTTGTTAAACATCCTTCACATACAAGTGAGATCAAACAGTATTTGTCTCTCTGTGTCTATTTTATTTTACTGAGTGTAATGTCCTCTGAGTTCATCCATGCTGTTGCAAATGGCAGAATTTCCTTTTCTATTAGCTGAATAGCACTTTGTCATATATGTGTACCACATTCTCTTATCCATTTATCCACTGAGAGACACTTAGGTTGTTTCTAATCTTGACTATTGCAAATAATGCTACAATGAACATGGAAGTACATATATCTCTTCAAGATACTGATTGCATTTTTTTTTGGATATATACCCAGAATAGAAGCGGAAAGTAGAATGGAGGTTGCCAGGGGATGGGGTGAGGTAAATGAGGAGATGTTGGTCAAAGGGTACAAACTTTCAGTCATAAAATGAACAAGTTCTGGGTATATTATGTGCTGCAAGGGTGGTGATGGATGTGTTAACTTGATTGTAATAATCATTAGCTAATGTATATGTACATCAAGTCATCATGTTGTACACCTTGGATATACTGGATCTTTATTCATCAATTAAATATTGTGAAAATTTAAAAATGCCCTTCCGTAAAGTTTGATAGTTTTTTTTTTCTTTTAAATAGGCCTTAAAACATTATTTGGTTAGTTTATTCCTAGATATTTTATAGTTTTCAAAGACAGACTACTTTTTTTTTTTGACTACTTGTTACTCTTTACATAAGTTAACAAAAATATTGTGAGGAAAATTATAAAAAGCAAACAGTAATTCCATCTTGAAGTGTATTTTCAAAATGATGAGTGAGACTTGCATTTTTCAAAGATCTTCTGGATTAATATTTCTTAAACTTTTTAATATCATAGAGGCCTTGGAGAAGCTTCTGAAAGCTATAGACCCTTTCCTTCAGGAAAATAGAGACATAGTATAAAAGCTCTCACCTGACATCCTTTTAAGAGACTTGACTAATAAAACTTTGTTAAAATTTATTATAAATGATGTTTGTAGAATGCTGAATATTCATTCCTATCAGATGCTCTCCAATATGCCAAGGTATTACCGTTCACAATTTGATTAGTATGCTTGTCAAAAATAAGTTGCTTTTTTCCTCAAGTTGCTACATCAGTTTTATTTGTAATTAAACAAGTCTAAATGTAACATAATATGATAAAATATGAGTGTAAAAAGAATTATTGTTTCTAGGAAAATTAAGTTAAATGCTTCATAAAGACTGAAATATGAATGGCTAAAAAAATAACTGCTATGAAAATTAGACATGAGTAAGACAATTATAACAGTTGGGAGAAATATAAACTAAATCCATCTAAAAGGATTCTGCACTCATTATTTTTTTAATGTTTTTAACTGTTCATTCTATTTTAAAGGAACCTAATCTGTAAATTGTAGAAGACATATTACAGATATGGCTTTTGGTTAGAATGATGTTATGGATCTTTAACCAGGAAACCAATAATCAAAGAAAAGCCCTATTTCCCAATAGAGAAAAAAGAAAGACTTTTTTTTTTTTTGAGATGGAGTTTCACTCTGTTGCCCAGGCTGGAGTGCAGTGGTGAGATCTCAGCTCACTGCAACCTCCGCCTCCATGAGTAGCTGGAATTACAGGCGCCCTTCACCAGGCCTGGCTAATTTTTGTATTTTCACTAGAGATGGGGTTTCACAATATTGGCCAGGCTGAAGAAGGCCATTTATGTTTTAATTTGAAGTAACATTGAGGGTATATATATTTATATTTTTTTACAACTCACTGTTTTAACATTTTAAATTGTTAACTACTGGTCCTGATTATGACAAATAAGAACGTTTTTTCTTATACACACGACTTTTCATAAAATTTTGGTTAGGAGGGTGTGCATAGATTCTCTAAAGTCCATCATGGATCTCAGGTTAAGAAAAACATTACAGGCCGGGAGCAGTGGCTCACGCCTGTTATCCCAGCACTTTGGGAGGCTGAGGCGGGCAGATCATGAGGTTAGCAGTTCAAGACCAGACGGACCAATATGGTGAAACCACGTCTCTACTAAAAATACAAAAATGAGCCAGGCATGGTGGTGCACACCTGTAGTCCCAGCTACTCGGGAGGCTGAGGCAGGAGAATCGCTTGAACCCGAGGCGGAGGTTGCAGTGATCCAAGATCGTGCCACTGCACTCTAGCCTAGGCGACAGAGCAAGACTCCATCTGAAAAAAAAAAAAATTATATATTTGAATTTGTCAGATATTACATGTGATATAGTCAAAAGAAAAGCAAGGATTTCAACTCTAGGAATTTAAGTAACAATTATTACTTACTCTAGAAGAACGTTTAAAAATTAATCTCTTATACTAGAAAAATTTTATTTGAAGTTCAGCAATTCTTTTGTTTTGTCTTTTGTAAAAGTAAAATTCATATTTATTTTAAAAATAAAAATAAGACATACACTATGATCTCATTCTTATCTGCCTATTCAAACATCTGTTTTTTCTATCTCTGTGTATGCATGGTAAGATGTATAGAAGAACATTCTATCCAAATGTTGATGTGGATATTTGTATGGATAGATGCATTTTGGGTGGCAGGTTGTTTTTTTCCTAAACTTTTTCTGAAATATTTAAATTATCTAAAGATAAACAGGTAAAATTTGTAAAAACAACCATGATGTCATTACTTAGAAAAGAAGAATCAGTGGAAGCATCATCCACTGGGAAGAGTAATGAACATGGAAGCAAAAAATCTGAAGCTCAGTATGATGCTGGGGAAGTCGAGTCACTGTGAAAACTTCTCTGGGCCACAGTTTCCCTATAGATAAGCGAGAAAAGACCAAGGTTGAATTAAATGAGCTTAACATTTTCTTTCAATATTAGCATCTTATTAATTTAAGTGGTTAATTCCTATGTAAATTATTAGGAAATAATTTTAAAAATAAGTTTACAATGTTATCAATTATTTCGGATATAACTAGACTTAATGAATAATGCTCTTTCCTTTGTTATGAGCTTTTATAGTTTGACCACATTACAAACTACATAGTACACCGTATCCTTGACATTCTCAAAATATTGATAGGCAACTTTCTCTACATCAATAATTAATGAGATGAACTAATGAGAATACAAGTGCAGAAAGTCCTTCTGGTACCACTATACATGTTTCAAGTGTGAGGGGGGAAATGTTAACTGCTGGCAATTAAGAGAAGGAAATGAGGGAAAAAAATGCATAATCCAAAACTTTCCTTTTCAATCTGAACATGTGTTAAACATAAAATACTGATAAAACTGTTCAGATCATTAAGAGAATCTGGATTTGTACTTAAGCTCACAAGAAAATGACAAAACAACTATAATAAGAATTTATACAGGTGTTTCTTAATTCTAAGTGGTTTCAATATATTGAGTTTGTGTGTGTGTGTGTGTGTGTGTGTGTGTGTGTGTGTGTGTGTGTTTTACCTTCAGAAACCACAGAGGCCAATCTATCAACTGGTTGTTTCCTACATCAGGTTAATCTGCTGAACCAAACAGCTGCTAGTATTTTAATCTTCCTTTAAATAAAAATTCAAGTTTATATACCTCAACAATGGAGCAGTATTTCTCCTCATAAATTCTAATTCAGTGTCTCTGATCATAATCCTCAAATTTGTCTTTACCTTGTTGAATTATATTTAAACAAATTCATCCTATTAAGAATGGCATTTACCAAATGTGATTTGGCCAACATAAGAGTTGGTATCAACTATGTCTCTTAAAATTAAATGTTGCAGATGCTGTGTAACATTTAAATATTGTCACACTGAGAGTTTAAACTAATACTGAAATGTTGCTATTATTTAAAAAGAACTTACCTTAGCAATTATTACTGACTGAACTGGGTAGCAAACAGTTGCTCCTAAAGTGGCCAGTCCCAGAGGATAAGTAATTTTCTTAAACTTAGAACCTATAAAATGCAAATAAATTATTAAACTCCAAATAGATGCCACCAGAGACTTGATGTTCTTATACTGTAATGCTTTCTTTGCTCCCCTGGTAAGCCATCACCCTCTGTTAAATTACTTTTTAGGTAATTATACAAATCAAGATGGAAGCTAAAAATGCCCTTAAGGATCTCAACTCAATTACTCCTTAGCTGTCATGTCCAATTTAACAGAAGTATTCTCAATCTAAATACTGACAATTTCCTACACAAAAGGAATTGATGATTTTCTTCTGCTTGAAAGCTAGGTATTTTTCATGTCCTATGAAACCCAAAGTTATAACCACAATTTTGCAAGTATCTAATAAAGCATGATAATATAGATAATTAACTACTGTGTTTATGACACCATGTTAAAGTGAAATGGACTCTCTCTTAATGTCCTTTTATGATTGAGTATTTAGGAAGGTGAATGACTCAACTAAATAATCACCTAAGGACTTTAACAGGTACATAACTCCTTCATGTCACTGATTTAGAATACTGAATAATAATTGCAAGTAACTTGACATAAGTAATGCACATCCAAAAGTGCCTTAACTATACATCATTCAAGAGTTATTTTCACATCTTTTTTGATACCAAAATCCTTTCAAAATATCTTTCAAATAGAATTTCCCTGGGAACTTCAATATATAAAACCTATAAACTTGATGCTGCTCTGAGTAACTTGGGGGTGGGAAGCTCTGTATCAAACCCTGGATGCGTGGTTTTTCCTTTATCCCGATATCACCACTAAACACATCCATGAAACTGAGGGTTCTACAGAATAGTTTGAAATCCACTTCTCTAAGCCATAGCTTAGTTCCATACATACAACTAGACTGTTGGTTCAAAAATAATATGTATGCTAAATGCTTATTTGAGTATCTTAGACTCTGTAATTATGATCTGGGCAATTGGAAGACAGGTTTTTAAATTGGGATAAGTACTTTATTATCTGAAACAGCTTATACAATCCCTAATCTAACAAGGGAACAGCCTATCTGGTATATTATAAAAACTAAAATGAATGTTTGCAGGAAAATTTGTAGTTTAGGGAAGGTAAAAGCAAGAGTTCTGTCTGGTTTAACTATTATTAAGGAAGACTGCAAGAACAAACTACTCTGATATCTGCTATTCACCTCTATTTTTAAATAAAATGCATCCTGACAAGCAAATGCTGAGGGATTTCATCACCACCATGCCTTTGTTGCAAGAGCTCCCGAAGGGAGCACTAAACATGGAAAAGAGAAATCATTACCAGCCATTACAAAAACACACTAAAGTACACAGACCAATGACACTATGAAGCAACTACATTAACAAGTCTGCAAAATTAACTAGCTAGCATCATTATGACAGGATCAAATTCACACATAACAAAATTAACCTTAAATAAAAATGGGCTAAATGCCCAATTAAAAGACACAGAATGGCAAGCTGGACAAAAAGACAAGAGCCACCGGTGTGCTGTATTCAAGAGATAGGCCTCAAGTGCAAAGACACACATAGGCTCAAAATAAAGGGATGGAGGAAAATTTACCAAGCAAATGGAAAGCAGAAAAAACAGGGGTTGTAATCCTAGTGTCTGACAAAATAGACTTTAAACCAACAGATGTCAGAAAACACAAAGAAGGACATTATATAGCGGTAAAGTGTTCAACTCAACAAGAAGAGCTAACTGTCCTAAATATATATGCATCCAATACAGAAGCACCCAGATTCAAAAAGCAAGTACTTAAGGACAAGTACTTAAAGACAAAGAGACATAGGCCCCCACATAATAATAGCGGAGAACTTTAATACCCCACTGTCAATATCAGACAGATCACTGAGACAGAAAATTAACAAAGATATTCAGGACTTGAACTCAGCTCTGGATCAAGTGGACCTGATAAGATATCTACAGAACTCCTCCCCTCCCAAAAAAACAGACTATACATTCTTCTCAGTGCCATGTGGCACTTACTCTAAAACTGATCACATAATTGGAAGCAAAACACTCCTCAGCAAATGTCAAACAACTGTAATCATAGCAGTCTCTTAGACCACAGCACAATCAAATTAGAACTCAAGACTGAGAAGTTCACTCAAAACCATACAACTACACGAAATTGAACAAGTTGTTCTTGAATGACTTCTGGGTAAATAATGAAATTAAGGCAGAAATCAAGATGTTCTTTGAAATTAAGGAGAACAAAGACACAATGTACCAGAATCTCTGCGACACAGCTAAAGCAGTGTTAAGCGGGAAATTTATAGCACTAAATGCCCACATCTAGCAAGATCTCAAATCGACATCCTAACATCACAACTAAAAGAACTAGAGAGAACCAAGAGCAAACAAACCACAGAGCTAGCAGAAGATAAGAAATAGCCACACTTCAGGGCTGAAGGAGACAGAGACACAAAAATCCCTTCAAAAAAACCCAACAAATCCAGGAGCTTTTTAAAAAATCAATAAAATATACTACTAGCTAGACTAATAAAGAAGAAAAGAGAGAAGATTCAAATAAACACAATCTGAAATGATAAGGAGGATACCACCACTGATCCCACAGAAATTCAAAACATCATCAGAGAATACTATAAACACCTCTGTGCAAATATACTATAATATCTAGAAGAAATGGATAAATTTCTGGACACATACACCCTCCAAAGACTGGACCACGAAGAAGTTGAATCCCTGAATAGGCCAGTAAAAAGTTCTGAAATTGAGGCAGTAATAAATAGCCTACCATCCAAGAAAAGCCCAGGACCAGATGGATTTACAGCTGAATTCTACCAGAGGTACAAAGAATAGCTGGTACCATTTCTTCTGAAAGTATTCCAAACAACTGAAAAGAAGGGACTCCTCCCTAACTCATTCTATGAGGCCAACATCATTCTGATACCAAAACCTGGCAGAGATACAACAAAAAAAGCAAACTTCAGGCCAATATTCCTGATAAACATTAATGCAAAAATCCTCAATAAAATACCTGCAAACTGAATCTAGAAGCACATCAAAAAGCTTATCCACCATGATCAAGCTGGCTTCATCCCTGGGATGCAAGGGTTGTTCAACATATGCAAATCAATGAACGTAATTCATCATGTAAGAAGAACTAAAGACAAAAACCACACAATTAACTGAATAGATGCAGAAAAGGCTTTTGATAAAATTCAACATCCCTTCATGTTAAAAACTTTCAATAAACTAGGTATTGAAGGAACATGCCTCAAAATAATAAGAGCCATTTATGACAAACCCAAAGCCAATATCATACTGAATGGGCAAAGGCTGGAAGCATTCCCCTTGAAAACTGGCACAAGACAAGGATGACCTCTCTCACCACTCTTATTCAACATCGTACGAGAAGTTCTGGCCAGGGCAATCAGGCAAGAGAAAAAAAAAATAACTGGTGTTGAAATAGGAAGAGAGGAAGTCAAACTGTCTTTGTTTGCAGGTGACATAATTCCTATATCTAGAAAACCCTCTCGACTCAGACCAAAAGCATCTTAAGCTGATAAGCAACTTCAGCTAAGTTTCAGGATATAAAAATCAATGTGCAAAATGTGCTAGCATTCCTATATACCAACAACAGGCAAGCAGAGAGTCAAATCACGAACGAACTCCCATTCACAATTGCCACAAAAGAATAAAATACCTAGGAATACAGCTAACGAGGGAAGTGAAGGACCTCTTTAGGGAGAACTACAAACCATTGCTCAAGGAAATCACAGAGGACACAAACAAGTGGCAAAGCTTTCCATGCTCATGGATAGGAAGAAACAATATCATGAAAATGGCCATACTGCCCAAAGTAATTTACAGATTGAATGGTATTCCCATTCAGTTACCATTGACATTCTTCATAGAATCAGAAAAAACTATTTTAAAATTCATATAGAACGAAAAAAAATCATATTCCTGACTAGCTCAGAGCTGTGCCTTCCAATATAAGTAATTCAGTTTGGGGACAATGTCTGGCAACTGGAGTGTGGACGAAGGTTGGATAGAAGGTGATCAAAACGGCTAGTGACTAGAGAAATACACTATCTTAGTAAGGGCTTAGAGAAATGAAAAACCTGTATACAAATGTTCATAGTAGCTCTATTCCGAGCCACCCAAAGCTGGAAACAACCCAAATGTCCAACAGGTAAGTGATAACGTAAAATGTGGCACATCCATATGAGGGAATACTACTTAGTAACAAAGGAACAACCTATTGACACATGCAACAATCTTGATAATCTGAGTGAAAGAAGCCAGTCTATGTATTCAATTTAGATGGCATTCTCAAAAAGACAGAACTATAGTGATAGAGAACAGATCAGTGTTTCTGGGGTTTAGAAGTAGGAAGAAGGTGCGACTACAGACAGATTGCATGAGGCACTTTTGGGAACGGTGTAACTGTTCTGTATCCTGGTTTGTGGTGATGGTTACATGACTCTATGTATATAGTAAAACTGACAGAATTGTATGAATCTACTGTATGATAATGTTAAAATAAATTTTTTAAAAATATATAGTTGTTCCTATTAAAATTATAATTTGTCATTTTGTTTTCTAGGTAACTTTTTCTTAAAAGACCTTAAGAGTCACTAACTACCAAAAAAATTTCTTGAGAGTTCTACCTTAATGCAAACATATATACTAATCACTCAAACTACTTTTCCCACTCATGACCACCCATATTCTGTGGCTACTTTAAAGAGTTGAGACAGAGATACTTATACATGAGACAAAATTTGACTTTCTCTTGGTCTCACACTGACCAATGTTGTTGGGACTGACATGGTATCTCATTCTACTTTTCATCTGCATTTCCCTAATGACTAATGATGCTGAACAACCTTTGGAATAGCTATAGTTTTGAAAACACAAAGTCCTTATAAAAGTAACCATGCTGTGAATACAGAATCTAAAAATTTTTACAGTAGCCTATCCAGATAATATTCAATAAAGTATATGAGCTTTCTCTTGACCATAAAATTCAGAAACTAACATCATGGCACTAAGAGAGAATATACTTTTAAAAACCTTACCTTTTCTCGCTGAAACCAAGCCCACCAATCCTGAAACTGTAATAACTCCCATTTTTGGAAGAAAATCTCGAGGAGGATTCTTCAGATAGACATAAGCATCTCAAGAAATCAGTTAAAAGTTAACATAAATAACTGAACTCTACTGAACATTCTATACAGTTATAATGTAGGAAGGTTAAAGAGACTTGCTAAGATAATAATGGATGGTTTAAACACTCTTCAAAAGAGCTATACATAATGAGATATGAGTAGCAACCTAAAAAACTAGATTTACTTGTTACGAAATAAAATTTTCCTTCCATAGTTGATTTAGTATTTATTTTCTTAATGATACTGGTGATTATTACTATAAAGAAATGTAATGCTAGAGGGCACATCATAATATGGGTTACCGTAAGGTAAATTCTCAACTGTGTATGTATTATATCTCCATAACAAACATGCTTTTGCCTTTATCTGTTCAAACACTGGTGGCTTCCTGTAAGAACTGAAATAGATACTTTATTAAGGAGCTTTGAATAATAATTTAAGGATACACACAGCTACCAGACCTTGCTTGCCGCTACTCCCTAATAACCTCAGGACAGCCACTGCTGTTGGTTAAAGTCAATCATCAGTGAGCAAAGTAGATGAAGAGTGAGTGAAAGTCCAGATTTCTTGGCTTTCTATATATTTAAATTGTTTCTGGTTCCAAACATACACTTTTCTATCATAGTTAATTATTTAATGGCAATCACATATTTAATCCTATTCCTCAAGATTGATGAGGAATATAATTTTGAATTAATTCCTAATATATTAAATAATGATCATTCAAATACAGATCATCAACTTCATGGAAACATTCAAAATTTTAGCTCATCTTTCTATCTCCTATACATATTTATTATGACAACTGGCATAAGCCAAGAATATTAGAAAGCTGTATCTGTTGCTAAACACCATTAACAAGCTAAAGAGTCAAATGCAACTGGTTTTTAGCCATTAGCTTAAATATTCCAGGGTCAGTGATTGCTATAACATTTCCTAACAATTGACAGCAAAATACAATGCATTTTAACAGCAAATAGCACTTAAACTAATTAGCAACAATGGAGACATGTTTTTAATTTATGCTTTATGATATCTAATATTGAATTTGTAGTTAAAACAGACCTCAGTTTGTATACTGGCACTACCACTTCTAGTTATGTGACCTCAATAACCTATTTAACCTTTCTAAACCTCAGTTGCCCTCATCTGTAAAATGGGAATAATTATAATACCAATACTAGCAGAATTGTGACAAAAATTATGTAAAATGCTTAGTACAACACCTTAGCCAATAACTGCTGAATAATGGATATTATTGCTTTGCTATTATCAATAAATTTCTATACAGAGTACCTTCTAAGTTGATAAAAGCATGACAATGGATAATATACCGAGTTTATTTTTCTCGCATTTAAACAATGCAATTTAAAAACACAATAAAACATTTCTAATTATTCACTCACCTACCTTTTCCAAATTGTACTGTATCCATTATCCCATTTTTCACAAAGACATAAACACCCTAAGCAAAAAAAAAAGAGGGGGGGGAGAGGAAGACATCTGCATTTTTGAAGCTGTTGATAATGAGATAAAATTGCCTGCATCTCTGAGATTATATTAAAAGGTTGACTTACCATTATGTTCAAATCTAAATCCAGCTTTTTTATGTATTCACTATGAGAATACTCATTTACTTAGTTTGTTTTCATTTTCTGCTTTTCCTTCTATTTAACACGGATAACATTTATACCATTTTTTTCTCATATAAATGGGTAATGTAATGTCTATGAAATAATCAGAGCAGAAAAGATACTGAAAAAAATAAAGATTTATCATATTATTTTATAATGACCTAGAAAAATGAATGGAATTGAAATAAAGTAAGAAGGGAGGTATATTTCAGTTTAGAAGCAACATCTGATTAATAAAGATGCAATAGGAACAACATGATGACTTGCAGAGGGGAAAAAAGGGCAAAATGCCTAAAGCAAAGGGCTTCATCTTCCTCCCTTTTCTTAGTGTACATTAGAATGAGAAAAAAAAAATCTAAATTACCTCAGGACAGAAATCATCCTACATAGACCAGTGTTACCCTGTTTTTAAACAGGAACATAAATTCTCTAGAAATCAAAACTATGTTTATCTATTGGAGGAATTAAAGCTTTAAAGCAAATCTTTAATTTTACCTGTTTCCAACCGATTTATTTTAGTGCAAAAGAGTGTTAAATATAGTTACTGGGTGCTAGGTATTATATCACTTACATAAGAAAAAAAAAGGAAGTCACAAAATGATTTACTCGTGGTCATGTAGTACTCTGCTGAAGAACCCAAAAAACACAATCCAAATATATGGTCTCCTTCTCTGAACTAGCTGCTATGAAATCATGGGATAAAAACAAGAACAAAAGAGATTTTCAAAGCAGAGAAAATAGAGATTTATTATATTGGACAGGAAAGAAATAAGTTTTTGTTATAGAGATAGCTTGGTTTTATAATTTTGTCTTAGATATTTTAATGGTTATCAGAAAGATGCAGAGGAGAGGTTCATCTTGGTTTAAAATTGTACAAATCAGCATAAATGCTAACTGCCATTGAAGTAATTTTCTGTAGGGACTGTGTTTGAGAATATTTCACCTTCAAAATTAAAATATCTATTGACCAGTCGATTGGGAATCATTTAACCACTAAGGAAGAAAATTAGTCATCTTTTTTTAAAAAAATTTCCTTATCTCTGCTAAGGAATTCATTTTTACCACATGGGGTCAGTGTTACCTAAATTTTAAAACACTAGGCTAGGAGTAAGAATTGAATTTGCTCTACGTGATTCTAGGCTTAATGTGGAACAAATTTGAGTCAGACATATTTTTTAAAGAATAGATTACATTTTTAGGGGAAATTTAGAAAAGTTGACATTTAGGACGAAATGCACCTGGAAATTGCCTTTCTTCAACCTATTTGTTTCAGCATATTAATGGAATAAAACATTCTTTTGAGTCTTAAATTGGATGATGGTTACAATAGCAATTTTTAAAGACCTCTCAGGAACATTTTATCTCACTGAAGAAAAATTTGAGAACACTATGGAAAATTAGGTCTCAAGAGGCTTAAGTCTGAATCATCTAGCTATTGGAATATAGTCATAGGGGCATGATTCAGACCATAATTGGTTAAAGTATTTCCCTCTTAGATCAAACTATTAATAGTGTATAGTACAACTAGTCCCACTAGAATTATACGAGAACCACTAGTTTTCAAAAATAACATCATGTATTTATCAGATATTCAAAATATCATCTGGAATCATCAGAGTTCATTGATTTGGTATTTCACTCAAGCATACATTATTTTTCATAAGCTCATTAGATTTCTTTTGACAGAAAATTGATAGAAACTAAAAAAGAACAATGGTTCACAATCAGGCTATATTTGGGGAAAAGTCACATGGTTACTAGGTAAGAATGATGAAAACACTTGGACCAACATTAAGATACTGACGCTGGAGATATTGATGCTAACACAATTATGTTTATGTGATGCTAATGAAACACAGGTGTTTTATCAGCTTACTCCACTACTCTGCTGATGGATATTGCTAATTGAAGGTTAAGCATTAAAGTAAGGTGTATTCTACTTTGCTCAATAGTTTACAGTAGTTAGAATGGTCTTATGAGCTAACCCCAACAAGTAAACAACATTTTGCTTAGTCAAAGAAAATATTCAGAAGTAATCTAAGAACTTCACATAAAAAGTGAGTGATGCTGTGCATGCTAGGTGACATAAATGCTTGATGAACTACTTCAATCTATGCAGTAGTGGTATAGTAGGTTCAATATAGTGACAAATTATTTGCTGCTACTTCTATTGAGAGTTGGCATCTAATTCCCTTCCCTTTAAAAGTGAGCTGGCCTTAGTGACTTAACAATAGAATGCTGTAGAAGTGCCTTTCTTAGACATCTGAGGATAGGTAAAAAGCCTGGCAAATTCTGCCTAGGGCCACTTGTAACATTGTCTTTAGGAGCCCTGAATTACCCACGTTAAGTTATATACGACCTACTTGCGATCACCATGCTTCAGAGGCCATGTGTAGGCATTCTAGTCAATAATCCCAGCTGAACCCAGCCTTCCAGCCATCCTTAACAAGGTGCCAGAGATGCAAATGAAGCTGTGTTGGACTGTCAGATCAGCTCATTTGCCAGATCAACACCACTGGGCTACCTCTGTCAATATCACATGCAACAGATGAATCATCTGTCTAAACTCTGACCAATTCATGACTTACAAAATCATAAGCTGTAATATAATGGTTGTGGTTTTAAGCCACTAAGTTTTTGGATTAGTTTGCTACACATCAATAGGTAACTGGAACAATTAATCAGAAATCTCTGATATTAAACCACTATCAGAATTGACTTACCTTGCACCAGCCAATATAACGACCAGTTGCAGTGCGGATGGAAGCAAAGCCCATTTGTAAATGACCAGGCTGCTCTTCGACCTATTTAGACTGGAGCGGTGGTGCAGTATATATGGGGAGCTACAGGCAACAAATATTCATGTCAGAAACGTAAACTAGCTGGACCGTCCATATCAGCAGTATGGCAGAGACAGGAATCCTCATCAGCCTCCTTCCTAAAAACAACTAGAAATGCTGATAAAATACTTTTTAAAAACCATCTTTAATACAGGAATGATGTAGTAAACTGTTTATAAAGATGATTTAAAACCCAGAAATTAAAAGATGCCAAATATAGTATAACCCACTGGTTCTACTCCTATGTATATTTAGAGAAACTACTATTTTGCACATCCAGAGTTATGTATAGTAACATTCACAGCAACAATTTAATTACAACCAACTCAATGTCCATCCACAGTACAATGGATAAACTGGGGTATATTGATACAAAGAAATATTAGAAATCAGGGGGTAAATATAAAAATTATAGCTACATGGAAAAATTTAGATGAATTTCAGGAATATAATCTTACTAAAAAAAAAACCCAAAAAACATACTGCTTAGCAAAACAGACATATAAGGTAAAATTTAAAAGGAGGTGAATAATAGTAAAAACTAGGGTAATGGTAACCTCTGAATGGAATGAAATGGGAACACAGGGGATTCTGTTTTCCTTTAAATTGGGTGGTAGGTTCATATTATTATTATTCATACCTTTCATAGTTTGAACAGCCTTTTGATTCTAATTGATATTTAATAAAAACAAATATAAACAAAAGAACAATGAAAAATTTAAGCAGGTAAGGACTTATTTCCTCTAAAAAAAACTTTTTTTTTTGCTTTTATATTTAGGGTATAAATCCTCCTATAAAATTTAGTGTTTGATGAAGATATAACTGGGAAGAATGAAGTTTACAAATCAACAGCAAAGGAACTAGATGATTAATAACTTTGGATTTGGTCCTTTACCAACAACAAACATGAAACTATAGTTAATACTATATTGTATTCTTGGAAAATTCTAAGAGTGGGTGTAATATGTCCTTATCACATAAATGATTAACTATTTAAGGTAATACATATATAAATTAGAGAGATTTAGTCATTCCACAATGTATATATACTTCAAAGCATCATGCTGTACAAGGTAAATACATACAATTTTATGCCAGTTTTTTTTCTAATTAAAAAAATCTATATATATAAAACATAGGACAATGTCAGTTTGGTAAAGTTTTTCTAGTATTAAGTCAGAAAAAGTATTGTTTTGCCATTAAATGACTCTTTACTACCCATACCAGGATTAAAGAGTTAGTGTTTCTCTTTCTATACTAATGCTTAGACTTAAATTCACCACATTAGCAACTATGTGTAATTAGGAAGATGAGAGATGCATATTTTATATTAAAGATGCATTTTATATATGAAAAGCAGGTACAGTGCAAGTAGGGAAGTTTCCCTCTCTCCCACACAAAGGGGAGACATATGTAGATATACTGGTGTCAGAGATATATGTAGATATGCTGGTGTTATTTACTTATATGTTTATCCATCATGTTTCTCTCCTCTCTATTCTTTACACATCCCAATTCCAAACTTTATTACACTCATTGTTTTTATTCTCTCTCCTCTGTTCCCATCAAAACCTGCCAATTAGGTTTTTATTTATTTATTTTTTGGTCTTGCTTTGTCATCCAGGCTAGAATACAGTGGCATGAACACAGCTCACTGCAGTCTCAACCTCCTGGGCTCAAGCAACCCTCCCATCTCAGCATCCTGAGTAGCTGAGACTATGGGCACACCTCCACCACACCTGGCTAATGTTTGTATTTTTTGTAGAGATGAGGTTTCACCCTGTTGCCTAGACTGGTCTCCAATTCCTAAGCTCAAGCAATCCGCCCGTGGTTCACGCCTGTAATCCCAGCACTTTGGGAGGCCAAGGTGGGTGGATCACGAGGTCAGGAGTTCAAGACCAGCCTAGCCAAGATGGGTGAAACCCTGTCTCTACTAAAAATACAAAAATTAGCCAGGCATGGTGGCACGCGCCTGTAATCCCAGCTACTCGGGAGGCTGAGGCAGAGAACTGCTTAACCCCGGGAGGCTGAGGTTGCAGTGAGCCGAGATCGCACCACTGCACTCCAGCCAGGGCAACAGAGGGAGATTCTGTCTCAAAAAAAAAAAAAAAAAAGAAAGAAAAGAAAAGAAAAAGAAATGTTCAGGGATGTCTAGGGCTGGCTATATACATGTAGTCCAATTGCCAGTCATTTTACTGATCTGAAAACTGCGGATTTCATGGTTAAAAAAAATGATTGCCCCATGGTCCTACAGAGTTTTCTATTACAAGGAGATTTAATTATGTTCACTAGATGGCATGTAAGGCAGGAAGACACTGAGAATATTTAAAATGATGTTCAGTGAGAAGAGCTGAATTAAAACAGGATTTTCTGTTAAATTACAAATTTAACGAAAGATTTGAATAACCAAATAACCAGAACACTTTATTCATAAAGTATTCTGGTTTAGTAGAGGCTTTATTATAGATTTAAACAAGAAGTATAGCTCACTTTACACAACAAAAGTGGCTAGGAATGTTGCACATAAATCAGATTTTCATTCCTTCAGAAATTCTACATTCCTCAAGGATTAGGTCCTGACTTTTTGTGTAGTCCCTAGCACATAGTTGGCAACTAACTTTGTTTAATAAGTAATTAAATTAAATTATATATAAAATGTACTTGGGGACTACAATAAATACCAAGGAATACTGTGTATTCCACAATAAACAGCACTACTTTATTTTAAAATTTCAAAAATTAAATTCAGCTATTAGGGACTTATCTTCCTACCCAGATTTAAGCTGTCCAGATATGAGAGTATCAAGGAAGGCTTAAAACCAACATCCTCTTAAGATTAATAAAAGGAAAAAATAAAAAAATACTTAGAAATAGTTGGTGTGGAGAGAAATGACTCTACCCTAGACGGTTAATGAAAATACACTTACTTAGTGATTAAAACAGTGCCTCACACATATACAAGAGGAGCTTGGAAAATATTTTTGGTTGAATTTATGAATATTACCTTTGTGCATGTTGAGTTTGGCAATATTATCAATTATTTGTGCCTTTTGATCTACACTTCTGCTTCTAGAAATTCATTCTAAGGAAATGGTTATAAATGTATATATAGATTCAATACAAAGTGGTTTGACAAGTACTGATTAGAATAGCAAAAACTGGAAATAGTCTACATTTCCAAAAATATATGAAAATTTTACATTTATTTGATGGTGGTACATTCACACAACAGAATACTTATGACACCATTAAGAATTCTGTCCAGTGTCATCTAACTAGTCAGTCGTGGAATCAGGATTCACATTTAAGCCTGATTCAAAAACATATTATTAAGTGTGTAAATAAATCTTAGGGGTGACTTAAAGTGCGAAGAGATAAAAAGCACAATGCTGAATAGAATTAGTAATCACAATTACAGCTCAACAGGCTGGCATGATAAGCCAGATCAAAAAGATAAAATTTAAACAGGTATAAATATACCTTCAACAGAATCCAAAAAGTTTAAATGCCTGTACAGACTGAGATGAGGCATAGCTTACCAGTAGCCCATGTAAAACGGTTTAATGAATTTTACAGACCACATGCTTACTATGTCATGGTCAAAAGCTGCTTATGAGCATGGTTGATTTTGAGCACTCAAATATAAAAACTAATGTGATCTTAGACAGCATTAATAGAAATATAACATCTAGAAGAGGAGAAATCAGAATCTGACTCTATCGTGTAGCAGTCAAAACACATCTTGGTTCATACATCCAAGTCATGGCACCAAAAAACAACATGTTTTTTAAAAAGAAAAAGTACTTACACCAGAAGAAAACACTAACTATCCTGAGCATGCTTGGCGTAGGCTGTTCATGACAGTGAGGAACTCAAAGCTGTGATGTATGAGAAATAGTTGAAGCAACTAAATGCTTTAAAATGTCATCCTGGAAGCAAATTACTTAAAGTATAACTGATATTTAAAGGCTTGTTTTTTGAAAGAGAGAAGGAGTTTTCTGATGGCACCAATGCAAGAGATACAGCACCAACAGGTAGAAGTTATTATGAGACAAGTTTCTGTCTGACATAAGGAAGGACCTTAAGTTAAATGAGAGAATTCAGAAAATGGAATGGGCTCCTTAGGCTCCTTTACCTAGAGTTTTATTCACATAGAGGATATATGGCCACTGCATGTGCCTACTATAGAGGGAATTACAATGCCATACAGAAGGTTCATCTACAAAATATCTAAGGTCACTTCCAAAACTGAGATCTTAATGAATTTCTTAAACTGAAGTTTCCTAATACTGAATGTACCTTTATAAGTTTTTCAAGAAAGAAAAATCAGACAGCCTACAAGGTCTAACACCCTCTACTACTTATTGATTATTCATTAAGAAAAATCACCAGTTGGAATTTTAAATGTTTGAGTTAAATACTGCCTTTTAAGATACTTCATAACAATTTCTCTCAACTTATAAAATATACCTAATAAAAACTTCTAAGAAATTTTTGATGAGTAAAGATAATTTTAAAATATAGCTTTTGTGTCATCTTGATATTATACAAAGTTCATAAACCTTTGTAGGCAAATTACCTGCTCTGGTTTCACTAGCTGCTTTTTGGATTCCTCTTCTTTGGTTGCATGTACACTTACAGATGCATAAATCAGACCTGCAGGCATGGTTGTCAGTTTTCCCATCTGAGAAAGATATATGAGAAACACCTTTTTAGTTGAAAAGCTTTCCATCTTCCATTTCCTAACAAATTCTGGAGGAATCTCAGGAAATCTATTGGTTTCACTTTAATATATTAAATACTCAAACACTCCAAATTACTTCATACATTTTTAAGACATACTATCTTCTCATACTGGATGGCAGAGTACTATTTTTACCTGTTAATTACCTACTTCATAAGGAATATAGCAACATATTTTTCTGGATTATTATTATTACGTAATAATATAGCAATGTAATAATTACTAAAATTTGAGGGATGGAGTGGGATTGGTCTTGGTATTCATTTCAGTCCACAAACTTTAATTGAACACCTACTATGTGCCAGACTCTGGTTTCAGTGCTTACAAAATACATCAGTGAACAAAACAAAGATTCCTGCTCTCATACAAATGACATTCTAGTAGAGAGGAGACAGGCAATAAACACAATAAATAAACTATGCGGTACATTATAAGTTCTTGATAAATGCTCTGAGAAAGTAAAGGATAAGAGTGGTCTGGAGTACTGGGTACTGCAGGCTGCATCTTTAAATATAATTTATATAAACATGATCCATAAAATGAATTCCTCTCTATTATAAATCCTTTGCTCCCGACTTTCCCAATGCATTCCGCTTTACCTGTTCTCATGCTTAATCTAAAGCAAAAAGTGATCTTTGTTTTAGCTATAACTCTCATTTGAATTAAGAATGCAGGAAAATTACTGGCTCTAAGAATAAAGTGCTCTAGTGTTATTCAGGTATCAAAATAATTCCCAAAGATTATCCATTCAACAAGGCCAGTGTAAAGCTTTCCAAGGTACAAATATTTTAACATTCTGATTCTTAAATGGGAAAGAAGTTTTCTTGAATTTGACAAAGGACATTATGAGGGAAGAGGTCTCTTGTTTTACACACAAATAAAATTGTGCATATCTGGAAGAATCATTGGGTGAAAGATTCTAAATGACCTCCAATGACAGTGATAGTACTTATACTTCATTTCTGATACACTTTCAATATTTTCTGAGGAGAGCAAGGGAAGCTACACAGGCATCAATCAGTTAAGCAATTTCCTGTTTAAATTGGGCAGGACTCTGATTAGATCGGGGCTGTAAAAATACAGGGTAAAATTAGAGTCAACAATAAGAAGATAAATTTTGTTGACTCTCCTCTCCCATGCCTCCTTCTAGTACAGCCAACAGCATCACAGAATGATTTACCTAGGCATGCTTCCCTTAAAGACATCGTTTTTTTTATTTCTTATATCCAGTTGGTATTCATTAATGAAATAACAAGATTTCCACACCATACCTATGTCAGGTATAAATTAAATGTATATTAAAACTACAAGCAAAATTATTTAAAGTATAACTGATATTTAAAGATTTGTTTAAATATCAAACAAGTATGCTCCCCATGAACCAGAGAAATTTTGTTAATAAAGTGTTGAAGTTATTACAGGAAGCATGTACAATTTTATAACATGTAAAAAGCTTTTTTTGAAATATCTGACTAGACTTTACTTCTTCCTAAGGTATTACTCCCTGGATATAAGACAAATACTTTCAAAGCATGTTAATAGTCTGAATTTTTTCAACATACTAATGATCACAGAGTATACTCACATTACTTCATATAATGCAATGATAATATGTAGACTATAAAGAGTATCATAGGTATTGCTTGATAATTATGATCTAGTGTTCCAGATTTTGGATTTACTACTTGAGTTCATGGCCTAAAGTTAATATACCTTGAAAATTGCCTAAATACTTTCTCCAAATTTTTTACTCTGTAAGGTAATAAAGGTCCTCCCATTCTTTCCTACTGCTTTCACAGATTCCTTGACTTTTATTGAGGAGGTAGTATGGTACAATGGAAAAAAAAACATGAGCTTAGGGTCGGACGCAGCGGCTCACGCCTGTAATCCCAGCACTTTGGGAGACCGAGGAGGGTGGATCACCCAATGTCAGGCGTTCAAGACCAGCCTGACCAACATGGTGAAACCCTGTCTCTACTAAAAATACAAAATTAGCTGAGAGTGGCACTGCACGCCTGTTATCCCAGCTACTTGTGAGGCTGAGGCAGGAGAATCGCCTGAACCCAAGAGGCAGAGGTTGCAGTGAGCTGAGATCACGCCATTGCATTCCAGCCTGGGCAACAAGAGTGAAACTCTGTCTAAACAAAAATAGTGTATATATATATAAGCTAGGAGTTACATAGAACTTATTGTCTAAACAGGAACAAGTTACTTAAGCCTTCAAGTTATGCTGCCCAGTATGGCAACTACAAGCCGCATGTGGTTATTTAAATTGAAATTAAGATCATTAATAAATAAAAACTTCAGTCACATTAGTCCCATTTCAAGTGCTCAACAGCCATAATGTAGAGCACAGATTAAAAAAAAAAATCCATCATTGCAGAAATTTCTAGTGGACAGTGATGTTTTAATTAGGTTAGCTAATTATTATTAGGTTAAATATCTGAAATAATAGGTATGCCATCCTGCTTATGATTATCACATGGATTAAATAAGGAGTTATATTAAAATGGTTACACTCAATACATAGGCAATTAAGTTTAGTTTCCCATTCCTTCTGTTTGCTGAATAAAGAAATTAAAGGGCTGTGCTTATTCCTCATTCTCTTTTCACACGTATTTGATGCTAATCAGGCTCTAGTGAGAAAAGTGGTAACAATAAAATCTATCCAACATATTTATTAAATCCAAACAAAAAAGGTCGTAATTTTTGTCAAAAGAAATTAGGAAGACTGGCACACTAGGGCATCTTCAAGTCTAGGTTATACTGGTGAAGTATATTTCACTTCACCAGATCAAGATGTCACTTCACCAGTTTAAGATGACCAGATACGTCATCTTAAAGAGGAAAAGCTGATGGTACAGCACATTGAAAAATTTTGAACAAAGATTGGCAAACTACAACTCTGGGCTAACTGGCCTGGACTCTAAGCTAAAAGTGTTTTTAAAAGACATATTTAAAGATTTGTAAAAACAAAGAAGAATATGTGACAAGAGATCTTACGCAACCCGCAAAGCCTAAAACATTTATCATATGGCCCTTTACAGAAAAAATTTGCCAGCCTGCAACTGAGAAAACCAAATGAGATATTTAAAAGTATCAGTATTTGGGGTGTTATAAAAAACTTACAGCCTCACGAGACTGTCATTATCAAACATCATTAAAATTGAGCAGAGATAATTGAGTTTTCACAAGAGGAAAGATCTTGATTTAAAACTATTTGTAACTTTGAATAACCTGTCAAGTCAAAATTATGACTTATTTAAAATCAATGAGAGATTAAAAACTGGCTCTCTACAAAAGACAACAGTTCCTAAACAGAATTCTCTCACATGGAAATTTACAAACAGCAAGGCTAAAAGATGAGCACGAGGGAACTTACCCATAACACTCACCCCCTCCAACTGTTCCTACAATAAAAATATAGCTGATTCTTGTTATCTGCAGCAGTTATATTCTATAAAGTAGCCGTAAATACTATTTACGGAATACTGAACCATTTCTCCAGGGAAAATACAGGGTTAGCTTCCTGTGATACCAAGTTTTTTGAAGGTTTTTCATCAGGACCTGATGTTAAATTTTATCAAATACTTTTTCAGCATCAGTTGAAATGATCATATGATTTTGATCCTTCATTCTGTTGATATGATATATATCACACTGACTGATTTACATATGCTGAACCATCCTTGCATCTCTGGGATAAATCCTACCTGGTCATGATAAATGATCTCTTTAATGTGTTTTGGAATTTGGTTTGCTGGTATCTTGTTGAGAATTTTTGCATCAATATTTATCAGGGATATTGCTCTGTAGTTTTCTTTTTTGATGTGTCTCTGATTTTAATATGAGGGGTAATATTAACCTGGTAGAATGAGTTTGGAGATATTCACCTCTCCTGTATTTTTCAGAATAGTTTCAGTAGAACTGGTATTTCTTCTTTAAATGTTTGGTAAAATCCAGCAGTGAAGCTATCAAGTCCCAGGCTTTTATCTCCTGGGAGATTTTTACTACATCTTCCATCTCATTGTTATTTGTCTGTTCAGATTTTGGATTTCTTCATAGTTCAATGCTGGTAGGTTGTGTGTATCTAGCAATTTACCCATTTCTTCTAGATTTTCCAATTTATTGGCATATAGTTGATCATAATAGCCACTAATGATCCTTTGAATTTCTGCAGTATTGGTTGAATGTCTCCTTTTTCATCTCTGATTTTATTTATTTGGGTGTTCTTGCTCTTTTTGTCAGTCTCCCTAAAGGTTTGTAAATTTCATCTTTTAAAACAACCAACTTTTTGTTTCATTGATCTTTCGTATTGTTTTCTTCATTTCAATTTCATTTATTTCTTGCTCTGATCTTTATCATTTATTTTCTTCTACTGATTTTGTGTTTGGTTAGCTCTTGCTATTAAGAGTTTTTGTTTTGGGAGGTGTGAAGATGGCTCACTAGAAGCAGCCAGTGCATGCTGCTCTCAAGGGGAAAATATACAGTAGCCAGTAAACACAAGCTCTTCCACTGAATCATCCAGGAGGGCACACTGGAATTCATCAAGGGAGCACCATGATCCACAGAGAGCAAAGAAGTGCAAGACAGGGCAGCTGTCCACCCAGGACTGGCAGGAAGACAAGGGGAGCTCCCCCACTACAGGGAAATGGTAAGTCAGCAAAAGTCCCCAGGGACTCATACTTGTGCTATGAACCTTTGCAATCCTGGGCACAAAAGATCTCCACAGACCCTCTACTCTCAGGGCCTCCAGACTCACATGGGCTGCCTAGAGTCTTCTGGGTAGAGTTGCCACTCAGGCACATAAGGAGCCCCAAGGGCCTTGGACTCCTGAGCACTCTTGCACCAGCTACCATAGTTCCACCAATAAGTGAGGCAAGACTCTCTCACATGCCCCCAGGATAGAGGCCACATGCATGGTACTGAGGAATGGATGGACTGCAGGCTTTGCCTCTGCTACATCTGGCTAGGAAAAGCCCACCGGTCTGGGATCCTAACACAACCACACCAATCCCACCTAAGCATTCAAGCCAATAGCAGCTCTGCATTTCTTCTGGGATAAAGCTCCCAGAGGTAACTGACAGGCCTGAGATCTTTGCCAATGGCTCAGCCCGGACCTCTACTACACTCAGGCTGAGAAGGGAGGGAAGAGCCCAAAATATTGCTGGCCTCTAGCACACTACAGCAGCCTTACAGAAAAGTGGCCAGATTATTTTCTATGTAGGTCTCTGCAGTGCTACTTCTCACTGGACAGAGCTTCCCAACCAGGATCCCCAGTACAGCCACCCTACCCCAACCTAAGCACTTGGGCTGGCAGCACCTCTGCATTTCTCTGAAATGGAGCTCCCAGAAATAATCAAGAGACACAACACTTTTACCATTACTGCAGCAAAACAAAACAACAACCATCAACAACAACAACAAATAAAATCCAAAGGACAGCAACATCAAACATTAAAGGAACATCAGCCCACACATGAAAAAGAATGAGTGCAAGAACTCAGGCAACTGGAAAAGCCAGAGTATCTTCTCCCCCTCTAAACAACTGCACCACCTCCACAGCAATGGTACTTAACCAGACTAAAGTGGTGGAAATGACAAAGGGTTTAGAATATAGATAGGAAGGAAAAACATCAAAATTCAGAAGAAAGTTGAACCAAATCCAAAGAATCTAAGAATTAAATAAAACAATACAAGAGTTAAAAGATAAAATAGCCATTTTAAGAACCAAAACCAACTGAAAGAGCTGAAAAATGCACTGCAAAAATTTCATAACATAATCAGAAGTACTAACAGCAGAAAGACCAAGCTGAGGGAAGAATCTCAAAGCTTGAAGATCAGTTCTTCCAATCAACTCGGTTAGACAAAAAGAGAAGAGAATTAAAAAAGGAACAAAACCTCTGGAAATATGGAATTATGTAAAGACACCAAACCAATGACTCACTGACATCTCTAAAACACAGAGAGAAAGAGATAGCAACTTGGAAACGTATTTGAGAATATTATCCATGAAAATGTCCCCAACCTCACTAGATAGGTCAACATTCAAATTCAAGAAATGAATAGAAACCACATGAGACAGTATATAAGATGACCATCCCCAAGAAACATACTCGTCATATTCTTCAGGGTCAACATGAAAAAATATTAAAGGCAGCTAGAGAGAAGAAGCAGGTCACCTCTGTTTTCAAAGAACTGAAAACAGAACTACCATTTGACTCAGCAATCCCACTACTGGGTATATATCCAAAGGAATATAAATTATTTTACCATATATACTTGCATTCATGTGTTCATCACAACACTATTCACAATACCAAATACATGGAATGAACTTAGGTGCCCATCAGTGGTGTATACTGAACACAGAAAATGCAATACATATATACCATGGAATACTATGCATCCATACAAAAGAAGAAATGTCCTTTACAGCAACATGAATGCAGCTGCAAGCCATGATCCTAACTGAATTAATGCTGGAACAGAAAATGAAATACTGCATGTTCTCACTTTTAAGTGGAAACTAAACATTTGTTACACATGGACATATAGATGGGAACAACAGACACTGAGGACTAGTAGATGGGGCAGGGAGGGAGAAAAGGATTGAAAAACTATTGGATAATATGCTCATTACCCAATAGTTGAGAAGGGCTCAATCAAACCCCAAACGTCAACATCACTCAATATTCTCTTGTAACAAGTCTGCACATATACCCCTGAACCTAGAATAAAAGTTGACATTATTAATAAAAAAGATGCCAACTAGAGTTTAATTATGAAGTCTGTTGCTCTGACTAAAAACATAAGGCTGATTTCTATGATAATTATACTCTATCACCTAGCATTTTTATAAAAGAATATTTACAAAACATTTCAATAATCTATTTTATTACTGCTAGTCTAACAACATTATGGGGACACATGATCAAATACAACCTGATTCTAAAATAAAAGAGGAGAAAAAAAGTCATTCTGCAAGAAAATATACTTTTTCCCAATAAAACCAATCTTGACTAATAGAATTTTTTTAAATTTAGAAAATATACATTGTGTGACTCAGCTATCTACAACTTTTTAGCTTCTAGAAGAGTTCATTAATCAGCAAAGGGGGGAAAAGAAACAAGACATTTTCAAAATCTCTTGTGGTCAAAAAGCTGTCCTGGAGCATCCAGCAACCAACAAAAAGGGAGAAAAACCAAGAGCTCAGTATTGGAGGTAAGGTTACTCCAGTTGGCTACTTGTGATTATAAAAGTTAAGATTATACATACCAAAAGTCACAAAATGGGAGAAATAACAAGGAACAGAGTTAAGAAATAATAAAAGAGAATAAAAGATAGTAGCAGAGGCACAGTATGGCTGGCAAAGGAAAAGAACCAGCAACAAAGCTACAAATGCATGATGGAACAGCTCTACAACCTGGTAGCGTTATGGTACCTGTGCCAAACCTCATTATAATGTCCCTGAAAACAAAAGACATCTCTGACAACAGTGTGCTTGAGGAGTGCATACAATGTGCCAGGTGCTTTATATATAGAGAGACTTTTTTATTTTTATTTTTTTAATTTTTTTTTACATTTCTTTTTTTTTAAACTTAATTTTATTTTTTATTGCATTTTAGGTTTTGGGGTACATGTGAAGAACATGCAAAACTGTTGCATAGGTACACACATAGCAGTGTGATTTGCTGCCTTCCTCCCCATCACCTATATCTGGCATTTCTCCCCATGCTATCTCTCCCCAACTCCCCACCCCCCCGCTGTCCCTCCCGTTTCCCCCAACAGACCCCAGTATATGATGCTCCCCTCCCTGTGTCCATGTGTTCTCATTGTTCAACACCTGCCTATGAGTGAGAACATGCGGTGTTTGATTTTCTGTTCTTGTGTCAGTTTGCTGAGAATGATGGTTTCCAGGTTCATTCATGTCCCTACAAAGGACACGAACGCATTGTTTTTGATGGCTGCATAATATTCCATGGTGTATATGTGCCACATTTTCCCTGTCCAGTCTATCATCGATGGGCATTTGGGTTGGTTTCAGGTTTTTGCTATTGTAAACTGTGCTGCAATGAACATTCGTGTGCATGTGTCCTTACAGTAGAACGATTTATAATCATTTGGATATATACCCAGTAATGGGATTGCTGGGTCAAATGGAATTTCTATTTCTAGGTTCTTGAGGAATCGCCACACTGTCTTCCACAATGGTTGAACTAATTTACACTCCCACCAACAGTGTAAAAGTGTTCCTATTTCTCCAATAATCTAATGTAGTGGGTCTTATTTAGGATGCTTTTGGCTAAAATTCTGGAATCTCCAACTTAAACTGGCTTCAACTATGAAAAAACGTATTCTCCATATAACAAAGTCTAGGGGCAGACATAAGGATTGGTTAATTCACTTGCTTATCGAGAACCTAGGTTCTTCCATTTTCCTCTGTAGCCCACATTTAAGTGCCATTTAAAATGATGCATAGCATCTGGTGTTTCTTGAAAACTAAATATTAAGGAACACTAAGAGAAAGAAGTGACCTGTAACACAGCGGTAAAAGTGAAATATTCTGAAGACAAATGTGCTGACAAAGATAACACCTGTGGTCTAATACATTAGCAATGGAAAAGGAGTAATTAACATTTGCTAAACGCCTGCTATGCACCAGAAAGTATTTGGACACAAGTAAAGTACACAAATATCAGCAGTGCCCTTTGGAGAACAGAAAAACACTTGAAAAAAGGCTGCCTTTGATTTACTGAGCATGTCGCCCTGCCTACAAAGCCAAGAAGTTGTATATATTTCAGTTCACAATTATGGAAGTAAAAGCAAATGACACGAGTCACTTTTTTAAGAAAGCACTTTCTGAGACTATTTTCGGGTTCGATACTCATTCAGGTCCACTGTCTATATTTATATCTTCACTTAGATAAATACAACATATTACAATTGGCAAAGTTAAAAAGTTAAGATACTGAGTTATGAAGAAAGGATTCAACTCTCTGGCTTAACATAGATGGGAGTTATACAGTACATTTGAGATATAATGTTCATCAAAATTAAAGCTGTAGCACTTAAAAGACCAATCTTAAGTTACCTAGAACAAATAACTGCCTAGCTCAGTGTAGTTGCATTACAAAATTATAGAACATTAACATTAAAGCATTTCAAGCACTCAGTTATTTTAATTATGATGTATGGAAGAAATTATTCTGAAATTTCTGAACATATAAATCATTCAATAACTGTGGTGCAATTATTACTGAGTAATACTTGAAAGTGTCAAAAGTTTATCTTAGATAAATAAAAATCTAACTAGAAAATTAAAAATAAAAACATATAGGGAGTATATTTACACAATTAAACATCTTTAAAATCCTCCATAAATGGCACAACAGATCAGCAAAATTCCACTTTATCCAGTTTATGTTAACCAGGCTAAAGAATTTTATCAGTATTTTTAGAATATTTTAATCAGTACTTTGACAAATACTGACTATTGTCAAAATCAGTAATCAGATTTTGAAAAACCTAACAGCCTACTTTTACAAACACATATATATACATATGCTGTATCTGGGGAAAAAATTAGGCTGTATCTCCCTGATGGAAATGTGGGAGAGGAATATTGAGAGCATTCTATTTACTTGATAATAAAAGATGATTTTAAAGCTGTTATCAGTTTAGAATTCAGATGTTACAAAATTTCAAAGCAGGATTAAATAAACTATACAGAAATGCTGAATTGATCTTTCTAAAATACTCCTTGTTCTCTCAGCTCAATAAACAACCTTCATTGCCTTCCTCTGGCCTAGCCAAATTAATCCTCCTAGTCCTTAAACATGTCAAGCACATTCCTCCCTCAGTGCCTTCACACACTTCAAGTATTGTGGTAGAATGCCCTTTCCTCTCCTGTATCTAACAGTACTTGGCACACAGTAGGTACTCAAAAAATAATTATTGAATGAATACACTTACCAAAACCCTGCCCTTCACTGAAGGCCTAGCTAAATTCCCACTAGTTCACTCAAAGACATCTCTCTGAATTCATATAGTTCATATTTTTGTGAAGCACTAATCTGGTTATTTAACAAATATTACATTAGTATGTATCTTTTTGAAATATATGCAGCCTATTTTTCTATTAAATATAGACTCCTACGAGTAGTCTTACACCCCTTGTATCCAAAAGACTGGACCTTAAAACTAAATAATAAAATAATACACAGGTTTTAATAGGGCAGTACACGCAGAGAATCTACTAAGTTCTTTTATGTAATAACATTTATGAGATGCCTTATATACCAAGCATTCATGGAGGCAAACAACTAAAGGTCCTAAAGCGAAACTGAAATTCTAAGACTGATTCAGCAGTCTTAACTTTCTGAAAATCTAATGAAAGTTATTAACTACCTACCTCAAAATGTACTTACTCTGAAATTGTTGCATATGCTTGCAGGCCCACACACTCTGAGGCATTTGAGGACCCAATCAATCTGGCTCTAACACAAATGAAATTTATCACAAGTGCATTTTATCCTGATATGCAGATACAAAATTCCCTCAGAAGTGCTCTAAGGATCAAATACAATTCTGGTGTACTTTGAAAAGTTATTTTACTATTTTAAATTTTTATATATCTACTATTTCAATAGCTTTTGGACTACACATGGTTTTTGAGTACATGGGTGAACTGTATAGACCTAAACTATGAGATCTTAGTGCACCCATAACTTGAATAGTATACAGTTTACCCAATATGTACTCTTTTTTTTTTTAATCTCTAGTCCGCCCTCCACTCTGCCTTTTCGGAGTCTGAAAATTCCATTACACCACTCTGTATGTCTTTGCATACCTATAGCTTAGCTCCCACTTGTAAGTGAGAACAGAGGGTATTTGGTTTTCCATTCCTGAGTTACTTCATTTAGTAGAATGGCTGCCAGTCCCATCCAAGTTGCTACAAAAGACATTGTTGCACTGTTATTTATAGGTGAGTAGTACTCCATGGTATATATACAACATTTTATTGTATTTATTTATTTATTTATCTATTTATTTTTAATTCAATAGCTTTTGGGGTACAAGTGGTTTTTTTTTCACATGGATGAATTATGTAGTAGAGATTTTAGTGCATCTGTCACCTGAGCAGTGTACATTATGCCTAATGTACAGTTGCTTTTTTTAAATCCCCGACCCACCTCCCAACATCCCCATTCTGACTCTCTAAAGTTCATTATACCACTTTGTATGCCTTTATGTACTCATAGCTTAGCTCCCACTATAAGTGAGAACATATGGTTTTTGGTTTTCCACTCCTGTGTTACTTCACTTAGAATAATGACTGCCAGCTACATCCAAGATGCCACAAAACACATTATTTCATTCCTTTTCATGGCTAAGTAGTATTCCACGGTGTATATATACCACATTTTCTTGATCTACTTGGGGGTTGATGGGCATTTAGGTTGGTTCCATATTTTTGCAATTGTGAATTGTGCTGCTATAAACATGCACATGCATGTGTCTTTTTCATATTATGATTTCTCCTTTGGGTAGACACCCAGCAGTGGGATTGCTGGAAAGATAGACACATTTTTAGTTCTTTAAGGAATCCCCATACTATTTTCCACAGTGGCTCTACTAATTTACACTACAGCAATGTAAAAGTGTTCCATTTTCACCACATTCACATGAATAGTTATTGCTTTTTAGCTTAATTATGCTCATTCTTAACAAAGTAAGGTGGTATCTCACTGTGGTTTTAATTTGCATCTCCCTGATGATTGGTCATGTTGAGAATTTTTTAATATGTTTGATGGCTGTTTGCACATCTTTTGAGAAATGTCTATTTGTGTACTTTGCCCACTTTTTGATGGGATTATCTGGTTTTCTTGGTGATTTAAGTTTCTTATACATTCTGGATACTAACCCTTTGTAAAATGCACAGTTGGCAAACATTTTCTTCCATTCTGTGGGTTGTCTGTTGATTATTTCTTTTGCTGTGCAGAAGCTTTTCAGTTTAATTAGGTCTCGTTAATTTAATTTTTTTTTGAGATGGATTCTCACTCTGTCACCTAGGCTGGAGTGCAATGGCGCGATCTCGGCTCACTGTAACCTCCACCTCCAGGTTCAAGCAATTCTCCTGCCTCAGCCTCCTGAGTAGTTGAGATTACAAGCACCCACTAACCCGTCTGGCTAATTTTTGAATGTTTAGTAGAGATGGGATTTTGCCATGTTGGCCAGGCTGGTCTCAAACTCCTGATCTCAGGTGATCCACCTGCCTCAGCCACCCAAAGGGCTGGGATTACAGGCATGAGCCAACATGCCCCGCCAGGTATTGTTTATTTATTCTTCTTTTTGTTTTTGTTGCATTTGCTTTTGGGGTCTTAGTCTGATGTCTACAAGAGTTTTAACAACGTCGTCTTCTAGAATTTTTATAGTTTCGAGCCAGATATTTAAGGCTTTGATCAATCTTGAGTTGATGTTTGTATATAGTGACAGAGATCTATTTTCATTCTTGTACATGTGGCTTGCCAGTTTTATCAGCAGCATTTATAGAATAAGGTGTCTTTTCCCCAATTTATGCTTTTGTATGCTTTGTTGAAGATCAGTTGGCTGTATGCATTTGGCTTTATTTCTGAGTTTTCTATCTTTTTCAATTGGTCTATGTGCCTACTTTTATACCAATACCATGCTGGTTTGTAACTAAAGCCTTGTTATTATAATTTGAACTCTGATGATGTAATCGCTTCAAATTTGTTTTTTCTGTTTGTTTCTTTTTCCTTTTCTGCTTCAGATTACTTTGGCTATTTGAGCTCTTTTGTGGTTCCATATGAATTCTAGGGTTGTTTTTCTAATTCTGTCAAAATGGTCTATCAATTTTGTTTATTTTATCAAAGAACCAGCGTTGCGATTCCTTAATATTTTGTATTTTTTTGTTTAAATTTTATTCCTTTCTTCTTCTTATTATTATTATTTTTTACTGCTCTATGATAAAGTTCAATAGACTTAACTGAAACACATATCCATATATTCACTGGTCCTAGTTCTATTCCTTTGGGTCATATAGAACAGGTCCAGCCACTCTTTCCCAATAAAACATACCTTAATTGCCCTTTGCTGACTTCTGAACCATATCCCTGTGTCTCCTAGACTATTTCTCAAGGGTATTAAAATTTCTGATAATAACAAGTGCCAATAAACCCATCTTCTGTTTTAACAGAGATACTACAATGGTATATTTTTTGAAATAGAAAAAAGAAAACATAAAAGCAACATAAAAGTCTTAAACAAGCGAGCCCTGTTTTAGGGTAATCACCAGTCCCTAACAGTGGATCTGTATATATCAGAGTACTTATATTCTTTGGAAAATAATGAGTGGGTGAATCATCTCTAAGAGAATAAACTATCATTAAATCTACAGAGAATACCTGAGTATATGAGCCATGATATTATTTATTATACTGGTACATGGAAAGCAGATACTTTGCTGAAGAAGGAAATTTTAAACCTCTGCCTATATTTTCTTGTAAAACTCTTGGAAAAGACAGTAGTGGTACTTAAGAACAAGTAATCCAACTACAATAACCAAAAGCTGCAAAAATGTACCTGTACAATTTGAACCTTCCCATATCAACATTTCAAGCAGTCTACTTCAAACGACTGAAATGCTGAAATCAAAAAGAAAACCTGTGGAAATGCTACAGGAGTAAAACCACCACCCAACTATAAAGCCTTTAGCATCTCAATCCTCAAAGGTTTGGGATTCTATTATGCTTTAATTTACACTCTTTATGAGTTACGTTTTTCTAAAAGGCCAATTAAAATGGCACTCTCCTTCCCACTCTACTGAAATTTTACCTTCTTTATTTGAATTATTCCTAAAAAAAATTTTAAAAAACACAAAAAAACTTTTTTCAAGCCATGAAAACTATTTTGTTTCATAGGACATTTTTAGAGTAAACAATCTCTGCAATAATATTTACATTCAAATTTCTAGCTTACTGCTTGAATGATTAAGAGAGGACAGAATTTCATACACAAATAAACAATTTAGTAATGTACAATCTATGGGCTTAAAGATTATTTCTGACATAAAAATGTCATAAAGTTGCATCTATGTATTTCAAATTGGTCTATTTTATTTTGTGCAACTTTAGTCAAGTTTATTAATATTTTATGGATCTCCTATAAAAAAGAGTAAAAATTGTTCTATGCTCTGAAGCAGCTCACAGTTAGATATTCCTTGACAATGTGAAATAATTTACCTAGGAAACCAGCAAAACTACCTACTACATGTTTATATGTGTGCTATTCCTGGACAAAGGAACAGAATAGATTTTTTTTAAAGGATACTGATAATTCTCTAGGGTTAATGGTCTGCTCTGTTTTCTTATTTCTTCTTGGGAAGCTTAGCTATTTGTATCTTCTGATAATTTTTCACTTAGATTTTACATTTATCTGCTTAATAAATAACTCTAGACCTGTGATTTTTTTTTCTTCTAAATAAAAGAAAAATATAATGAATATCCATTGTCTGAAAGCAATCAAAATAAGTCTCAGAAGAAATAAGGCTATATATATTAATTTTAATTAAAAATTTGATAATACTACACAACCAATTTCCATTATAATTGCTTGAGACTTTTGATGTTCACTGTGATGAGAAACAGGTTATTAGTCCACTGGCATGAAGGAAGTGAGAATTAAACTGAGATCTGAAGATCAGAAGAAATATTGTACTACACTAGGTACAGGGACTAAAAGGATTCTTCTAAAACAGATTAACAGCAGAAGCTAGCAATTACTGAACATTTGAAATAGCCCAAGTATAGTGTTGTGCACATCACCTATTACCTATTTAGTATTTTTCAGTATAAAACCCTGGGAAACAAGTACAATTCTTATTTTAATTATTCAGATGAGAAAACAGATTTAGATAGTTTATGTGATCTGCCCAAAGTTATACAGCTCTTATATGATAGGGCAGGGAAATTCTCATGTATGTCCAGTTATAGTGGCTTATATCCAAAAGACAGGCAGTAACAAATGCTGACAAGGATGTGGAAAAAGGGAATCCTTGTATATTGTTGCTGGGAATGTAAGTACAACTACTATGGAGAACAGTTTGGAGGTTCCTAAACAAACTAAAAATTCAGCTACCATATGATCAAGCAATCCCACTGCTGGATATATACCCAAAAGAAAGGAGAAATCAGTATAGCCAACAGATATCTGCATTCCGTATTTGTTGCAGCACTGTTCACAATAGCTAAGATTTGGAAACAACCTAAGTGTCCATCAACAGATCAATGAATAAAGAAAATGCGGTACATATATACAATGAAGTACTATTCAGCCACAATAAAAGTATGAGATCCAACAATTTTTAACAAGGATGAAACCAGAAGTCATTATGTTAAGTGAAATAAGCGAGGCACAGAAAGACAAATATCCTATGTTCTCACTTATTTGTGAGATCTAAAAATCAAAACAATTGAATTCATGGAGACAGGGAGTAGAAGGATGATTATCAGAGGCAGGGAAGGATAGTGATGGGGTAGGGGGAGACGTGGGAATAGTTAGTGTAAGGTATATTGTCGAGTCGAAATGAGGAAACTGAGGCCAGTATAAGAAAATGTAAGTCCAATTTATTCAGTTCCCGGGCGAGGTTCTATGGTCCAGGTAAGGGCCAGAGAAGTCGCACTTAACTTTTTAGGGTAAGGGGTTTTATAAGGAGTGAAGGCATTTGATTGGATATAGGGGAGACAAAGCATAAGGCACTTGACTGGATATCGGGACCCAGGAAGTGGAGTGAGGGCGTTTGATTGACAGAGGGAAGACAAAGCATAAGGCAGTTGACTGGATATTGGGACCCAGAAGTGGAGTGAAGGCATTTGACTGACATAGGGAAGACAAAGCATAAGGCACTTGACTGGATATTGGGACCCAGGAAGTGGAGTGAAGGCAGTTATTACTGGTAGGTAGGTGGGATTTTTGGTGAGGAGGCTGCCTTGGGAAAAATGACCTTGACGGGGCAAAGTGCTTATCGGGCAAGGGAGTGCTATCAGGCAAGGCTTGTTGGGGCTTTCTGAAAATCTTTGGGCGGGGGTTTTCAGCGGGGGCTGGGTATCGGGTGCAGAGCGGTGAGGTAATTCCCTGTTGCCGGGAAGGATGGGCGTGTCCGAGCTCCCCGGCGAGGCGACCGGCCTTACAGTTAGTTGGTACCAAAAAAAAAAAAAAAAATAGAATCAATCAGACCTACTATTTGATAGCACAACAGTGTGACTAGAGTCAATAATAACCTAATTGTTCATTTTATAAGAACTTAACAACTGAACTGCTTGTAACTCAAAGAATAAACGCTTGAGGGAATGGATACCTCACTAACCATAATGTACATTTTTCATATTTCATGCCTATATCAAAATATCTCATGTATCCTATAAATATATGCACATACTATGTACCTACAAAACTTAAAAAATCATGAAAATAAAAAACAGATTTGATTACAGAAGAGGAGTATCATAGTGAAGCAGAATGTGTATGATTTGCATAGCCATTACTGGCTTTCAAAATAGAAGTCATGAGACAAGCAATGCTGGTGGTCTCTAGGAACTAAAAAAGGCAAAGAAACGGATTATCTTCTAAAACTCCAGAAGGAACACATGCCTGCCAACACCTTGAGTTTTGGACATATGACCCCCAGAACTGTGAGGAAACAAATTTGTGTTGTTTTGGCCACTGAGACTGTGGTAATCTGTTACAACAGCTATAAAAAATGTATACAAGTGTCAATCCAACAAGAACCATTTTTTTAAACAACTAAACATTAGGACTAACTACACAACTAAACCACAGGACTCAGCAATCATACTTCTGGGCATTTATACCAGTAAAAAAAATTTATATCTACATAAAATCCTGTACACAATTATTTGTATCAGCTGTATTTGCAATAGCCCAAACTGGAAACATTCACTTGGTTCTTGAATGGCAGTATGAAGAGCTTGATGAAACTTCTCCCTCAGGGAGACATCTATCAAACTACTAAAAAATTAGCAAAGTCTCTGAATATTGATCAAATCATTCCCAATAAATTGAGATGCATTTATTCAACAAAATGTATACAATTTGCAAAGAAGAGTGGGAGGCAATGGCATTTATGGTGACTTAAACCCTAACATATCAATAATATAATTACATGTAAATTGTTTAAATATACTAATTAAGGCAGATATTGGCAGAGTGGGTGAAAAATACTGACCCAAACTATTCATCTAACAGAGCATTAGTATCAAGAATATACATCAGATATCTGAGACTTCACGCTATATGGGAAACAGACAACACAGAGTTAGCCCAGGAAAGCCACTAAACAAATAAGTGAACAAACATGCAACACCAATAACAAGCCTGAGGTGGGGTTGTGAAGTGTTATCAGAAATCAGAGTTGCTTCAGTATATTATCTAAAATGTCCATGATGTAGTTTGGATATTTGTCCCTGACCAAATCACATGTTGAATATTAATCCTCAATAATGGAAGTAGGAGTTAGTGGTCAGAGGTGTTTGGGTCATGGTGGTAGATCCCTCATGGCTTGGTGCTACCTTCAAGACAGTGGGTTCATGAAATCTTGTTGCTTAGAAGTCTGTGGTCCTTTCCTTTCTCCCTTCCTCTCTTCTTCCCTCCCCCAACTTCTCTTGCTTCTGCCATGTGAGGCACTTGTTCCAGCTTCACTTTCCACCATAATTGGAAGCTTCCTGAGAATCTTCACAGAAGCAGATGGTACCATGCTTCCTGTGAAGCCTGCAAAACTGTGAGTCAATTAAATTTCTTTTCTTTATAAATTACCCAATGTCAGGTATTTCCTTATAGCCATGCCAGAATGGCCTAACACAGAAAATTGTTATCAGGAATGGGGCTTTGCTATAAAGATACCTGAAAATTTGAAAGTGACTCTGCAACTGGATAATGGGGGCAGAGGCTGGAAAAGTGTAGAGGGCTCAGAAGATAGGAAGATGAGGGAAAGTCTGGAACTTCTTAGAGACTGGTTAAATGGTTTTGACCGAAATGCTGACAGTGGTATGGAAAATGAACTCTAGGCTGCTGAGGTCTGAGATGGAAATGAAGATATTTTGGGAATTGGAGTGAAGGTCAACCTTGCTATGCCCTAGCAAAGAACTTGGCTATAATGTGTCCATGCCCTAGGCATCTGTGGAGGTTTGAACTTGAGAGTGATGACCTAGGGTATCTGACAGAAAGTAATTCTAAGTGGCAAATCACTCAAGAAGTGATGTGGCTGCTTATAACAGCCTACACTGAAATGCAAGAACAAATAAATGACTTAGTTAGAAATTATATTTTAACAGAAAGCAGAGCATAAAAGTTTGAAATATTTGCAGCCTGGCCATGAGGCAGACAAAGAAAAAGCTTTTTCAGGAGGGGAACTCAAACAGGTTGCTGAGCAACCAGCTGCTAGAGATAGTCGCATAACTAAAAGGGAGCCAAGTGCTAATATCCAAGACAATGGGGAAAAGGCCTTAGACACCTTTGTAGCAGCCCCTCCCATCACAGGCCCAGGGACGTAGGAGGATAGAAGGGTTTTGTAGGCCAGGCCCAGGGCTCTACAGCCCTGCACAGCCTCAGAAAACTGTTTTCCATATCCCAGCCACTCTGGCTCCAGCCATGGCCCAAAGGAATCCAGGTAGAGTTCAGGCTACCACTTTGGAGAATGCAAGACATAAGGCTTGGTGGCTTCCACGTAGTGTTCAGCCTGTAGATGTGCAGAATGCAAGAGTGATGAACACTAGGCAGCCCCTTCCCTGATTTCAGATGATGTATGAGAAAGCCTCGGTACTGAGGCAGAAGCCTGCTGCAGGGGTGGAGCCCTCAGAGAACCTCTACTGTGGTAGTGCTAAGGGTTGGAACCCCCCCCGCAGAGTCTCCAATAGAGCACTGCCTAGTGGAGCTATGAGAAAGGGGACACCAACCTCTGGACCACAGAATGGTAGATCCACCAGCAGCTTGCACTCTGCACCTAGAAAAGCTACAGCCATTCAAATCCAATCCATAAGAGCAGCCCTGGGGGATGAATCCTGCAAAGGCACAGGGGCAGAGCTGCCCAAGGCCTTGGTAGCCCAACCTTTGCAGCAGTGTGTCCTGGATATGGAACATAGTTAAAGGAGATTATTTTGGAGCTTTAAGATTTAATGACTGCCCTGCTGGGTTCTGAACGTGCATGGGGCCTTTAGCCCATTTCTTTTAGCTGATTTCTCCCTTTTGGAATGAGAATATTTACCTAATGCCTATGCCCACATAGTATCTTAGAAGTAAATAACTTGTTTTTTTATTTGACAGGCTCATAGGTGGAAAGGACTTGCCTTGTCTCAGATGAGACTTCGGACTTTGCAATTTTGAGTTAACACTGGAGGAATTAAGACTTTTGGGGACTGTTGGGAAGGTATGATTGTATTTTGCAATGTGGGAAGGATATAAAATTTAGGAGGAAGCAGAGGTGGAATGACATAATTTGGATATTTGTCCCTGCCCAAATCTCACATTGAATTGTAATCCCCAATGCCAAATGTGAGACCTAGTGGTAGGTGTCTGCATTATGGGGGCAGATCCCTCATGACTTGGTGTTGTCTTCATGACCGTGAGTGAGCTGTTGTGGGACCTGGTCATTTAAAACTGTGTGGAACCTCCCCTCCCCACATACTCTCTATCTCTCTCTCTTGCTCTTGCTCTTGTCATGGGAGATGCCTGCTCCTGCTTTTGTAGTCTGCCATGATTGGAGGCTTCATGAGGCCTCCCCAGAAGCAGATGCCGTTATGCATCCTGTAAAGGCTAAAGAATTGTGAGCCAATTAAACCTCTTTTGCTTATAAATTACCCAGTCTCAGATATTTCTTTATATCAATGCACAAATGGCCTAACACAGTCCAGTTTACAACAATGGCTTGTACCCATACCCATTCAGAGCTCTGTTCTGAAAGAGCTGTTCCAAAGAGCTCTCCAGCAGAGTGGCAACTCCCATCTTTCCCAGTTCCCTTAGCTAAAAGAGACATTCCAGATGGATTTGGCAGATGGTGAAAACTGGGAGATACGCTTTCTCAACCAAGGCTTCTGTCCCATAGAGAGGATTCAGAAAGGACAGCTGCTGGTGAAAAGTCCAATCCCCTACTCCCTCATAGCTCTGCGTAACTGAAGAGCTGGTCTAGTAGTCAAAACATCCAAGTGGAATATTGCATATCCCCCAAATTTATGGTGCAAAAGTGTATCCCAGTTAGATTTGGCAAGGGTTCTTCCCAGGGGAGAACTGGATCAAGCCTGAAAACTGGCAACACCCTAACATTGCCAAGAAATTAGACTTTATCTGGATCAAAGTGCAGGGCAATTTATGCTCCAGACTATTATAAAAAAACAACAGAACTAACAGCAATCAGTGGAGACTAAGAGTTTGGTATAATACAAATAGAAGCCAAGAGCCATTATTGGGGAGATCAGAAAAAAAGACAAAGAGAACGCCACAAAAACCAGTCATCACTAATGGTCCAGAATACTAGGCACATGCCCAAGGCTGCATACTCCGAGGAATGCCTGAAGAGAAAAATAACAATTATCTAGTCTTTGGCTGAATATGAGGCAACCTCAAGCTCCTTGAACTGTGAAAGCAGTCTCCCGGGAATAACGCGTGCTAAGAACATGGACATACAAGTATGTTAAAAAAAAAAAAAAAAAAGAAAGCAGTCTCCAAGCCACACACAGAATCAACAGTAAAGGGTAAAAACCTTGCTGGTTTAAAATGCTTAATGACAACCTCTGGCCAACCACTGACTGATCACTAAGCATGCTGACACAGGGTCAATCCCTAGAAATCTAGGACTAAAGATCAAAAGAGAAAAAAAAAAGTATCTAGGCAGGGATATCTGAGACTTCCTATCATGTTACAAATAGACATCACAAAGTAAGTCCAAGAAAGTCACTAAACAAACAAGTGAACAAACAACAACAAAAAGAAGCCTGGGGTGGGATGAAGGGTGTTGTTGGAAACCAGAGTTGCTAGAATATATCCCATTTACAACACAAAAATATAAAACATGCAAATAAACAGGAAATTTTGACTCATACAAAATAAAAAAAATGAGCAACAGAAATTGTCTAAGAGAAAATCCAGATGGATGCAGTGATATTCTCTTTCTTCTTCTATTTTTGTTTTGAAAGCTATTTTGTATGGTATAAGTATAGTTACTCCTACTCTCTTTTGGTTTCCATTGGCATGGAATAACTTTTTCCATCCTTTTATTTTCAGTCTATGTATGTCTTTATAGGTGATGTGTGTTTCTGATAGGCAACAGATCACTTGGTCTTGTTTTTTGTTTTTAATCCAATCAGTAAATGCATTACTTTTGATTGGAGAGTATAGTCCATTTACATTCAATGTTATTATTGACAAATAAGGACTTACTCCTACAATTTTGTTTTCTGGTTGCTTTATGGTCTTCTCTTCTTTCCTTCCTGTCTTCTTTTAAGTAAACGTGATTTTCTCTAGTGGGATCATTTAGCTTCTTATGTTTTACTTTTGTGTATTCATTGTATGTGGGTTTTTTGTTTGTTTGTTTTTTTGGCTAAGGTTACCATGAGGCTTACAAATGCTATCTTATAACCCATTATTTTAAGCAGATAACAACTTAACACAGTTTGCATCAATAAACAGACAAGCAAAAAGTAAATCAGTAAACATTCTATGCCTTAACTTCATTATCCCACACCTTAACTTTGTTGTTTCTATTTCTATCTTATTGTATTACCTAGGTCTTCAAAACTTGTAGTTATTATTTTTGATTGGTTCATTTAGTCTTTCTACTTAGAATAAGAGTAGTTTATACACCACAGTGACAGTGTTATTTTCTGTTTTCTGTGTACTTTACTATTACCAGTAAGTTTTGTACCTTCAGATGATTTCTTATTGCTCATGAGCATCATTTTCTTTCTGACTGAGGTACTTTGTTTAGCATTTCTTGTAGGACAGGTCTGTTGTTGATGAAATCTCTCAGCTTTCGTTTCTCTGGGAAAGTATTTCTCCATGCTTGAAGGGTATTTTTGCTTGGTATACATTCTAAAGTAAAAGTTTTGTTTGTTTTATTTTTTCCTTCAGCATTTCAAATATGTCATGTCACTCTCTGCTGGTAAGATTTCCACTAAAATGTCTGTTGCCAGACATAAGGAAGCTCCATTGTATGTGACTTATTTTCTCTTGCTGCCTTTAGGATGCTTTTTTATTCTTGATCTTTGGGAGTTTCATCATTAAATAACTTGAAGCCTTCTTTGGGTTAAATCTGCTTGGAGTTCTATAACCTTCTTGTACTTGGATACAGATACCTTACTCTAGGTTTGGGAAGTTTACTGTTATTATTTCTTTAAATAAACTTTCTACCCTATCTCTTTCTCTACCTCTTCTTAATGTCAAAAACTCTTAGATTTGCCCTTTGATACTATATTCTAGGTCCTTAGGCATGTTTCATTTTTTTTTCTTTTGTCTCCTCTGTTTACAAATACCCTGTGTTCAAGCTCACTGATTCTATCTTCTGTTTGATAAATTCTAAGACTCTGATCCATTCTTTAGCATGCCAGTTGCAATTTTCTGCTCCAGAATTTCTGCTTGATTTTTAAATTATTTCAATCTCTTTGTTAAATTTATCTGACAATTCTGAATTTCTTCTCTGAGTTACCTTGAATGTCTTTGAGTTTCCTTAAAACAGTTATTTTCAATTGTTTATCTGAAAGGTCATATATCTCTATTTTTCCAGGATTGGTCCCTGGTTTGTTATTTAGTTCATTTGGTGAGGTAATTATTTACTGGATGGTGGTGATGTTTCTAGATGTTCTTCGTTGTTAATTGTAGTCTTCATTGTCTGGGCTTGTTTACAGTCATCCTTCTTGAGAAGGTTTTCTAGATACTTGAAAGGATGTGGGTGTTGTGATCTATGCTGCACCTGCTTTGGGGGCACCTAAGTCCAGTAACACTATGGCTCCTGCAGCCTCATAGAGGTACCACCTTGATGGTCTTAGAAAAGATCCAGAAGAATTATCTGCATTACCAGGCAGAGACCCTTGTTTTCTTCCCTGACTTTTTCCAAAACAAATCGAGTCCCTCTCTCTGCTCTGAGCCACATAGAGCTGGGGGTGGAGTGACACAAGTGTCCCTGTGGCCACCACCACTATGACTATGTGAGGTTAGACCTGAAGCCGGCACAGCACTGGGTCTTGCTGAAGGCCTGCTGTAACCAATCCCTGACTATGGCCTGTGTTCATTCAAGGCCCTAGGGCTCCACAATCAGCAGGGAGCAAAGCCAGTCAGGCCTGTGTCCTTCCCTTCAGGGTGGTGAGTTCCCTCAGACCCCAAGTTTGTCCAGAGGTGCCATCCAGAGCCAGGGACTAGAGTCAATAACATTAGAAGTCTACCTAGTGTTCTACTGCACTGCAGCTGAGCTGGCACTCAAAGTGCAAGACACAGTCCTTCCCACCCTTCCCACCCCTTTCCAAAATGGGACAAGTCTCTCCCCATGGCCACTGCCACCTGATGCCCATGGAAAGTATTGTCTGACTACCACCAGTATTCCTGTAAGGCCCAAAGGCTCTTCCAGCAGCCTATGGTGAATGCTGCCTGACCTAGGACTTACCCTTCAGGACAGCTGGCTCCCCCTCTGGCCCAAAGTAGATAAAAAAATTACATCCAAGAGCCAAGTCCTGGAATTAGGCACCCCAAGTACCTGCCTGGTGCTCTATGCCCCTCTGGCCAAAAAGGTACAAGACAAAGTTCCATTTAAATTTCCATCCACGCTTCTCAGGCAGGAGCTTGCTGTGTAGCCACCACAGTTGGGAATGTGCCGAGTCTCACCTGAGGTCAGCAAGTCTCAGCGTCTCACCCAAGGTTATCAGTGTAGTATTAGGTATTGCTATTTAGGGCCCATGAGCTGTTTAGCTAGCAGGTAATGAATCCTGTGAAGACTGAGTCCTTTCCTTCAAGGTAGTGTGTTCCTTTTGGGATCAGGGTATGTCTAGAAATGTCATCCAGGAGTTTATGGAAAGGAGACCTCATGACTTTGACCAGTACCCTATTTGGCTGTGGCTGAGATGGTATTCAAGATGCAAGACTAAGTCCTCCCCAATCTTCCCTCTCCTCTCCTCAAGTAGAAGGAAGGGAGTCTTTTTTTTTGAGCCATAAGCTATATAGCTTGTGCTTAGGGGAAAGGTGATGCCAGCACTCCCTCTGCCACCCCAGCTGGTGTCTCAGTATATTACATGCCCCCCACCCCTCAGGAAATCCACTGTCTCTGGGCCCAGTTCAGCACTAGGACATGCCTAGTAGTTGCAGTTCTCATGGCCAAGACTGCCTTTCAAGTTTATGTAAGGCCCCAGAATACTTTAGCTTGTGGTGGCATGCCTTCTGGGAACTCAAGTTTGGATGGCTGGGATTAGTTATCCCCCTCTGGCTAGGGCTGTTTCAAATGCTCTCTATGAGTGGGTGTCAGCTGAATTTCGTCTCATTTTGCTTTCTGTTATAGTAGGGCAACAGTGAGTTCAATGCCTCACAATTGCTGCCATCTCTGTCTCCTTAGAGCACAGAAACACTCTCCACACCACACCACTGCTGCAGAGGGATGGGGGACAGGTGGTGTCGGTAATTCAAGATTGTTTATCCTACCTCTTCAGTGCCTTGTTTGGTGATATGAATTTAAAATCAGGCACTGTTAGTGCTCAGATGATTTCTCATTGTTATGAAGATGCTTTTTGTGGTGTAGATAGCTGTTAAATTGGTGTCTTTGCAAGGGGGGATGATTGGCAAAGCCTTCTATTCTGCCATCTTGCTCTGCTCCCTTTTTCTTTGCCCATTCTTTAATGAGATTAGTAGTAGTAATAGTACTAGCAGTAGTAACAGTATTTTGTTTAGTTCCTACATAGTCTGGATATTGGTCCCTTGTCAGGTGAATAGTTTACAGGTATTTTCTCCAATTCAAAAGATTGTCTCTTCACTTGATCATTTCTGTACAGAAGCTTTGTAGTTTGATACAGACCTATTTGTCTATTTCTGTATTTGTCACCTGTGCTTTTGAAGTCTTACCCATTAAAATCTTCGCCTGGACCAACGTCCTAAAGTGTTACCCTTATGTTTTCTTCCAGTAGTTTTATAGTTTCAGGTCTTACAGTTTCAAGTCTTAAAATTTCAAGTATTTAATCAATTTCAAGTTGATTCTTATATATGGTGAGAAATAGGAGGCTTGTTTCATTTTTCTGCCTATGTCTATCCAGTTTTCCCAGTACCATCTATTGAAGAGGGTATCTTTCCCCAATATATGTTATTTTCTCCTTTGCCAACATTTATGGTCAAAAATCAATTGACCATAAATATGTGGATTTACTTCTGGCCTCCACTCTGTTCCCTTCATCTGTGTGTATATATTTATGCCAGTGCCAAGCTTTTTTATTACTATAGCGTTGGAATAGATTTTCAAATCAAGTAATGTGATGACTCTGTCTTTCTTCTTTTTGCCAATATTATTCTGGCTGTTCGGAGTCTCTTCTAGTTGCATATGGATTTCAGGATTGTTTTTATTTCTGGGGAAAGTGTCACTGAAATTTTGATAGGGATTGTACTGAATATGTAGATTGTTTGGGGTAGTATGGACATTTTAATAATATGAGTTATCTCAATTTCATAAACATGGGATAGCTTTCAATTTGTTTCTGTCTTCCATTTCATCAGTGTTCTAAAGTTTTCGGTGTACTGATCTTTCACTTACTTGGCTAAATTTATTTCTAAGTATTTTTTATAGTAGCTATTTTAAATGAAATAATTTTCTTGATTTATTTCTGGATAGTTCACTGTTTGTTAGTATACAGAAGCACTGATTTTGTATGCTGATTTTGTATTCTGCAACTTTACTAAATTCATTTATTACTTTTAAAAGATTTTTGTGTAGTCTTCAGGGTTTTCTGTATATAAGATCATGTTGTTTTCAAACAAGGTCTTAATCCTTTTGTGTTGTTATAAAGAATATCTGAGACTGGGTAATTTATAAAGAAAAAGGTTTATTTGGCTCATAATTCAGCTGACTGGAAGGCTAGATAAATGGCAAGAGAGGAAGCAAGAGAGAGAACGGAGGTGCCAGGCTCTTTGTAACCACTAGCTCTTGCAGGATCTAATGGAGTGAGAACTCACTCATTATAATAAGCACTGCACCAAACCATTCATGGGGTATCTGACCCCGTGACCCAAATATCTACCATGAGGACCCACCTCCAACATTGGGAAATAAATTTCAATATGAGGTTTGGGGGAAGAAACATCCAGATTATAGCATAAGGACAACTAAACTTCTTCCTTCTCAATTGAGATACCTTTTATTTCTCTCTCTTGCCTAATTGCTCTGGGTAGGACTTCCGGTACTATGTTAAATAGAAATGTTAAGACTGGGCATTCTTGTCTTGTGCTTGGTCTTAGAAGAAAAGCTTTGAGCTTTTCATCATTGAATATGATGTTAAATATCAGATTCCCATATATGGCCTTTATCATGTTTAGGTACATTCGTTGTATAACTAATTTCTTGAAGTTTTTTATCATGAAAGGATGTTGAAGTTTGTCAAATGCCTTTTCTGCATCTATTGAGATGATCATATGGCTTTTGTCCTTCCTTTTGCTAATGTCTTATGTCACATTTATTGATCTGCATATTTTGAACCATCCTTCCAGCCCTTGGATAAATCCCACTGATCAGGGTAAATGATTATTTTAATGTGCTATTGAGTTCAGTTTGCTAGTATTTTGTTGAAGACTTTTGCATCTAAGTTCATCAGCAATATCGACCTGTAATTTTCTTTCCTTGTGGTGTCCTTGTCTGGCTTTTGTATCATGGTAATGCTGGCCCTGTAAAATGCACTTGAAAGTATTTGATTGTTCAGTTTTTGAAAAGAGTTTGAGAAGGACTGGTATTACTCCTCCATTAAATGTTTGGTAGAATTCAGCAGTGAAGCCATCATGTCCTAGGCTTTTATTTGATAGGAGACTTTTTACTAGTGATTCAATCTCCTTACTCGTTAGTGCTCTATTCAGATTTTCTATTTCTTTGTAATTAAGTCTTGTTAAGTTGTATGTATCTAGGAATTTATCAGTTTTTTTCTAGATTATCCAGTTTGTTGGCATATAATTGTTCACAGTAGTCTCATGATTTTTAGTATTTCTGTGGTATCATTTGTAACGTCTCCTCTTTCATTTCTGATTTGTCTTCTCTCCTTTTTAGAACTGAGTCCGCTAAAGGTTTATCAATGTTATCTTTTCACAAAAACCAACTCTTGGTTTCACTGATCTTTTATTTTGTTTTTTTCTGGTTTCTATATCATTTATTTATGCTCTGATCTTTATTATTTCCTTCTTTCTGCTAACTTTGGGCTTAGTTTTTTTTTTTTCCTAGCTTCTTGACGTGTAACATTAGGTTTTATATTTGGGATCTGGAGCCGGAATCCACAGGAACTGGCCTGGTGGTGAGAGAGGCTTGGCACCTGGGACCACTGGGATGGGCCTGGAACCTAGGTCAGGGCTGTCAGCATCTCAGTCTATAGGGTCTGTCTCAGTACTGGTGTGAGAAAGGACCCTGGGTCTGCTGGAGCAGGCCTGAACTCTGGGTCTCTAGAGCCTGGGGCCAGCATGGAGCTTGGTATTGTAGGAGCTGGTCTGAAGTCTAGGATTATGGTACTGGCCTGGTACCTGGAGCCACTGGACATGGCCAGGATCCTGGGGCTGTAGAGAGAGAGCTTGAGTCTGTGTCTGCTGGTACTGGCTGGAGGCTGAGTATATACATGCTTGTCTAGAGGCTAAGTCTTCAAGGACTGGCCCGGGTTCTGGGGCCAGCCTGGGTCCTGGGTATACATGGGTGGTCCAAGAGCCTGGGTCCACGGAGGCCAATCCAGTAGTCGTGTCTACTGGGACAGTCCTAAACCCTGGGTCTGCTGGAGCATGGGACCACAGGAGCTGTCCTAACACTGTACAGGCCTAGAGCCTATGTCTCTGAGTTCCTGCCTAGTGTCAGAGGCTAGGGGTGCTAATACAGTACAGGGGTGGTCCTCACGCCTATGGCCATGAGAACTGGCCAACTGCTGGGGACAATACTGATCCTAGTGTCCCGAAGGGTGGTCTTGCCCTGGGGTGGCTCTGGAGTCTGAAGCTTCAAGGACCTATGTGGGGCTGGGGATAGTCTAGAGCCTGGAGCTGCTGGTGATGGCCTAGCACTAGGGAGGCCTAGAGCCTGGGGCTAGAGGATCCTGCCAGATAACAGGGTGGGCTTTCAGGTGGCATCTGCAGGTATTAACTTGAACCTGGGGTGAAGGGGCTAGCCTGGTAGTGGGCAGACCTGGAACCTGTATCCACACATGCCAGCCTGATGACTAAGGCTGCAAGAGCCAATCTGGTGCTGGGGGTGGCTGAGAGCTTAAGACCACTGAGGTCAGCTCAACATTGAGGACAGTCCAGAACCTGAGGGTCCTGAGGTTGTCCTGATAGTAAGGCAGCCTGGAGATCAAGTATGCTGTACAGGTCTGGAGCCTAGGACTGTGGGATGCAGCCTGGTGCTGGAGCAGGTGGGCTTGGAGGCTTAGTCCATAGGTACTGACCTGGAGTCTGGGGATGTGGGGGCCTACCCTCCATTGTGTTTTACTGATACAAGCCTGTTGCTGGTGTCCAAGGCAAAGTCTGCTGTCCATTGCCATCTTTATCTCCACGCTGCAATGCCTGGTGTTGGGGGAGGGGTGACATGGGCAATGTAAAACTGACTGTTCCTTCTACTCTTATCAATGCATCTTTTCATAATTCTGTGCTACAGCCAGGAGCTGTAATTTCTCGCTTGGTTTCCTTAGCTCCTATAAAGGTCATTTCATATATGGAGGGATATTTGAATTGACGTTTCTGTAAGGGAATGAGTGCTGGAGAGTCTTACTCTGCCATCTTGCTGATGCTTGCCTCTTAGTCAGGGTTTTGACCAGTCATATCATCACCGATTCCACTGACACTGCCTCTCTTCAGTACCCCACCCCCAGGTCCTGAATCAGGGCTTTCACATGTTGTTACTGAGGATGCATTCCCACTACTCTGTGCCCTGGTCCCTGGGTCTTGAGCCAGGGCTTTGAATAATCATCACTGGGGTTATGCTGCCACTGCTCTAGACTCTATACTCTGGGGCCTAAGTCACAGCTGTCACTGCTGTGTGTCCCACTCCCTGGGGTCTGAGTTGCAGCTACGGCCAGCTACCCTTGGGGCCATACTACAGTTGCACCACAGACCCACAGCCCAGGCTTCTTCTTGGTCCTGTCATTGCTGGATCTGTGTTACTGTTATATCCCTTTCCCATTAAGTCAAGTCATTGTGGGAATGTCCTAGAGACCCACCCTGAACTCTGTAGATGATGTGCACAAGACCATGTTGTAATCACTGGCACCACTACCCCAGCAAGTACGTCTGTGCCCCAGTCCCCAGATGCCACAGCAGTTCTGTGCACACCTAACCACAGATCCTTTCATCTGCTGCTACTCTCTAGGCACTGGCACCGCCATCACTGTCATAGCCTCTTTGGGCTGCTGTAACTAAATGCCTTAAGCTGGATTATTTATAAATTATAGAAATGTATTGCTTACAGTTCTGGAGGCTGGAAAGTCACATACCAAGGCAACAGAAGATACAGTCTGTAATGAGGGCTTGCTCTGTGATTCAAAGATGGTAACTTCTCCCAGCACCCTTACATGGCAGAAGGAATAAGTGCATTCCCTTCGATCTCTATTATGGGGGCACTAATCCCATTTGTGAGGGCAGAGCCCTCGTTATTTAATATCTTTCAGATAAGCCCTACTTATTAATACTATCACATAGGGTATTAGTTTCCAACATATAAATTTGAAGGGAACATCCACATTCAAACCATAGCAGTCACTGAGCATGCACCTCACCCCAATCCCAGTTTCACCACAGCTGTGGTTGTGTGAATGCCAGCATGCCACAACCAGTGCCAAAAGGAATAACCTTGGCTAGAATATTCCCCCATAAGAGAAAAGGAGTGCAGGAGGAACCCAGCAGCTAGCACCACCAAGGACCACAACAGCCCTAGTCACTATAGCCACCACAGACTGTACACATATAAATATAAGGCTGTCAGAAACATGAAAACATCAAGGAAATATGACACCACTAAAGAAACACAGTAATTATGCAGTAAGTGACCTCAAATAAATGGAGATATATGTTATCTGAAAAAGAATTAAAAATAATTATTTTAAGGAAGATCAGTGAGATACAAGAGAACAGAGACAACTTAATGAACTCAGGAAAGTAATAAACAAGCTCAACAAAGAGACAGAAATTATCAAAAAAAACAAACAAAAATTTTAGAACTGAAGAATATAATGAATAAAATAAAAATGTAAAAGAGAGCTTCAAACAGCAGATATGATCAACAGAAGAAAGAATCTGCAAACCTGAAGGCATATCTTATGAAATCATCCAGTGAGAAGATAAAAAAAGAATAAAAAATAGTGAAGAAAATCTGAGGAACTTGAGACACTATCAACTGAATCAGATTACATTTGAATGATTGTCCCCTCCAAATCTCATGTTGAAATGTAATCTCAAGTTTGAAGGTGGGGCCTGGTGGGAAGTTACCGGGTCATGGGAGCAGTCCCTCATAAATAACTTGGTGCTGTCCTTGTGATAGTGAGTGAGTTCTTGCAAGAACTGGCTGTTTAAAATTTTGTGGTACCTCCCCACTTGCTTTTTTGCTCCCACTTTCACCATATGACATGCTGGCTCCTCATTGTCTTCTGGCATGATGGTTAGCTTCCTGAGGCCCTCACAAGAAATATCTCAGCACCATGCTTCCTGTACACCCTGCAGTACCATAAGTCAAAAATAAAACCTCTTTTCTTCACAAATTAGCTAGCCTCAGGTATTCCTTTATAGCAATGCAAAAATGGTCTAATACAACATAGATGCTAAAGTCCTCAACAGAATACTTGCAAACTAAATTCAACAGCACATTAAAAGACTAATTCAAGGATAGAAGGAAAATTGCAAATATGAAGCAGGGCTAACATGCATCTCTCACTTGGACAGACAGAACAGTATGTGGAGACTCACACCGTGAACTTTCATTCCAAGAACCACTGCAGGAACATACCAGGAAAAGCAAAAGAATTCACAGATCCTCTGATGGTAGTGGAGAGCAGCTGCAAATTCCATGAGACAGGTGAGTTTCCAAAGTGAGAGAGGGTGAAAATCTGCCTACAAACACACATTCCCACTGGGGAATCTAAAAATCCAGATAACGGGAGAAGGATTTAACCTTGCCTAGAGCTGGAACAGATTTCAGGAGCCCCATGAAATATAGCAGCAGCAGTGGGGAAGAATCTTGTAGGCACTCAGAGTCTCCAGCTCAAACCCAGGTAAGCCTTACCTGACTATATCTCACAGGAGCCCTCAGGGAAGACAGCCAGCAGAATTAGCAAGGGGTCACAGGGTGAAAGAAGCTTCTAACTGAATTCTGTAATAATTTTGACTGGGCACAAACATTCTTGAGCAGAATCTAGGGGGTGAACGGGAACTGCTGCAGGTACGAGCATAGGAGCTACTGACATTGTGAGCACACAGAGAGGGAAGAGGGCCTGAAAGCCATGCTTGCTTTCTTAGCAAGGAAACATGGCCTGGGGCAGATCTGAGTTCTGTACACAGACTGCCTGCACCTAAACTATTAGCAGGGTACTACAGAACAAAGATCGGCCTCACCAAATGCATGGGAGCTAGGTGAGTCCTTTCATTACTGGATGTACCCCAAATCCCTGGAGAACTATCCTCCACAGCAGAGGTAGCCATAATCCCCTCTGGAACATAACCCCATTGGCTTGAGAACCAACCCTTACTCCACGTCCCACAGTGACCTATTCAAGCCCCCGCGCAGTGCAAGAAAAGTCTAAGTTCAAATTCATCTAACCCTACCCCCACCTGGTGGTATTTTCCAACCTGCCCTGGTCACCAAACACAAAAGACAATAACTCTTGGGAGCTTTATGGCCCTGCCTGAGAAAACAGAATACTTCCCCTGGCCAACTTAGGACAAGCTTATATCCCACTACTACTTATATCCCACTACTACCACCACAGCGGGTGTTATCTTGAATGTGTTACCTCCTGACTGGAGGCCAATTATCTCAGGTCATTACAGCAACTCCTGACAGAATAACCCTGCTCCCAAGAAGGGGGAGAGCACCATGTCAGGGGATCACCCCATGGGATAAAAGAATCTGAACAGCAGGACTTGAGTTCTAGATCTTTCTGCTGGTGGGTAGTTTCTCACAGCAGAGACCCAATTGCAGTGCTGGGCACAGTAGGGAAAGTCTGCACCTATACCCCAACAGGCAGGGAACCTCTGTGATCATGAAAGGTCTTGGAGAAGGGGACCTTGTTCCCCAGCACTCCGCTGAAGACAAAGCAGGGGCTTCCCCCACAGAAATGCAGCCTGGAGGAATGTACAAACAGCCTTGCTGGAACAATCCAGGGTGAATGTATCCCCACAGGAGGAGCACACTCCAGGTTCAGGCCAGCATGAGAGGCAGAGTAACAATTCCTCCCTACTTGGAACATCAACATTCCTATACATGAAATGATGTGCCTGTATGATCCAAGTAGCTGAAACACAAAGACAGTAGAGAGGCTATGAGGTGAATAACTTTCCTGCTGACCTGGCAGGGGGGCTGAGGTAGCTCCCACTCTTCACCCTCATAAAACCTCAGGAGATCTCACTGAGAGTTCACCCAGGTTAGGACCTTGGCTCATGGTTGGGCTTTATCTAGGTTGGTGCAAAATTAATTGTGGTTTTTGCTACCACTTTCAATGGCAAAAAAACACAAGTACTTCTGCACCAACCCTATCTTAGCCACAACTAGTGACTATCCAGGGATAACTCCCCCTGTTGGCCTGAAGACTGAATAATCAATTCAGTAAATAAAACAATGGAAAAAATTAAGTAAATAAATAAATTTTACACCTTGAGAGAATGAGATAACCTTCAAGAGATCCCTGCCGTTCCAACTCCATAGGAGACAGAGAACTCACCTATACACCACGACTATAACTACTATAAATATAACTATAGTATAGCATCAGGGAAAGTCAGCACACAAAGGCTCTCTTTATAGCTAAGGATTCATACAGAGTCTTCACCTCTACAAGCACAAAGAATCAAATTAGGCTAAAATAAATATTAAACTTTGGGCCGGGCATGGTGGTTCATGCCTGTAATCCCAGCACTTTGGGAAGCCAAGGCAGGCGGATCACCTGAGGTCAAGAGGTCAAGTGTTTGAGACCAGCCTGGTCAACATGGTGAAATCCAATCTCTATAATCCCAGCTACTCAGGAGGCTGAGGCACGAGAATAACTTGAACCCGGGAGGCGGAGGTTGCGGTGAGCAAAGATCGTGCCATTCAGCCTGGGCAACAAGAACGAAACTCTTGCAGTGAGCAGAGATCGCGAACTCCAGACCGGGCAACAAGAGCGAACTCCATCTCATAAATAAATATTAAACTCTGATCCATAGAGGGAAAAAAAGAAATTAAAAAAAATTTTTTTAAAGTCCAATAGACAAAAAGATTCAAGAACAATTTTAAGAAATAGTCTACCTAAATGAGAAGAAACCAGAAAAGCAATTCTGGTAATGACAATACAGGGTTCTATAACACCCCCAAATAATCACACCAGCTCCCCAGCAGTGGATCCAACCCAAGAAGAAATCTCTGAATTGCCAGGTAAAGAATTTAGAAGGCTGATTATTAAACTACTCAAGGAGATATCCCAGAAATGTGAAAAAGACCTTAAAGAAATTTTTTTAAAAATATAGGATATGAATGAAACATTTTCCAGAGAAATAGATATCAAAAAGAAAAATCAATCACAACTTCTGGAAATAAAAGACACACTTAGTGAAATACAAATACAGTAGAAATTTTCAAAAATAGACTAGAACCAGTAGAAGAAAAAAGGAATTTCAGAGGTTGAAGACAAGGCTTTCGAATTAACCCCATCAGAAAAAGACAAGGAAAAATAATCTAAAAAAATGAACAAAGCTTCCAAGAAATGGGGATTATGTTAAATGGCCAAATCTAAGAATAACTGGTGTTTCTGTAGGAAGAAGAGAAATCTAAAAGTTTGGAAAACTTGTTTAAAGAATAACTGAAAAGAAATTCTCTGGTCTTGCTAGAGATCTAGATATCCAACTATAAGAAGCTCAAAGAACTTCTGAGAAATTCATCACAAAGAGATCGTCACCTAGACACACAGTCATCAGGTTATCTAAACTCAAGGCAAAGGAAAAAAATCTTAAGAGCCATGAGATAAAAACATCAGATAAACTATAAAGAAAAACCTATCAGACTAACAGAAAATTTCCTAGCCAAAACCTTACAGCCAAAAGGGATTGGGGTCCTACCTTTAACTTCCTTAAATAATTGTCAGCCAGTAATTTTGTTTCCAGCAAACCTAAACTTCATAAGTAAAGGAGAGATAAAGCTGTTTTCAGACAAAAAAAAATGCTGAGAGAATTACCAAGCCAACACTACAAGAACTGCTAATTCTAAATCTTGAAGGAAAACCTCAAAATACACCAAAATACAACCACCTAAAAGCATAACTCTCACAAGGCCTATAAAACAATAATATAATTAAAAAAAAAACAAGGTATTCAGGCAACAACTAGCATGATAAACAGAACAATACCTCACATCTCAATACTAATGCCAATTGTAGATAAAAGAATGGCAGAGTGAATAAAATTCCCCCAACCAAGTAATTGCTGAGACTCACTTAACACATAAGCACTCACGTATACTTAAGGTAAAGGGGTGGAAAAAGATAGTCTGTGCAAAGGAACACCAAAAGTGAGCAGGAGTAGCTATTCTTATATCAGACAAAGCACACTTATATCAGACAAAATAACAACAGTTCAAAAAGAAAAAAGAAGGGTATTATATAGTGATAAGAGGACTAGTCCAACAGGAAGATATCACAGTCCTAAACACACATGTACCTAACACTGGAGCTCTGAAATTCATAAAACAATTACTACTAGACCTAAGAAATGAGATAGCAACACAATAATACTGGGGACTCAATACTCCACTGACCACACTAGACAGGTCATCAAGACAGAACAAAGAAACAATGGACTTAAACTATATCCTAGAACAAATGGACTTAGATATTTATAGAAATTACTACTCCAAAACTGCAGAATATACGTTCTTTCATGAGGACATGGAACATTCTCCAAGATAGACCACATGACAGGTCACAAAACACTTCTGAATAAATTTAAGAAAATCAAAGTCATATTAAACATCTTTTAAGACCAATGTAGAATAAAACTGAAATCAACTCTAAAGGGAACCCTCAAAACTACACAAATACATGGAAATAAAATAATCTGCTATTGAATGATCTTTGGGCCAACAATGAAATCAAGATGGAAATTGAAAACTTCTTTGACCTGAATGATAATAGCAACACAACTTATCAAAACCTCTGGAATACAGCAAAAAGCAGTGCTAAGAGGAAAATTCATGGCATTAAATGCCTACATCAAGAAGTCTCAAAAAGCCCAAATATTGACACAAATATCACACATCTAGGAACTGGAGAAACAAGGACAAACTAAATCTAAAGCTAGAAGAAAAGAAATAACAAAATCAGAGCAGGACTAAATAAAATTGAAACAAACAAAAAAATACAAAAGATAAAGAAAACAAAGATCTGGTTCTTTGAAAAGATAAAGGAAACTGATAGACCATTAGCAAGATTAAACAAGAAAAGAGAGAAGATCTAAATCAGCTCAAGTAGAAATGAAAAGGGAGATATTACAACTGATACCACAAAAATACAAAACATCATTGAAGGCTACTGTGAACACCTTTGTGCACACAAACTAGAAAATCTAGAACAGATGGATAAATTCCTGGAAATATGCAACCCTCCTAGATTAAATCAGAAAGAAACAAAAACTGAACAGGCCAATAGCAACTAGTGAGATTGAAACACTAATTAAAAAATTGCCAATAAAAACAGATTCCAGGACCAGATGAATTCACAGTTAAATTGTATCAGACATTCAAAAAAGAACTGGTATCGATCCTACTGAAACTACTCCAAAAAATAAAGAAAGAAGGAGTCCTCCCTAGATCATTCTATGAAGCCAGTATCACCCAAATACCAAAACCAGGAAAGGCCATAACAAAAAAAAAAAAAGAAAGAAAGAAAGAAACTACAGACCAATATCCCTGATGAACATAGATGCGAAAATCCTCAACAAAATACTAGCTAACTGAATCCCAACAACATATCAAAAAGATAATACATCATAAGCAAGTGGGTTTCATACCAGAGATACAGGGATGGTTTAACATACACAAGTCAATAAATGTGATACATCACATAAACAGAATTAAAACTAAAAATCATATGATCATCTCAATAGAAGCAACAAAAACATTTGAAAAAATCCTGGATCCCTTCATAACAAAAACCTTCTGTAAAACTGGCATAGAAGGGACAGACCTCAAGGTAATAAAAGCCATTTATGACAAACCCATAGCCAATATCATACTAAATGGGGACAAATTGAAAGTATTCCCAATGAGAACCGAAACAAGACAAGGATGATCACTTTCACCACTTCTACTCAATAGGATACTGGAAGTCCTAGTCAAAGAAGTCAGACAAAGAAATAAATAAAGGGGAACCCAAACTGGAAAAGAGGAAGTCAAACCATTGCTATTCACCAATGATATCTGTTCACCAATCATATCTGATAGTATACCTAGAAAATCCTAACAACTCATCCAAAAAGCTCCTAGACCTGATAAAATAATTCAGTAAAGTTTCAGGTTACAAAATCAATGTACAGAAATCAGTAGGATTGCTATACATCAATGACCAAGCTGAGAATCAAATCGATAATTCAATCCCTTTACAACAGCTGCACAACAGAAACAAAAAATAAACAAACAAACAAACAAAACCTCAGGAATATACTTAACCAAGGAGGTGGAAGATTTCTGTAGAAATACTATAAAACACTGCTGAAAGAAATTACAGACAACACAAACAAATGGACACATATCCCATGTTCATGGATGGGTACAATCAATATTGTAAAAATGACCATACTGCCAAAAGCGATCTATGGATTCAATACAATTCACATCAAAATACCATCAACATGCTTCATAGAACTAGAAGAAAACAATCCTGAAATTCACATGGAACCAAAAAAGAGCCCACATAGCTGAAGTAGCACTAATCAAAAAGAACAACTCTGAAGGTATCATATTACCCAACTTCAAACTATACTAAAGCTACAGTTACCAAAACATTGTACTGGTATAAAAGTAGCCACATAGACCAATGGAACACAGTAGAAAACCAAGAAATAAAGCCAAATACTTATAGCCAATTGATTTTAGACAAAGCAAACAAAAACATAAGAGTTGGAAAAGCACACACCTTCTATTCAACAAATTATGCTGGAATAACTGGCAAGCCACATGTAGAAAAATGAAACTGGATCCTCATCTCTCACCTTATACAAAAATCAACTCAAGATGGATCAAGGACTTATCTAAGACCTGAAACCATAAAAATTCTAGAAGATAACATCAGAAAAACTCTTCTAGACATTGGCTTAGGCAAAGAGTAGTTAATGACCAAGAACCCAAAAGCAAATGCAAGAAAAACAAAAATAAATAGATGGGAACTAATTAAACTAAAAAGTTTCTATACAGCAAACGAAATAATTAGCAGAGGAAACAGACAACAGACAGAGTGGGAGAAAATACTCACAAACTATGCATCTGACAAAGGACTAATATCCAGAATCTACAAAGAACTCAAACAAATCAGCAAGAAAAAAAAAATTGCATCAAAAAGTAGGCAAATGTCATGAACAGACACTTTTCAAATATGTAAATATCCAACAAACATATGAAAAAATGCTTAACATCACTAATTATCAGGGAACTGGAAATTAAAACCACAGTGCAATCCCACCTTACTCCTGCAAGAATGGCCATAATTAAAAATAAAAAAAATAATACTTGATGGTGTGGATGTGGTAAAAAGGGAACACATTTACACTGCAGGTAAGAATGTAAGCTAGTACAACCACTACGGAAAACAGTATGGAGATTCCTTAAAGAATTAAAAGTAGAACTACCATTCGATCCAGCAATCTCACTACTGGGTATTTACCCAAAGGAAAAAAGTTATTATATAAAAAAGTCACTTGCACATGCATGTTTATAGCAGCACAATTTGCAATTGTGAAAATATGTAACCAATGGGAATGCCCATAAACCAATAAATGGACCAAGAAAATGTGGTAAATATACAACATGGAATACTACTCAGCCATAAAAAGGAACAAAATAATGGCATTTGCAGCAACCCAGATGAAGCTGGAGAACATTATTCTAAGTGAAGTAACTCAGGTATTGAAAAACCAATTATCATATGTTCTCACTAATAAGTGGGGGCTAAGCTATGAGGATGCAAAGGCATAAGAATAATATAATACACTTTGGGAACTGAAATGGAGAATAGTGGGAGGGGTAAGGAACAAAATACTACACACTGGAGACAATGTACACTGCTCAGGTGACAGGTGCACCAATCTCAGAATCACCGCTAAAGAACTCATCCATGTAACCTAAAACCACCTGTTCCTGCAAAACTACTAAAATTTTGTTTAAATGTATAAAATATCTGGACAGATACTTCATCAAAGATACACAGATGGCAAATAATCATATGAAAAGATGCTTAACATCATGTCATTGGAGAATTACAAATTAAACCAACAATGAGACACCACTACATACCTACTAGCAGGGTGAAAATCCAAAACACTGATAACAGTAAATGCTGGGGAGAACCTGGAGCAACAGGAAGTCTCATTCACTGCTGGTAGGAATACAAAATGGTACAGCCACTTAGAAGAGTAGCTTGACAGAACTATTCACAACAGCAAAGATATGGAATCAACCTAAATGCCCACCAATGACAGATTGGATAAAAAAAGTTGGTACATATACACCATGGAATAGTATGCAGCCAGAAAAAGGAATGAGATCATGTCTTTTGCACAAACATGGATGAAGCTGCAGGCTATTATCCTTAGCAAATAAACGCAAGAACAGAAAACCAATACCACATGTTTTCACTTACAAGTGGGAGCTAAGTGATGAGAACTTACAAACACAAAGGAAACCACAGACACTGGGGTCTCTTGAAGTGGGAGCTAAATGATGAGAACTTATAAACACAAAGGAAACCACAGACACTGGCATCTCTTTCTTCTGGGAGAAAGGAGAGGAGCAGAAAAGATAACTATTGGGTAATGAGCTTAATACCTAGGTGATGAAATAATCTGCACAACAAATGCCCATGATATGAGTTTACCTGTGTAACAAACCTTCACATGTACACCTGAACCTAAAATAGAAGTTGGAAAAACAATTAAATCAATAAATAAAAATAAAAGATTCATTCACCATGATCAGTGGGGTTTATCCCAGGGATGCAAGGATGGTTCAACATATGCAAATTAATAAACATGATACACCACATTAACTGAATGAAAGATAAAAACAACACAATCATTTCAATGAATACACAAAAAGCATTTGGCAAAATTCAACACCCTTTTGTGATAAAAACTCTCAACAAATTAATTATACAAGGTATGTACCTCAACATAATAAAGGGCATATATGATAAGGTCACAGTAATATCATAACCAAGGTGAAAAGCTAAAAGCTTTTCCTCTAAAATCAGGAACCAGACAAAGTTGCTCACTCTTGCCACCTCTATTCAACATAGCACTGGAAGTCCTAGTCAAAGCAATTAGGCAAGTGAAAGAAATCAAAGGCATTCAAATTGGAAAAAAAGAAATAAAATTGTCTCTTTCCCAAATTACATGATATTATACATAGAAGATTTTAAATATGCCACCAAAACCCTGTTAGAATTAATAAATAAAGGGAACTGCAGCATACAAAGTCAACATACAAAAAGGAGTTGCATTTCTATGCACTATCAAAGATGATCTACCCAAACAAGAAAGAAAGCAAACCCATGTAAAACAGCCTCAGAAAGAATAAAACAGAAATAAACTTAACCCAAGAGGTGAAAGAACTGTATACTGATAACTATCAAAGAGTGATGAACAAAATTGAAGATAAGAATGAATGCAAGATATCCTATGTTCAAGAATTGGCATAATTAATGTTAAAATATCCACACTACCCAAAGCAATCCACAGATTCAATTCTAATGGCATATTTCACAGACATAGGAAAATAGACAATTGCAAAATTTGTATGGAATCACAAAATACTCTGAATAGCCAAAGTAGTTGTATAACCAAAGCAAATGAAATCAGCAATTGCAAAGATATCTGCACTCCCATGTTCATTGCAGGATTATTCACAATAGCCAAAATATGAAAACAACCTAAGTGTCTGCCAACAGATGAATGAAGAAATTGTGGTACACACACACACACAAACACACACACACACACACACACACACACACAATGGGTTATTATTCAACCATAAGAAAAGAAAGAAAACCTGTCATTTACAACAACATGGATAAACCTCAAGGGCATTATGCTAAGTAAAGTAAGTCAGACAGAGAAAGACAAACTGCATGACTTTATTTGTACTGGAATCTTAGGAAGTTGAACTCACTGAACTAGAGAGTAGAATGGTGGTTACAGGGGCCAAGGTGAGGGAAAGGGGAGATGTTTGGGAGGCTGGCCAAAGGGCACAAACTTTCAACGATAAGATAGGTAAGTTCAAGGGATATAATATACAGCATGGTGAAGTGATACTTATAAACTAATTTGATTCTGGTAATCATTCCACAACATATATGTATATCAAATCCTCACATTGCACACCTTAAAATAAAACAATTTTACTTGTCAATTATAGCTCAATAAAGTTGGGGAAAAAAAAAAAAACCGTAATTCCAGAGGGTCATATAACTACCTATTCCCTGGGCACATCTTGATTTTATCATTACCTAGAACTTTTTAACAGCTAAAATCATAAATTCTGCAAGTTTTTCTCTGAGTACAACCTCCTATCATTACAGTTTTGATTTCCTTACTGATCTACTCCAGTCTTACAGGTAAAGTTACCTACCTTAGAAGACTTTTAGTGAAAATTAAATGAAATAATGTGTATCAACAGCTTAGCACAGTACCTGATACACAATAAGTCCTCAATAAATCATAGGCAAATTTTGATTTTAATTATTCTATTATAAACAAATTATCTGCCAATACCCAAATTGTCCTCAAAATCACTCTCAACCTCCGTCATTAATTAAATTTGGCTTTTATTTGACACTACTATTATACATTCCTCCAAATCCTCTTAAATGAAAGCCAGACCCCCAGGAATTCCTCGATTCCAGAAGACAGGAGAAATCAGTACAGTTCTGGCTTCTTAAGCACCACGATCTCCACAAATCTTAGCCATTTCTAATACAGTTACCCTACCTTGCAATGATCAGAAACTGGTTCACCTCCAAGATCCTAAATGCTTGAAATTTCCCTGATTAAAATAGAATGTTCTTTCAACTCTCCCACTCTTTTTGAACTAGATCTTCTTTCTCACTATGGCCATAAATCTTCTAGTACCCTGGTCCATCACTTCAATCTTCTTCATTTGTCTCCTTCTCCAGAGTGGATGACTATTTGGATAAATTCCCTAGATGTTCTATCATTCTCACCTTGACAACACTCAGCACTTGAGCACTCCCACTGTCTCCTCTTCCCGTCCTATGCTGTGAGCACTGCTGGAGAAAGTCACTACTAGAGCCAACATTAACCAGGGCCTCACTTCTCAGCAATTATTAATATTTTATTAAATGTCTACTGATACTTTATTGAATTTCCTACAGCACCTTTTCCAAGCCTACCCCATTCTTAACCTCCTAAAGCCACATTTTTGTCTCTCAGCAGATGACCTTATACCCAGAAGATACAGACATCCAGTGTGAGCTCACTCCTCTACTTCCTCTGTTCTTCGAAATCTTTCTGTATCATCACCTTCTATCTTGACCAACTCTGGCCTTTGAAGCAAAGTGTCTCCCTCTTTGCCAAGGTTAATTCCTCCACTTGTTCTCTTGATTTTACCACTTTCTTATGAAATATGGTTATGAGTCCAGGTCTCAGGACTCAAACCATGTGATTTCAGATCCAGCTCTACCACTTTACTCCTGTGTGACCTTGGAGTTACTTGATCTTTTTAAGTTTCTGTTTCCCTACCTGTAAAAAGGTGATTAATAACAGTTCCTATTCATAGGGCCAATGTGAAACATAAAATGAGGAGAAACCACATAAACTGCTTAGCAAAATTCCTAGCACATAGTCAATATTCAATAACATAATAGCTGTAAATACTATTATCTTTCCCTCCTATATATCTCCTGGTACATTTTCCCTTGTCTCCAAAGTAGCTCAAAGTTCTCCTGTCTCCTGTTTTTTGCTCTTTTTTTAAATTAAAAGATATCGTTTCTGGAATTTGCTACCCTCATTCCAAGATTTCTTTCCTTCCTCTCCACCACCAAACTTCTCTAAGAGTAATGTGTAACTCCTTTCCAGAGGAAGCAAGGAGGAGTGGAAAGATTTGGAGACAATATACCTGTTTGAACCTAGTTCTTCCACTTAGCAGCTGTATGATTTGGAGCAAGCAGTTTTTCTAAGCCTTCATTTGTTCATCTGTAAAATGGATATATTACCCATTTCTTAGGGTCATCAAGAGGATTAAACTAAAATAATATATGTAAATCATCTGGCCAAAGTAGGTGCTAAATGAATGCCGGTTCTCTATCCCTTATTCTTCTCTTAACCCCTTACAATCTCGGCTGTTCCTCTACCACTCTATTTGTATCTCTTTAGCTCACTTCGGCTCTTATTAGCATGGTTTTGAATAATCTGACTCCTCTAAACCTTAATTTTCATCTGTAAAATGGTAATAGTACACACCACATAAAGTTGTCTTAAGAATAAGTGAATTAACACATGTAATGTGTTTTAGCATAGTGCCTTGCCTGGAGTAAGCACTTCATAAATGATAGCTGCAGTAACTTATTAATGGTGAAATTAAAGGACTGTTAAACTTCTCTTAAGTTTCAATGACAACATACTATTCTGGTTTCCTTTTTGCCACTCACCATTCCTTCTGTCTCTGCACCTCCTCTACGAAGCCTTTCTTTACTCTCTTCAAACCAAGTGTGAGCTATCTCTCCTTTTCACCCTCAGAGAACTTTGTGCTTGTCTTGACGTAAGAAATTTCCCTTACTCTGAATCACAGTCATTTGTGTTATATGTGTCATATCTCCAGCATTTAATTTCTTTTGTCCTCATTGCCAGGCACTTTATTCATGTAGAACATGTTGACTACCTAACATACATCAGACCTGTGCTAGGTACTAAGGTGCTAGGTACTAAGGATACAAAGGTTAATATAATTACTGTCTTCAAGGAACTTATAGCGTAGGTAGCCAGAAAAGACAAGTAAGTAGTCCATTATCTGCAGTGAATAAATGCTTGGTTAAGACTGTGCCCCCGAGTCCTCTGGGAGAACAAACAAGAGTTATTTAAAATAGAATGGGGAAATCGAGGACACTCCTAGACAAGGCATTTTTTGTGTTTTTCACATGGGGGAGGCTGTACACAAATACTTGTTGAATGAATGAATGAACTATAAATACAACTAGATAAAGATGGGAAAGGCACTTAGGCCCAGAAAAAAGTACGTAAAAAGCATCGAGGGGTCAAGCAAGTAGCTCAGTATTGATAGGAGGAGGGTTCCTGAGCTCACAAGAGATGAAGCTGGAAAGTCAAGGCAAAATCAAGTGTTCTAGATGTAAGAATATGACCTGACCCTACAAGGGAGATGATGGCGTGCCCATAAAGGCTTTAAATAGGGGAGGGGCAAAATCAGATTTGCATTTTGGTACTGTGGCAACACAGAGGAAAATGGATTACATGACAGCCAGGCTTGAGGTAGCAAGTTCAAGTAGGAGGTTGCTCAAAGAACTCAGATGAAGTATGAGAACCAGAACTGCAAAAACGAAGTGAGAATGGTGAATCAAGACGGACACTGCCGATTAAACTTCAGCTGAACTTAATTATTCATATTGTATCTCCTGCAAGCCTAACAGAATATTTTACACTTAAAACCTGCTACGTAAATACCTGTAAATGTTTAAAATTTAAATATTAAAATTAAAAATTAAAATACCGTTATTTAAAACTACTTAGGGAACTGCAGCAAGCAGCCGAGTCACTCACTGTACACGGATTCCCAAGTAAAGGCACCTTTTCCCAGTGTAAAACTTGAAATAAAACAGGTTATTCGAGCACAGAGAGTAACAACACTATGTGTAAACCAGCGCACTGCTAAGAGACTATAGGACGTCTCTATCCTGGTCTGTCTCACCCCAAATAATGTTTCAACAAAGTCCTTCCATAGGGTCATGTGGCCTTGCCCTGTGCGCCGAGACAAATCCCAAGGATATATATTTTTTTCTGTTTGTTACAGCTCAAGACCGAAACTTCTACAGCGGCTCGTCGCCCGGCCAGCCATTTTAGACCCAGCCGTTTCCCAGTTTTTGTACTGTGCCACTGTGTAAATAAAACAACCGCAGGGGATTGAGGGAGGAGCGTCCCAGGCTGATAAAACCCTAATGGAAAGAGGCAGGTGTCTTCAGGCTTCAAATGATAATGATTCCAATTATCTCACAACCCACCTCCACCCCCGCCCCTTGCTCCGGGGCTCCTTCAGAAGTTAGTAGGATCCCTTTACTGTTACCCGGGATGCTATCGGCAGCTATAGAAATTTAGCAAGTTCGTTTCCGCTTACCTGATCGCCGCCATATCTGACGACCCTTTGGCCAAGGTTTTCAGACGGAGAGCGGAGAGGGATAAATCAGTTCAACTAGGCTCTCTATGACAGCCCCGCCCGTTATGCCCCTTGCCTGCCAGTTACCGCCTTTTCTCCGGCCTCTCCGGCTGCCTTCGCAGCCGCTGCAGTTTTAGTCAGCTGTCTTCCAGAGAAACTTCACCCTTGTGGTTGACCCTCCCGGTCCCAGATAAAGCCTTTCAGAATATTATCCATAGTCCAGTTAAGAGTTATTTTCCTAGGGGCAGAACTTTTAATTATTTTGTTTCAGGCATATGTGATATGTCTAGATAAGGACTTAAATACCCGAGTCTAGCTGCTTTAAAAGAATTATTTAGTCAGAAGAAACTTACTACCTCTGAGAAACATAGGTAAGTTAATTCATTCTAAAACTGTGTCACGGAGAGGTTATCTATGCTGGGCAGTTGTTCGGGCCAGCCACTGTGTACAGACAAAACATAGTGGCTTCCTCATAGAGCTTATGATTACAGAAGTAAAAGAGACAAATGCTATGAATGAAAATATAACAGTATGGGAATGAGGTGGGAGTTTACTGGTTTATATCAATGAGAGAAAGACTCTCCTATAAGCTCATTTGAAAAAGTCTGCAGGAATTTAGAGGAGAGGGTTCCAAGCAGAAGGAATAGCAATGAAAAAGTCCAGTGAGGCTGGAGCTATAATTTCAGAGGTAGCGAGTAACACAGTGTAGGGGCTTTCATGCCGCCAAAATAAATTTGGATTTTATTCTGAATAAGATGGGAAATCATTGGAGGGATTTGAGCAAAGGTGTGATGTGATCTAATTTACATTTTTAAAGGATGATTTTGGTGCTATTAGGAGAATACACTAAGGATATATTGCAACATTCACAACAGGAGCAAGGTCTTCCGTAGGCCTCTCATGAAGGATTCTGAGGTAAGAAGATGCTCATAATATGCCCATTAACAGTCCCAATATTAATTCATGTATTCATTCAGTCAACAAATATTTATTAAGTGCAAACTATATACTAGGCATTAGTTGATACCTATCATATTTGATACCAAAAACAGATCCTTTTTTTAACAGAACTATCCTGTAAATGACAAAATTATTTTAAGAAATAATGATAAAATGAAACTAATAATACTGGCTACAAAAGGAATATTTAGTGACTATTTTCTTTTATTGAACTTAATATAAACATATACATACATATATATGCCAATATAAAAATAAAATACAAAATAAATAGTACAGAACCAAAAAGGAAAAAATGGATTAAGGTGTTTTAATTACATTAACGCATTTTTCAAAGGAAAAAACTTATATCTACACAGTGATCTACCACAGGAATGAATAGTAATATTACAGGTTTCTGTTTTTGAGCCTTAACTTCTTTGTATTTGTCAATAACTTCATCAAAATTCAACATTTCTCTATATTAAATAAATGGTATACCTAGATTTGTCAAGCTAACTTTGTTCATAACTGATTGATGCACACTTTTTATTGATTTTAATATCAGTCAGGTTTGTTTCACAATAATCAACAGATAGACAAATAGAAAAAGTCTTAAAATTGTGAATAAGCTTAGAATAAATTTATAACAATCTTATTTCCCCCAAATTTCAGGAATTTCAATAACACCCATGTTTTGTTGTTGTTGTTGCTTGTTTTCCAACTTTAACTTTTATTTTGGGTTCGGGTATGTGTGCAGGTTTGTTATATAGGAAAATTGCAAGTCAAGTGGGGTTGATGTACGGATTATTTCCTCTATGCAGGTAATAAGCATAACATTTGATAGTTTTTCAATCCTCACATTCCCTCCACCCTCCACCCCCAGGTAGACCTCAGTGTCTATTGTTCCATCTTTGCGTCTATGCATACTCATCATTTAGTTCCCACTTATAAGTCAGAACCTGCAGTATTTGGTTTTCTGTTTCTGCATTAGTTCACTGAGGGTAATGACCTCCAGCTCTACCCATGGTGCTGCCAAGGACATGATCTCATTCTCTTTTATGACTGCATAATATTCCATGGTGTATATGTATTACATTTTCTTTATCCAGTCTACTGTTGATGGGCATTTAGGTTGAGTCAATGTCTTTGCTAGTGAGAATAGTGCTGTGACGAACAGACCCATGCGTGTGTCTATATAGTAGAATGCCTTATGTTCCTTTGGGTATATACCCATTAATGGACTCCCTATTCAATAAATGGTGCTGGAAAAACTGGCAAGCCATAGGCAGAAGACTGAACTGAATCCCTTCCTTACATGACAATAAAAATTAACTAAAGATGAATTAAAGACTTAAATGTAAAACCCAAAACTATAAAAACCCAAAACTATAAAAACCCTGGAAGATAACCTAGGCAATGCCATTCTGGACATAGGAGCTAGCAAAGATTTCATGACAAAGACACCAAAAGCATTGGAATGAAAGCAAGGACTGATAAATGGATCTAATTAAACTAAAGAGCTTCTGCACAGCAAAAGAAACTATCAACAGAGTAAACAGTCTACAGAATTGGAGAAAATAATATCCAGCTTCTATAAATTACTTAAACAAATTTACAAGAAAAACAACCCCATTAAAAAGTGGACAAAGGACATGACAGATACTCCTCAAAAGAAGACATACAGTCGTAGGCAAACCCTGAGTCCTGTCCTCTCACTCTCCTCCCCGGGCAGCATGAGCTTCGACTACTCGCTCCACCTTCTCCACCAACTACCGGTCCGTGGGCTCCGTCCATAGGTGCCCAGCTACGGCGCCCGGCCGGTCAGTAGCGCGGCCAGCGTCTGTGTAGGCGCCGGGGGCTGTGGCTCCGGCATCTCCGTGTCGCACTCCGCCAGCTTCCGGAGCGGCATGGTGGTCGGGGCCTGGCCACGGGGATGGCCAGGGGTCTGGCAGGAATGGGAGGCATCCAGAACAAGAAGCAGACCATGCAAGCCTTGATGACCGCCTGGCCTCCTACCTGGACAGAGTGAGGAGCCTGGAGACCGAGAACCGGAAGCTGGAGGGCAAAAACCGGGAGCACCTGCAGAAGAAGGGACCCCGAGGTCAGAGACTGGGGCCATTACTTCAAGACCATCGAGGACCTTAGGGCTCAGATCTTCGCAAATACTGTGGACAATGCCCTCATCGTTCTGCAGATTGACAATGCCCGTCTTGCTGCTATACTCTTAGAGTCAGTATGAGACAGAGCTGGGCATGCGCCAAGTCTGTGGAGAGCGACATCCATGGGCTCCGCAAGGTCATCAATGACATCAATGTCACTCGGCTGCAGCTGGAGACAGAGATCGAGGCTCTCAAGGAGGAGGTGCTCTTCATGAAGAAGAACCATGAAGAGGAAGTAAAAGGCCTACCAGCCCAGATTGCCAGCTCTGGGGTCTCACTGTGGAGGTAGATGCCCCCAAATCTCAGGACCTCGCCAAGATCATGGCAGAAATTCGGGCTTAAATGACAGCTGGCTCTGGAGAACTGAGAAGGAGCCTGGACAAGTACTGGACTCAGCTCACTAGGAGAGCACCATAGTGGTCACCACACAGTCCACTGAGGTTTAAGCTGCTGAGATGACGCTCACAGAGCTCACACGTACAGTCCAGTTCTTGGAGATCGACCTGGACTCCATGAGAAATATGAGATCAGCTTGGAGAACAGCCTGAGGGAGATGGAGGCCCGCAATGCCCTGCAGATGGAGCAGCTCAACGGGATCCTTCTGCACCTGGAGTCAGAGCTTGTACAGACCCTGGGCAGAGGGACAGCTCCAGGCCCAGGAGTACGAGGCTCTGCTTAACATTTAGGTCAAGCTGGAGGCTGAGATCCCCACCTACCGCCGCCTGCTGGAAGATGGCGAGGACTTCAAGTCTTGGTCGATGCCCTGGACAGCAACAACTCCATGCAAACCATCCAAAATATTACCACCCGCCGCATAGTGGATGGCAAAGTGGTGTCTGAGACCAACGACACCAAAGTTCTGCAGACATTAGGCCAGCAGAGTAGGGGACCTTTTCCTGGGGAGCAGGAGGCCAATAAAAAGTTCAGAGGTAAAAAAAAGAAGACATACATGCAGCCAACAAGCATATTTTAAAAAGCTCAATATCAGTGATCATTAGAGAAATGTAAATCAAAACCATGATGAGATACCATCTCAAACTAGTAAGAATGGCTATCACTAAAGTCAAAAAATAACAGATTCGGGTGAGCTAGCAGAGAAAGGGGACACTAATACACTGCTGGTGGGAGTGTAAATTAGTTCAACCATTATGGAAAGCAGTGTGGCACTTCCGCAGTAAGCTAGAAACAGAACTACCAATCGACCATAGCAATACCATTACTGAGTAAATACACAAAAGAATATAAATTGTTCTATCCTCGAGAGACACATGCATGCATATGTTTATTGTAGCACTGTTCCTAATAGCAAAGACATGGATCAACCTAAATGCCCAGTCATGAGTTAGACTGGGTAAAGGAAATGTGGTATATGTACACCATGAATATACTACACAACCAATAAAGAATGATATCGTGTCCTTTGAAGCAAGATGGTTGGAGCTGGAGGCCTTTATTCTTAACAAACTAATGCAGGAACAGAAAACCAAATATCACATGTTTGCACTTATAAGTGAGAGCTAAATGATGAGAACACGTGAACACAAAGAGAGGCAATAATAGTACACTGGCGCCTACTGAGGGTGGAGGGTGGGAGGAGGGAGAGCATCAGAAAAAATAACTATCGCATGCTAGACTTAGTACCTGGTGATGAAATAATCTGTATGACAAATCCCTTAACATGACTTTACCTATATAACAAACCTTCCACATGTACCCCAGAACCTAAAATCAAGGTTTAAAAAGATAAGTAAATAAATAAATAAAAGCAAGATTAACTTTTTCAATCCAAAAATACAAAGAAAAAAATCGTAATTCCTTTACACCCATCTTTTCCTATATGCAACAATCAAGAATAAATCAGTGGAATGCATTTAATGCTTTCATGCCCTTATCCACAAATCTAGAAGCTTATGATTGGCATTTTTTTAATCAACTAAATGCTTTGATTTTATGTAAGAATCATCTATAAGACACAGGGAACTGTTGTGTACCAGAATAAAAAGAAATATAATTCTCAGAATATGTCTATGTGATGTCACAATTAGTGGCAGAAATATTTAAAAGTCAGAAAAAAGATGTATGTTGGGCTTGAAGCAGTGAACAACACAGACTAATCCCTGGTCCCAGGGAGCTTAAGTATGTTTTGATTAAGACAGTAAATAAATTAACAAGATTATTTTAAATGTTGATAAATGCTATAGAAGTGACTGATATTTAGTCTCTGGTTTGGGTGGTTTCTTTTAGATTGGGAATACCTCTTGAAGGAGCAGATGTGTCAGCTGAGTCTTTAATAAAAAGTGGGCCTACTCCTGTTAATATCTGAGCACTCCAAGCAGAAGGAACAACGAATGCAAAGACCGGGAGGTGGGAAATAAACTTACTGGAGCACCATAAGTAAGGCAGAAAGTGATAGAAGAGTCTGGTAGGAACCAGATCCATATAAAGAATTTGGATTTTCTTTTATTTATTCTTGAATATTCCTTGATTTATTATTGGACTCATCAATTGCCACTAACTGGGCACAAATGGCAGCTTTGTATCCTGGAGAGTATTAGCATCAAAATAAGATCTTGGCCTCTAAAGGCAGAATCTTAAAGGAGTTGAAGCTAAACCGGATATTCCAAAAGTTAGTGTACTTGAGAATCACCTGGATAATTTGATAAAATGAGAATTTCTGGATCCTGCCTTGGATATTAGTATTTATTTGTTCTGATGTACGGGTATGCTCCTAAGAGTACCCCAGGTGTTTCTAATTTGGATACTCCTTGGGCCACATTTCGAGAAAAAATCAAGTCACCTCATACGGACTATATAAATTACAATGGTATGTTATTTCTAGCTCCTACATCCTAGGATCATGTGAAGGCTCTTATTTAATGGTATTTGGCTAATCCTGGGCACAACAGTATTCTTGTGGACAAATGAAATCTCCTCTCCAGTGACTTTTATTTCCGCTTCACCTCAGCCATCCACAACAATGGCCATAGTCTTAACTCTGTTATCACTAAAGTAATTACATTACCCCCTGAAATTTTAAATTCAAAATTAGTTTTTCTGACTTCAACTATTTGAGCTCTTTGATCCACACATTTTATTGGATTCCTTGAGCTCTCTAGACCTTAATGTCTGTATTAGCTATCTTTGGCTACACAGCTCTTTACCCCAAATTTAGCAGATATAAAACAAACATGCATTGTCTCACAGTTTCTGTGGGCCTAGAGTTCTGAAGTAGTTTAACTGGATGATTCTACTCATCTCTCATGAGGTTGTAGTCAAGATATCAGCCAGAGCTGCAGTTATCAGAAGGCTTGATTGGGGCTTAAGGATCCACTTCCAAAATGGCTCACTCACTTTGGTGGTTGTTGTAGGAGCCTTCAGATATGCCATGTGAATCGCTCCATAAGGTTGTGTGAGTCACCTCATAGAGCTCATAGAGCTAGTAGGCACTAGCTTTAAATGGAGGGATACCAAAGACTTTAATATATATTTAAAGCCACCGCCACATCTCCTTTTCATACTATCTGTTAGTCCCTTCTGGTCTCATCTTCTTTTCTAACCAGCCTAGACCTTGTGGTACAGCTCTTCTACCACTTTTTTGCCAACAACTTATCTACCCTAGTCTATACTGGAAGTTTTCATTTTACTCTTTGAAAAACCCTACATTTTGGATAAATATACCTGACCTTAGGCAGCTCATTCTCCTTCTCTATCATGGCTATGTTATTTTATTATTTTTTATTGGTATAAATTTAAGAGGGTACAAGTGTACTTTTTATACGTGGATATATTGTGTAGCCGTAAGTCTGAGCTTTTGGTATAATAGTATACATTGTGTCCATTAAGTAATTTATTATCCTTCACACCCCTGCACCTCCCCCACTTCTGAGTCCCGATGTTTATTATCTCACTCTATGTCCATGTGTACACATTATTTAGTCTCCCACTTATAAGTGAGATCATGTGATATTTGACTATCCAAGTTATTTCATTTAAGATAGTGGCCTCCAGTTTCATCCATGTTACTGCAAAAGATGTGATTTTTTTTTATGGCTATTATTATCATTAGTACTTGCCCACCTCAGCCTCCAAAAGTGCTGGCATTACAAGTGTGAGCCACTTCACTTGGCCTCAACTTTGTTCATCTTTTGAAATAATCACTTTTTGTTTAATCCATTCTTTGTATTTTTTTTTTTTTTGGCCTCAATTTCATTTAGGTCTGCTGAGATCTTTGTTATTTCTTTTCTTTTGCTAGCTTTATGTTTGGATCTCTGTTTTTCTGAGTCCCTTGAGGTGTGACATTAGGTTGTTAATTTGTGTTCTGAGTTTTTTGATGTAGGCATTTAGCACTACAAACTTTTCCTTAGCAGTGTTTTCTACTGTATCCCAGAGGTTTTGGTATATTGTATCTCCATTTTCATTTGTTTCCAAAATGTTTAAAGTTTTTCTTAATTTCATCATTGATTCAAATATTATTCAGTAGTGTGTTGTTTAATTTCCATGTATTTGTATTTTTTCAAGAGTCCTCTGGAATTGATTTGTAGTTTTATTCTACTTTGTCCAAGAAGATATTGAGAGGGGAGACCCCCTCGCCTCCTTCTGCTTCCCGCGGTCTCCACCTTCTTCCTCCCCTCCCCTCCCCTCCAGATGGGAAGGAGGGTGAAGAAATAAAATTCCAAAGAGCTTGATCTCGTGGTCAGGCGACTTGCTGATGCCACTGACCAGGCCATAAAGAGGCTCAAGGACTGGAAGATGACTCCTTTTTTGGTTCCTGGTGTCTCTGCTATCTATAAGCCTCGAAAGAGTTGCAAATGAATGTTATCGCTACCGGTCAGAGCCCGGTGCTGGGCACTGGGTCACATCCCCCACGTTTGCATGACACAGGCTCCCTCCTGGAAATACCTCTGCCAACTAATAATTTACTGCCTTTGTTTGTCTCTGTAAGCCCCTCCCCTGCCTGCCCCCTGCTTGCACTGCGTATGAACTAGCAAATCAATAAAGCCAAAAGATTGTAAGGTTGGATGTACAGCCAATGGAAAATGAGCATCGTTTTGGCTCAGTTTCCCCTGTAGCATTGTAAGCCTATAAAAGAGGAAAGACGCTGCTTCTAGGGAGCTCGGTAATAAGGACTTTAGCCCCGGCAGCTCCCGGCTGATAAAAAGCCACTTCCTTCCTCAGTTTAGTGTTCAAGGGGTTTGTTTCCCACTGCTCCTGCTTTAATACTTGATATGATTTCAATTTTTAAAAATGTACTGAGACTTCTTTTGTGGCCTAATACATGGTTTGTCTTTGGAGCACATTCTATGTGCTAATGTGAAGAATGTATATATTCTGTTGTTGTTGGGTAGAATGTTTTATAAATATCCGTTAAGTCAATTTGGTCTAAAGTCGATTTTAAGTACAGTGTTTCCTTGCTGATTTTCTGCCTTGATAATCTGTATAGTACTGTCAGTGGAGTGTTCAGTCCCCGTTATTTTTATATTGCTTTCTATCTTTTTTAGTAGGTCTAGTAATACTCTGTGTTATAAATCTGGTGCTGCCAGGATTGGGTGCAGATAGATGTAAGATTTTTATATTTTCTTATTAGATGAATCCATTTATCATTACATAATCACTTTTCTTTGACATTTTTTACTGTTGATTTAAATTCTGTTTTATATGTGTATAGCTACCCTGTGTTTTTTTGTTGTTGTTTTGTTGTTGTTGTTGTTATCTGTCTGCTGTTTTTTGAGAAGAGTTTCTCACTCTGTCATCCAGGCTGGAGTGCACAATCTTGGCTCCCCCTCGACCTTTGCCTCCCAGGTTCAAGTGATTTCGGGCCTCAGCCTTCTGTGTAGCTGGGATTCCAGGCACATGTCACCATGCCTGGATTTTTTTTTCGGGGGGGGGATTGGTAGTAGAGATGGGGTTTCACCATGTTGGCCAAGCTGGGCTCAAACTCCTGACCCTAAGTGATCCACCCACCTCAGCCTCCCACAGTAGTAGAATTACAGGCATGAGCCACTGCACCTGGACTCCTGTTTGCTTTATGGTTTCTGTTTCCATGGATATTATTTGCCCACCCCCTTTACCTTTAGTCTGTGTGTCTTTGAGAGTGAGTTTCTGTAAACAGCATATAGTTAATCCATAGTTGTTTTTATCCATTCTGCAAATCTGTATCATTTGAATGGAGCATTCAATCCATTTCTGTTAAAAGTTAATATTGATAATTGAGGTTTTGTTCCTGTCACAATATTGTTATCTAGTTGCTTTGTAGATTCTTTGTTTCTTTTTTTCTCTTTTTTGTGATTTGGTAGAGTTCCATCGTGTTGCCATTTTCTTTCTTTGTCATCCTTATTTGTGTGATTGTTTTACAAATCTGTGAGTCTTATACTTTCTATGGGTTTTTAGGATGGTAAGTATGGATCTTTTGTTTCCATGTTTAAACTCCTTTGCCTATTTTTTTAGGACCAGTCTAAGTATGTCAAATTCTGTCAGTGTTTGCTCTACTGGAAAAGACTTTATTTTTCCTTAATTTATGAAGCTGTCCTAGGAGGACACATAATTTGAGTTTGGCATTTTTTAAAAATTAATAGTTTTGATAAGAGTATCCCACTCCATGCTGGCTCATAAAGTTTCTGCTAAGAAGTCTGCTATTAATCTGGTGGGCTATCATTTATAAGATGACTAGACACTTTTCTCTTGATGATTTTAGGTCATTTTTCTTCATGTTGGTTCTTAGTCTCATGCCCATATATCATGGTGAGGTCCTTCTTTTGCAATGTATTTTTTCTAGATTTTTTTGACCTCTTTATCTGGATGCTCATATCTCTTGCTAGACTAGAACGCTTTCCCCAGTTATTTCCTCAGATTAGTTTTCCAAACTTTTTTCTTTCTTCTTCTGTGTGAATATCTTTAATTCATTGGTCTGTTATTTTGTATACTTCTATATTTCTCAAAGACTTTGTTCATTTTTAAAAATTTTTTTTCTTTTTGTCTGACTTGATTTTGAAAGACCTGTCTTCAAGTTCTAAGAGGATTTCTTCTGCTTTGTCAAGTCTATTGTTGAAACTTTCAACTATATGGTTAATTATTTCAATGATTTTTGTTTGTTTGTTTCTAGAAATTCTCTTGTGTTTTTTTAGAATTTATCTCTTTAGTATATTTCTCATTCATATCTTGAGTTGATTTTCTGATTTTTTTGTATTGGTTTTCAGATTTCCCTTGTATTTCATTGACCTTCTTTACAATCTGTATTTTTAATTCTTTATCTGCCATTTTGAAGATTTCTCTTGGTTAGGATCCATTGCTAGAGAATTACTGTGTTCCTTCAAGAGTATCATTGCATCTTGGCTTCTTTTTAATTTCTAGTATTATTACACTGATTCCTTTGCATCTGAAGTAACAATAATTTCTTATTTTTGAGTTTACGTTTATTAGGGCAGGACTTTTTTCTTCAGGATAGGTTTATGATGTATGGTTTTTAGAGTAATTTGGCTTTGATTATGAGTGTATTTCAGTGGCATAGTCTCTGTATCATTTCCTGGGTCATAAATCCCCTCAATGTGGTGGCTTTCTCAAATGCCAGCTCTAGTAGTAATGTACTGGGCAAGTGAATGGACTCAGGGCCTCCTGAGTAGCTGGGATAGTGTGCACAATTGTCATAGCAGCAGTTACACAAATTTATCCCCTTCCTAAGCGCTGTGGAATTGTATTAGCAGATGTTGTAATGGTCTGTGCAAGTTGCCCTCCCAGCCAGTAGGAGGTACTTTCATGTGAGAGCCAGCCACAGTGGTGACAGTAGAGTTTATACTTCAAATTTTTAACCAGGAGATGTCAGATGTCTTAGGCAATGAATTTGACTGTGGAACTTCCAGAGATCCTTGTTCCATGCTCTGCTTCTGAGGCAGGTGTAGGGGGCAAGCCAAGCAGGGCTGAGCCAGGAAAGCCCATGCTTGGGATTCCTAGAGCTAGCACAGTGGCTTACCCTGATGGAGGTCAGAAGACAGTTCTCAGGTCACTGGGGCAATGGTCCAGGAAGGAGTAGAGCAACCACTGCCACACCAAAGAGTTAGCATGAGGAAAGAGGGGTGGCTAGGCTCCACAAGCTAGCAGGGTAAGTGGGACCCACCTCACTTCTATGATCTTGGCCCAGCAGGACTTCTTCCTGTGGCCCACAGCTGGCCACAGCAAGCCAAACAGCCAGCCACATTACAAACAGTCTGTCTTCAGATTACAAACCTACCCCAGGTTAAAGAAGTCTCTGCCTAGGTGAAAAACCATGGCTCCCAGGCCATACCCCTTCCAGTCTGGTCCTGCAAAGTGAGGGGTTGCCCAGCTCCCAGGCCAGCAGCTGGAACCCTTGCCACACTCACCACTCCACTTGAGAGTAGATCGCCAATCACAATCTGCAGACTGTGTCTCTGGCCACTCCAGTGACATCACTGGACAGTAGTCACTTTAAAACAGTGACTGCTGCTCGTTCTACTGTTGCCAGGGATGGGAGCATGCATGGGAAATTCCTGATGACACTTTTCTCTGGGTCTCCCCCTCACTTCCCACATCAGCTCCCATGTTTGGCAGGGCCAAGGAGCTCCCAGGTAACCTTGATTGCCTGACTCCCCCAGTGGGAATGTGTATCATAGAAATCTTCTCATCTCACTCATGAACTGAGGCTTCTTCACTCACAGTTCTTCTGCTGGGCTCACAGTGCAGTCTGCCATCTGCCATAATTTTCAAAGGATCTAAAGTTTCTTTTGCTTTTATCATGAGCTCCCATGTTCCTTCTTGGGTAGAAGTTCACAATGTAAATCTCTATACACTATTTTGATATTTCCAAGTGCATGATTTTTCTCTTCAGTGCCTCTTTCAATGATCTCAGAATTAAAACCAGGTACTATAAGGGCTCACCTGATTTTTGGTTCTTATGAAGGTTTTTTTTTTTTTTTTTCCCTATTAGATAGTATTTAAATTGATGTCCTTTTTGGAGATGGATGATCAGTGAAGCCTTCTATTCTGCCATCTTGCTTCACCTCCAGGAAGTCCTTCTCCTCCCATAAATTTTTTTCTAAGTAATATTCAACAAAAGCACAATGACTTCTAGATCCTCTGTTGGGTACACCTCTCTACTTTTTTTATCCCTTTCTCTCTCATGTGGAGGTGTTGAGAAAGTTCCTTAGAGGCCTCCCACCTTCCTGAAATTGCAAGTTAGTCTAGAACAGTTCTACCCAAAGTTTCCTTCCCTCACTCCTTCACTTTAGGTCAGATGACTTTTCCAGTCTTTTCCAGCTCCCTTCCCATTTTCTGTTACTGGTGTTTCCTCTAATATAAGTCTTGTACATTTACATCTGCATCTTAGTATTTACTCTTAGAGGTCACAGACTAGCACACCTCCCCTTTCCCCTCCCCTTCTCCTCTCCACCCCTCCTTCCCCTCCCCTCCCCTCCCCTCCCCTCTTCCCTTCCTCTTACCTTCCCAAGCAATTCAGTTTCAAAGATATTAAGTCCATGCCTTAGCAAGGTAAGGATGGCATCTCTGCAGAGGGGTGGCCTGGCTCAGGAAGTCATAACTTGAGTAGCATGAGGAGGGCATCCATGTGCACTGGGAATATGTTTGACTCATAATGGAAACAGAGATGAGACAGTATCTGCAAGGTGGAAGGTTGTAAATGCATAAATGGGAGATTGGTTTCTTAATCAAAATAAGTGTATTAAATATAATTAAAACCAGGTTTCTCACTGCTAAAGAAGGACATTACAAATTTGGAAAAGGAGAAAATGAGAATATACACACTGTGCTTTTTGTTTGGAATTAGTGTTACTGATATGAACTCAGTTTTCAATATATGTTAATAGAAATAAATTAAATGTAAATGAGTTTTCATCTGTCTATATCTATATATCTATCTTTTTGTCTATTTACGCCTTACCTATGAACCCTAAAAGCCACCACAACCATATAGTACTGAACACTTAATACCTAGATTTAAGCCTCTAAATACCAATCTCCACTAAAAGGAATGATGGTTCTTTGGAGAAATGGTGATTCCTGGGATGATACAGGAAAAATACTAGATGAACCTGGACATCTTGTGCCATAGAACCAGGAAGTATGAAAGAACAATAGTGACATGTTGAAAGGATAAGAAGTCAGCTCTTAAGGAGATCCTACTGACTAAATGGAGAATATATGGGGCATAAACATATAATAATAATAGATTTTAAATCACTGAATAAATCAGAAACTAGTGTGTCCTTTCAAATATAAATAAATGAATGACAAATTAAAAGTTATATGGAGAACAGAATAGCTAAATAAGACAAATTGAAATTGTGTGCCATCCAATAGGACACAATAAGATCACAACATCTGTGATATTCCTGTCTTAAGATACATAACCAGAATCTAATGATGATGAAGCATGAGACAAACCCAATTCATAAACATTCTAAACAAAGAAATAAACAAACACACAAAAACTTACTAGCTTGTAGATCTTCAAAAAATTCAAGGTCATGAAACTCAAGGAGAGACTGAGGGACTGCTCCAGGTTGGAGACTAAAGTATCATGGCATCTAAATACAACATGTGATATTAAACTGGATTCTTTTGCTGTAATGTACATTATTGAGACTCTTGGTAAAATTCCAATAGGGTCTGTTAATTGTCTGGTTTTAATGATTGTATTGTGATTGCATAGGTGGTGTCCCCTGCTTGTAGGAAATACACGCGAAATTGTTTGAGGGAGGTGGTGTATCAGGTGAGCATCTTAGTCTGAAATGGTCCAGAAATAAAAGTGTTTTCTACTGCACTTATAGTTTGATTCTAAGTATGCAATTGTTTCAAAATAAAAGTATAGGTTCCTATGTCCTATCATCAGAGATTATTATTTAGTATTAAGGTCTGGCTTCAGAACTGGTCTTTGTAAATATTTATCCAAGAGATTTATATGCACATCAAATCTGAGTCATTGCATTGGAGGAAACTTACCAATAAGATAAACAGGAGCAACAATTTTGAGTTGATTTCTTTGCTATGGTTGTGTTGGGTTATAGGATTTCATGCCTAAGACTTTGCTGATTTTAGAGAGAGAATACTCTTCCAAGAAATTCTTATAGTATACCACTCAATATTTGTCCAAGGCTATTTTATGTTATAAAAACGCAGTAAGGACTGAAGCAGACCTTTTTGTCTGTGTGAATACTTTATTTGTTGCTGGTTTTAAGAGTTCTTTTCTTATAACATTGGAGTGAAAATAATTACCAGTTGTTGCCAAAGTGTCCTTTTATGACCTCCCTAATTATTTACTGTGTATCCCCAGTGAGCTTGTATGATTCCAGTGTGTATGTATGAATGAGGTTGTTTTTTTCCACCATTATATTCCCTAGTGCCTAGCTCAGTACAAGTTATAGGATTGGTTCTCAACTGTATATTGAATAAAAGTGATGGATACCATAGCTCTCTCTTCTCAAGTTTTCTGCAGTAATTCTCTTCTCAATGAAACACTGTTATTAGCATACTAAAGTTCATTCATTCATTGTTTAGAATATTTTATCCCATATACAATGTTCAGCTTCTTTTTTTTTTCTTTTTGAGATGGAGTCTTGCTCTGTCACCCAGGCTGGAGTGCAGTGGCACGATCTTGGCTCACTGCAACCTCTGCCTCCCGGGATCAAACGATTCTCCTGCCTCAGCCTCCTGAGTAGCTGGGATTACAGGCCACAATGCCCAGCTAATTTTTGTATTTTTAGTAGAGACAGGGTATCGCCATGTTGGCCAGGCTGGTCTCGAACTCCTGGCCTCAGATAATCCACCCACTTCAGCCTCCCAAAATGCTGGGATTACTGGTGTGAGCCACTGTGCCTGGCCCCAGCTTTTTAAGTTATAAAAGTAACCAGAAATTAAAATTGGGACCAGGTAATAAAGAACAATAGCTGATTGGTTTTGGCCATATTCATTATCTTTGTCTCATCAATGTAATGTAGTTAGAATAAACTCTAATATATGCAATACATATTAGCATATACATATATATTAATGAACATATAAATTCATTAAACATATCAATATTTTCTAACATCTATCTAATGGAAAGGAGTAAATAGTGCTCTTCTGGAGTTATGTTACCCATGTTGGGACCTCTGAAATGTTCTGAGTTCCCCAAAATGAAAAGTCATCCCATCTACACCTGGGGCACATCAGTAAGATTATTGAGAGATTGGTGAATTGGTAAGAGAAGCTTTTAGCAAAGTTCAAGCTGGAGACCCATGTGTGTCAGAATCCTGGGGTGTGATAGAAGTTTGTGTTTCTCACAAATTCTAACCTTGCTTAATAGGTTTTGTTTACACACAACTAGGTTCAACCATAAGTCACTCAAGATTTAAAGTAGCACCATCAAATGCTTTTTAAATGACGACTATTTTGCAGAGTATGGCTTGAGCTTTCAAGCATTCAAATAATTAGCTCTATTGTATTTTGATTGACATTCAACATATCTGACTTAGGGATGTTCGTATAGTTGGCCCTCTTATCCACAGATTCCACATCCATGGATGCAATTATCTGTGGATCAAAAATATTTGGGAAAAAAATGGGTGATTGTGTCTTGTACTGAACATGCACAGTTTTTGTCAATATTCCCTAAACAATAGAGTATAACGACTATTTAGATAGCGTATACATTGTATTAGGTATTATAAGTAATCTAGAGATGATTTAAAGTATATGAGAGGATGTGTGTAGGTTATATACAAATACAACACTATTTTATATGAAAATCTTAAGCATCTGTGGATTTTGTTATCTGAAGGGGTCTGGAACCAACCCCCCACAAATACCAAGGGATGACGGTAACACTAAGTAAATTGTATCTGAAAGAAATAAAAAGAGAAAATATAATACTTGAATGCAGATGATACCATTTATTGACATCTAAATTTGTAAATGAAGTTTTTAAGCAAAAGATAAATTTGAATTTAGGCTGCTTAAGTGTCTTCTTTTGAGAAGTGTCTGTTCATATCCTTCACCCACTTTTTGATGGGGTTGCTGTTTTTTTGTTTGTTTGTTTTTTTAAAGCTCATCATGACTGGCCATTAGAGAAATGCAAATCAAAACCACAATGAGATACCATTTCATGCCAGTTAGAATGGCGATCATTAAAAAGTCTGGAAACAACAGATGCTGGCAAGGCTGTGGAGAAATAGGAACACTTTTACCCTGTTGGTGGAAGTGTAAATTAGTTCAACAATGGTGGTGTGGCAATTCTTCAAGGATCTAGAACCAGAAATATCCTTTGACCCAGCAATCCCATTACTGAGTATATACCCAAAGGATTATATATCATTCTACTATAAAGACACATGCACACATATGTTTATTGCAGCACTATTTACAATAGCAAAGACTTTGTATTTGTAGATCATAGGGTGGTGATCATAGGTATTTGGCTTTGATTATGAGTGCATTTGGTGGCATAGTCTCTGTATGATTTCCTGGGTCATAAATACCTATGACCCACCCCTTGCACTATAATTAGGGGTTAGGTGGTAACCTAGAGTTTAAATTGCCCTTGGTTTTGTAAAAACAACAGCTACCATTTTTCAGGATAGTTGAAAATATAAATGTACAAATTGAATAATGGACCATATGCCCCAAAACTTTGGAAAAAATTATATTATGCATTAATATAATGAGGTTATTTTCCCCCTGTAGTATATGAGCTAGTCCATTACCTTCCAGTCATATCTTACTTATCTTAAAGGTTTTGTGAAATAAATGTTTTTTAAAACCAAATTTTACAGGTAACTATGGTTGTGCAATTTAAATACCATGCTGATCATCTGGCCATTAAAAAGTGGTCCTCTTCTCTTTTAGAAGGCTATTCTATTCAGTAATTTAGTAAAATATTTCAATAATTTTCCCCTTATGCCCTGTGTCTTTTTATGCCAAACTAATTTGGTAGTTGAGAGAAATAAACTAAATTAATTTTCAAAACAAAAATATTGTTTTAACATGAAATATTTTAGTCATCCTGTAGTGTTGTTAGTGTTGTCTTATTTATATTATTTACATTACAACTACATGTAATATTTAGAGTTCTACAGTTGTTTTTCTCCTATTTTTAAGAATTTCAGTAAATGTTTATACTTTTGTCAGATATGTTTCACAAAATTAAATACATGTATTTAAATATTTTTGTTAGTGAGCTTTCTTCAGAAGTCCTGTCTAGAGATTTCAGAGAAGCACTGTATTCAAGAATCTTTTGCCAAGTTTCCTGTTTCCTTAGCTTTCAGTCAATAAAATTCTCAGATATTAAGCTAGACACATATAGATAACTGTTAGTAACTATGAGATTGCTTTCATTTGCCCATCAAAATATATAAGAAGACCAGTCATTGTTGGGAATATGAGATATATAGTATTATTTGAAGGTTAGTTGATATTTTGTTTAGTGACATAGACACTGTATCTCTTTAGCAAGTAGAAATCTAGGCTTGAGGAAGTAAACATCTTACTCCTTCACAACTCAACCCCTAACCAAATTATCTCGTAGATAATTGATGGTTGCCATTCTGGATAAACTAGCAATTAACCCAATCTAACTCTAAAAAGGACAATCATAATCACTGTATTTATATATTTGTTTATTCATTTTGAATTTAAATATTACATTTACCATTTTGGGTTGTAAGACTTGGCACATCTCTGTGTAGATGTTAAGTGTTGTGATGTGTTTACTATTAGGACTACTTTGTAAGATGTCAGTTTTTATAATTGGTGATCACCTATCTTTGAGAGCTCAGGAGGTGGAGAGGATACAGTATGTCTGCAAGTTCCAATATTATGCCTGAGAGTTTCAACATTACCCATGGGAATGCCAAAACCACTGCCCTGGTAACACTACCATTGCCTCTAGGAACTTCAAGATTACACATGAACACTGGGAATCATTGCTTCTGGGAACCCCAAAACCACTGCCCTGGGAACACTACCATTGCCTCTAGGAACTTCAAGATTACACATGAACACTGGGAATCATTGCCTCTGGGAACCCCAGCATTATTCATGGGAACCTCAACATTAAACTTAGGAACTCCAGTATTGCCTCCATGAACTTCAGGATTATCTATGGGAATTCCAACATTAACCATGGAGATACTGACATTATTCCTGGGAATTCTAACATTCTTCCTAGGAAGTCCAGTACTATCTTCAGGAATTCTAATTGTATCCCAAATTTCAGAACAATTCTAAAACATTGAATTGACAGGAAGATGTCTGCAGAACCTGACAAAATGGCCTTTTGCCAAGCTTCTTTAATGCTCTCTCTTTCATTTGTATTTCTTAAAACACATAATCAGAAGTTGTTTTTAAATGATGGAAGACTGACTTCTGTTTTGAGAAGAAACTATGAGTAAGAATGACAGATAAATATATACAAATGTGATATCAATCCAATCATTTAGCAATTCAAAATCGAATGGTACTATCACCATGGTAAGTAACCTTCTATTTAGCAAAATAGCTTAATATCTGTTTTAGATGTAAAAGGTGGACAGAAAAAAATCCAAAGTTGTGGCTAAATGGTTTCACACAATGACCAAGAATTTGGGGATAGTGGAAAGTAGAAAAATGAAGGAACAACAGAGAAAGGATGAGAAGTATTGTCGTGAGAGAGGAGCTGCAGAGGAGTGAGAAATGAAGGGTGAAGAGTTCAGTGGAAATATGAAATCAGAGAGAGGGGTAACCATGAAAATGGAAGCCTGTAGGAATTTGCAGAAATATTGAGGAGAGTATTGGATGTGATTTTGGGGTTGAGCCAGTTTTGTGAACATTTCAATGGATGAAGTGATCTAAGCTGGTTTTGGATACTTAAATTTCAGTCTGAAAAATAATTTTTCAGAACCCTGAATATGTGTAGAAAAAGAAACAAATTAGAGAATGGCCAAATTATGTTGCATACAAAATTTGGGTTAGATTCCACATTCTTCTCTGGAACTACCTTCTGTGGTTTGGTGGGGCTATTTCTAAGAAAGATTTCTAGTTGATGACACAATTTTCATGAAGTTATGGGGGTTGGCTTCTTACATGAGTTAGAATTTAAAATTCCTGATACTATTTTGTATTCATAGTAATATTTTTATATATGTTTAAATAGCTCTAATGATTAAAAACAAAAATGTTACTTTATAGTTAAGAGCAGATTTCAGTCTAGGACTTTAATGTACATTATAAATACATCATAAGTACTTCTGTTAATATTACTTCAGGTATAGACTATAATATTAATCATTTATTTGTCAGTTAATACTTTTTAGCCACTGTGGTCCTCACATACAGGAATAAATGGAGTGGAGTGTTTGTGTTTTAACCAATGGAGTTGTTACTTGGTGGATGGGTGTGTTAGGGGGTAAATGTTTCCATTCTATCAGATAAAATCTGTTACAGAATGAGAACTAGTCATTTTCTCAAGATTACCCACCTAACTGAAAGTTATTTTTAAAAGAGAAAATTTATTCCAAATTTCCAAAGTCATAACTAGTTTGTACATTTTAAGAGTTTATTTTCTCATTAACTGGCATCTGATTAAATTTATCCAACTTAAAGTCATACTGTAATCATCAAATATAAGGCTTACAATTGTAGGGTACTCACCAATTCTCATAGAAAAAGTCATTATCTTATGGGATATAAAGAAACAGATTTACAGGTGGTGAGTTTGAAAATAAATTCACTGATGAAAGTCTGCTTGTCTTGGAAAATTATACATAATTTACAAAAGTAGTTAAAGCAAGTTTAAAAATCTAACCTGTGAACAAATTATGATCACTTGAGAAGAAGAAGAATGTCTCTTCTGGATGTTAACTCTGGTGCATTTAACTCTTGCACATTTAACTTTGATGCATTTAGTTTTCAGCTTCTGACATCACTGTATCCACATGCTGGCAGTCTGTGACTGTGCCACTAATAGAACTTAAGATGCTGGGAGCAGAAATGGAAAATGGCCTTCCAAAGCATGGAGATGGTGACCCTTGAGTGTGGTAGTTGCTTGATTCTCCTCTTCTGGTGGTAACTGGAGGTAGCCATACTCTCTCTCCTCTTCTGTCAGAATAGTTTGGAGAATGTGAATCCCTTCACTATTCAGCAGTGCTTCTAGGAGCTCTGCTCAGGAACACCATAAGATGGGTCTTTCTCTAAGAGTATACATGATTCTCGATACTTCCAGGTCATAACTTCCTGGGGACTCTGCATTTTCTGGAGATTCCTGATTTTTTGGAGTTTGTGAGTGACTGTATTCTGAGGATGCTGAACAATTATTTATTAAAGCCTCCAGGTGTATAAGCCCAGTGAAATTTCAAAGTTGGAATTTCTGTGTTACCTAGCTCCTCCTTACCAGTTACGGTAGCAACAATATTGTCGTGTTTTTTCCCTACAATATTGGACTGTCTCTGGACTGTCAATTTCTGTAACATGTATGTGTTGAGATTCTGGGATCCTTGGAGATTGAACTGTCATTTTCTCTAGGTGAGCAAGAGCTCCTGAAAGAAGCAATAAATATGGAAAGGAAAAACTGGTACCAGCTACTGCAAAAACACACCAAAATATAAAGACCAAGGAAACTACAAAGAAACTGCATAAACTAGTGTGCAAGATAATCAAATAGCATCATGACAGGACCCAAATCACACATAACAATAGTATCATTAAATGTAAATGGGTTAAATGCCCCATTTAAAAGATGCAGACTAGCAAATTGGATAAGGAGTCAAGAACCATTGGTGTTCTGTATTGAGGAGACACATCTTACATGCAAAGATACACACAGCTCAAAATAAAGGGATGGAGGAAAATGTACCAAGCAAATGGAAAGCTAAAAAAAACAGGGGTTGCAATCCTAGTGTCTGATAAAGCAGACTAAACTAGCAAAGATCAAAAAAAGACAAAGAAGGGCATTACATAATTGTAAAGGGAACAATTCAACAAGAAAAGCTAACTATTCTGAATATATATGCACCCAATTCTGGAGCACCCAGATTCATAAAACAAGTTCTTAAACACCTACAAAGACACTTTGACTCTCACCCAATACTAGTAGGAGACGTTAACACCCCACTGTCAGTATTAGACATCAACGAGACAGAAAATTAACAAGGATATTCAAGACTTGAACTAAGCTCTGGATCAAGTGGACCTAGTAGATGTCTACATAACTCTCTACCCCAAATCAACAGAATATACATTCTTCTCAGTGTCACATGGCACTTATTCTAAAATTGACCACATAATTGGAAGTAAAACACTCCTCAGTAAATGCAAGAGAACTGAAATCATAACAGTCTCTCAGGACACTGTATAATCGAATTAGAACTCAGAAATAAGAAACTAACTTAAAATCACACAATTTTATGAAAAATTGAGCAACCTGCTCCCGAATGGGTAAATAATAAAATTAAGGCAGACAGAAAGATGTTATTTAAAAACAATAAGAACCAAGAGACAACATACCAGAATCTCTTGGACACAGCTAAAGCAGGATTAAGAGGGAAATTTATAGCACAAAATGCCCACATCAGATAGCTAGAATGATCTCAAATTAACACCCTAACATCACAATTAAAAGAGCTAGAGAGATGAGAGAAAACTAATCCAAAAGCTAGCAGAAGACAAGAAATAACTAAGATCAGAGCAGAACTGAAGGAGATAGAGACACAAAAAACTCTCCAAAAAATCAACAAATCCAAGAGCTATTTTCTTGTAAAAATTAACAAAATAGATAGACCACTAGCTAGACTAATAAAGAAGAAGGGAGAGAAGAATCAAATAGACACAATAAAAATGATAAAGGGGATATCACCACTGACCCCACAGAAATACAAACTACCATCAGAGAATACTATAAACACCTCTACGCAAATAAACTAGAAAATCTAGAAGACATGGATAAATTCCTGGATGCATACACCCTACCAAGTCTACACCAGGAAGAAGTTGAATCCCTGAATAGACTGATAAGAAGCTCTGAAATTGAGGTAGTAATTAATAACGTACTAACCAAAAAAAAAAAAAAAAAAAAAAAAGCCCAGGAACAGATTTAGAGCTAAATTCTACCAGAAATACAAACAAGAGCTGATACCATTCCTTCTGAAACTATTCCAAACAATTGAAAAGGAAGGACTCATCCCTAACTCATTTTATGAAGCCAGCAACATCCTGACACCAAAACCTGGCAGAATGGCAGAAATACAACAAAAAAAAGAAAACTTCAGGCCTATATCCCTGATGAACATTGATGCAAAAATCCTCAGTTAAAATACTGGCAAACAAATTTAGCAACACAACAAAAAACTTATCCACTGTGATCAAGTCAGCTTCATCCCTGAGATGCAAAGCTGGTTCAACATACGCAAATAAGTAAATGTAATCCATCACATAAACAGAACCAAAGACAAAAACCACATGATTATCTCAATGGATGCAGAGAAGGCCTTTGACAAAATTCAACATCTCTTCATGTCAAAAACTCTCAATAAACTAGGTGTTGATGGAACATCTCAAAATAATAAGAGCTATTTATGACAAACTCACAGCCAATATCATATTGAATGGGCAAAAGCTGGAAGCATTCCCTTTGAAAACTGACACAAGACAAGGATGCCCCCCTCTCTCCACTCCTATTCAACATAGTATTGGAAGTTCTGGCCAGGGCAATCAGGCAAGAGAAAGAAATAAAGGTATTCCAATAGGAAGAGTGGAAGTTAAGTTGTCTGTTTGCAGATGACATTATCTTATATTTAGAAAACCCCATCATCTCAGCCCCAAAACTCCTTAAACTGATAAAACAACTTCAGCAAAGTCTCAAGATATGAAACCAATGTGCAAAATCACAAGCATTCCTTTACAGCAACAATAGGCAAACAGGGAGTAAAATCATGAATCAACTCTTCATTCACAACTGCTATAAACAGAATAAAATACCTAGGAATACAGCTATCAAGGGATGTCAGGGACCTCTTCAAGGAGAACTACAATCCACTGCTCAAGGAAATCAAGGGACACAAACAAATGGAAAAAAAATGTCCATTCTCATGGATTGGAAAATTCAATATTGTGAAAATGGCCATATTACTTACAGTAATTTATATATTCAATGCTATTCCATCAAACTATCATCGACATCTTCACAGAATTAGAAAAAACTATTTTAAATTTCATATGGAATCAAAGAAGACCCACATAGCCAAGACAATCCTAAGCAGAAAGAACAAAATTGGAGGCATCACATGACCTGACTTCAAACTATACTATAAGGCTACAGTAACCAAAACAGCATGATACAGGTACCAAAACAGATATGTAGACCAATGGAGCAGAACACAGACCTCAGAAATAACCCTACACATCTACAACCATCTGATCTTCGACAAACCTGACAAAAATAAGCAATGGGAAAAGGATCTCCTATTTAGTAAATGGTCTTGGGAAAACTGGCTAGCCATATGCAGAAACTGAAACTGGACCCCCTTCTATATACCTTACACAAAAATTAACTCAAAATGGATTAAAGACTTAAATGTAAAACCCCAAACCATAAAAACCCTAGAAGAAAATCTAGGCGATACCATTCAAAAATAGGCATGGGCAAAGACTTCCGTGATAAAAACACCTTAAGCAATTGCAACAAAAATCAAAATTGACAAATGGCGTCTAATTAAACTAAAGAGCCTCTGCACATGAAAAAAACCTCTCATCAGAGTGAACAGGCAACCTACAGAATGGGAGAACATTTTTGCAAACTACCCACCTGACAAACATCTGATATCCAGAATTTACAAGGAATTTAAACACATTTACAAGAAAAAGACAACCCCATTAAAAAAGTGAGCAAAATATATGAGCAGACACCTTTGCAAAAGAAGCACTTATGTGGCCAACAAGCATATAAAAAAAAAGCTCAACATTACTGATCATCAGAGAAATGCAAATCAAAATCACAATGAGATACCATTTCATGCCAGTCACAATGGTGATTATTAAAAAGTCAGGAACAATAGATGTTGGGGGAGGCTGTGGAGAAATAGGAATGCTTTCACACTGTTGGTGGGAATGTAAATTTGTTGAACCATTGTGGAAGACAGTATAGTGATTACTCAAGGATATAGAACCAGAAATACCATTTGACCCAGCAATCCCATTACTGGCTATATACCCAAAGGAATATAAATAATTCTACTATAAAGACACATGCGCATAGATGTTTGTTGCAGCACTATTTACAATAGTAAGAACTTGGAACCAACCCAAATGCCCATCAATGATATATTGGATAAAGAAAGTGGTACATATACACCATGGAATACTATGCAGCCATAAAAAAGAAATAATATCTTTTTTTTTTCGGAGATGGAGTCTCACTTTGTCACCAGGCTGAAGTTCAGTGGCACAATCTCAGCTCACTTCAATCTTTGTCTCCCGGGTTTAAGCGATTTGTCCTGCCTCAGCCTCCTGTGTAGCTGGGACTACAGGCACATGCCACCACACCCAGCTAATTATTTTGTATTTTTAGTAGAGATGGGTTTCACCATGTTGATCAGGATGGTCTTGTTCTCTTGACCTCGTGATCCATCGCCTTGGCCTCCCAAACTGCTGGGATTACAGGTGTGAGCCACCATGCCCAGCTGAGATCATGTTGTTACATAGGTATACATGTGCAGCAAACCACCATTGCATACGTATACCTATGTAACTAAACCTGCACGTTCTGCACATGTATCCCATTTTTTTTAGAAGAAATAAAGAAAATCAAAAATTATTTCATCCATAAAAGCAATGAGAAAATTAGCAGTAAGTGTCAGAATCAACTTTTTTAGAACTCTAGAAATTAACCACATGCTTGCAGTAATTTGTGGCCACCTACTGAAGTAAATCAACTGAATATTGGAAAGAACAGTGAGCTTTGTTTCATTTTAATTTGCCCTATTCCCATTATCCCACCGTGAACTTTCACAGTGGCCTTGAAAACCAACATCCTGCATTCATGGTGACAACTAGGAGCTTAACATACATCAGGGGAGTCCTAACAGGATTGGAGATTCTTCAAAGACTCATTCCCACGGAATTGTCTTTAATTGACGTATCTGGCAAACACTAATCTACTTTTGTCTCAGTGAATTTGCCTGTTCTGGGCACTTCATATAAATACAGTTGTACGATACATTACCTGGTTTCTTTTCACTTGGCATAATGTTTTAAAGTTCATCCATGTTATAGCGTGTATTGCAACTTCATTCCTCATTATGGCCAAATAATATTCCAATGTATGCATATGTCACATTTTGTTATCCATTCATTGGTGGAGGACATTTAGATTGCTTCCACTTCTTTGCTCTTAGCAATAGTGCCACTATGAAGACACATGTCTAAGTCTTTGTATGGACATATGTTTTCTTTTTTAACATTTTTATTTTACATGTGCAGGTTTGTTATATAGGTAAACTGCGTGTCATGGGGTTTGATGTACAAATTATTTCCTTACCCAGGTAATAAACATAGTGCTCAATAGGTGGTTTTTTAATCCTCTCCCTCCTCCCATTCTCCACCTTCCAGTAGATCCTAGTGTTTTTTGTTCCCCTCTTTTTGTCCATGTGTATCCAATGCTTAGCTCCCATGTATAAGTGAGAATATGTGGTATATGATTTTTCTGTCAAACAGGTTTCTGTCAAGAACTGAGGTTTAGTTTGCTAAGGATAATGCCCCTTAGCTCCATCCATGTTCCTGCAATGCACATGGTCTGGTTATTTTTTTATGGCTGTGTAGTATTTCATGGCATTTAAGTACCAAATTTTCTTTATCCAATCTATTGTTGATGAGTATTTAAGTTGATTCATGCGAACATATGTTTACATTTCTCTTGGGAATGTGCCTCAGAATGGAATTACTGGATCGTATTGTAACTCTATAACTAACCATTTCAGCAATTGCCAGACAATTTCCCGAAGTGGTTGAACCATTTAACATTCCTGAGAAGTCTTTAAACATTGTATTTAACTTAGTTTTTAAAAAGTGTAGTTTAATATAACAATTTTTATAAGACCACTTATGAACATTTTATGGGAACATTCTTGGCAAAGTCTATTCTAATCAAATAGACAAGGACCTCCTCCTCACATTGTCATTGCAAAAATAAAAAATAAAAATAGGGGGACTACTAAATAGCACACTTTGTCTCCTAAAAATGTATAAAAGTAAAAGACAAAAAAGTTGGAAGATGGTTTTGTGAGGCTCTAAACTCATCTTCCACTTGTTAACACAGCAAGTAGTGGGTAAATATTAGCCTGAAGTTTTCAATGCAATGCTGTTACTTTAGTCACACTTCTCTTTGGTTCTGGTTATATAAGGATGATATCATGAAAACTAGAGAAAAATTTTTTAAAAATTGTAGTCCTTAGGATTAAATGCTAGCAATCCTTAGCAGATGTTTTGAATTTTATTATAGCTTTTTAAAAAATTCCATATTTTATGCCCTTTAAAAATATAGCGGGAACTTAAAAAACCTACCTGAAGCTGTAAGTTCCTGAGATGATTTTACATATTAAAGTATATTAATAATAATTTCATTTCTTGAAATTCCATTTTTCAGTCCAATTTATGTTGATATCACCCTTTCAATGTTCAAGAAGAAAAATATGCATGTGTTAATGTCTACCTATCATATCAGTCTTGATCACTTCTTCAGCAGAGCAGCAAAATGAAGGGAAGTAAATTACTATCCTCTTCCTTCTGTTACTTTTCTCTACGGATTCTACTCTTCTATTATTTTTCTCTATGGATTCTGCTATTCTGAAAATGGTATCCATATTTTGCACTAAGAATTTGCATACAGAAACTGCATTGTGACACAAATACACTTTTAAACAATGGAAAATTTGAGTTTTCCTTTATACATTTGGCTGCTGCTGACCAATGTTGAAATTATGACAGTCTTTACAGTAGTCATTTCATGGCAGCTGTTACACCAAATCACAGGAAACTGTCTCTTCGGGGTCAAAACACAGTTTGCATAAATCACTGCATCTATACATCTGTATTCTGTAAGAAAAGATAGGGATCTATGTTTGAAGAGTCTATCCAAGGTTAACTTGTAGGTTAAAAAACTTCATGACAGCCTGAAATGTATTCTAAACCTTGAACAAAGGGAAAATGAGAGAAACAAGGGGAAACTTTTTTAGCCCTTCTTCCCTTCTAACACATAACAGCCTACCCAGTGATGACAGTAGCTGCTAGTTTCCACTAGTCTGGAAATTTTGGTTATGTGGCTAGTGCTGCTGCATCTAGGATTTCACTGAAAAAAATATATAGATATCGCTGCCAAAGAAATTTAATCAGTTAACAAGTTTAAGATAATTGAAATTGAATTCAACTAAGGAAATAATGGCTAGTGTAGTATGTAAAGACTACACTTTCCCACTCTTCATATTGTGTATGTGTATGCCTCCGTGTTCGTGGAATATTTCAGTAAACAATTAGCTATCAGTAATAGCTTCTTTTAAGTAATTTTGTTTATTAATTTATTTATTCATACCCAGTAATATACTCCAACTCTGCAATAAAGTTGTACTGACATTTAATAAGTAAATATTGGAGTTTGGTAATTACAAATATGCATGCTTTTTGATCAATTTCCAAATTAGTAAAAATTTATGTGTAATATTTCTGCATAAGCTTTTAAAATCTTTATTGTCTTTTTTGCTTTCTAGATCAGCTTACACTCAAGATTCTTAAATTATTAGTGATAACAATAAATCTTTGAGAATGTTCAGAGTAAACTTTTGTTTACTTGGCTTCAAAATCGCTTTGTAAATGATTCTCAGTGGAAGTGATCAACTGATATTTGTTGCTTTTTAAAGGTACTGAGTAATTCTAGGGACTAAATTAGGCTAAGCTAATCCTGCCTTTTACGCTTCAGAAATTTGCTACCTAGACAGAATAAATTTTATTGTCTGCCAAATTATAAAAGAGCAGATAGATATATGATCTACTATATTTAGAATTGTGTAGTCTCTAATCAATAGGCCTGTGTTTTGAATTACATGGTGAGGAATTCAAAAAGCAAAGTGATAAGCATGCAAAAGGGTATTGCATCTGTAAAATACATGCTTCCTAACTTAACAAATCGACAGCCTTTCCCAAAAGATTACATAAAAATGGTTTACTTCTATATTTGTTTCAACTCAAACACTTCTGATGCAATTCAAGAATTCTGAAATGTATATTTGAAAAGTAATTATCTTGTTTTATTAGATGCATTACAGTAAAGCTTCTGGTACTCTTTAAATGATATCATCAACAGAAAGATGTGTTAATGATGAGCTTATATTTAAGTCATATTTCCGGGTTTTTAAAACTTCACAAATCTTGGAAGTTTGAAGTTCATACCTGAATTAGCAGCTGCATCTCCAAAGAAAAAAGCATATCCTAATTGTAACATTTGCCCAACCCAACTGAAAAAAGTACCAAGGAGAATATATGTGCAACAGTTAATAATAACAGCCAATAATCATTGACTTTCTTATTGAATTATTAACTTTCTCACTGAATACTCACATCAAACATAAGAGAGGTACAATTATTATTCCTAATTAACAATGAGAAAACTAAGGTTCAAAGATGTTAAATAATATGCTTGAGTTCAGGCAGCTAGTATGCAGTGGTGCTCTTAATCCCACAGTATTCACCTCTATAGCATAAGGCTCTGGCTATCATTATAGATATCTTAAAATTCAAAGGAGTATGCCGTGACACCAAATGCAAAAGAGTTGCATAAACAATTTTATTTAGTGAGAAACTTTAAATTAACAATAGAGTAATAGAATTATTTATATTCCTTTGGGTATATACCCAGTAATGAGATTGCTGGATTGAATGGTATTTCTGTCTATATATCTTTGATGAATCATCACGCTGTCTCCCACAATGGCTGAACTAATTCATGCTACCACCAACAGTGCATAAGCATTTCTTTTTTCTACATAACCTCACCAGTATCTGTTGTTTTTTGACTTTTTAAAAATAGCCATTCGAACTGGTTTGAGATGGTATCTCATTTTGATTTGCATTTCTCTAATGATCGGTGATGTTAAGCTTTTTTTCGTATACTTGTTGGCTACATGTATGTTTTCTTCTGAAAAGTGTCTCTTCATGTCCTTTGTCCACCACTTTTTATAATAAGGTTGTTTTCTTCTTATAAATTTGTTTATATTACTTATAGATACTGAATATTAGACCTTTGTCGGATATAGTTTGTAAAAATTTTCTCCTATACTGTAGGTTATCTGTTTTACCTGTTAGTTTCTTTTGCTGTTCAGAAGTTGTTTAGTTTAATAAGATCACATTTGTCAATTTTTGCTTTTGCTGCCATTGCTTTTGTTATCTTCATTATGAAATCTTTGCCCATGCCTATGTCCAGAATGGTAGTGCCTAGGCTGTCCTCCAGGATTTTTCTAGCTTTGTGTTTTACTTTTAAATCTTTAATCCATCTTGTGTTAATTTTTGTACATGTATAAAGAAGGAGTCTAGTTTGAGTCTTCTGCATATGGCTAGTCAGTTATCCAAGCATGCATGCACACGTATTTTCATCGAAACACTATTCACAATAGCAAAGACATGGAAACAACTTAAATGCCCATCAATTGATAGACTACATAAAGAAAATGTGGTACATATACACCATATAATACTATGCAGCCATAAAAAAATTACATCATGTCCTTTGCAGGGACATGGATGGAAGTGGAGGCCATTATCTTTAGCAAATTAACTCAGAAACAGAAAAACAAAATTCACATGTTCTCACTTATAAGTGGGAGCTAAATGAGAACACATGGATACATAGATGGGAAAGACACACTGGGGCCTTTGGAGAATGAAGGATAAGAGGAGGGAGAGGATCAGAAAAAATAACTAGTGAGTATTAGCTTAATACCTGGGTGATGAAATAATCTATGCCACAAACATCCATGACAAAAATTTACACATGTAACAAATCTGCACTTGTACCTGTAGAACTTAAAATAAAAGTAAAAAGAAAAATAGAATAATGGTTTTGAAGACTAAGCTCTGATTTTATTTTTAAAATTTTACTTTGCCCAAATTCCTGACAAAGGGGTGTGGAGAGTCATACCCTACAAACCATAAATTCTCATCAGATAGGTTTTATTTGAACCCTATATATCATGACTTACTCTCCAGTCTGACTCTGGAATTAGATTATATGACAAAGAAGAAAGTCAAAATATTTTACCCTCAAAACATGTTTCTTTGCCATGTCTTGAAATGGCCCCACAAAGCTGTCCTTTGTGGGAGAAAATTTGCATCTCTAAAAAATCTCTATTAACATAGCTGGATCTTTTTTCTTCCAGGCTGTTCCAATCTTAAAGAGATTAAGAGTCTACCACCTTTTAAAGATCTGAATAGAAAATATTTGTCATCGATTGTCTCTAAGGCAGCCACCATAAGACTCCAAAAGAACCTTGGTCTCCAAAATGTTTTATCTTAACCTGAACGTTTCATTTCTATTGATCCCAGATCTTTAGACAAACTCAACCGTCAAGCAGAAAATCTTTAAATATAGCCTGGAAGCCCCACTTTGAGTTGTCCCACCTTCTGGACCAAACCAATATATTTCTTAAATGTATTTGATTGATGTCTCATGTCTCTCAAAAATGTATGAAATCAAAATGCACCCTGACCACTTGGGGCGCATGTTCTAGGACCTGCTGAGGTCTGTGTCATGAGCCATGGTAACTCATATTTGGCTCAGAATAAATCTCTTCAAATATATTACAGAGTTTGACTCTTTTTGTTGACAGTAATTTGGTGCCCAAATAACGTGGGGCCTTAGAGAAGACTCAGGACCCAGAAGGAGTTGCCTGAAACCAGAGCTAAGGTATCAGCTGGAGGCCATTGAAGCCTCACCCAGTTCGAGATTCTCCTCCAGTGGAAATGGTAAGTTCTCCTTGGGCCCTGGACCTCCTGTTTTGGTTGATGGTCTTTGATTAATTCTGAACTGGTTTTTCTCCTAGGAAGTTGTTTAAGGTCCTTTTTCTAAAGTTCAGAGATGCATTCTAAAGGGTTTTCTCCATTGCTTCTTCTCCGAATTAATTTCAATCTGGATTGTTTGTGTGCATTTTCTATAAGGAACTGAACTGTCATTTTCGTAGATAAATAAGAGACTGGTTTTTTTCTTCAGCTCTGAAGAGAAAAGGACATTTACTCCTTCTCAGTCAAAAAGTTCTCCTGGGTGATGGGCGGGCGACTCATGGGAGTGCCTGGGGAGTTGACCCCCATTACGTGCAGCAGCCCTGCAGGGAAATCCCCAACAAAAATTAATTTTAAAAATAGCTAATACAAGACATGTATCAATCCACCACACAGAAACCCTAGGCCACAGCTCAGTTCCTCCTTTAAGAAAAAAAAAAGTGGGAAAGAAATAATCTAAGAATAAGGAGAAAACAAGGATAATGACCCCCTTTCAAGCCCTCCATAAGGTTTATGGCACCTTTACTTGCCAGAGTTTATGGAAAATGGAATTAATTATGGGTTTTGTGCACATTTACATTAAGGAAAAAGAGCCCTAAGGTCAACCTGGAAACTAGAGTTCCCAAGTCCGCTATTTTCTTTTCTTCCTGCTTGAAGTTTGCTGTTATTTTTCTGGTCAGATAAAAACCACCATTTGTCTCTGACAGGTTTTATTTGCAAGCTGGTGAAATTATGCTTATCTCGTGGCTAACGTACTAAAGTAAAGCTATAGGATCTTTGTGTGTGTATGTGTTTGTGTATGTATATACATGTGTGTGGATTTAAAAGGCCTTTATGAATTCTATAATTTTATGTTTAATTAGCAGTTAAATTCATTTTAATTTCCCTCTAACATACCAAATTTTTTCTCCCCATATGATGTAAATTTTGCTATCTGATCTTCACTTGAATTGTCTTCTTTAATTTGCAAATTTAGAGCTATTTAGCTGACAACTGACAACTCCTTAGGGTGATGCAACATGTTAACAAGAATTTGAAAGTCTAAAATAGAAACAAAAAAGGCAAAAGGAAGTCTGTTTGAATCTATAAAATGTACTTCCATCAGCATGCCTAAATACGTCTATGTATTTATATGCTGTGTATGCAATGTTTCACTACTAAAAATATATAAAGGGCTCTAATTAATGGGCTTGAAAATATATAAAAGCACTAAATCAGATATTTAAAAGACTAGTCAAATGCTTTTCAAATTTGTGTCACTTAAGTATAATCTTTAATAAATAAGGTGCCTTTAAAATTATTGGTAAAATAATTTTAGCAATGTCTTAAACATTGTTAGCAATTTGTTAGCATTTAAAAAAAAAATCAAATTGTTTCATGTTTATTCCTGCAGAATACTATAAAATTTGCAGTAAGGGTTATAAACTATAATACTCAGCCCAAAACAGAATAATCTTTACATGTGTATGCTTATGAAATATTGTTGGCCTAATGAAAACAGCTAAATCCTAAATTATTGGTATAAATAGCTTTAAAATTAACCATATGTTTTATTACTTAAGTAAATGCCTGAAATTCACAGCTATAAAAATGATTAATAAAAAAATAACTTTAAATATTTGGCTATCACAGTTTTTGTAAATCATCTAGGTAAACTATTAATCAGATAAATGTAATGGAAGCTTGTAAACAAACTTGTCATAATGGATCTAAGGTTATTATTTGATATTAAGTATCTTGGTAATTTCCAATTTAGGAATTACGGAAAAACATTTTTTAATGTTCTTGTTAAAAGTAAAATATCTTTGTCTAATTAAAACCTTATTTAAGGGTATGTATAAAACAAGGTAAAGGAATTGGGAAGTAAGAGATGTAAAGAAAGTTAAAGACATAAAGAGGTATTTTTGGTAAAGAAAGTAAAAAGGAAAGTAATTTATATAAGAAAGAACCTTGTGTGGTGAATTTTTCCCCTAAAATAAATGACTGAGTTGTTAAAGAAAGAGGACTATCTAGGGTAAAACAGAAAGTCTAACCATGTTATAAATGATCTATGTAAATTGTAATGAGGTTAATAAAAAGGAATTTTTAAGGGGGTTATATAATTCAGTTGGCTGTAATTAAAAGGAAATTATAATAATCTTTCTAGAGATGGGTCTTTAATATTAAAAAATGCACCAATACAAAATTAAATAATTGGTTAAAATAAGATTTTATTACAAATATTGACTTATTTTTAATGCAAGACATTTTTAAATTTTTAAATTCTGTAATCTGTCTCTTTAACATTCTTCAGATTGATATCTTAAAAGTGCCACTCTTTTCTCTTCTGAAAAGGCCTTGAATGATGACTCTCTCTTTCAACTTTTGTTGGCTCCTGTAACTTTTACTAATTATCTAAAGTAAGGGAGAAAAATTTTTTTGAAAACGGACAAATAAAGTATCTTTTGAACATGGCTTTTATTCTGCATGCCTGTTATAGCTGTGTCTTTACATGTGTCATGTGAATGTGGTATTTCACTGCCAAACTACATGAAAGAGTTCTAATCAAGTAACTTTTAGAAAAGTAAGTGCTGTCCGGGCACTGTAGTTCATGCCTGTAATCCCAGCACTTTGGGAGGCTGAGGCAGATGGATTGTGATGTCAGGGGATCAAGACCAACCTGGCCAACATGGGTAAAACCCCGTCTCTACTAAAGATACAAAAAATTAGCCAGGTGTGGTGGCATGTGCCTGTAATCCTAGCTACTCAAGAGTCTGAGACAGGAGAATCACTTGAACCCAGGAGATGGAGGTTGCAGTGAGCTGAGATCACACCATTGCACTCCAGTCTGGGTGACAGGGTGAGACTCTGTCTCCAAAAAAAAAAAGTAAGTGCTTATCATATTGGTAGAAGCTAGTTCAGATGCCTTTTAATTCATATAACCTTGGTAATCTTTTGTAAAATTAATTTGGTAAATTTAATGCCAAAACTCTCCAGTAATTTAGAAACCTTTGAGTCATGTTAAACCCTCAGGTTTTGTTCCTACTGGAAATTTTCGTTACTAAAAAGTTAAAATGATAGAAGCATAAAATATGCCTTTGGTAAAATTTTTGTAAATACAAGGATGTCAATTTTCAAAAAAAAAGTTAGTTTTTTTTTGGTTAAGAAAGTAAGAGTTGCTTTATAATGAAGGAAATTATACAGACAAAACTAAATAAATTAAAAAAAAAAAAAAAAAACAAGCCAAGGCAACAAAACTCTGAGTCCTGTGGCTATCAAGGCAATAGTCAATATGGGGAAAAGAGTAAAACCAAGTAACTATTTAAAACCAAAGGATTTAAAAGGATTGTTCCATCTTGTAGATTGGTATCATTCAGCTTCTTTAAAAAAGTCTTCAGTGTTTTGTAAAAATAACCACTTTAAGGACAAAATTCTTAATTTTAAATGCTACAGAATTTAAGAGCTTGTTTGGATTAATGCAGGACCCACAGCTCATTACTTAAATATCACTGAGTATATTTGTTTCAATGTACAGGGCTTTATTCCTAAGAAAGCGATCATCCTACACATTGTAAGATCTTTTTTCCCTAGAAGGGACTACCCAACTCTCCCTATAAAATACTAAGTGAAGCACCCCAGATTAAGCAGTTGGTATGCTTCATATGCAAGCCTATGTTGGACTAGCTTTATGATAAGTGGGATATCCTGCCACCAAATGTACACATTACCCAGGTCATGGTAAATTTTGGGGTTAAAGGAGCCCATTTTACATGGGTGACCCTCCCACAGAATAATAGGACTGTTTAAGAAGCCTTATCAAATTTGCTGTCCCTCATAAGTTTTACAGATGCAACTCCCTGTGGGAACCCAAACCCTTTCCACCAGAAAAGGTAAAATGGTCTGTGGGGTAAAAAAGAGTTCCTGAGATCAGAACATAAAAACAGGCTCATAGAATTATAAAATTTAAGATGCTTAAACTAGCTTTATATAAGATAGTTGTAACACTTTACTAAAAGTCTTATAAAAATGGGTACTATATCTAACTGGGGGGATGTTTCCCCATCTAGCAGTGTAAACTGAGGGCATATAAATCTGTTCTTTTAAGAAATGTTTAATTGCACATGCTACATGGAAACTAGTAAGTTGCCTAAGTCCACAAAATATTGGGTGAAAGCTGGAGTGCTAGTTGGGACAAATCCTCCACTGCATAGCCCTTTGTGTGGTGCTTTTACTGGGGCTGATGGCAAAAACTGTGAGTACCTTTCGATGACAATGACTGAACAAGAGAATTTCTACTTGATGGGGAATTTACTGCCTTGCTATGAAATATTAACTGAAGCTACTGCTATGCTAATGAAAGTAATGTTTCCCAAAAGAGTGCCATGATAAAATAAAAATGATTTATATAAAATTTTGCCACCTAATAAACAGCCTCTTTCCTAGGACTACTTGTGAGGAGCTGCTAAATTCTATAGTGCCTAATAGCTCTCATGAGCTGTTTCGTTTGTAAATGGCATTTCAAAGGTATACAAACGTCTTGTTTTTAAAGCTGCTACTTTTAAAACAGTGAAGATATCATATATCTTCACTTTATTATTATTATTATACTTTAAGTTCTGAGATACATGTGCAGAACATGCAGGTTTGTTACATAGGTATACACATGCCATGGTGGTTTGTTGAACCCATCAGCCCATCATCTACATTAGGTATTTCTTCTAATGCTATCCTGCCCCTAGCCCCCCGCACCCCTTGATGGGCCCCCTGTGTGATGTTCCCCTTCCCATGTCCATGTGTTCTCATTGTTCAACCCCCACTTATGAGTAAGAACATGCGGTGTTTGGTTTTCTGTTCTTCTGTTAGTTTGCTGAGAATGAGGGTTTCCACCTTCATCCATGTCCTTGAAAAGGCCATGAACTTATCATTTTTTATGGCTGCATAGTATTCCATGGTGTGTATGTGCCACATTTTTTTTAGAAGCAAGACCCTCTTATCAATGGTCCATAAATGATACAGTTTTTCAGTAAGTATGATTTGTGGGAATAAGAAATATTTTAAGCTTATTGTGAGCTCTGGATATATTTTCTCTAATAATTTCATGTGGTTCTTTTTTTTTTTTTAATTAGACAGAATCTTGCTCTGTCACCCAGGCTGGAGTGCAGTGGTGTGATCTCAGCTCACTGCAATCTCTGCCTTCCGGGTTCAAGCGATTTTCCTGCCTCAGCCTCCCAAGTGGCTGGGATTACAGGTGTGTACTACCACACCTGGCTAATTTTGTATGTTTAGTAGAGATGGGCTTTTACCAGGCTGGTCTCAAACTCCTGATCTCGTGATCCACCTGCCTCAGCCTCCCAAAGTGCTGGGATTCCAAATGTGAGCCACCATGCCCAGCCTATTTCTTGTGGTTCTTTTACCAGCATTGAGGACTTTTCTTCCAGACATGACCTAAACAGTGCTCTACTGAATACTGGATGGGAACCTGTACAGATCTACAGAGCTCACTCTTTGCCTAGTCTTCCACTCTCTGGGATTTTTCTCTATAAACTTTAGCCCCCTTTGTCTCTGAAGATCCTTAACTTTGTTTCCTCAACTCAGGGAGCCTGCCATGCTCCACCAGGGTTCTCCTTCCCTGTTCTGTGTGCTGAAAAATAAAAGTAGGCGGAATGATTCAACTCCTTTATTTCCAGATTCTCTGGGACTACTGTCCTTCTTGATTGATCTTCAATGTCTTAAAAATCATTTTTTAAATATATTGTGTTCAGATTTTAAAATATTTTAATACGATAAATCATATTTATTATTCTATATTAATTGGAAGTGAAATTTATATCTATTCACTTTTTATGTAGAAATCAAGCAAAAATATCTCTGAAATTGTTCAGATTGCCTTAGTTACAGACATACTACTTGTGGAGATAAGATGTAAAATGAGATAAAAATAAGCTAAACTTGAAAAGTTTCCAAATAAATATAGGAACTCAAATTTTAAACTCAGGAGAAAGTTAAGTTATTGAGGTTCATAAGGATTACAGTTGAATGATGCCTACTTAAGAAATATAAATACATATGGATAAACTTTTAAAGGATATGTGCATTTAAATAAATTGGACACATATTGATAGAGACCAACATAAATATTTTTTGGTTCTAAGACAAACATACTTTGCATATCAAAAATTTTATTTAATTCTAAAACATGAATTTTGGTGACTGCGCATTCATGTTTTTCTGTAGATAAATATCCATAGTGTTTATTTTGTGATTTTGTACCTTGAGATACTGTATGTCATTAACTTTGCCACTCTGTTTATATTCTAGTCAGTAGGTAAAGCAAGTACTTTCATTTTTAAACTATTTTGCTCTACCATATCTGGCTTTTTATTTGATTGCCCAGAATATTTATAATCCTGTGTTAATAATCAAAAAAGAAGATTCTATCATCATCCACTTCCTTTCTTACAAACCTTTAAGAAGAATTTTCTGAGTGTTTTTTAGTCTATCTCACTGGCCAAACAAGCTTTGCTCACAGGGGAATGTAGTTTGTACCCTGGAGTTCTCTATCTTTCTATTTTCTATTTTACTGAGAAGAAAATGATGATGACTTTTCAAACAGAAACAAAGTACCTGCATACTTTCTGTAATGATTGAACTAGGCTACTGAGTCTTTACAAGTAATGCTATACAGAAGACCAAGTACTTCTGATTTGATAATTCGACATGATTCTGTTGTTCTCCTTTCATGCAACATTTACTTAGATTTGTAAAATAAGTAACAGTTTCTTCAGACATCCTAACCGTTAACATGTGAACATGTCAATCCATGTTGTTTATATGTGTGAATCTCTTTTCTATAAAACGAATGGAATTAAAGAACAAACAAGCCTGTCAACTCTATGCAGAGCATTGCTTCTTTAGTTTTAAGAGTAAATGGCCTTGTATAAATATGTTGATAAGAGTAATAATTTTAAATTACATAAGGTTTAAAGTAAAAAGCAATATTTTGCCAAAATATTATGTATCACTTTATTAAGAAACATTTATATACATGGAGTGGAGAATCCAGGTTATACAGAGTCTTAACAATTCTAACATGTATCTCCAGGTCTGGGGCACAAAATTGAATTCAATCAGTGTATCAGATTTCATATTTATTAAAATGAAGAGGAGCAAAGTCTTTGAAAATTTTTATCTAAATATATGTTAAATTTTCTTTAAGAGAAAATTATATTGTATGTGATTTAAAATTAAAGTAAAATCAAATTTACTTTATGAGCATTTTCCTATTAGATATTATTGCATAACAACTTAGATCACAGAAACTGCATTAATTTAGATGACATTTGAGTCATAATTTTTAAAACTTACTATAGTTTTATCAATTATTACTGTTTTCAAATTATTCAATATCCTTCACTCACTTTCAAAACAAAAAACAGCATGTAACATCATGTAACATAAACCAATCTATTCTCAATGATTTTATTTACATTTCCAGTTGTATATTTATAATCAATTATGATATTTCTATGTAGACAAAGATTTATTTTCGTTAAAAACAATTCTATATTCCTTTTCTTTCATTTTTCTAATAAAATCAACACTAGACATGCAACTTTTTCAGATAAACAGAATGGTAAACTATAGCTACCTGTTTCTAACTAGATGACACCTGATAAATTTTTAAATTACATATAATTACTGGAAAGGGGCAAGAAATGTTTTAGGTCTTCATTTATATTTTAATAAAGTAACTTAAACATTTCAAGTTCAACCGACAAAAGTTTATCAGAAAAATTCTAACATTTCTCTGATTAAAAACTAATGATGATGGAGAGAACAAAGCGGACATTAAGAATCTTTGAATCTATCATAGTTTTACCACTGCTTTGCTGACTCTGGAATGCATTGCCTTAGGATTTGCTGACAATTTGAAAGTTAAGGAGAAAGAGACATCTCTAGGAAGAGTCTGGGCTAAATCACTTTTGCTTTAAAACATTCATACTGTTTTGATGTTATTTAGTGCAAACAGTCAAATGTCTCAGGCTTAGTGTGTTATTTACTTTGTGTGTAATGACACATTTCAACCTTGCCTGCATACCTCCTATCCTCAGTTATTTATTCTTTCTTACAACCTAATTCCCCATATATGTCTTTGATCTCATCCTCTCTTGCCTCATTTGCTTCCTCAGCTATTTCTTTTCTTGATGTATCTTTCATCTTGTCCTCTTTATTGATTCCTCCGTTTTAGCATATAAATACATTTCATATATTTTTCTTTATTTAAAACAATTCTCTACCTTTAATCTTGATTTCCTCCCAAATGCCCAACGATCTTCCTACTTCACTTCTTGACAGAATAGAAAACATTTATTGTTTCCATGTCAGCATAGTCTTCAGTGTCTTTCCAGGGGGCTTTTAGATACACTTATCACTATGCCCTTCTCTGGGAATATTTTGACATCCCCTCTGATATTGTCAGAATTTTTTCTTCTTATGATGAGTTATTACTTAAGTGTTGTCAAGATAGAGATTATTTTTTTCTCAAGACAGAAAAAATGTTGTTGTGCTTGGGTCTCAGAAGCATAAATTATAGCTACTAGCAATGTGACAGGATTAAATTCAGCATAATTAAAATTGAGAGTGGGCTCTATAAACTCACTAAGGGAAGAACAACCCTTCCTTCTGGCATGTTTACTACAAATGTAAACAATTTTCCCTTTGAAATTATAGATAATTTATTTTTCTTCTCATTTAGCTTAAACCTGAACATTAAGAGCCTGCTGTAGTCAAAGGTTCATTGATGACATTAGTCAACACACTTTAAAATCTGTAGGATGTAGTTTAAAGTATCAATAATGTATTGTTTTCCCTAATTGGAATTAATGCCTTATCGAGCATATTTTACTCACATGGGATATTTCTGTTACAAAAGGAGAATTCCATCTATCAACTTCCATAGGGATTATGCTTAACATATAAGCAGATCAAACATGATCTATTTGAAAGAATGATAAGCTTTAAACTAACTTGTGGCACTGTGTTGTAGTCAGCTTTTGGACAGTAGAATAATCAAGATAAGCAAGAAACAATTTATAAGATTTATTGCACGTTCTTTTAAAATTCAAGTAAATGTACATAAAACTAATCAAAAAAATATGTTCATTCATTATGCTAAGCAATGTCAGCCTCTAAAGAGCAGTTCACCATTCACTTCAATCAAGGCAGTTAGTTTCAATCATTTCTTAATGCCAACAACATAGAACATTGGTATATACAATATCATCTTGTTCATTCTGTAGTCTTAAATATCAGTGAAAACATAGTGGTTGTTGATGAACACTGAGTAGATACATTGTGTCAGGTTTCCAAAGTTATCCTGGTTTTTAGTTTTACATTGAAACTAATAAATAAAATTAATGAATAAGACGGATATCACACAGATTTTGAACGTGTTTGGTCCTTAGGAAAAGGCACATTTTAGAAAAGAATATTTTAAGTTATGGGAAATGCGCACTTATTTATTTTTCTTCTCATTTAGATTAAACATGAAAATAAGAACCTGTTACAGTCAAAGGCTCATTGATGACATTGGCCAACACATATTCTTACCTCTACATATATTCTTACCTCTACATATATTCTTACCTCTGAAGTAAACACCTTATCTACAACTAAACTCTATGTGTAACAACAACCCCTGATTTAGAAAGTTCAACATCTTTTATTCCTTAAGAACAAAGTACTGCGTGTTGGCTGTGCTTATAGATCTCTGCTATAGCATCCTAGGAACATATTAAATAATGTTGATATAATATTAGTGCAATTCTGCTCACCTTGATGGACATTCTTTCAGTTTACTTCGCAAGATTCACTCAGCCATTAAATGTTGGAATTCTGCAGGGTCTTCTTATCACGTTTAAACTCTTTCCTTAGGCCAATGGTTCTCAGAGACCTGTGTTCACCAGCATCATCGTTACCCATGTGCTTGTTAGATAGGTGAATTCTCAGCCCGCACACTACACACTAAACTTATTGAATCAGAAACTTCAGGAATGGTTCCCAGCAATCTGTGTTTTACTAATTCCTCCAGTTTAGTTTGATATATGTTCATGTTTGAGAACCACTGTCCTAGCTGTTCTCACTGATGCCTATGGCTTTATTTAAATACCATATCAGATTACACACAAATTATCTCCAGTTTAGTCCTTTTCTCTGAGCTCCAGGCTAAGACGAAACTAAGTGAAACTTCATAGGATGTCTCACAGGTATCTCTAATTCTACATGTCCACAGACCAAAACAGACCAAACTCATAGTCTTGTCATTAGAATTCTGGTCGTCTTCCAGTGTTTAATATCTCATTGAAAATCACAATGAAATCCATCTTGTTATATAAGCCAGAAGCCTAGAAGTCATCCTTGACACATTTGCTCCCTCAATTCCTATAGCCAAGTGTGTTGGTTTTACCTCCTAAAGGTATCTTGTATATATCCACTTGTTTTGTTTTATCCCCACCATTCTAGCTTCTCAACAGGCTCTTATGTTTATGTTTAATCTAAATGAGAAGAAAAATAAATAAGTGCCCATTTCCCATAACTTAAAATTTTCTTTTCTAAAATATGTCTTATCCTAAGGAACAAACACTTTCAATTAAGGCTGTGTGATACCCATTAAAAACAGCATCAAGCACAAAAAGATTTATATACAACACAACAATATTATATAAATACTTCTGTAGTTTACATTCATATAAAAGGTTAACTTATGTGCAAATGTACAATTAAACAATAATGTCCTTAACAATCTTGCTTCTAGTGTAATGGGTTACTACATAAACATGTTCTCCCATAATTTATCTAGTTCTGGAATTTTTTTAAAAATAGGTTTTCTGCATCGACAACAGCTGACCTTTATTACTCATTAATTTTCTTCTTATTCAATCTCTGCCAGTAAGTCAACATTTGATGCACAATATTCCTTAATCTTAGTATGATTCTGTTTGACTATACTAGTATTGAAACTAAAATAGTCAGACTCAAGTAAGGATATGCCCTGCTCAGGCTTCAAGTCTTCTGTTTTTACTCTGTATTTAAATCTAATTCAGTGAATGTTCTTTCTCTGTTTATCAATGTTTCAACATTGCTCATAGTCAGATCCTTCAATGTGTCAGTGTTCTTGTTCTCTGATTTTAATTATTGTACCACTATGTTTCTGTGCTTTTGTTTTTTATAGTAAGTATAAATCTGCTGCAATTGACAAAAGAATTATGCAAACACTATTAAGAAATTCAGCAATTGGGTGATAATCCAGCAGTGGAAATTAAAAGTTACTCTTAGAGCTTAAGGCACTCAGGATGTTTCTAAAAGGCAAAGGAAACTGTGATGTTAAAAAATAAATAATTCAACATATTCTAGGTTTAAAGTGTGAGTTCTACCTAAAAAAATAATTAGAGTCGAACATAATAGCAGAAACAATAAAAAATGGGGATATTCCTCATTGTTTGTGCAAGTAGTAAACTAAAAATATACTACGATCCTTGCAATAAATGTATTCACAAGAGATGTGTGTCATTCCTATTTGTTTCTAAATCATATATTCTCACTGAAAAATAGTTAATTTTAATACAGGCAAAATATCATTTGTCTAAAAAACCTTACTACTTAAAAAAGATCAGGTATTATTTTTCTGAAGTAAAGGTTATTTTGTAATGTAATTATTTTATAATGTGAGTTATCAATTACTCTTAATTTATCTGCTTTAAAATTGAAATTTTCTGTGTGTTAAGTATTCATACATTAGAAGACGTTATAAACCTGAATAGAAATATTTCTTCTCTGCAGTTGCATAACATTGGTATCACAGAATCAGCAATAGTATCTTTATATAATCTAGCAGAATAACCCACTTAGTCTATTAGGATAGTCAATGTAAATTATGTAGTTCGTTTTCCTTATACAGACTTAAATTTAGTGTACTAGGACAAAACATCCCTTACGAAGGGTAATAAAAGGTTTGACTCCACTTTTGATATTTGATTGCTGATAGTTTTCAAGCCCTACCCTCCTCCTTTTCCTTGGTATGCTGGAGGCTTAATTCCAGCCTCATCTCCTACATACTAGAAAAACTATTTTTTTGGTTGCTTTTTTTGTTTTGAGACAGTCTTACTCTGTCACCCAGGCTGGAGTGCAGTGGTGCAATCATGGCTTACTCGAAGCTTCGACCTCCTGGGCTCAAGCTATCCTCCTACCTCAGTCTACCAAGTAGCTGGGACTACAAGTGTCTACACCATGCCCTACTAATTTTTTTAGTTTATTTATTTATTTATTTTTTTAATGCAGCCAGGTTCTCCCTGTGTTGTCTAGACTGGTCTCGAACTCCTGGGCTCAGAGAGCCTCCTGTCTTAGCCTCTCAAAGTGCTGGGATTACAGGCCGGAGCCACCACATTCTGACCTCAAGTTATTTTTGGATCAGCAGGAATGCCTGTCTTGCTCTCCACAGAAAGTCTCATTATGCAAATAATAAACATTTTCATAGTGCCTGGTGTGTATAGTGTATCTTAGCATCTTAACCAAAGTTGGGGTCGAGAGGGTGGGGGATTCATTTCACCTCTGTGGGGGTGACCAACATATGAAACACTGATTAAAAAGAAAATGTATAGTTCTGAGCAAAATAAAGAAATATAGTACTGAAAATGATTCACCAAGTCCTGTATTAATTTGGTTTTTGTTTTCCAAAACCAAAATAGTAGATAAGAAATACTAGAAAGAAAAATATCTTATGGTGTCCACTAGATGGCAGAGGCCAACTTTTAGTCCTAGGAATTTCTATTCTAGAAAACCCAACGTTTTCAGTCCAGGGAGCTATCTGTTAATAATATACATGAATTTGAGGGTAAATTGTTAGAGATGTGATTAATATGACTGTTTATTCATTTTATCATTTAGTGAATTATCCCTAATGGCAAATGACCTGGGCTTTTGAGTAGCTAAATCTCTTCCACTTTGAACATAAGAATGGGTTTCTTTTGGCCTTCCTCACTTCCTTCACCTGATAGATAAATCACTCCTCTACATCACAGGACAGACGTGGAAGTTGCACTCTCTTTGGGGCAATATCTTACACACAGGTAAGTACTGTCTAGACATAGTCTCTAGTTCACACTAATGAAAATTGTGCAATCTTATAGTTGCGGAGCCACTTAAAGAGAACAATTTGTTTCTTCTTCTTACTTCAGGCTTGAATACCTAAAGCCTCCAGGACACAGTTTAAGATATTAAAAGGTAGAAACTATATCACTTTCCTTAATAGTCAATTCTGGTCATGTATTTTATTTTATAGATAATTCAATCTCTCCTGCTTTAGCTTAAACACATATTTTTGCAATTTTATTTTTAATTTTCAACTGTCTTTTTGTACAATTTAAAAAAATACTAAGTTGTAATAATTATTTCACTCTCTCTACCACTAAAACACACTAATTTATTTAACTTTTTTTCGTGGAATCTGTTTTTATATCCCTTTGATTGGGATTTACTTCTCTTCCCATAATTGTCCCAAGTTTCATTTCATCTGTTCTGAAGATATATAAATATAAACTTATATGATATAATTTACATGTAATGTATATCATATTATATTTTTATATAATATATATTTTATATATTATATATAATTGTATATTATATACTATATATATGTAATAGTGAGAATCTAACCTAATACAGGAAACATGACATCTATTAACTTATAGATACTTATCTCTTCAATATCTCATAGTACTATACTGTCATTCTCCATTCTCCAAACATCTTAATTTTTAGCACTTAATGGATGGCTTTTGCTTCCAAAGTTTTTTCAGCTATTTTGATGGCAGTGGTTTCTTTTCCAAGTTCTTAGACTGAATTTCTTCAAAATTTGTTATAACCATTAACATAATTTATCATACATATTCTGGAATATGAGCTCAGAGCAGAAGCAGAAGTCATTCTATTTCTTTTTGATCCATTGCCTGATTTCCTGTAGGTCCTTGGTTGAAGAACTAAGTTAATGTACGTGGCTTTATTAAGTCAACAAAAGAAAAAAGAACAATTTGATGCTGATTGATTCTTCTCTTAAGCTTGCTGATGATTTTATGCACACATTCTTTAATTATAGGAATCTGGCTATAGGAAGGACAATGTATCATTTGAAGAGCATTGTAAATTCGTAGGTATTGTAATATAATAAGTTAGAAAAAGACTTGATAAAAAATATATAAATCCTATGATTCTTCCCCCCAAAGAAGGTAACTGATATTTTAATATCAGAGAAAATGAAGAAGGTGATAAATGAACTAGAGTGGTAAGCTAATTTGAAAGTTACTATTCTGTTACTCTATGGAATCTATTATTCATAAATTCCAATTACAGCATAATGCTGGAACATCAGTATTCTGAACAACCTATTTGAAAATTTAAAATTATATATATGCCTTACATTATATTTCTGTTGTACCTCATTAATTCATTGAATCATCACAATTGTTCATTAATTTAGTTTATATCAATTGGGCACATACCATTTTGAGTGTGTAAGGTACCATAATTTAGTTTATATCAATTGAGCACATAAACAACAATAGTTTATATCAATTGTGCCACATATCGAGGCATGTGAACTGTTGGGGTTAGAAGTTCTGGGAACAGGGAGGTAGTACTTGTGAAAGCTTATGATTCATGAGGAGACAGACATTAATACAAGAGTGACAAAACAAAAGTAAAATTATGAATGTGTTAAATGCTGTGAAGTAGAGGTACATGATGCTATGAGAGCTAATAAGTGATACAAGTTGGTGGGCGGCGAGGGATTAGGGAAGACTTTCCTAACAGAATCACATATTAAAGTGAGCTCTGAAGAAAGACTAGGAGTTACCCAGGTTGTGGAGTATTATAGGAAAAGAAAAACATATGCAGAGGTTCTATAGGTGGATGGAGCATAACACATTAGCGAAACTAAAAGAAGGCCAACATGTCTGGAATGTAAAAATCACAGTGGTGCATGGCATAAAGATGTGACTGTAGAAGTATAGAATCCATGCAAAGCCCGGGTAATTCTTTTTAAGAATTATTTTTTTAGTCTAAAAATAATGAAAAGTTATTGATACTTTAAAGGGGACGGATGGAAAAGTGGAGTGAGGTAAAGTAGTGGTGATATGATCAAATTTATATTTTGAGAAAATGTTTCTCCAATTAGAATGGTAGAACAGATTAAAGAGAGGTCAAAGTGAATGTTGGGAGACAGGTCAGAGGCTATTGAAATTGTTCAGGCTGGGCACAGTGGCCCAGGCCTGTAATTTTAATGCTTTGGGAGGCAGAGCTGGGAAGATAGCTTGAGGCTAGAAGTTTGAGACCAGCCTGGGCAACAGGGTAAGACCCTGTTTCTACAAAATTTTTTTTTAAAAATTAAAAAGAAATTGTTCAGGTTATAGATGATGGTAGCTTGGACTAGGGTAGAGGTACTGGCAAGGGAGATAAATTGATAAATTTGAAAGATATTTAGGAAATAATATTGACCAGAATTTGAGATGGATAACTATAGCAGGTGAAACAATGGAAGGTTTCAGGATAACTTCTTAGACAACAATCACAGGAAGGAGATACCCTTACGAGGATAGTAAGATCATACAATTTGTTTTGTACGTATTGAATAGGTGGTGCTCTTGAGATATCCCAGTGGAACGATCAGTTGAACTTATGAGTCTATAATCTTAGAAGAGAATTTTTGTATGTAGATATAAATATATGTGACTTCTCGAATATAGACAGTAATTGAAGCAATAGACATGGATAAAGCAATCTAGGAAAGGGTATAGAGTAAGAAAAAAGCTTAAAATGGATCCTTGAAGAACTCCAACTTTTAATGATCTGGGAGCAGTGGAATAATCCTGCAACAGTAACAAAGGAGGGGGGTGGCAGGCAGGAAGCGTAGGAGAAAAACAAGGAGTGAGCAAGTGAAACAAGGTCTGAGAATGTCTGTTGGACTTAGCCACATGTGGGCTAATGGTAAGCTTATCCGCCTATCCAAGACATTCTAATGGAATAAAGTGGGTAGAAGGAAGATTGAAGAGTAGTTACAAGTGAGATAATGAACACAGCAAGTATAAAGAACACTATCAAGAATTCTGGCTGTGAAAAGACAAAGTTAAGGTAAAAGTTGGAGATTTTTTTCCGGGCTCCAGACTTGCTCTCTCCACTGAGATAACTTTAATGGTACTTTACACACTCAATATGTCCAAAACCAAACTCGTGATCTTGCTCCTTCTGACACATAAAAAATCTGACCTTCTTTGAGCATTTTCATAATCAATGAAAGGCACCTCATTCATCTCACTTTTATTTAAATAAAAATACTTCAGCAATTTTTAGCATTCTATGAGATGGATCTGGTTGAGAGGGAAAGGATCAACATATAAGGATGAGAGGATAAAAATTCTTGGCAAGTATTATTACTTGTCCTAGAAAATGAGTTCTCGGAAAAGTTACATAACATGTCCAATTTCTTGAGGCTAATAAGAAAAAGAGCCTGAGTTACAAACCAGGAATTTTTGGTTTCAAAATCATTAATTACAATGCCTTTCCTATAAATCATTTTTTTTAGCAAGAAGTAACATCAGTGGATTATTGCCTAATATTAAGTATTGTGTGCATTATTTTATTTGTCAGAAATTCACTTCCTTAATACTAATACAAAAATTAAGGACCATTCTAATTCAGTGATAATAGATAGACTTTCTTTCCTTCCTGGGGGCACTCTACATTGTGATGGAAGCAGTAGAGAGTTGATGGTATCAAAATAATCCCAGTATCTTTTCCATTTAAAAAGGGGGATTCTTCTACACTGTTTTTTCTTGCAGAGCCATCTCTTGCATTTCACATGGCCCAACTCAGTACACACTATTGCGCAAAATTGAGATCTAGACCAAAAATATTAATCTTCCTCAATAAAAATGAGGGGCAAGATCCATCTAAACCAAATCACTGCAAAAATGAACATAGGAATAAAATTTTAATTTGGATACCATAACAATGTAGATTTTAAATTATCATAACTTTTTCACAAGTTTAAAATACACAATCCATCAATATCAGATAAATTTAATTCTTCTCACTACAAATGGCAATATCATCTTTTATGTACTTAAGGCCATTTGCATTTCTTATTTTGTTAACTGTACTCTAGCCATTTGTTTGTTACCTATTGGTCTGTTAATTTTTAACCTACTGATGGGTATATTAGAATTATTAACCTTTAGTCTGTCATATGCATGGCAAATATTTTCCTCAATATGTCTTGTCTTCGAGTTTTATTTATGGCATTTTTGTATGTATGCAATTTTTGAGTAGTTACTGATATAAATTGTTTCTATTTTCTGTTTTAGTGTCATGCTTAGAAGTGCGTAATTTTTTTACATTCAATCATTAATGCATTTAGAGTTATTTTGTGTACATTATTGTATTAGTCTGTTCTCACACTGCTAATAAATACATACACAAGACTGGGGTAATTTATAAAGAGAAGAGGTTTAATTGACTCACAGATTCACATGACTGGGGAGGCCTTCAAGAAACTTACATCATGGTGGAAGGGGAAGCAAAGAGGTCCTTCTTCACATAGCAGCAAGAAAGAGAATGAGAGCTGAGTGAAGGGGGAAGCCCCTTATAAAATCATTAGATCTCGTGAAAAGTCACTATCATGAGAGCAGTATGGGGGAAACCACCCCTGTGATTGAGTTATCTCCACCTGGTTCCACCCTTGACAAGTGGTGATTATTACAATTCAAGATGAGATTTTGAGTGGGTACACAGGCAAACCATACCATTTATATAATATAGTAATCTAGGTATATTTCTCTTTTCCAAATGTTTTGAGAATTACCTAAAACTATCCATTGAATAATCCATCCTTGCCCCATTGATATGAAATATTACCTTTAGTATATACTGAATTTCTTACATATTTAGTCTGTTTCTGGATATTCTTAGTCATTTCACTAGAATGTCTGTATATTTTTATTTTTGCCAGTATATTAATTATTATACATTTAGAGTATATTTTGGAATTTATTTGGGGTAAATTATCTTTTAAATAATTTTAATATTTTTATCTTGGATTTCTTTCACACTCTTTATTCTCCCAGATGAACTATAAGAGTTAGAGTCAACTCCCAAAAAATCCTATCAAAATTTTAATTAAAGTAGCATTACATTTAAAGTTAATTTGAAATATTTGAGATTTGTCATATTTACTATATTGACTGTTCTAAGCCAGAAATGTGGCCATGTAACTCAGCATTTATCTATGACTTCCTCTATGAAAATTTTACATTTTATTTTCACACGTCTTACACATTTTATATTAAGTTTAGTATTGTGTATTTTATCATTTTTGTTGGTATTTTAGAAAAAATCTATTTCCTGGCTATCATTTTATTGTTACATAATGGACGTCACAAATGGTTTTAATTTCAACAATTTGTAATCTTATTTTCTATGTGTAGATAGAGAGCCTAAAACCGTAAAGATCTAACTAAAATTTAAATAGTTATTGTTCAAGCAAAATAATGTTTATTTGGCAGAAATCAACTCTTAACTGTGGCAAGGTAAACAAAGATTAAAAACATGATTGAAAACATAAGGACATTGGTTCTTTTATCTCTTCAGAGCATCCCAGTTTAATATACATAAAAATTTAATCTCAGCCTCAGAAATAACAGCACACATTTGCTACCATCTGATCATCGACAAACCTGACAAAACAAGCAATGGGGAAATAATCTCCTATTCAATAAGTGGTGCTAGGAAAACTGGCTAGCCATATGCAGAAAAGTCTGAAACCGGACCCCTTCTTCATACCTTATACAAAAATTAACTCAACATGGATTAAAGACTTAAATGTAAAACCCAAAACCATAAAAACCCTAGAAGAAAACCTAGGCAATACCATTGAGGACATAGACATGGACAAAGATTTCATGACAAAATGCCAAAAGCAATTGCTACAAAAGCCAAAATTGACAAATGAGATGTAATTAAACTAAAGAGCTTCTACAAAGCAAAAGAAACTAAGCATCAGAGTGAAGAGGCAACCTACAAAATAGGAAAAAATTTTTGCAAACTACCCATCTGACAAACATCTAATATCTAAATTTACAAAGAACGTAAACAAATTTACAGGAAAAAACAACCCCATCAAAAAGTGGGCAAAGGATATGAACAGACACTTCTGAAAAGAAGACATTTATGCAGCCAACAAACATATGAAAACAAGCTCAACATCACTAATCATTAGTGAAATGCAAATCAAAACCACAATGAAATACCATCTCATGCCAGTCAGAATGGTGATTATTAAAAAATCAAGAAACCATAGATGCTCATGAGCTGTGGAGAAATAGACATGCTTTTACACTGTTGGTGGGCATGTAAATAAGTTTAACCCTTGTGGAAGACATTATGGTGATTCCTCAAGGATCTACAACCAGAAGTACCATTTGACCCAGCAATCCTATCCAAAGGAATATAAATCATTTTACTATAAAAACACATACACACATGTGTTTATTGCAGCACTACGTACAACACCAAGGTCATGGACCAACCCAAATGCCCATATCAGTGATAGACTGGATAAAGAAAATTTGGTACATATGCACCATGTAATATGCAGCCATAAAAAGGAATGAGATCGTGTGCTTTGCAGGGATATGGGTGAAGCTGGAAGCCATGATCCTCAGCAAACTAACACAGGATCAGAAAATCAAACATTGCATGTTCTGACTCATAAGTGGGAGTTGAACATTGGGAACACATGGACACAGGGGAGGGAAACAACACACACCAGGGCCTGTTGGGGGGGCAGAGGGCAAAGGGAGGGAACTTAGAGGACAGGTAAATAAGGGCAGCAAATCACCTTGGCACACATATACTTATGTAACAAACCTGCACTTTCTGAACATGTATCCTGGAACTTAACGTAAAAATAAAAAAAAAAAAAAAGAAGAAGAAAAACATATTTGATCTCAGAGTACTCATATGTGCTGAATTGCTTAAATGCAAATTTATTCATAAAATGAGATATTTTCTTTTAAAAATTAAAGTGTATATGAACTCGTCTGGACCTGGCTTTTTTTGGTTGGTAGGCTATTAATTGCAGCCTCAACTTCAGACCTTGTTATTGGTTTATTAGGGGATTAAACTTCTTCATGGTTTAGTCTTCAGAAGGTGTAAGTGTCCAGGAATTTATCCATTTCTTCTAGATTTACTGGTTTATATGCATAAAGCTGCTTGTAGTAATCTCTGATTGTAGTTTGTATTTCTGTGGAATCGGTGGTGATACACCTTTTATCATTTTTTATTGCATCTATTTGATTCTTCTCTCTTTTCTTTTTTATTAGTCTGGCTAGTGGTCTATTTTGTTGATCTTTTCAAAAAACCAGCTCCTGGATTTATTGATTTTTTGAAGGGCTTTTTCTGTCTCTCTCTCCTTCAGTTTTGCTCTCATCTTAGTTATTTCTTGTCTTCTGCTAGCTTTTGAATTTGTTTGATCTTGCCCCTCTAGCTCTTTTACTTTTGACTATAGGGTGTCAATTTTATATCTTTCCTTGCTTCTCACATGGGCATTTAGTGCTATAAATTTCCCTCTAGATACTGCTTTAAATGAGTCCCAGATATCTGGTATATTGTGTCTTCATTCTCATTGGTTTCGAAGAACATCTTTATTTCTGTGTTCATTTCATTGTTTATCCAGTTGTCATTCAGGAACAAGTTGTTTAGTTTCCATGTAGTTGTGTGGTTTTGAGTGTGTTTCTTAATCTTGAGTTCTAATTTGATTGCACAATGGTCTGAGAGACTGTTATGATTTCTGTTCTTTTGCATTTGCTGAGGAGTGATTTACTTCCAATTATGTGGTCAATTTTAGATTCAGTGTGATGTGGTGCTGTGAAGAATGTATATTCTGTGGATTTGGGGTGGAGAGTTCTATAGATGTCTATTAGGTTGCTTGGTCCAGATCTGCTTTCACATCCTGGATATCCTTGTTAATTTTCTATCTCATTGATCTGTCTAATATTGACACTGGAGTGTTAAAGTCTTCCACAACTATTGTGTGGGAGTCTAAGTCTCTTTGTAGGTCATTAAGAACTTGCTTTATGTATCTGGGTGCTCCTGTATTTGGTGCATATATATTTAGGATAGTTAGCTCTCCTTGTTGCATTGATCCTTTACCATTATGTAATGCCCTTCTTTGTCTCTTTTGACCTTTGTTGGTTTAAAGCCTGTTTTATCAGAGTCTAGGATTGCAACCCCTGCTTTTTTTTGTTCTCCATTTGCTGGGTAAATCTTCTTCCATCCCATTATTTTGAGTCCATGTCTGTCTTTGCATGTGAGATGGGTCTCCTGAATACAGCACACCGAAGGGTCTTGATCCAGGTTCACAGCTGAATTCTACTGAGATATACAAGAGAGGAGCTAGTACCATTTCTTCTGAAACTATTCCAAACAATACAAAGAGAGGGAATCCTCCCTAACTAATCTTATGAGACAAACATCATCATGATACCAAAACCTAGGCAGAGACACAACTAAAAAGAAAACTTAGGGCCAATACCCATGATGAACATCGATGCAAAAATGTCAATAAAATACTGGCAAACCAAATGCAACACCACATCGAAAAGCTTATCCACCACGACCAAGTAGGCTTCATCCTGGGGATGTAAGGCTCGTTGAACCACTCCTATTCAACATAGTATTGGAAGTTCTAGTCAGAGCAACCAGGCAAGAAAAATAAATAAACGGTGTTCAGTTAGGAAAAGAGGGAAATCAAATTGTTTCTATTTGCAGATGGATATGATTGCATATGTAGAAGACCCCATCATCTTAGCCCAAAATGTCCTTAAGCTGATAAGCAACTTTAGCAAAGTCTAAGGATATAAAATGAATATGCAGAATCACAAGCATTCCTATACACTAATAACAGACAAACAGAGATTCAAATCATGAGCGAACTCCAATTCACAATTGCTACAAAGAGAATAAAATACCTAGGAATACAATGAAGGACATGAAGGAGCTCTTAAGAAAAACTACAAACCACTGCTCAAGGAAATGAAAAGACACACAAACAGGTGGAAAAACATTCCATGCTCATGGTTAGGAAGATTCAATGTTGTGAATATGGCCGTGCTGCCCAAAGTAATTTATAGATTCAATGCTATCCCCGTCGAGCCAGCATTGACCTTCTTCATAAAACTGGAAAAAAACCACCTAAACTTGCATATGGAACCAAAAAGAGCCTGCATAGCCAAGAAAATGCTAAGCAAAAACAGCAAAGCTGGAGGCATCACGCTACCTGACTTCAAACTATACTACAAAGCTAGAGTAATCAAAACAGCATGGTACTGGTACCAAAGCAGAGGATGTAGACGAATAGAACAGGACAGTAGGCCTGGGAAGTAATGCCACACACTACAACCATCTGATCTTTGACAAACTAGACAAACACAAGCAATGTGGAAAGTATTCCCTGTTCAATAAATGGTGTTGGGAAAACTGGCTAGCCGTGTGCAGAAAGCTGAAACTGGTCCCTTTCCCTACACCTTACACAAAAATTAACTCCACCTGGATTAAATATTTAATCCTAAGGCCTAACGCCATAAAAACCCTAGAAGAAAACCTAGGTAATACCATCCAAGAGCATAGGCGTAGGCAAGGACTTCATCACTAAACACCAAAAGCAATGGCAACCAAAGCCAAGATAGACAAATGGGATCTAATCAAACTCCAGAGCTTCTACACAGCAAAATAAACAATCATTAGAGTGAACTGGCAACCAACAGAATAGGAAAAATTTTTGCAAGCTACCCATCTGACAAAGGGCTGATATCCAGAATCTACAAAGAACTAAAGCAAATTGACAAGAAAAAAACACAACCCCATCAAAAAGTGGGCAAAGGATATAAACAGACAGTTTTTAAAAGAAGACATTTATGTGGCCAACAAACATGTGAAAAAAAGCTTATCATCACTGGTGGTTTGAGAAATGCAAATCAAAACCACATTGAGATACCATCTCATGCCAGTTAAAATGGCGATGATTAAAAAATCTGGAGACGACAGATGCTGGAGAGGATGTGGAGAAATAGGAACACTTTTACACTGTTGGTGGGAGTGTAAATTAGTTAAACCATTGTGGAAGACAGTTTGGTGATTTCTCAAGGGTCTAGAAATAGAAATTTGACCCAGCAATCCCATTACTGGATATATACCTAAAGGATTATAAATCGTTATATTATAAAGACACATGCACATGTATGTTCATTGCAGCGCTGTTTACGATAGCAAAGACTTGGAACCAACCCAAATGCACATCAATGGATAGACTGGACAAAGCAAATGTGGCACATATACACCATGGAATGCTGTGCAACCATACAAAGGATGAGTTCATGTCCTTTGTAGGGACGTGGATGAATCTGGAAACCATCATTCGTAGCAAACTGACACAAGAACAGAAAACCAAACACTGCATGTTCTCACTTCATAGGCGGGCGTTGAACAATGAGAACACATGGACACAGGGTGAGCAACATCACACCCTGGGGTCTATTGGTGGGTGGAGGGCTAGGGGAGGGGCAGCGGGAGTGGGGAGGTTGGGGAGGGGATAACATTGGGATAAATGCCTGATGTAGATGACAGGGGGATGGAGGCAGCAAACCACCATGGCATTTCTGTACCTGTGCAACAATTCTGCAAGATTTGCACATGTACCCCAGCACTTAAAGTACAATAAAAGAAATTAAATGTGTATTATTATATTAATTACAATTTTGTTATATCTATATACCATTGTAATTTGTAGTTGCACTTTAAAAACTCATAATTCCAGGGTTGAGCTACAAACGTTACACTAATTACCAAATTACTGCTACTATATTGTGGACTCTTAGACAGTTGTACTAGTATGAGAAAGTTCTCCCTTATGTTTAAGTTGAATACTGAAGTCACTTTAACTTGGGAAAGCTTACGACAGAGAATACGTCTCTTCACAAAGCCAAATCAAATTATACATTTTTCCTATAGGTAAACTCCTTTTAAGAGCCTGCTGCTGAAGATAACAGTTTAACTTAGACTTCCAAAACCATGCTATTGCTTATGCAGTATGTAACTTCGTTTGAGTTCACACAGATATAAATGTGTGAGAAGATGAGATATCTGAGATTGTAATAATTTTTGAGTTTTTTTTCTCCAAAGGATTGCTTTTCCACTTCCTTCTACTGTAGAAGGGGGCTTTCCAGATGCAGTCTTCTTGTACCTTTAGAACTACAGAGTATTTAAACTATAAGTGTCTTAGAGATCGTCTAGCTCAATCCTTTGCTATATAGATAGAGAAGGATGAGGCCAATTAATGTTTGCGATGGCATTGCTAGTTGGTGATAGGGTTTGATGAGGAACACAGTTCTTCAATTATAGCAGTTGCCTATCTTTTCCCATTAATCCCTGGTGAGATTGCTTAGGGTCCCTATGTTTTAAGAATCTGTACTGGTTTTATATAAGGGACGAATGTTATAAGGGTTTATTAAAATGTCAGTTTTGAAATGTGGGTCTTGTTCACTGAGTGTAGATTGGGTAAAATCATGACAGTGAAAATCTATCTAAATATTAGAAATCATCAAAAGGTGGGCTTCTTATAGAAATAATCCCGTAACAATGTTTTAAAAAAAAACCAACTATCTGAAGAAAGGTCCCTTTTAATTAAATAAGAGAAATGAAATAGACTCTCTGTTTGTGAATAATTCCTCTGTGTTTTCTGGAAGATGAAGAATAATAAGATCATGACAAAAATACCTGAGTATGTATCATGTAGCTGTTAGATCTTTTGTTCCCCTGCTTATGACTTTCAAAACTAAATTAGCAGTCACATTATCTTTACCCATCTTTATTTGTTTAAACCTAATTTATTGTCTCACATAATTTACCCAAATTTATAATCTAATTAGCTGGTACACAAGTGCATTCACAGAACAGTAAAGCCCAACCATCTAGCTTATGCTATCACTATAGATGGTTAAACCTAGGAAAACAAACATAATAGCAGATGTGGATAGATTAATAGCTGTAGCTGGTAGTAACTGCTTATACAATTTTAAAGTGTACAACTTTAATTGCAATAAAATTACATTATGAAACTGGTGCAGTTTGAAGAATGACTAACAAAAGGAAAATAAATATATATACTCAAGTAAAGTTTGAGTCATTACAATTCTTAGACCCTGGGTGTGTGTACGCCTTTGGATTAACCATTGCTATCAGGAAATTTTCCATTTGACATACAGACATATAAATAACTACCTGCTCATGTGACCACTCTTAAAATACTCTGCAACATTTTTGAGATGGAGAGTCAAATGTCAATATTTTGCTTTAGCTCTCCTGTAAGACTTGGCAATAGTACTGTAACTTTCATTTGAAATTCTAGAAGTAATATATAAGCATAGAAAACTGAACAGTGCACAGAAGAGATTTTTATTTATATCAAGAATTGTTATTAAAAGTATCAAATAACTGTTCTGTATCTATTGAGTTGTTAATACATGGATTTCTTTTTTAGTCTAATGCAATGAACTTAGACTAATAAGCTTTATTTAAATTAACCTAAGTTTCTGGAGTAAATCCTACTTAGACAAGCTGTCTTGTTCTTGTAATACACTACTGGGGAGGTGAGTCGTCAGGATGGCCAAATAAAAGTAGCTGGGGTGCATGGCTCTCTACAGAGAGGAATGTAAAGGGATAAGTAAATACAGCACCTTAAACAGAAACATCCAGGTACTCACACTGGGACTAATAAGAAAACAATTCGACCCACCCAGAAAGGATAAAAGCAAGGCAGGATGATGGCCTACCTGGAAGTGACCTGGAGTCAACGGAACCTCCACAACTCAGGAAAGTGGTGAATAAATGTGCAACCTTGGGAAACCATGCTTCCTCTATAGATATTTGCAAGCCTCAGGTCCAGAGACAACCTTGTTAACCCACTCCACCAGGGCCTGCAGTCTGACACACAGAGCTACCTGGAGTCGCAGACAAGCAGCTGCTCAGGCACACGTGGAATCCTGGGAGCTTTAGATTCTCCAGCTTTGTGGGCATCCCAGCAAAAGTAACTGCAATTCTGGCAAAGAGGTGAAAGAAATTAGCTAGCTGGCTTAGATAGACAGCAAGGCAAGGGTCCCTGGAGACCCCCGACCCACCAGTCAGTGCCTCATCCCCACATAACACAAAAGCAGCCTGAGAAAAATAATCAGAGCTTCAGCCACTGATAAGGGAACCTGTCCCTGTAGACATGTCCACAGCTGCACAGATGGGGAGCCCATTCAGATAAAAACTTGAGAAATCTGCTAGCTCATTCGCATAAGGGAACAAGACCTGACATAGAAATGATTTTGTCCTTTGTATAATAAGTAGGCTGCCAGGAAAAAGTTTCTTCTCTTTTGTGAGCATGAACACAGTGGGCTCCAGTGGGTTCCAGTGGTACTTTCCTTTCCTTTGGATTGTGAGCTCAGCCTCTATGAATCTTCATCACTTCAGCTCCTGATTGGTCCTGGGTCAAGGTCCCAGGGGAAGCTTTCACTTCAGCTGCTAATAGGTCCCAGGCCAACCTGAGCAGCCTCTATGAATCATCCTTTCAGCTCCTGATTGGTCCCAGGCCAAGTTTTCTAATTTATCCCAGGCCAAGGCCCCAGGCCAAGCCGAGTCATGTATTATTCAAGGCAGCCTGCAACCTAAGCACATTGCTTCTTTTTACCTGTCCATAAAACCCTGGACCCCAGCCTCGTAGGGGGTGACTGATTTGGGCTCCCCTCTCTGCTGACAAGAGAACTTTCTGCTTTTGCTCACTAAACTTTCGTTCCAGCCTCACCCTTATGTCTGTGCTCCTTCATTATCTCGGACGTGAGACAAAGAGCTCTGAGTATTATCTCAGACGATGGAGAGACTACTACTACGTGGTGCATTGATGAGACTACGACAGTGGGAGATTAAACTCATGTACATACCACTAGGAAAAGGCTGAATCCAGAGGTCGAGCAGTGATGGTCTGGGGGCTCCACTTTATGGCACCTCACAGGGTAACAACCATAGGCTTGGAATTCTAGCCAGCACCACCAGAAGTGCTGCAGCTCCCTGGCAGTGACCTCCTAGGAGGAAGGGGTGAACTGCCATCTTTGCTGTTTGAGCAACTTAGCCATTCCAGCCTGCAGATTTTGGAGAACCCAAGCTGATTGAAGCAGAGGTGGTACCCTAGCACAGCAGTGCTGCTCTATTAAAGCATGTCCAGACTGCTTCTTTAGGCAGCTCCCCAATCCTATTCCTCCTCACTGGGTGGGAACTCCAACTAGGGATTCCAGTAACCCCCACCAATGTTCTCCGAGGAGAGAGGCATTTGAAACCTCCCTGGAACATAGCTCCCAGAGGGAGGGGCAGGCCAGCATCTTTGCTGTTTGGGCGACTTAGCCTTTCCAGCCTGTAGGCTTTGGAGAACTCAAAGCAACTGGGGTGGAAGCAGTAGCACAGCACCGCGCCGCTACTCTGTGAAATCATGCGTGGACACACTCCTCCTAAGCCGGTCTCTCACCCCGTTCTCCCTTACTGAGTGGAATCTCCCAGCAGGGGCCTATAACCACAACCAACCATGTTCTATGGTCTACAGAGATTCAAAAACTCCCTGGGATAGAGCTCCCAGAGAGGGACAAGCCATAAGCTTTGCTGTCTGGGGTGACTTAGCAGGGTGCAGCCTTCAGGCTTTGGAGAGCCCAAGTGGACCAGGGGGTCGAGCAGTATCCCAGCGCAGCGCGCACAGCAGCCCCGTGAAAACATGGCCAGACTGCTTTTGCAAGTTAGTACCCAGCCCTATTCCTCATCACCAGGTAGTGCCTCCCATCCAGGGTTTCTGGCTATCCCACTGGTGTTCTCTGGCTGAAAGAGGTTTGGGAGTGTGGGACGGAGCTCGCAGGAAGGGGCAGGCCACCATCTTTACTGTTTGGAGCAACTTAGCTGTTCCAGCCTTAGGGCTTTGGAGTATCTGAGGCAATCAGAAAGCTGAAGTGGACTACTGGCACAGCACAGCTGCTTAGGAAAACGTGGCCAGACTGCTTTTTAAGCAAGACACTCATCCCATTTCTTCTAGCTGGCTAGAAGAACTCCCATCCTGGATCTCCAGCCACCTCCTGCAGGGGCGTTCAGGCCAGAAACTAGTCCATATCACCTTGAGACAGAGCTCCGGAGGAGGGGGCATGCTGCCATCTTTGCTATTTTACTGCCTTCAGTGGTGATACCTATAGGTATTGGAAAGTATGAGGCAATTGGTGACTAGAGCAGACTCCCAACATACTGTAGCAGCGCTACAGAAAATTGGTGCAGAGTGTTAAAAGAAAAAAATGGGGAGGTTGAGGCAGGCAGATCACGAGGTCAGGAGTTGGAGACCAGCCTGACAAATATGGTGAAACCCCGTCTCAACTAAAAATACAAAAAAGCTAGGCCAGGCGTGGTGGTGCATGCCTATAGTCCCAGCTACTTGGGAGGCTGAGGCAGGAGAATTGCTTGAACCCAGGAGGCGGGAGATTGCTGTGTACTGAGATTGCATAACTGCACTGCCACCTGGGCAACAAGAGGGAGACTCTGTTTAAAAAAAAAAAAATGCTTTATAGACCAGCAACCTCAAAGACTGAAGTTAGATAAGCCCACAAAAAATGAGAAAGAATCAGTTCAAAACTGCTAAAATCTCAGAAAGCCAGAGTTCCCTTTTTCCTTGAAATGACCACATCACCTCTCCAGCAAGGGTTTGGAACGGGGCTGAGTGGAGATGGTTGACATGACAGAAGTAGGATTCAAAATAAGGACAGGGATGAAGTTACTAAGCGAAAGGAGTACTTGAAACCCAATGCAAGGAAGCAAAAAAAATTATGAAAATGTCTTGCAGGAACTAACAGAAAAATAGTCAATATAAAGAAGAATGTGGCCAACCTGATAGAGCTGAAAAACACAATAAAAGAATTTCATGATAAATTCACAAGTCTTGATAGCAGGAGTAGACCAAGCAGAAGAAAGATTTCAGATCCAGAAGACTGCCTTTCTGAAATAAGACAGGCAGACAAAAATGAGAAAAAAAGAATGAAACAGAATAAAGAAAATCTTGGTGTCTTTTTGACCAAGTCTAGCACTGTCGCCCAGGCTGTAGTGCAGTGGCACGATCTCAGCTCACTGGAATCTTCGCCTCCTGGGTTCAAGCAATTCTCCTGCCTCAGCCTCCTGAGTAGCTGGGACAACAGGCACACGCCATGATGTCCAACTAATTTTTTTGTAATTTTAGCAGAGACGGGATTTCACCATGTTGGCCAGGATGGTCTCAATCTCCTGATCTCATGATCTGCCTGCCTTGGCCTCCCAAAGTGCTGGGATTACAGGCATGAGCCACCGTGCCAGGCCAACAAAATCTTAGGAAATATCGAACTATAGGCTGGACATGGTGGCTCATGCCTGTACTCCCAGCACTTTGGGAGGCTGAGGCAGGCAGATCACTTAAGGTCAGGAGTTCAAGACCAGCCTGGCCAACATGATGAAACCCTATCTTTACTAAAAATACAAAAATTAGCCAGGTATGGTGGCACATGCCTGTAGTCCCAGCTACTTGGGAGGCTGAGGTCAAAAGAATGGCTTGAACCTGGGAGGCAGAGGTTGCAGTGAGCCAAGATCATGCCTTGCACTCCAGCCTGGGTGACAGAGTGAGACTGCATCTCAAAAACAGACAGACAAACAAAAAGATAAAGAAATATGTAATTATTCAAGAGACAAAATCTATGACTGAGTGGTGTACCTAAAAGAGATGGGAAAAATGGAACCAATTTGGAAAACATATTTGAGGATATTATTCCATGAGAACTTTCTCAACCTGACTGGAAAGGCCAACATTCAAATTCAGGAAAAGCAGGTAATCCCAGTATGATACTCTATGAGAACATATAATTATTAGATGTCCCAAGGTTTAAATGAAGAAAAAAATGTAAAAGGCAGACAGAGAGAAAGATCAGTCACCTACAAAAAGAAGATCATCAGACTAACAGTGGACCTCTCAGCTGAAACCTTACAACCAGAAGAGACTGAGGGCCAATATTGAATATTCCTATAGAAAAGAAATTTTAATCAAGAATCTTATACCTGATCAAACTAAGCTTCATAAGCAAAGGAGAAATAAGATCATTTCATACAAGCAGATGCTGAGGGAATTTGTAACCACCAGAAGCACTAAATATTGGAAGCACTGAAGGAAGAAAGCACTAAATATGGAAAGGAAAGCACTTAATATGGAAAGGAAAGATGGTTGCCAGCAATTACAAAAACACACTGAAGTACACAGACCAATGACACTATGAAACCACATAAACAAGTCTGCAAAGTAACAGCTAGCATCATGAGGACAGGGTCAAATGCACACATGTCAATACTAACCTAAATGTAAATGGGCTAAACACCACAGTTAAAATACACAGAGTAGCAAGCTGGATAACACCCAAGATCCATTGTTATCTGCCTTAAGAGACCCATCTCACATGCAGTGACACACATAGGCTCACAATAAAGGGATGGAGAAAAATTTACAAAGCAAATGCAAAACAGAAAAAAAGCAGGGGTTGCAATCCTATTTTTTAACTAAATAGACTTTAATCCAACAAAGATCATCAAGGAAAAAAAGGGCATTGCATAAGGTAAAGGGTTAAATTAAACAAGAAGAGCTAACTATCCTAAATATAAATGCACCAACACGGAAGCACCAGATTTATAAAGCAAGTTCTTAGAGACCTTCAAAGAGACGTAGGCTTCCACAAAATAATAATGGGAGACTTTAACAACCTACTGACAATATTAGACAGATAATCAAGACAGAAAATTAACAAAGATATTCAGATCCTGAACTCAGCACTAGGTCAAACAAAACAACAAAACAAAACAAAAAGCCTAACAGATATCTGTAGAACTCTCCACTCAAAAACAAGAGTATGCATTCCTCTTATCGTCACATGGCACTTACTCTAAAATCTATCACATAATTGCAAGTGAAACACTCCTCAACAAATGCAGGTGGACTAAAATTATAACAAACAGTCTCTTGGACCACAGTGTATCAAATTAAAAATCAAGACTAAGAAATTCACTCAAAACCATGCAATTTCATAGAAATTGAATAACCTGTTCTTGAATGACTCTTGGGTAAGTAATGAAATTAAGGCAGAAATCAGAAAGTTCTTTGAAACTAATGAGAGAAAAGGTACAATGTACCAGAATCGCTGGGACATAGAAAAGGCAGTATTAAGAGGGAAATTCAAAGCACTATACCCACATCCAAAAGTTAGAAAGATCTCAAGTTAACAACATATCATCACAACTAAAAAAATCCAGAGAAACAAAAGCAAACAAATTCCAAGGCTAGCAGAAGACAATAAATAACAAAAATCAGAGCTGAGGTGAAGGAGAAACGGATATGAAAAACCTTTCAAAAGATAAATGAACCCAGCAGCTGGTTTTTTGAAATAATTAATAAAACATATAGACCATTAGCCAGACTAAAAAAGATGAAAAGAAAGGAGTTGAAATAAGCACAATCAGAAACAACAAGGAGGATATTTCCACATATGCCACAGAAACAGCAACAATCATCAGAGAATATTATGAACACCTCTATGCACATTAACTAGAAATCTAAAAGAAATGAATGAATTCCTGGACACATACACCCTCCCAAGCCTGATCCAGCAAAAAATTGAATCCTTGAACAGACCAATAATGAGTTCTGAAATCAAAGCAGTAATAAATGGCCCCCAAACAACAACAAAAAATCTCTGGAACAGACAAATTTAGAGCTGAATTCTACCAAATGTACAAAGAAGAGGTGGTACCATTTTTGACTGAAAATATTTCAACAAATTGAGGAGGGGCTCCTTCCTAACTCATTGTATGAGGCCAGCATTATCCTGATACCCAAACCTGGCAGAGACACAATGGAGAAAGAAAACTTCAGGCCAATATCCTTGGTGAACATTGATGCAAAAAATCCTCAACAAAATGCTGGCAAACTGAATCCAGGATAACATCAAAAAGTTTATCCACCATGATCAAGTAGTTTTCATCTCTGGGATGCAAGGTTGGTTCAAGCTATGCAAATAAATTAATGTCATTCATCACATAAATAGAACTAAAGAAAAAACCACATGCTTATCTCAACAGATACGGAAAAGGCTTTTGATAAAATTCAATATCTATTTAATGTTAAAAACTCTCAGTAAACTAGGCATTAAAGGAACATACCTAAAAATGATAAGAGCCATCTATGACAAACCCACAGGCAACATCAAAGTGAATGGGCAAAAGTGGGAAGCATTCTTCTTGAAAACCGGCACAAGGCAAGGGTGCCCTCTTTAACACTCCTATTCAGCATAGAATTGGAAGTTCTGCCCAGGGCAATCAGGCATGAGAAAAAATAAAGGTCATTCAAATAGGAAGAGAGAAAATGAAACTATTCTCTGTTTGCAGATGCCATGATCCTATATGTAGAAAACCCCACAGTCTCAGCCCAAAGGCTTCTTATGCTGATAAACAACTTCAGCAAAGTTTAAGGATACAAAATCAATGTTCAGAAATTATCAGCATTTCTACACACGAACAACAGTCAAGCTAAGCACCAAATCAGGAGCAAGTCCTCTTAGAATTGCCACAAAAAGAATAAAATACCTAGGAATACAGCTCACTAGGGAAGTGAAAGACCTTTACAGTGAGAATTACAAAACACTGCTCAAAGAATGCAGAGATGACTCAAAGAAATGGAAAAAGGATTCCATGCCCATAAATAGAAAGATTATTTTTAAAATAGCCATGTTGCCCAAAGCAATTTATAGTTTTATTGCTACTTCTCTTAAACTACCAATGCCATTCTTCACAAAACTAGATAAAACTATTATAAAATTCCCATGAACTAAAAATGCTTGAATAGCCAAGGTAATCCTAAGGAAAGAGAATAAAGCTGAAAGCATCACTCTCTTTGACTTCAAACGCTACTACAGGGCTGCATAACCAAAACAGCACGGTACTGAGGGAGAAGGAACAATTGGTTGGGGAGAACACAAACTGCAGAAGCTACCTGCCTGAAAAATCACAGTAATAGGCAAAAATAAAACGACCTGGGAAAAAACTAAGGCTGCAACTGCACACAGATATGCAGACAAGTTCCAGCATAGAAGCCCTTTGTTCTTAGTATAATTAGCAAGCTTTAGGCAAAAGTTTCCTCCCCTTTCCGGCATACACATGATGAGTGCAATGGAAAGTGGCACAAGGAGGAGAGGGGTTACCTAAAACAAACCCACAGTTATACAAACAGAGGAAAGGCGCCTTGTGCTTGCCTAGAACATACCCACAGCTGCACAACATAAGGGAGGTTTCACAGACAGCTTCACTGATTAAAAAAACAAAAAGTTACTCAAGCAATTATAGTGAGGAGAGCAGTTTCTTTCTTCTTTTTCTTTCTTTCTTTTCTTTCTTTCTTTTTTTTTTTTGGCATTCAGCTGTAACCCAGCAGTCCACTTGGATGCCTCTCTCCATTGTGGAGAGCTTTCTTCTTTCACTTTTGTTTGTGTTCCCTAATCTTTTTGGACATAGGACAAAGACCGTGGGTACTAGTTCAGACAATGAGAACTGCTAGCATTGGTGAGACTGCAAGAGTACTGGTACAAAAGCAGACACATAGACGAATGGAACAGAATAGATAACTCAGAAATAAGACTGCACACCTACAACTACCTGATTTTCAACAAACATGACAAAAACAAATAATGGGGAAAAGATTTTCTATTCAATAAAATGGTACTGGGATATCTGGGTAGCCATATGCAGAAAATTGGTGACTGGACCCTCTTCTTTACACCATATACAAAAATCAATTAAAAATGGACTAAAGACTTGAATGTAAAACCCAAAGCCATGAAAAACCCTGAAAAACAACATAGGCAATACCATTCAGTATATAGGCACAGGAAAATATTTCATGAGGAAGACACCAAAAACAATGGTAACAAAAGCAAAAATTGACAAATGGATTCTAATTAAATTAAAGAGCTTCTGCACACCAAAAGAAACTATCAGCAGAGTAAACAAGCAACCTACAGAATGGGAGAAAACTTTTGCAAACTGTGCATTCAACAAAAGACTAATGCCCAGCATCTATAACGAACTTAAACAAACTTACAAAAAAACCAAACAGCCCTGTTACAAAGTGGACAAAGGTCATGAACAGACACTTTTCAAAATAAGACATACACATGACCAGCAAGCATATCAACAAAAGATCAACATCACTGATTATTAGAGAAAGGCAAATGTAAACCACAGTGAGATATTATCTTACTCCAGTCTGAATGGCTATTATTAAAAAGTAAAAAAAAAAAAAAAAACAGATGCTTTTGAAATTATGGAGAAAAGGAATGCTTATACTCTGTTGGTGGATGCGTATATTAGTTCAACCATTGTGGGGATTCCTCAAACATCTAAATTCAGAAATATCACTAGACCTAGCAATCTCATTACTAGGCCTATAACCAAAGGAATATAAATCATTTTATCATAATGACACATGCAATAGTATGTTCATTGCAGCACTATTTGCTATAGCAAAGACATGGCATCAACCTAAATGTCTATCAGTGGTGGACTAGATAAAGAAAATGTGGTACATATACACCATGGAATACTATACAGGCATAAAAAATGAGATCATGTGCTTTGGTGCAACATGATGGACCTGGAGGCCATTATCCTTAGCAAACTAATGGAGGAACAGAAAACCACATACCGCATGTTCTCTCTTATAAGTGGGAGCTAAGTGATGAGAACACCTTGGCATATAGAGGATAACTAAGACACTGGGGCCTTTTGGAGGGTGGAGGGTGGCAGAAGGGAGAAGATCAGGAAAAATTACTAACGGGTACTAGGCTTAATACTTGGGTGATGAAATAATCTGTCCAACAAAACACAATGACACAAGTTTAATCATGTGATGAACCTGCACTTGTATCCCTGAACTTTAAAAAAAAATACATTACTGGAATACATTTTCTGCTATATATTCCACAACTTTGCATTTATGTTCATAATTGACCATGCTGGTAGTCTACTTCTTGTTTTGTTTTTGGTGGCAAAGTTATGCTAATTCAAAAAAGGTTGCATAGCATTAGAATGATCTATTACTGTGTGAGAAAATATGATTCGTAAAAACTTTTGTGCCAGCCTCTGTAGCAGGAGATACTTATAATAATTTTTCCATTATTTTTGGTCATTGGTGTATTAATATTTCCTGATTTTTCTTGAGCCAATTTTGTTTGCTTATATATTTTATGGAAACATTTTATTATATCATATTTTGAATTTTTTATAACAAGATTAATAAAAGTACAAGTAGTAAAATCAAAGATTCTCCTGCCATGTACCTATCACCATTACCCTCACTACACATAAGTAAACACTATTAAGAGTTTCTACTTTTAGTTCTTGTGGTTGTCTTCATACCATAATATACTTTGCCTCTAGCGTTGATCTATCACCTCTAGGCAAGATCTGTTGACTTCTAATTCTGCTACAAAAGAGAAGAAATACATACAGCACACTTACATTGTCTTGTCTTTCTTAATTCCTCTCCTCTATTTTGTTAGTCATGTTAATATGTTTAGTTCCTCAAGCAGTTCCTTTTCTTTCTAAATACATTGGTTTTAGACAGTGAGCTATTACTTCCTACTATGAGCTTTTCTAAACTTTTTATGTTAGGCACGAACACAAACAACAATTTTAAACACATAATAAAACAAGATTCACCACTAATGTTAAAATAAAAATAAAATTACGGTTTAAAATATTTGTAACAATAACCGTTACACTGATATATCCAGACTAACAAGAGGGGTATATTTAACTTGCAGCATTTCACCAAAGTATTTATATATGTCTTATTAATTAATAGGCTGAGTGACATATCAAGTTACACATCCAGTTTACGTAATAAAGTGTAAATTTTGTTTGTGTATATGAAGTTAGATTTGTCTGAATTTTAAAAACTTAGTAGTATATTTAGCTAAAGTGCTTGTAATATTTACATAACATTTGATGCTTAAATCTAAACATTCATAATTGAGATTAAAGTGTTACTATTTTTAAAGAATTTTAGGAAAGTACAATTTTCTTAAAGCAATGAGGGAAGTTTTCTGTCTTATGAGATCTTTACTTCAAATTTTTCTAGATATTTCTGCATGTCTATGTCAGCAATGACAATTTCTTCATTTTTAAAAGGAGCCAAATTCAATGGTATACAATTTTAAATTACCAACTTTTAAAAACATAAAGTTTTCAAAGAGTGTATAGACATTTCATATTCTTTTTTTCATCTGACTATCCAAATATCCTATAAAGTAGATACAACAGATGTAGTTATTCCCATTTTATAGATGAAAAATTAGTTTTAGAATGATACAGTGATTTGCCCAAGACCACAGTAAGAAGCTATTTTATCAAGAGTTTTTTGATCCCTACTTCAGTGACTTTTTCATGTTGACATAGTATAGGAAACGATATTCATAATGCACTTAATATTATGCCTGGCACATAGCAGATACTCAATAAATAAAATCACGTAATGGTATTACTCAAAATTATAGCAGTTGATAATGTTAGATAAAGAAATATATCATCAAGATGGAAAGCACAATGATATAATATATTTAAAATTATTACAAAGAAATAATATATACTTCAAATGATTAGGTTTTTAAACAACATACATGCAGTATTTCATTATACCATTATTCTGACATTTTGAGAGCTACCCAAACTGTGTTGAAGCTCCTCATCCCTCCCTGAATGCCTTAAATCAAGGTTTTGGGCCATGGAACTCTTCACACAGTCTGGAAAAATTTGTGAACCCATTTTCAGAATAATATTTTTTAAATCATGGAATAAAATGCATGGGATTACAAAGGAAATAATTTATCCTGAAATAGTTATCAAAATACTGAAAAAATAATTTGCAATCAAATAACAAAATCTACCAGCAAGCCTAGTAACTGTAATTTTCAAATAGCTGTGACTCTAAATGATATTTTAAAGCCTTTTCAATAACTTTAATGTAATATGAGAATACTCGTAACTTTCGGAAGAAAATGTCACAAGTATTGCTAATATCATTTTGGTTTATTGCTTTATTCATTCACGATGGAAAGAAACATTAAATTTTAGGTAGATATAAAAGCATGTAAGTTGATAGTTTTTAACTGTCCAAGATCATGGGATCCCCTGAATTCTATTCCTGATAGAACGTTTGAGCATCTGTGGACCCAGATTTGTGAACTCTTGCCCTAAAATAAAGCGTGCCAGTTATCAAGAACCACCCATTGACACAAGAGTGGAAATAATATTCCTATTTTCTTGGTCTTAAATAGAAAATGCCTGTGCTTTTTTCCCACCTTTTTTTTTTGCAGAAGACATACCTGCCAAGACAAATGACATGGAAGAGACAGAAGAAGGTAAATAGAAAAATTGACTCAGCAAAGAGTGATATTCAGGGAACGTAGAACATTAAACAATTATTTTTTCTGTTATGGAATTAACAACCAAACAACCAGGGGATCAAGAAGTAACTCTTGGAAATAAAATCCATGATTGCTGAACAACTGAAAGGATTTAAAGTGACACACCCATGCTGTCTTTCCTTTCTTCTACTTCCTCTTTACCATTAGATTGGTGCTGAAGGAGGTCCTAGACCTCTTGGGCAAGTTTACAACTTAATCTCTTTTGTCCTCTGGTTCCAGTGCAGTAAGCATTTCATGAAGAAGGAACGGACAACCCCATTTAGGCCTCCTTTTCTATGCCACTTACTCCAGCACAGTTTCCCAGGGAGAATAGAGATACGAAGCTGGAGATGTTTTAAGGACTTGCCCATAATTAAGTAGTGCTTTTTTCACACTTGAGTTTTCTTTTCCGTGCATAGAACTTCTTTAATCCAGCAGTTCTCAGTGGGGGTATTTTGCCCACCCAAGAAACATTTGGCAATGTCTGGAGACATGTTTGGTTATCATAATTTGGGGGCTATACTACTGGCATATAGGTGAGGGCCAAGGATGCAGTTAAGACACTCTACCATGGACAGAACAGCCCCTCCTACAACAAATAATCATCTGGTCTGAAATGTCAACAGCACTGAGGTTGAAATATCTAACAGTCAAGCACTGTCAAGGAAAAAAATACAATTGGTGGAGCTGCTAAACTATACCCAAACCCCTAATGATAGCCATTTACCATTTTATAATTAGTTTAAAATAAAGACATTTATTTCTTCTCCCTATTCTGTGAGAAGTCCAGTACAATATTTTCATCTATGAGTCTGTTTTTAACGTGTAGACTTTACTTGATTAAAAAGTATTGTGGATATTTCTCTCTCAAAATTGTAGACTGTGTCTAAGAGATATCAAAACTCTTGGTTGATTGAGTTTTCTATTATATGAGTTGACTGTTTTGACATCTTTATAGAGACAGGGAAAAACTGAGAAATGACAAAATACCTCAGAGGCAAGACTGAAATACTGATCTTAGTTTCTACTTTTAGAATGCAGAAATTCCTATTGAAACATTACAGAAAAAAAAGAAATTATGGGGAAATCTCATTTGGAGATGTAAGCCATTTATTTTATCAAAACACTTTATTTATTTTAAAATAATGTCCTCAGAAGACAGCCAGAGAGTTTTAATTTGAAATTAAAAGTTAAAATGGAAAGCATTGACATTTTATAAAGCATGCTCTTACAAAGTTTTAACCAAAGCATGATTTAGGCAGGTTGTGGTGGCTCAGGCCTGTAATCCCAGCACTTTGGGAGGCCAAGGTGGGAGGATGGCTTGAACTCAGGAGTTCGAGATGAACCTGGTCAAAACAATTATTCAGTTAAATTATTTTAGGAGTTATATTCACATTTCTGTATATTTTTTAAAATTGTAATATAACTGGCTAGATATATTGTAGCAAGGCAGTGACAAGCTAAAGAACTATCTTTTTAGAGCTGAGAAATTCAGAATTTCATTGAAATTTTCACTTCAGATATTCATCCTTTATCAGATACATAACATTTCTACAACAATCTCAATTACGATAAAAAAGAAATAATTTAAGGAAGATTTATAGGTTCTGTGACGAAAATTGTCAGTACCATAAAAGGCCAGGCTTCAATGAAGTAGGAAATAATATTTTGAATGTGGCTAATGTAATAACAGTAAGAGCAGCAGTTTAGAAAATGTGCTTCACCGTGAATTAGGAGATCCTGGTTTTAGCACTAGTACTATTTCCAACTTGCTGTGTGAGCTTCAATATATCTAATAACCTTCTTAGGCTGCACGCAAGTTGCTCCTTTGTAAGGAGTGAGTTCTATTTATCATTAAACCTAGAATTGTGTCTGATGGCAGTAGATTGTTTGTTGAAGCAATGTTGTAGAGAAATTGCTAAAATAGGACGGAAAACAGTAGCTTCGTGTACTTATCCAGGGTAAGTTCCAGGTAAAACATGAAGTAGCTTTCCATTCTTTGCTTCCCTTCCACTTCCAAGCACCCTTTCTCATATTTGCATTGTTGATGGTCCCACGTCTTTATTTTTCTCTCTTCAAATTTCATGACATTTGTGGTGCCACTATGCAGTTGATCCATATTCCTTCTCACAGAGTAATAGTGTCCCCTGGCATTTTTCCAAAATGAACATGACTCAATCACGTCTGACCTACGAGGCTTCTCTTTCTAAACCCTATTCTTGACTTGGGGGTAGACATTGGGACATTTTTCAAACTCCAATTGTGAAATTTCAGCCACCCACAAATTCTGGTGGTAGTATTTTAAGGTCAGGGCATGATGACTTCTTGGCACCCACATAAACAGACACCTGTTTTAAGGATAATTAATTTTTTTTACTTCATAGATTGGAGATGGCAATAAGAATAGAATTCAGTGGATTTCAAAATGCTTTGAAAAAGTTAAATGCTGTAGTAACTAAAATTGATATAAGGCCTCCATTTTCCTCCATCTGTCATTCTTAAGCACCTATAATGCAGCCCTTTACCAGCCAATTCTGGCTTCCTTTACATCCCATTAGAAAACTAGTAGTCTCATCGTGTCAGTTTACTTATTGTCACCGACACTGTTAATAGCATGCTTGTTTCTACCTCTGTGCCTCCTGAGACCCCTGATTATAATGCAGTCAACCTTCTAACCACTGCCTCTTACCACAATCAATTAAAGCAGTTATTGTTTTGTTTGTTTTTTGTCTTTTTCAGCCTCAGATCTATGTGGCTAACTGCTTCGTTTGCTCTCTGTAGCATCTACTTTCACCATAGGCCTGGATTTCTAGGTATTTAACTCCTGCAGAAGGTTTCTTTCTGTTATGCAAATAAGTGGATGGTAGTGGAACAGGCTATGGCTCTGTTCCCCAAATAAATAGATTTTTAATAGGAATCAATTTCATATAAACATAGATTAGTGTGTTTTCAAAGTGGTTTCTTGACAATCTCCACCCCTGTCCTCCATTAATGGCTCTCCCATGGAGAGCGTAGGAAACACATTTTTTTCTCAATGCACGTAGTGGGCCCTCAATGTTTCTTGCATGAATTTATTTGAGAGTAGATTCATAGTCATGAAAGGGTAGCTTGTGTTACAAAGAAATGATGTGTGTTTGAGGTGATAGATATCCCAAGTACCCTGATGCGATCAGTGTACATGGTATGCATGTATCAAAATACCACACGTGCCCCATAAATATGTACAATTATTATCTATCAATTAAAAACAAAAACAGTGTTAATTTCTTAGTCTGAGAAAAGGGATCACTTCAAAAGTTGTCAACTAATAGTTATCGCTTGTGTATAACCAAGTAATGTAATAGTTACAAAGACCAATAAGGCAGAATCCCGGCTCTTATAAGGCTTGTTAAATGTCTGACCGATATCTGTAGTGAGATTTCACCAAATCGGAGATGTTTGGAAGTCTAAGACAATTTAGTTTTATCACCTCATTTCATGTATTTGGAAACTGAGGTTCAGAGAGATTCAATGCCTTATCCAAAGTAATGCACATCATTAGCAACACATCCATGTCTAGAACAAGTGTCCCTTGAACCCTGGTCAGTCTTCTTTCTCTTACAACATGCTATTGCCTGATATTAGGCTTAGAGATAACAAAGTAGACCTGTATCTCTGACATATTTTCCCTGGATATTTGGAAACTTATCTAAAGACCTAAGTTGAGATGAAGTATCAAGCTATAATCCTGTAGCTTACTTGGGTTAAAATCGATAGGAGTGTTTATGCAGAATAAAAGGGAGGTTGTCTGTGTAAAATATGTGAATGTGCCTAAACCCACATGCAATGTTCTACCTCCTCTCAGTCTATGGAAAGATATCTCAACAGAGGAAGATGTCTTTTAAGTTTATTAATTTAAAACAAGCGGTTTTTGTAAAACACTTAAATATGAACAGTACAAAAGACCACCATGGCTGCGAAGAGAATATACAAAGTTATACTCTGTTTTCATGTCTGTTTTTCATCTCTTTTGCACATCTTCATCAAAGGCACATTTACAAACCTAATGGGAAGCAGCACACTTAATGATTTTGGACAGATCATGATGAGAATTTCGTTACAGATATCATCACTAAGATCACTTTTTATTTATAACCTTTATCACTGTATCACCTCAGTTTCACCACATCTTTAAGTCTTTAATACCTTCTCTTTTTGAGGCAGAGTCCACTCTGTCACCAAGGCTAGAGTGGAGTTATATCTCTGCGAAAAATCATATGAAATTGGGGAAGCTTGTGTCATTGAAGATTGGATGAAAGAGAGATAATCATTAAAAAGATCTGTGCTTCATATTGCTGAAATTTCTTGTGTATAAAATGAAATGACCATTTAAGATTTCAGAAATACCTGTGACTTATTTGAAAGCCTGCTTTAGAACTGGCACATTGAAACTCCGTACCAAAGAGAGAAACACTAAAAGGACAACAACAGTTATCGAGTGCATTGAATTTTTAAAGAAATTATGAGTATTCTTGAGGGAAGTCAAACAATGTCTCATTTAAGGTGTCAAATTATATCTTTTATGTATTATTGCAACAAAATACAGTGCAGCTTCTGTATGGACAGAGAGGGATTCACTCAACAGAACAAGAATTCTAAGAGCTCCTAAATGTGATCTGGGCTCAGAATGGTTATTTGGATTTGCTTTCATTCCACCTATATTGCTAAGAAGTGTTTTTTAAAAAAATTGGGATAATTGCTTATTTAGTTTTTATTGTTTTCTAAATTTAATACTTTATTTTGTACACATGAAAACTGGATGAATTATGTGAGTACCTGCCAACTTACATTTATAAATTATTGTTATTGTATTAGTCCATTCACACACTGATGCAAGACGTGGGTTCCCATGGTCTTGAGCAGCTCTCCCCCCATTGGCTTTGCAGTGTACAGCCTCCCTCCGGCTGCCTTCATGGCTGGCGTTGAGTGTCTGCGGCTTTTCCAGGTGCACGGTGCAAGCAGTCAGTGGATCTATCATTCTGGGGTGTGCAGGATGGTGGCCCTCTCCTCACAGCTCCACTAGGCAGTACTCCAGTAGGGACTCCGTATCAGGGCTTCAACCCCACATTGCCCTTGTGTACCGCCCTAGCAGAGGTTCTTCATGAGGGCCCTGCCCCGGCATCAAACTTCTGCCTGGGCATCCAGGCATTTCCATACATCTTCTGAAATCTGGGTGGAGGGTCCAAACCCCAGTTCTTGATTCTGTGCACTTACAGGCTGAACACCACGTGAAAGCTGCCAAGGCTTGGGGCTTGCACCCTCTGAAGCCATGGCCCAAGCTCTACATTTGCTCCTTTCAGACACAGCTGGAGCAGCTGTGATGCAGGGCACCAAGTCCCTAGGCTGCACAAACAAGGGGACCCTGGGCCCAGCCCAGAAAACCACTTTTTCTTCAGGCCTGTAATGGGAGGGGCTGCTGTGAAGACCTCTGACATGCCCTGGAGACATTTTCCCCATTGTCTTGAGGATTGACATTGGCTCCTTGTTACTTATGCAAATTTCTGCAGCACACTTGAATTTCGCCTCAGAAAATGGGATTTTCTTTTCTATCGCATTGCCAGGCTGCAACTTTTCCAAACGTTTATGCTGTTTCCCTTTTAAAACTGAATGCCTTTAACAGCACTCAAGTCACCTGTTGAATGCTTTGATGCTTAGAGATTTCTTCCCCCAAATACACTAAATCATCTCTCTCAAGTACAAAGTTCTATAAATCTTCAGGGCAAGGGCAAAATGCTGCCAGTCTCTTGGCTAAAACATAACAAGAGTCACGTTTTCTCCAGGTACCAACACCTTCCTCATCTCCATCTGAGACCACCTCTCAGCCTGGATTTAATTGTCCATATCATCATCAGCATTTTTGTTCAAAGCCATTTAGCAAGTCTCTAGGGAGACATCTAAAAGGAGGTTGGCCAATCACATGTAAAAAGTTACATTGCATTACAAGAGTAATAGTTCCATAATTTGACTTACTTCATTCACTCCAAAAAATGCTTTTCAAATTCTTATATGTGACAGACACTCCTCTGGGTGCTGGGGACACAGTGGTAAGCAAGACAAAGTCCCTGATCTTATGCCCTCAGATTTAAGTTTTAAAGGAGGAAAGATACAATAAGCAAGTGCTTATATATAAAGGTAAAGAAATAAAGATACTATAAGCATATATAAATAAATATATGACTTCAGGGAGTGATGTGTGCTAACTTTTTAAATCTAATGCTCTGCTTCCTAAATTAGACACTCTGGTGCTAATAGCCTTCAAATTGAAAATGGTAAGGAACTTTCTAATGGTAATAAGGAATAGTCTTATTAAAACTCTCTGGGATCTCTTCACTCCTTTATAACCAACACTCAAAATGCTAGTCCATCAGAAGTACCATGTGCAGCTAGTGGCCCAAATTCTGCTCTCACAATTGCCCATTAAAGAAAATATAATCTACCCATTCACACTCCATTATTGATGGTGGGTAATGGCTTTGTATGTTACCTCTTCCAGAATTACATTTTAAAGTATCTCACATCTTGACCCCAAATGCATAAACACTGGAAGTCCTTTCTCTCTCCTTTCCCTCATCCCTCATTTTATCTCTTTCTCGCCTTTGAGCACATAGCAAATCCACACCTTAAAACCATTTATTCAGGGACAGTTGGGTAAACATGAAAGATGGGGACATGACTGGCTTATTATTGCTGGTTTCTACCCTTCATTTTTGTTCAGAATAGTGTCTCAGTTAATATATGAGACCTATGGTCTGTGATCTAGAAAGTTTGTCAGATTTTATGCACCTAAACTCTTGAAAAATATTCTACATATACTTACATCATTTATCAACCTCATAAATGTATGCAAGTATTATGTTTTCATAATAATTAAAAATGACAAATATTTAAACATTTTCCAGTTGTCTAATATGTTTCTCAAGTTGCCCAGGTATCATGGTGATAACTGATATAAAAAGAACAAAATTTTTCTGACTCACAATAGCTTAATATATTGCAGTTTATTTTTGTTGCATTATACTTACAAATTCAATCAGGTTTTAAGAAAAATGAAGTCAGATCATTTAGTTAAAATAAGGCTAAATTTTCTAGAGTCATTAGTAAGATTCTGCATGATAAATAGATGGATTTCTATATACTTGAGTAGAAAATAGCAAGTATTTAGGGTTTTTTTAGTTTATAATTCCATGTCTGCCTTTTGAAATTTCTTTACATATTGACTGACTCCATTCTTACTTAGGCTTGTAATCCTATCACTCTAGGCCTCTTTACTACTGAGAGGAAAATGTGAATAGGTTAACATGAAAACAGCTTATGGACAGCCAAACACATCCAACACAATTGACTTCAAAGCAACTGTATTTATTTTGATTCTGTATTTTGCTGTTGGTGTTGTTGTTTGTTTAAAAAGTGAACTACCTAAATACTTTGCTAATATTAAACTCATTAGGTTGAGCATTTTTTCTTTTATATCAAATGAATTTAAAGATGATTATTTGTGTCGAGTTTTAACTGAAAGAGGTTAAAACAGAAGCAGAAATCAAGCCATCTGTTGGATAATATTTGAAAAACTGGTAAAAGAGTGTTAGAATGAAAAATTACAAATAGACAAGGAAGCCTTCTATTTCCACTCCTGTTCAAGACAGTATTGGAAGGCCTAGCTGGAACAATCAGGAAGAAGAAAGAAATAATGGGTATCCAAATAAAAAAGGGGAAGTCAAACTATCTCTGTTTGTAAATGACATGATGCTACATCTAGGAAACCCCAAAGTCTTGGCCCAAAAACTTCTTCAGCTGATAAACAACTCCAGCAAAGTTTCTAGAATATAAAATCAATGTACAGAAATCACTAGCAGTCCCATGCACCAACAACAACCAAGTCAAGAGCCAAATAGAAAGGCAATTCTATTCACAATTGTCACAAAAAGAATAAAATACTTAAGAATACAGCTAACCAAGGAGGTGAATGATCTCTACAATGAGACTTACAAAACAGAATTGAGAGCCCAGAAATAAGGCTGTACACCTACAACCACCTAGTCTTCCACAAAGCTGACAAAATCAAGCAATGGGAAAAGACTCCCTATTCTATAAATGGTGCTGAGATCACTGGCTAACCATATACAGAAGAATGATGCTGGACCCCTTCCCTCCACCATACACAAAACTCACTCAAGATAGATTACAAACTTAAATGTAAAATCCAAAACTACAAAAACTCTGAAAGAAAGCCTAGGCAATACCATCCACAACATAGGAAGGGGCAAATTTTTCATTACAAAGACAACAAAAGCAATCACAACAAAAGCACAAATTGACAAATGGGATCTAATTAAATGTAAGAGCTTCTCTAAAGCAAAGGAAACTATCAATAAAATGAACAGACAGCCTTACAATCTTATCTGTCTCTCTTTTCTGCAACAGTCCCTGAGCCTAGAGGTAGGATACTTGTATAGTTTTAGAAGCAGAGCTTTCTCAGTGAAACAGATTCGAGCCCAGTGGGATGCCAAATGAAGGGGATCCTTGGAAGTAAAACAAGGAGAAATAAACAACAAATGTTTGACAATTATTTGACAATTTTAAGAGTAAATTTTGTGTCAGAACAGAAAAAAAAATCTATTCCATTAGGACACCAACAAAAACATCAAGGAAAAGTATAATCTGGTACTCTCTAGGGGATTATTGTAGCCAAGAAATAATGATTCAATCTGCACTCAAACAAAAAAAATGAGAGAGAAAGCGTCTATGTTTGCAAGGTCAGAGATAGTCCAAGAAAGGCTTGAAACTTTTTCAGAATCTATATATATTCTTAGAAAATGCTGTGTTTTTTTAAAGTTTTCTCCACTTGAACCCAAATAGTGCATTAAATTAGTATGCAGAATACCTTCACAAACAATACTTTGTCCAGTGCTTTCAGAATTGTGTGAAAACTTGATTAACCAGTGATTATTTGAATTTTTATCTACCATTGCTAGTCTTAATCTGTTTCTTTTCAATAGATAGAAGTCTTCAATTAGTTTGTATCTCAGAAAGCAAATATATTTATAAATATATATAGAGAGAGGGAGAATGGAAGAATTTGCGTAGATTTCAGCTGAACGCAAAAGAAACTAAAAGGAGGGGAAAAGACCTCCAAAATGTCACATTTTGGAGATATTAAAATAAGATGCAATGAGTATTACGTAAATGAAAATATTTGAGTGTTTCAATGGATAACTTGGTATTTCAAAAAGCTTTGTAGACTCCAAAACGGTCATAGAACAGATCATATTTATATATTAGAATCTCACTGTAAACATTGTTTACTGGTATTCTCTATATTCCATGCCATCTTGAATGCAATTTTGGGGAACTAAGGTAATAAAGTTATTAAATGGACCTTATTACAAAGTAATCTCCTCTCTTTTTGTCAACTCAGGGCATGGATCCTAGGGACAATAAAGCTCCAGTGTATTTGATTTTACATACGCTTAAAAAATGTCAGACAGTACCTTTAATCCATGGTTTTGAATAGTCACATGCCTTCTTTATAATTTATAATTTTAAAAATACCAAAATAAAAATTTTACAAATATGTTAAATATTTGCATGTTTTCTAACTAGTTTGATCCATACCTGGATATCTGATATACATCTAGCAGTCCTAATTATTTATCAGCCAATCTAGAAATTGCATAGGAGTCAGGGTATTTAAAAAACTATTCTAAATCCAAGATAATGTGGCATATTCCTTTCTCTCAAGGAGATTATAAAGTGTAGTTTCAATACATTGGAGACTGTTATTTTAGAACTGGAAGACTATGCACTTTTTCTTCTCTGTACCCCACACCCCTTTGGTTTTAACCTTTATCACAGTTAATGTCCTCTTTGTCTCCAATATATTTACATTCAGGAAGCAATCAGAACTTTCTCTTCTGGCAGAGAATTAGCACTATTTTTAAACTCCCAATTTCTTCAGTTCCATCCCTAATATACCTCACTGTTCATATCCCCACCATGACTTGGACAACAATCACCATCCCTTAAACGTTCATTCTAGTATTCACACTGCACACCCAGACATTGTCTCAATTTCCTCTTTTTATATTTTCAATGGATGTGTATGACTTCATTGAAGTGGAAAAAACATTACTTACTTGCCTGAAGTTTCTTCCAAAACTTTCCTTAGTTGTGAGTATTTTCATTCTTAGTTTCAGGGAATGATTGTAAGAGACAATAAACCACTCATAATCATTATTAAAATTATGTTTATGCTTTACCATCTATAAATGTGCCTAACTCCATTAAAAATGAATGATGACAAAGCTTGGAAGCAAAAACAGAGGAAGAGAGATTTTGTATACAAGTATATGTTGTAGATACACTAGGTTATTTGTGGCCTTGCTCTGCTGGCAAAATAAAATTATCTCTGTTGTAGTCACATTGACTTTTGGCTCTTACTGTGCCACATTGACTTGAATAACCCAGGTAGTCTTCAAAGTGGGGATAATTAGGGTAAAATATATGCTATTAGTAATTAGAGTAATACATCTTTAATATTTGCAAACAGTCCTCCTAATATTGCTTAGAAATTTTGAATTTTACACATTAGGGGAACTGACAGCTGGGATTATTTCTGGAAGTCCTTTTTTTTTCCCTCAGGTATTTGTGTTTTGAATACAACACGAAACCCAGTATATTGTCTTGGTGATACCACATTCTACTTAATGCAAAGCATCTGCCCTTCCAAAAAACAGCCTTGCCAGAGTTAATCATAAGCCAGCAATTGATTCATTACTTTTCTACATTTATAAGAGGATCAGACTAGCTCTCCCAAACCAGTGTTATATTGGTCTTATATTTGAGGGCAAACAATCAATTTCTTCTGGGAAAGTGACTCTCTTATGTGCATTGTGCTAACATTGCTTCTTCAGCATCTACGGATTTCAGTTAACAGTTTATGAAAAATGCTAAAGGGATCCATTTCAAAGAATATTGAAAATATTTTTTAAAAAAATGATCTTTGGTGGAGGAGCATTTAACTTTATCTGTTAGAGCAAGTTTCAAACTAGTCCTAATGTTTTCTAGGCAAGAGATTGGAGTTGGGAGATTTGAAAACTAATATAGGCATTTGTTTGTTTTTTGCTATCATCTAGCTTGGAATGGGTATTCATAAATATTCAAAAAAGTTAAACAAGATTTCCACAGAACAGTTGTTTTCAAATGGAAATGTACATAAGAATCACCTGGGATGCTTCCTTAAAATACCCATTGGCAGGCCCTCCCACAGAAATGTGAATGCAGTGGAATTTGAGTGATGCTCCATCATCTGTACTTTTTTGGGGGAGGGATGGGGAAGGAGTCTCACTCTGTCACCCAGGGTGGAGTGCAATAGTGAGATATTGGCTCACTGCAAGCTTCGCCTCCAGGGTTCAAGCATTTCTTTCGTCTCAGCCACCCAAGTAGCTGGGATTACAGGCGCGTGCCACCATGCCCGGCTAATTTTTGTATTTTTAGTAGAGAAGGGGTTTTGCCATGTTGGCCAGGCTGGTCTCAAACTCCTGACTTCAGGTGATCCTCCCGCCTCAGCCTCCCAAAGTGCTGGGATTACAAGCATGAGCCACCATGCTCAGTCGGTCATTTGTAATTTTTAAGCCCCTTAGTCGATTATCATTTACATAACCAGTTAAAAAACTTGGCTCTAAAGTATCTGTATAACTGGATTGTAGAAAGAATTGAAGACCACCCAAATGACAAGCAAAGGCTATTTTTACTCAGAGCTTGCTATATAGCAAGGGAGTGAGCCACTGTCACTTACATTGCGAAAGAATAAAATATAGGCAGGAGAGCAGAAAAGCTTTATAGTGAAAAACTAGAGCTACAAAGTATGCTATGATTGTAGGTAGAAGGCATGGGGAAGCTAGAGGTGGGCTAGCTAGAAGCAGGACAGTTTATGGATTGGTTTGGGAAACATATTTGGCTTTCTAAGGTTAGTTCTGAGTTGGAAATGGGGACAAAAATTAGATTTTGACTCAGTCCTGATTCTTCTGAACCAATTGCTGCAGAGGTTGTGTTTTGGCTTCCTGGACAGGTTGCTGCAGAGGTTGTAGATCAGAGTTCTATTTTCATATATTGTCTGGTCATTGTTCTTTGGCCTATTCAGTCTTTCACGTTTCCAAACTAAAAATGACTGGCTGTATATAGAGGCCCCCCCAAAATACCTTCCATATCGGCTTATTGTGGCCAAGCTTCTCATTTTGAATTCAAAATTTATTCCTTTGGTTTGAAATTTTGTCTTTCAAGGAAATGCAAATATAACTGGCAAATGGAATATGTTAAATTTTTCCAGTTATGTGTCATAAACCTATAATATTTATTCCTAGGATCAGTTTTTAATTGGTGCAAGAATGTATCATGAGTTCTCTAAGTGTACATGAAGAGGGTGAGGAGATAAAGTCTCAGCCAAAGAATAAAATCTTCCAATGCTTAAATACTAAAAATAACCTTACCAACTTCCATACTTCACTGAGAAAGAAACCAAAGCAGAAAAAAAGCCAATGGTTTTGGTTTTTCTCTTTAGTAAAACTTCTTAATTTTATTGTTTTTTTTTATTTTTATTTTAGGCTCGGGGGTACATGTGAAGGTTTGATACATAGGTGAAAATATGTCACAAGGAGTTGTTGTAGAGATTATTTCATCAACCAGGAATTAAACCCAATAGTTGTCTCTTCTGTTCCTCTCCCTCTTATCCTCCACCCTGAAGCAGATGCCAGTGTATATTGTCTTCCTTTTTTGTGTTCATAAGTTCTTAGTATTTAGCTCTCACTTAGAAGTGAGAACATGTAGCATTTGGTTTTCTGTTTCTGTGTTAGTTTGCTGAGGACAATAGCCTCCAGCTCCATCCAGATTCCTGCAAAAGACATTATCTTGGTTTTTTTTGTGGTTGTATAGTATTCCATAGTGTATATGTACCACATTTTCTTTATCCAACCTGTCAATGATAGGCATTTAGGTCCATTCCATGTCTTTGCTATTGAGAATAGTGCTGCAATGAGCATTCACATGCATGTGTCTTTATGGTAGAATGATTTCTATTTCTCTAGGTAGATATCCAGTAATACAAACACTGGGTCAAATGGTAGTTGTGATTTTAGCTTTTTGAGGAATCTCCATACTGCTTTTCTCAATGCTGAACTAATTTACACTTCCACCAACAGTGTATAAGTGTTCCCTTTTCTCCACAAGCACAACAGCATCTGTTATTTTTTGACTTTTTAATAATAACCATTTGGAGTTATGTGAGATGTTATCTCACTGTGGTTTTGATTTCCATTTCTCTAATGATCAGGAATATTGAGCTTTTTCTCAAATGCTTGTTGGCCACTTGACTGACTTCTTTAGAAAAGTGTCTGGGGAGCAGAGACAGGCCCTCGAGGTGGAGGTCTTTGGTTTCATAAGAGCCTGAGAGACATTTTTCTAAGATATGTGTAACACACCAACTTACCGTGACCTAGAAAAGGCTGCTAAGGATGTTTTCAACAAAGGATATGGCTTTAGCATGGTCAAGATAGACCTGAAAACCAAGTCTTTCTGGTCATGCTTACACTGATACAAGGAAAGCATCAGGCAACCTAGAAACTAAATATAAGGTCTGTAACTATGGACTTACCTTCACCCCAAAATGGAACACAGACAATATTCTAGGGACAGAAATCTCTTGGGAGAATAAGTTGGCTGAAGGGTTGAAACTGACTCTTGATACTATATTCGTACCAAACACAGGAAAGAAGAGTGGGAAATTGAAGGCCTCCTATAAACGGGATTGTTTTAGTGTTGGCAGTAATGTTAATATAGATTTTTCTGGACCAACCATCTATGGCTGGGCTGTGTTGGCCTTCGAAGGGTGGCTTGCTGGCTATCAGATGAGTTTTGAGACAGCCAAATCCAAACTCTCACAGAATAATTTCACCCTGGGTTACAAGGCTGCAGACTTCCAAATGCACACACATGTGAATGATGGCACAGAATTTGGAAGTTCTATCTACCAGAAGGTTAATGAGAAGATTGAAACGTCAATAAACCTTGCTTGGACGGCTGGGAGTAACAACACCCATTTTGGCATTGCTGCTAAATACAAGCTGGATTGTAGAACTTCTCTCTCTGCTAAAGTAAATAATACCAGTCTGATTGGACTGGGTTATACTCAGACCCTTCATCCAGGGAGTCAAAATGACCTTATCAGCTTTAACTGATGGAAAGAACTTCAGTGCAGGAGGTCACAAGGTTGGCTTGGGATTTGAATTGGAAGCTTAATGTGGTTTGAAGAAAGCATCGGATTTGTCCCTGGAAGTGAAGAGAAAACCCACTATGTTTTGGTCTTAAAATTCTTCTGTGAAATTTCAAAAGTGTGAACTTTTTATTCTTCCAAAGAATTGTAATCCTCCCCACACTGAAGTCTAGGGATTGTGAGTCCATCCTGAGGGAGGCTGTTGAAGGCATGCCTGGAAGTTGTCATGTTTGTGCCAGGTTTCAGTTCAGTTCTGCAGTGTTATTAAATGTGTTCCTCAGTGACAGCATAGTGTCATGTTAGAGGAGATGATCTGACCCTCCAATTTGTACATCACGTCCTGCACGTCCCACACCATTTTTTCATGACCTTGTAATATATTGCTCTCTGTGCTATAGTGCAATCTTTGGTTTTGCATTAGAGTAAAACAAAATAAACCCATCACATTTGGAACATAAAAAAAAAAGAAAAGTGTCTGTTCGGCCGGGCACAGTGGCTCACATCTGTAATCCCAGAAATTTGGGAGGCCAAGGAGGGCAGATCACCTGAGGTTGAGAATTCGAGACCAGTCTGACAAACATGGAGAAACCCTGTTTATACTAAAAATACAAAATGAACCAGCTGTGGTGGTGCATGCCTCTAATCCCAGCTACTCGGGAGGCTGACGCAGGAGAATCGTTTGAACCCAGGAGGCAGAAGTTGCAGGGGAGCTGAGATCATGCCATTGCATTCCAGCCTGGGTAACAAGAGTGAAACTCCATCTAAATAAAAGAAAGAAAGAAAGAAAAATGTCTGTTCATGTCCACCCACTTTTTTAAAGAGTTGTTTGTTTTTTCTTATAAATTTGTTTAAGTTCCTAATAGATGCTGGAAATTAGACCTTTATCGGAGGCATAGTCTGCAAAAATCTTCTCCCATTCCATAGGTTGTCTGTTTATTCTGTTGATAGTTTCTTTTGCTTTAGAGAAGCTCTTATATTTAATTAGATTCCACGTGTCAATTTTTGCTTTTGTTGTGATTGCTTTTGTTGTCTTTGTAATGAAAAATTTGGTCTTTCCTGTGTCCGGATGATATTGCCTAGGTTTTGTTTCAGGGTTTTTATACATTTGGGCTTTACACTTAAGTCTTTAATCTATCTTGAGTTGATTTTTGCATATGGGGGAAAGGAAGGGGTCCAGCATCATTCTTCTGCATATGGTTAGCCAGTGATCCCAGCACAATTTATTGAATAGGGAGTCTTTTCCCCATCACTTGATTTTGTCAGCTTTGTCGAAGACTAGGTGGTGGTAAGTGTACAACCTTATTTCTGGGCTCTCTATTCTGTTCCATTGGTCCATGTGTCTGTTTTTGTGCCAGTGCCATTCTGTTTTTGTTACTGCAGCCTTGTAGTATATTTTGAAGTCAGGTAGTATGATGCCTCCAGCTTTATTTTCTTTTGCTTAGGATTGCCTTGGCTATTTTGGCTCTTCTTGGTTCCATATGAATTTTAAAATAGTTTTTTCTTGCTCTGTGAACAATGTCATTGGTAGTGTGATGGGAAAAACATTGAATCTTTACATTGCTTTGGGCAGTATGGCCTTTTTAATGATACTGATTTTTTCTATTCATAGGCATGGGATGTTTTTCCATTTCTCTGATTTCTTTGGGCAGTGTCTTGTAAGTCTCATTGTAGAGATCATTCACCTCCTTGGTTAGCTGTATTCTTAAGTATTTTATTCTTTTTGTGACAATTGTGAATAGAATTGCCTTTCTAATTTGGCTCTTGACTTGGTTGTTGGTGCATGGGACTGCTAGCGATTATTGTACATTGATTTTATATTCTAGAAACTTTGCTGGAGTTGTTTATCAGCTGAAGAAGCTTTTGGACCAAGATTTTGGGGTTTCCTAGATGTAGAATCATGTCATTTATAAACAGAGATAGTTTGACTTCCCCTTTTTTATTTGGATACCCATTATTTCTTTCTTCTTCCTGATTGTTCCGGCTAGGCCTTCCAATACTGTCTTGAATAGGAGTGGAAATAGAAGGCTTCCTTGTCTATTTGTAATTTTTCATTCTAACACTCTTTTACCAGTTTTTCAAATATTATCCAACAGATGGCTTAATTTCTGCTTCTGTTTTAACCTCCTTCAGTTAAAACTCCACACAAATAATCATCTTTAAATTCATTTGATATAAAAGAAAAAATGCTCAACCTAATGAGTTTAATATTAGCAAAAGTATTTAGGTAATTCACTTTTTAAACAAACAAATAACAACAACAATAGCAAAATACCCACAGAATCAAAATAAATACAGTTGCTTTGAAGTCAATTGTGTTGGATATGTTTGGCTGTACATAAGCTGTTTTCATATTAACCTATTCACATATTCCTCTCAGTAGTAAAGAGGCCTAGAGTGATAGGATTACAAGCCTAAGTAAGAATGTAGTCAGTCAATATGTAAAGAAATTTCAAAAGGCAGACATGGAATTATAAACTAAAAAAACCCTAAATACTTGCTATTTTCTACTCAAGTATATAGAAATCCATCTATTTATCATGCAGAATCTTACTAATGACTCTAGAAAATTTAGCCTTATTTTAACTAAATGATCTGACTTCATTTTTCTTAAAACCTGATTGAATTTGTAAGTATAATGCAACAAAAATAAACTGCAATATATTAAGCTATTGTGAGTCAGAAAAATTTTGTTCTTTTTATATCAGTTATCACCATGATACCTGGGCAACTTGAGAAACATATTAGACAACTGGAAAATGTTTAAATATTTGTCATTTTTAATTATTATGAAAACATAATACTTGCATACATTTATGAGGTTGATAAATGATGTAAGTATATGTAGAATATTTTTCAAGAGTTTAGGTGCATAAAATCTGACAAACTTTCTAGATCACAGACCATAGGCCTCATATATTAACTGAGACATTATTCTGAACAAAAATGAAGGGTAGAAACCAGCAATAATAAGCCAGTCATGTCCCCATCTTTCATGTTTACCCAACTGTCCCTGAATAAATGGTTTTAAGGTGTGGATTTGCTATGTGCTCAAAGGCGAGAAAGAGATAAAATGAGGGATGAGGGAAAGGAGAGAGAAAGGACTTCCAGTGTTTATGCATTTGGGGTCAAGATGTGAGATACTTTAAAATGTAATTCTGGAAGAGGTAACATACAAAGCCATTACCCACCATCAATAATGGAGTGTGAATGGGTAGATTATATTTTCTTTAATGGGCAATTGTGAGAGCAGAATTTGGGCCACTAGCTGCACATGGTACTTCTGATGGACTAGCATTTTGAGTGTTGGTTATAAAGGAGTGAAGAGATCCCAGAGAGTTTTAATAAGACTATTCCTTATTACCATTAGAAAGTTCCTTACCATTTTCAATTTGAAGGCTATTAGCACCAGAGTGTCTAATTTAGGAAGCAGAGCATTAGATTTAAAAAGTTAGCACACATCACTCCCTGAAGTCATATATTTATTTATATATGCTTATAGTATCTTTATTTCTTTACCTTTATATATAAGCACTTGCTTATTGTATCTTTCCTCCTTTAAAACTTAAATCTGAGGGCATAAGATCAGGGACTTTGTCTTGCTTACCACTGTGTCCCCAGCACCCAGAGGAGTGTCTGTCACATATAAGAATTTGAAAAGCATTTTTTGGAGTGAATGAAGTAAGTCAAATTATGGAACTATTACTCTTGTAATGCAATGTAACTTTTTACATGTGATTGGCCAACCTCCTTTAGATGTCTCCCTAGAGACTTGCTAAATGGCTTTGAACAAAAATGCTGATGATGATATGGACAATTAAATCCAGGCTGAGAGGTGGTCTCAGATGGAGATGAGGAAGGTGTTGGTACCTGGAGAAAACGTGACTCTTGTTATGTTTTAGCCAAGAGACTGGCAGCATTTTGCCCTTGCCCTGAAGATTTATAGAACTTTGTACTTGAGAGAGATGATTTAGTGTATTTGGGGGAAGAAATTTCTAAGCATCAAAGCATTCAACAGGTGACTTGAGTGCTGTTAAAGGCATTCAGTTTTAAAAGGGAAACAGCATAAACGTTTGGAAAAGTTGCAGCCTGGCAATGCGATAGAAAAGAAAATCCCATTTTCTGAGGCGAAATTCAAGTGTGCTGCAGAAATTTGCATAAGTAACAAGGAGCCAATGTCAATCCTCAAGACAATGGGGAAAATGTCTCCAGGGCATGTCAGAGGTCTTCACAGCAGCCCCTCCCATTACAGGCCTGAAGAAAAAGTGGTTTTCTGGGCTGGGCCCAGGGTCCCCTTGTTTGTGCAGCCTAGGGACTTGGTGCCCTGCATCACAGCTGCTCCAGCTGTGTCTGAAAGGAGCAAATGTAGAGCTTGGGCCATGGCTTCAGAGGGTGCAAGCCCCAAGCCTTGGCAGCTTTCACGTGGTGTTCAGCCTGTAAGTGCACAGAATCAAGAACTGGGGTTTGGGCCCCTCCACCCAGATTTCAGAAGATGTATGGAAATGCCTGGATGCCCAGGCAGAAGTTTGATGCCGGGGCAGGGCCCTCATGAAGAACCTCTGCTAGGGTGGTACACAAGGGCAATGTGGGGTTGAAGCCCTGATACGGAGTCCCTACTGGAGTACTGCCTAGTGGAGCTGTGAGGAGAGGGCCACCATCCTGCACACCCCAGAATGATAGATCCACTGACTGCTTGCACCGTGCACCTGGAAAAGCCGCAGACACTCAACGCCAGCCATGAAGGCAGCCGGAGGGAGGCTGTACACTGCAAAGCCAATGGGGGGGAGAGCTGCCCAAGACCATGGGAACCCACGTCTTGCATCAGTGTGTGAATGGACTAATACAATAACAATAATTTATAAATGTAAGTTGGCAGGTACTCACATAATCCATCCAGTTTTCATGTGTACAAAATAAAGTATTAAATTTAGAAAACAATAAAAACTAAATAAGCAATTATCCCAATTTTTAAAAAGAAAACTTCTTAGCAATATAGGTGGAATGAAAGCAAATCCAAATAACCATTCTGAGCCCAGATCACATTTAGGAGCTCTTAGAATTCTTGTTCTGTTGAGTGAATCCCTCTCTGTCCATACAGAAGCTGCACTGTATTTTGTTGCAATAATACATAAAAGATATAATTTGACACCTTGAATGAGACATTGTTTGACTTCCCTCAAGAATACTCATAATTTCTTTAAAAATTCAATGCATTCGATAACTGTTGTTGTCCTTTTAGTGTTTCTCTCTTTGGTACGGAGTTTCAATGTGCCAGTTCTAAAGCAGGCTTTCAAATAAGTCACAGGTATTTCTGAAATCTTAAATGGTCATTTCATTTTATACACAAGAAATTTCAGTAATATGAAGCACAGATGTTTTTAATGATTATCTCTCTTCACCCAATCTTCAATGACACAAGCTTCCCCAATTTCATATGATTTTTCGCAGAGATATAACTCCACTCTAGCCTTGGTGACAGAGTGGACTCTGCCTCAAAAGAGAAGGTATTAAAGACTTAAAGATGTGGTGAAACTGAGGTGATACAGTGATAAAGGTTATAAATAAAAAGTGATCTTAGTGATGATATCAGTAACGAAATTCTCACCATGATCTGTCCAAAATCATTAAGTGTGCTGCTTCCCATTAGGTTTGTAAATGTGCCTTTGATGAAGATGTGCAAAAGAGATGAAAAACAGACATGAAAACAGAGTATAACTTTGTATATTCTCTTCGCAGCCATGGTGGTCTTTTGTACTGTTCATATTTAAGTGTTTTACAAAAACCACTTGTTTTAAATTATTAAACTTAAAAGACATCTTCCTCTGTTGAGATATCTTTCCATAGACTGAGAGGAGGTAGAACATTGCATGTGGGTTTAGGCACATTCACATATTTTACACAGACAACCTCCCTTTTATTCTGCATAAACACTCCTATCAATTTTAACCCAAGTAAGCTACAGGATTATAGCTTGATACTTCATCCCAAGATAGGTATTTAGATAAGCTTCCAAATATCCAGGGAAAATATGTCAGAGATACAGGTCTACTTTGTTATCTCTAAGCCTAATATCAGGCAATAGCATGTTGTAAGAGAAAGAAGACTGACCAGGGTTCAAGGGACACTTGTTCTAGACCTGGATGAGTTGCTAATGATGTGTATTACTTTGGACAAGGCATTGAATCTCTCTGAACCTCAGTTTCCAAATACATGAAATGAGGTGATAACACTAAATTGTCTTAGACTTCCAAACATCTCCGATTTGGTGAATCTCACTACAGATATCGGTCAGACATTTAACAAGCCTTATAAGAGCCGGGACTCTGCGTTACTGGTCTTTGTAACTATTACATTACTTGGCTATACACAAGCGATAACTATTAGTTGACAACTTTTGAAGTGATCCCTTTTCTAGACTAAGAAATTAACACTGTTTTTGTTTTTAATTGATAGATAGTAATTGTACATATTTATGGGGCACGTGTGGTATTTTGATACATGCATACCATGTACACTGATCGCATCAGGGTACTTGGGATACCTATCACCTCAAACACACATCATTTCTTTGTAACACAAGCTACCCTTTCATGACTATGAATCTACTCTCAAATAAATTCATGCAAGAAACATTGAGTGCCTACTACGTGCATTGAGAAAAAAATGTGTTTCCTATGCTCTCCGTGGGAGAGCCATTAATGGAGGACAGGGGTGGAGATTGTCAAGAAACCACTTTGAAAACACACTAATCTATGTTTATATGAAATTGATTCCTATTAAAAATCTATTTATTTGGGGAACAGAGCCATAGCCTAGGTACTACCATCCACTTATTTGCATAACAGAAAGAAACCTTCTGCAGGAGTTAGATACCTAGAAATCCAGGCCTATGGTGAAAGCCAGATGCTACAGAGAGCAAACGAAGCAGTTAGCCATATAGATCTGATGCTGAAAAAGACAAAAAACAAACAAAACAATAACTGCTTTAATTGATTGTGGTAAGAGGCAGTGGTTAGAAGGTTGACTGCATTATAATCAGGGATCTCAGGAGGTACAGAGGTAGAAACAAGCATGCTATTAACAGTGTCGGTGACAATAAGTAAACTGACACGAGGAGACTACTAGTTTTCTAATGGGATGCAAAGGAAGCCAGGATTGACTGGAAAAGGGCTACGTTATAGATGCTTAAGAATGACAGATGGAGGAAAATGGAGGCCTAATACCAATTTTAGTTACTACAGCATTTAACTTTTTCAAAGCATTTTGAAATCCACTGAATTCCATTCTTATTGCCATATCCAATCTATGAAGTAAAAAAAATTAATTATCCTTAAAACAGGTGTCTGTTTATGTAGTAGAATTCTAGGAGTGGCAAGAAGTCATCATGCCCTGACCTTAAAATACTACCACCAGAATTTGTGGGGTGGCTGAAATTTCACAATTGGAGTTTGAAAAATGTCCCAATATCTACCCCCAAGTCAGGAATAGGGTTTAGAAAGAGAAGACTCCTAGGTCAGACGTAATTGACTCATGTTAGCTTTGGAAAAATGCCAGGGGACACTATTACTCTGTGAGAGAAGGAATATGAATCAAATGCATAGTGGCACCACAAATGTCATGAAATTTGAAGAGAGAAAAATAAAGACGTGGGACCATCAACAATGCAAATATGAGAAAGGATACTTGGAAGTGGAAGGGAAGCAAAGAATGAAAAGCTACTTCATGTTTTACCTGTAACTTACCCTGGATAAGTACACGAAGCTACTGTTTTCCGTCCTATTTTAGCAATTTCTCTACAACATTGCTTCATCAAACAATCTACTGCATCAGACACAATTCTTTTACCCGGTTAGTGGGTGTGTAAACTAGTTTAACCATTGTGGAAGACAGTGTGGCACTTCCTCTAGAACTTAGAAATAGAAATTCCATTTGACCCTGCAATCCCAGTACTGGTTATATACTCAAAGGATTATATATCATTCTATTATAAAGACACATGCACACATATTTTCATATTGGCACTGTTTACAATAGCAAAGATTTGGAACCAACCCAAACGCCCATCAATGATAGACTGGACAAGGAAAATGTGGCACCTATACACCATGGTATACTATGCAGCCATTAAAAATGATGAGTTTGTGTTTTTTGTAGGGATGTGGATGAATCTGGAAATCATAATTCTCAGCAAACTGACACTACATATTCTCACACATAGGCGGGTGTTGAACAATGAGGACACATGGACACAGGGAGGGGAGCATGACACACAGGGGTCTGTTGCAGGGGCCAAGGGAGGGACTGTTTGTGTGGGGCTGTGGAGTTGGCAGGGAGGGTTAACATGGGGGAGAAATGCCAGATGTAGGTGATGGGGGGCTGAAGGCAGCAAACCACATTGCCATGTGTATACCTATGCAACAATCCTGCATTATCTGCACATGTATCCCAGAACCTAAAGTACAAAAAAAAAAAATTAATTAAAATAAAATAAAAATATTATTTTCCCTCTCCTCATAAAAGACAGCAGACCTTTATCACTACTCTACCAATAAGCTGCCTCATAAGAGGACCTCAGAAATTATTTTCTAATATTTCTTAATCATTTCCAGTATAGTTTTATTTCTAACTAAATGTCAGAAAGTTATTCTCAGAGAATGTGAAAAATCAGATGACTATTTTCCTCTGACTGTCTAATTAAAATATTTCACGGTTATTCAGCTCAGGAGAAAAGTACCTGTCTAACAACAGTGCAACGTCTGGATAACACTTTGTATCAGCAAATGCCCAGAAACATATAGTATATTTTATTTTCATAGGATCTAATAACCCACCATATTTAAGATATATGACCTCATGGATGAATCAGTGTTACTTAAAACCAATTTCAAGGCTCATTATGTGGAAATAACATATTAAAACAGGCAACATTGATTATACATTAAGTGTATTTTATTTTAAATTCCCTATTTTTGAAATGAATCACAGGGGTTTATTGAAACTCAGAATTTATTGTTATAATTTCAGAGAGAAGATTTCTTAGGAATGTTTGGGTTAAAGTTCATGGTTTTCTTTTGGTGCTTTGAGTTGTAGCAATATTCTCAATTAGAAAATGAAGAGTTATAATGATTCAGGGTGATAAAATAAACATGACCAACAAGGGAAATGCCAATTATTTATCAAAAAATTATGGAGCTTGGATAATAATTTTTGAGAGAAGCAAGGTAATTTGAATCTTTTTAGAGATAGGCTTGGATATTTACCTGTTTCCACAGTAACTAATAATGAGGAAAAGTTTACGAGCAATCTGTGTTCGCCCATTCCAGAATGATGGGGAGCTAAATTCAACATTGTGTTTCTTAGGTCAGAATAGCCATCTTTGCTAAGAATAAATTTTCCTCCTAAGCTGAATAACCATGAAATATTTTAGTTAGACAGTCAGAGGTATATAGTCATCTGATTTTTCACATTCTCTGAGAATAACTATCTGACTTCTAGTTAGAAATAAAACTATATTGGAAAGGATTAAGTAATATGAGAAAATAATTTCTGAGATTGTCTCATGAGACAGCTTATTGGTGGAGTAGTGATAAAAGTCTGCTGTCTTTTATGAGGAGAGAGAAAATAATATTAAAACAAGTTTTCATTGGATTTGGACTTAGTAACATTAAATTAATTCTCCCCTAATCCAATATAATTCTGTTCTAACAAGGTAATATTAGCAATCTCTTAAGAGTTGTATTTACTGGCATGAAGGGTATTAAATTTTAAGGAGATAAAATTTAATTAAAGTAAGATAATTTGTCTTATTTGTAATCATGAATTAGAAATTTGGGATTAAGATGCCCATTCTCTGAATTTCTGATAAAATAATTTTAGACCCAAATTTGTCAAAGCTACTGCCATTTTGGAAGGGTCATAATATTTCTAATTAAACTTGTAAATCAAACTGCTTTCAAAGGCCACACATGAAAGCCTACCTAGAGGATGAATATCCTTTCTATGAGCACCAAGGCATTTTGCTTCATATTCTGAGTTAAGGTGATATCTTTCACTTGGTTCAGAGTCAAATGAAATCCTGTGTTCACTTTCACTGTCAGACACTATAAGATGCCTTTCCTTATAGTGTCTGACTTGCAAATATACGAGACATTTCCTCTGACTTGCAAATGTACGAGACATTCTTCCCTCTTCATCATCATTAGGTGTCTTTCACTTTCAAACTCATTTTGTTGTCTTTCATTTTTTTAGAATTTGAATAATGATTTCAGAATTACAGTCTACATCATGTCTTTCAAAGTTTTCCAAATATTTTAGAGGGTCATCCTGATATCTTCCAGAACTATTCAGAAGTCTTGCAGATCTATGCTGATATGTTATAGAACAATCTACCATAGTCAAAGTCTGACTGCATTTTATCAGAATCCATCTGATATCTCTCAGATTCAGACTTGAGTCCTGTCCAGTATCTTTCCAATTCAGAGCTTTTTTGGCAATTTTCAGACTTTATCATGTGTTTTCCAGAATCAGCTCATCCCCAGGATTTCAAAGTCTGAGTCCATTATTATTCTGATTTTAGTTCGTTGAGTTCATGGGGACCCTGGTTAAAGAGCATACTCCAAACTCTTGGTATTATACTCCTGATACTGATAATAGTAATCTCCTTGATGTGCTGTATCATCTCAAGAATTTTATATGTCTGCCTATAGCCATCTCTCGAATGTCAAATGGTCTCTTCTTCAACTGGAACAAAAAAAATCTCAAAGAAATGTGTGACCATTAGAACACCATAACATATAAAATGGCATGCTGAGACTGGAAATTCCAAATGACGGTAACTGAGAGTGGCACTAAGACCTAAGTTTTGGTCACATTCTCACCTAAGTGAGTTTTAGGTTCTCAAAACGAGGGTTTTCTTTTTTTTAACAAAATTATGAGAGACCATTATTTTGGACTTGAGCTCATGCACTAGACCCCAACAGACCATAAGAAACCAAAATTGAGTCACTCATGATAAATGCATCATAACTGATCTGAAACTTTAAGGAAACAGATCCTAAAACACACCAGGTTTTGTTTTTCTCCTGTAAAGTGTACATTCCAATACAGGGGAAGTCTCCACTTCTCTAATGCTTTAAAAAATAATAACCTAAAGTTCTTGTTCCCACCTTACAAAACCCGCTGTTCTGCTATTTGCCAGTGAGTATTAACAATCCCAGAAGGCCTACTCTCACGGACCAATCCCCAGCCACTTAAAGCCCTTTAGTCCTTTAGTATCTTTTTTAAAATTCACATTCTAGCATTTTAAAAGTCTCCTGCTATTTTTTCACTGGAGTTGAGCTCAGGTTACACTGAAGTATCACCTGTTTTGCAATAATAATTACTGAGTAAAATCTCTTTCTACCATATTTACCAAGTGTCTGTCTGACTTTGTTTATCTTTACACCATAACAATTTTCTTGAAAACATGCAGTCTAACAGTTTTTTTTTTTCCAAATTTGATATTCTAAATGCTACTTCAAGAATGCATTTACATTATCATTGTCTTTGGAATCATTGATATTTTCAGTAAACACTGATAAGAATTTAAGATAAAACCATTGCACGTGACAAAGATTTGTTCTGAAAATTTCAAGTATATATAGCAAAAGTAAAGCCCCAAATAATTTAATCATAAACTATGCTGCCAGCAATAAATCTTGTGGCTCATTGTTTCTGATACTTCCCCTGATTAACTACCCTGGCTGTTCAGCATTATCCATAGTAGTACATGAAATGCTTATTTGTTTAAAGTTTCTGATAGCTGAAAATTTATGTATTCAGTTTGCCTCAAAGTTTTATGGGGATACTTAAAATGTTCATAAAATGTAAGAGAAAATATTTTTAAGAACGTGCATCTTAGCTGGGATGATGAGCCCTAGAACCAGATAAGGTTCTAGGAAGGTACAAGTAGGGTTATAAATGTTAATACATGATTACAATTGAAATAAAAAGTTTTCAAGAAACTGGACATTATATGTTTTGTAAAAAAAAAAGTATTGATAGCATTGATCACCCACACTTCCCTTTATTTTCATCTGACTCCAAACTCTAAAAAATTTGGTTTAAGAAAAAAATGGTGGAAGTTCTAGCCAGAGCAATCAGGCAAGAAAAAGAAATAAAGGGTATTCAATTAGGAAAGGAGGAAGTCAAATTGTCTCTATTTGCAGACAACAAGATTGTATATTTAGAAGACCCTATTGTCTCAGCCCCAAATCTCCTTAAACTGATAAGCAACTTCAGAAAAGTCTCAGGAAACAAAATCAATGTGCAGAAATCACAAGCATTCCTATATACCAATAACAGACAAACGGAGAGTCAAATCAAGCATGAACTCCCATTCACAATTGCTACAAAAGAGAATAAAATACCTAGAAATACAACTAACAAAGGGTATGAAGAACTTCTTCAAGGAGAACTACAAACCACTGCTCAAGGAAATAAGAGAGGACAAACAGACAGAGAAACATTCCATGCTTGTGGTTAGGGGGAATTAATATTGTGAAAATGGCCACACTGCCCAAAGTAATTTAGAGATTCAATGCTATCCCCATCAAGCTACCAATGACCTTCTTCACAGAACTGGGAAAATCTATCTTAAACTTCATATGGAATGAAAGAGAGCCTGCATAGCCAAGATGATCCTAAGCAAAAAGAGCAAAGCTGGAGGCATCATGCTGCCCAATTTCAAACTATACTATAAGGCCACAGTAATCAAAACAGCATGGTACTGGTACCAAAAGAGATATATACCAATGGAATAGAACGGTGGCCTTTGAAGCAACACCACACATCTACAACCATCCAATCTTTGACAAACCTGACAAAAACAAGCAATGAGGAAAGGATTCCCTGTTTAATAAATGATGTTGGGAAAACTGGCTAGCAATGTGCAGAAACCAGAAACTGGACCCCTCCTGCCACCTTATACTAAAATTATCTCCAGATGGATTAGAGATTTAAACATAAGACCTAACACGATAAAAACCCTAGAAGAAAACCAAGGCAACCATTTGGGACATAGTCATAGGCAAGGACTTCATCACTAAAACACCAAAAGCAATGAAACAAAAGCCAAGATAGACAAATGGGATCTAATTAACTCCAGAGCTTCTGTACAGCAAAAGAAACAATCATTAGAGTGAACTGGCAACCAATAGAATGGGAAAAAATTTTTGCAATCTACCCATCTGACAAAGGGCTAATATCCAGAATCTACAAAGAACTAAAACAGATTTTCAAGAAAATAACAAACAAACCCATTCAAAAGTGGTCAAAAGATATGTACAGACACTTCTCAAAAGAAGACATATATAAGGCCAACAAACATATGAAAAAATGCTTATCATCACTGATTATTAGAGAAATGCAAATCAAAACCATATTGAGATACCATCTCATCCCAGTTAGAATGGCAATCATTAAAAAATCTGGAGAAAACAGATGCTGGAGAGGATGTGGAGAAATAGGAACACTCTTACACTGTTGGTGGGAGTGTGTAAATTAGTTCAACCATTGTGGAAGACAGTGTGGTGATTCCTCAAGGATCTAGAAATGTAAATTCCACTTGACCTAGGAATCCCATTTCTGAGTGTCTACCCAAAGGATTATAAATTGTTTTATTATAAAGACATATGCACATGTATGTTCATTGCGGCACTGTGTACAATAGCAAAGACCTGGAACCAACCCAAATGTCCATCAATGATAGACTGGACAAAGAAAATGTGGCAAAAATTCTATGCAGCCATAAAAAACAATGAGTTTGTGTCCTTTTTAGGGACTTGGATGAATCTGGAAACCATCATTTTCAGCAAACTGACACAAGAACAGAAAACCAACACCACATGTTCTCACTCATAGGCAGGTGTTGATCAATGAGAACACGTGGACTCAGGGAGAGGAGCATCACACACTGGGGTCAGTTGGGAGGGCTGGGGAGGGACAGCAGGGGGTGGGGAGGGTGGGGGAGGGATAATGTGGAGAGACATGCTGGATATAGGTGAAGGGGGGAATTGAGGCAGCAAACCACAGGGTTATGTATGCACCTATGCAACAACCCTGCATGATCTGTACATATACCCCAGAACCTAAAGTACAATAAAAAATAATAATATAATAAAAAATAGAAAAAAAAAAAAGAAAAAAATGGTGGTGGGTAGTATTTTTAGAAAGGGTTTTCTTAAGATTTCCAAGCAGAAGAAATAGTAAAATGTGAAAAGAACTTAGGTTTAATTATTTTAAAGGAAAATAATATGTTTAAGTAGAAGAAAAAAAAATGAATGAAAACACTCTTTGTAAAGCAAGATTCATGAAGAAAGAAAGAAATTTGCATTTACTCATATGTCTGCTTTATTTTCTAAACTTCAGAAGTGATTCGAAAGTCAATCTTCTAAAATCCATAGAAGTTTTCATGATAGTTCTGAGACAACAATAGGAATTCTAGTTTACTGTTGTTTACAAAATGTAAAACAAGCTTTCTCTCTTGTATCAAGGAGACAACATTTTTTCCTTCTGTCCACACCCCCTCAGTTTAAAATTACATCAGATTATTAGGATACCAGTTAATTTTATGTAAAATCAAATGATCAGACAATACAAAATAACTTTTGGTATTAACTACTTAAGTTTCTAATTAGAGCTAGGAGCATTTGTGAGTAAGTTATCTTAAGGGATAGAAATATAAATTCATTATTTAGATTTAGTGACATTTCTTGGCTGTTGATGGTAAACATTTATTTATGCTCTATAAGCAGTGGCAGTTCCACAGCATTATAAGTCAGAAAACTATCATAACCACACAGAATTCTGCCTTCCACAAATTAATTGCCTGCTTTTGAGTATAAGTTATTGAGTATTCATTTGGTTCATCTACTTTCAAAATAATGCTTTCATTGCCTTTATATTTTGTACCACCCAAAAGAGATCTATGAGGAATTCATTACGATGACCCTATGATTAAGAAATTAAAGGCTGATGACTTTATTGATTAAGAAAATTATTTTACTTTACAGTCCTTTGTTAAACTGTGAAATCAAGATATGGAACAAATTTTCATTACCAAACAAAGTGTCTGGCAAATAGTAGGTACTCAAAACGTATAACTGAATAAATTAACGAATCAATTAATGAATTAAAAAGTTGCTCTATTCCTTCTCTGGAGTATGCAAACTTGAGGCAAAATATTTATTTGTAATTCTCACAGTTTTTTCAACTTCCGTGAAAGCTCATCATGCCTATATATCAAAACTAAGTTTCTGTAAATTTACAGTAAATTTCAAAAGCAATCAAATTACACTTAACTATTCATAATTTTTTTCAGAAGAGATAATTATTCCTCTAGAATGTCCTGCCACTTGAATGGAAACTAGATGTCAGCTTGGTAGTTCTAGGCTTGCCTTCTGAGCACAGATGAATCATTTAAAGTAGACAATTTTGTAAAAGTTTATTATTTGTCATCGTCACACGGGAATAAATAGAATCTGAAACCTGACTTCTTTTCTTTCTTTCTTTCGTTCTTTCTTTCTTTCTTTCTTTTTTTTTGACGGAGTTTTGCTTTTGTTGCCCAGGCTGGAGTGCAGTGGCACGATGTCAGCTCATTGCAATCTCCGCCTCCTGGGTTCAAGCGATTCTCATACCTCAGCCTCCCGAGTAGCTGGAATTGCAGGTGCCAGCCACCATGCCCAGTTAATTTTTGTATTTTTGGTAGAGGCGGGGTTTCACCATATTGGCCAGGCTGGTCTTGAACTCCTGACCTCAGGTGATCCGCCTACCTTAGCTTCCCAAAGTGCTGAGATTACAAGCGTAAGTCACCGAGCCGAGGCTCAAACCTGATTTCTAAGAGTAGAAGAACGGAACCATTTTTTGGAGCAAAATGATATGTTTTCATAATATAATGTATTGACACATTTTGGGGACACAAAGCGTTCCCTTTAGATGATACATCTTTAAAATAAATTTACCTTGTAGCCATCTAATATTTCAGGACACAAACGTATATTTTGTAATTCTTTCCTAATTTTTCTTACACTTGACATTAATTCCACTATTAATTTATTTTAAAACAGAGAAGCCCGTAGTCTACTGAATTTTTAAATGTTAGAAAAATTGGTAAATTTTTCATTCATTTAGAAAAATACAGTTGCTTCATAATGTCTCCCATTTTAGTGCACTAAGGCTTATTTTTCCTGCCATCTATTTCTGGGCAGCTTTCTTCTACTTTTAGCTGGTTTCTTCAAGAAGCAATATTAATTTATACCCACATCTATTGATTAGAATCTTATATACTATATTCCAAAGGTACAATTAAATGTTGTGCCTTTAATTTTTGTTTTGATTTGCTGATGCTGGTAACTGAATGTTGGCATAGATTTCACAATTTTTCAGTACTTAAAATATTTCCAAATAGACTATAGTATTGTTGGTTACACATAACATTACAATTTTGCAGACATTGTATTTTTAAATGGTTGCCCAAGACAAAACATAAAAAAAAAAAACCTGTAATTAAAAAACCATAGCATACGATAAAAATCTCAAATTGTTCCAAGAATTTATGTTTTATGACAATAAAAACATGAGGTTTTCACATTCTTCATCAAATTATTCACATATCAAATGTACAAAAAGTACATGGAGCTAGGCATCTTAAATGAAGGATGAGTGTGAAAAGGTGTTGGTAGAGATGATGCCAATGTGCCACTACATTTGCTTAGACATTAGATAATGGTCCCAGATGGGAAATTTAATAGTTTTTCTGATTGTAGTTGGGATAGACCCTATACTTGCGGGTAAGGTTTCTTTAGCTATCCCAATGAAAACATTCCCTAACCTTTTCATCCATCCCAAAGTGGTTACAACTCTGTGGTCAGTGTTTAATGAGATATAGCAAGAATAATTTAGGCAGTTCATATAGAGGGAAACATACTGACTTGGTACATTTACTTACATAAAAGCACATTTATATAATATTCACTTACTTCCAATGTTGTTTTCTTCTTTAATATTACTTGTATACGTAGAGTTAGAATAACTGCTAAAGACAAGAAATGGAGCCAGAGAGAAGAGAAAAAAAATGCCTACTTCTACCCAGAGGCATTTGCCATGAGATTAATGAAGTTTGTTTTCAGGCCCCTCACTTGCATAGGCCCTTTCCAAGGGCCTAAGACTATTTTGTGTTTGGAATATTTGCCAGCTTTAAAAATTTTATAATTCATTGTGATTATTTTCATTCTAAATATTTAATTTACATATGATTTTGTTTCCATAATTTTGTATTTTTTAAAATAAGGAACACTAAACTGTATAAGGTTCAAATTATTCAAAATCTGGATTCTTCTGTTATTTATAGTTCACCAATGGTCAGTAGAAGTTGATGTGAAATTCTTCAAACTCCTACTACACTCCCCTTCAGCCCCAAGAAGTAAGAATCTATAGCTAAAAACAAACATTTTGATGAAACTCCATAATACTCAAGACATTTACACATTAGGAATTTGTTAACCACTAGGCAGAATAGTTAATGATTTTTTGAGAGGCTACTATGGAAAGTGAGAAGAGTGTGGGATTGTTAAGCCATATTATATTTATAGAGCTATAAATATTTATACGGTCTTCAACTGTCATTTATCCAACTCCTGCATTCTACTTATGGGAAAACAGAAGATTGGAGAGGAAATATTTGCTAAAGCTCACATCTAGGTAATTAATAATAAAGTAGGGATTTCAAGAAAAGTAGCTCATACTTACATTATTTTCTACTATTCCAATTTCTTTGTTTCTGCATTTATGATGTTTATTTCCTAACATATTTTAGATTTGAATATTTTGCATAATAAGGTTAGAATTCTGTCTGACCTTTTATGACTGACAGCCAAATAATTATTAAGTATTTTAAATCATTATGTTGTGTATTTCACCATCAGCATATAATATTATATTCTTTTTGCACGCATTTTACAGTTTAACGACATCCTTGATTCATTTGTACACTAAGAAAACAGCTTCTATTTAAAAGGTCTATCAATTTCTTCATGTTATTAACTCAATATCTCAACAGAAACAATTCTGTATTAAGAATATATATTCTCTCTCTTTCATTAATTAATTATGCTAAGGTTAGATTTTTTGTGTGCTAACATGGATAACAATAAAGAAAACTTAGCCATAGATAAAAATGATTCTAACATGACATTTGAAGGGTTTCAAATTATGGATTGAAAAAAGTTTCTATTAAATTATTCTTTCTGTTGAAGGAAGTCTGAAGGTTATTTTGCCCTTTGCTTAGGGAGGTGTAAGTCATAACTAAATTACTTTTAGAAAGTACTGGAACTCACGTGAATATAAAGAAAGATGCAATCATATTGTTATTGGGCTAAAATAGAGCCCTTAAAATCTGCAGGTTGAATTCACTAGGAATTAACCTTTAGACTTTTTATTTCTGACTTAAAAAATTCCTTATCTCAGTGTACTGTGAAAATATAATAAATCTGGTATATATACATATAAATAATATAGAAATGCAAATAAATTACTACTAAGACCCCAGTGGTTAAGTGGACAAGAATTATGAACTGCCAGTTTATCCAGAAGAAAATAAAAATGACTAAGTATAAAAGAAAACATTTAATGTCATTAATTATGAGAAAGAAAATGACTAGAATCATTATTATGAGTATTTTCACTTAGATAATTCTATTTGTGTAAATAGTAGTAGTATCATTAAGTAGTTATACAAGTATGCTGCTGACAGAAGTGTAAATTAATACAGGTCTTTAGGAAAGCAATTTTTAATATATATTATGAAACAAAATTGTTCATAATCCTTGGATCAATAACACATGCCTAAGCAACCAATATTAAAAAGGCTTTATATATGAAGATGCAGAATTATGTACATTAGAGCAGTATTTATAAGAGTAACATAGCAAGAATTTGAGTAATTTGAGTACCAACAAAAAAATATGAATCAAATTACAGTACGTTCACGTAACCAAATTATATATATGTATGACACAGTTATATAAGTAAAATATGAATAGAAATAAGACTGGAAGAGAATAAATAAATACTGTTAATAGTTAAAAGATTCAAATACTTTTCTATATTTTCTGCTTTATATAGAATAGTTAATACTTTCAATTAAACATTAATTTTAATAATAAAATTAAAGAAATTGAGAAAATAGTAGAAAATATGTAGCATATAAGAAAAAACATTCAAGCAATTAAATATATACGAAAACAAAACTGAGGTTTTATTTTACAATTCTAGCAGAAATAAGAAAAAGAGATAAAACCCCAAACTGGTAAGACCATAGATAGAGTTCAATTTGGTAGAAATCTTCTAGTAGATAATTTAACAATACAAATAATATTAAAACAATTGTACACTCTGTCACCATAATCAGAATCTTAGAAAAATATTTGAGAAAATTATTCAAATGTTTAAAAATACATTAAACTTAACAAGATAATTATGTCAGCTTTACTTTTAACGACTGGAAACTTTCAACAACCTAATAATCCAACAATTGAATAATTAAACAAATTATGGTAAATAAATTCAATGGTATATAATGCAGTCACTCAAGTTAGTACAATGACTACCTGAGAAAAAGATGTGATTATATCATTTTACATACAATATATATATAATGAAACATTGAAAGGAAACAAAAACCCCATTAATGCTATATCATATTAGAGAGGATTTGAGAGACATTTATAAATATCTTACAAATGATTTGTAATAATGATAAGTATATAATTTTAACTTTTATTTTAAGTTCAAGGATACAAGTGCAGGTTTGTTACATAGGTAAACTTGTGTCATGGGGGTTTGTTATACAGATTATTTCATTACCCAGGTATTAAGCCAAGTACTCATTAGTTATATTTTTATTCCTGTTTCTCCTCACACCCTCCACCTTCCAAAAGTTCTCTGTGTGTATTGTTCCCCTTGGGAGTGTAAATTAGTTCAGTCATTGTGGAAGACAGTGGCAATTCCTCAAAGACCTAAAGACAAAAACACAATTTGACCCAGAAATCCTGTTACTGGGTACATACACAGAGGAATATAAATCATTCTATTATAAAGACACATGCATGTGTATGTTCATTGCAGCACTATTCACAATAGCAAAACATGGGATCAACATAACTGCTGAGCAATGATAAACTAGGTAAATATTTTTTAAAAAATGCTTACCACTTGCACCTTAGATGGCCTCTCTTCAGGGGTAATAAATAATGAAATATGTTTTTCTGGTTTTGGAAGATCAGGTGGCAAAGAAATTATGTAATGACAGATTTTAGTTACACCCTTGCACTAGAAAACAAAGAAAAAGACAACAACAACAAAAAGATTCATGAAACTTATATCAATATAATTAACTAAATGCTAATATGTAATTGCCATAACTTTCATTCTTCTAAAAGTGAATATATATTCAGGGAAACATACTACAAGACTAACAAATAAAAATATATTTGGCCAAAAAAATAATAAAATTTCCAGGTTGAGTTAAATATCTAGTATTAAAATATAAAAATAAGCTTTTTAGGCCCTCTCAATTGTGAGGTAGACAACATGTAAATGAGTGAGAAGAGGTAAAAATACACTTTAAATGTTCATTTATTATGAAAAAGTATATATTTTTATGGAAATTTTAGACAAAGCAGTAGAGCCTAAGAAGAAAATATTTATCACCCTAAATTTTACCCACAGTAAAATGAGATAAGTCTTAAATTTATTTATCATGATGTTTATAAATATTTATTTTCTGTGGCTTTATTTCAAAATATACTTTTGAGATGGGTCTTGCTGGCTGTGTGGGAGCTGTGTGAGGCCTGTCACTGATGGCTTTCCCCCATTTCCCTGATGACTTGTATGACACAGCAGAGGTAGTCATAATTCCCTTGGGAACATAACTCTAATGGCCTGAGAACAATCCTCTCACTCCCACACAGTGGTCTAGAAAGCCACACCCAGAAAGTATCTGAGCTCAGACTCAACCAATTCTGCCCCTACCTGATGGTTTTTCTCTGCCTGGCTTGGTAGTCAAAGAGAAAAAACAAATTCTTTGGTGCTCTGTTCCCTCACCCATTGCCTGAGAAATCTGAGTACTTACTCTAGCCAACATAGGGAAATCTTATATCCCCTTTCTACTATTGCAGCTGGTGTGCTCTTGAAAGTACCATTTCCTGGCTCGAGGCCCCCAACTCAAGCCATTACAGCAACAAATAACAGAATGATCCTGCTCCATAAAAGAAAAACAAAAACAAAAAACAAACAAACAAACAAACAAAAACAGATAATTACACTGCTTGCACCACCCTGGCTAATCAAGGATCCTTAGTCTGTCCACATGACACCTTCACTGGTAGAATAACCAGGATTTGAGAAAACCAGCAAACTAAACAACACTACAACCAAGGACTCCTACAGCGTCCACTTCACTTTCCTGACACCTCCATTGGAGCAGGTGCTGGTATCCATGGCTGAGAGACCTGAAGACAGGTCACATGGCAGGAATCTTTGAAGACATTGCACTGTGTGGCTAGACCCAGAAGGGCAACAACAATCACTGTAGTCTGGCTCTCAGGGAGCCCCATCTCTAGGGAAACGGGGGAGAGGATCACATCAAGGCATCACCCCATGCGACAAAAGAATCTGAACAGCAGCCCTTGAGCTCCAGATCTTTCCACTTAAACAGTCTACCCAAATGAGAAGGAGTTAAAAAAGTAATTCTGGTAATATGACAAAACAAGTTTCTATCATACCCTCAAAAGATGAGATTGTCTCTCCAGCAACGGGTCTAAACCCAGACAAAAATCTCTGAATTGCCAGATAAAGGATTTAGAAGGTTGATTATTAAGCTACTTAAGGACATGCCAGAGAAAGGTGAAAACCCATTTAAAGAAATTAAAAATATATATATACAAGATATGAATTAAAAAGTCTCCAGAGAAATATATATCATCTAGAAAATAAATCACAACTTTGACAAACAAAAGACACACTTAGAAAAATGAAAAATACACTGGAAAATTTTAACTCTAGAATCGAAGAAGTAGAAGAAAGAAATTCATAGCTAGAAGACAAGACTTGCAAATTAACCCAATATGACAAAGACAAACAAGAAAGAATTAAGAAAATGAACAAAATCTCCAAGTAATTTAGGATTATGTTAACTGACCAAACATAAGAATAATTTATGTTCCCAAGGTAGAAGAGAAATCTAAAAGCTTGGAAACTTATTTGAAAGAACAATTAAGAAAAAGTTTTCCTGGTCTTGCTGGAGATCTACACATATACAAGAAACTCGAAGAACATGCAGGAAATTCATTGCAAAAGGATTATGACTTCAGAACATAGTTATCTGGTGAACTAAAGTCAAGATAAAGGAGGATATCTTAAGAGATATGAGGCAAAAGCATCGAGTAACATGTAAAGAAAAACCTATCAAGTTAACAGCAGATTTCTCAGTAGAAACCCTGCAAGAAAGAAGGAATTGGGATAATATTTTTCCATTAAGCCTCATTAAACGAAATAATTCTCAGTCAAGAATTTTGTATCCAGAAAAACTAAGGCTCATAAATGAAGGGAGATAAATTCTTTTTCAGACAGACTAATAAGAGAATTTGCCACTACCAAGACAGCACTACAAGAAATGCTAAAAGGAGTCCTAAATCTTGAAATACAAAAAATATAATCTCCTAAAAGATAAATCTCATAGGACCTTTAAAACAATAGCACAAAAAACTGAGGTATTCAGGCAACCACTAGCATGATAAATAAAACAGTACCTCACATCTCAATAATAATGTTGAATGTATATGGCCTAAATGCTCCTCTTGAAAAATACAAAATGACAGAATGAATAGAAATCCACCAACCAAGTATCTTCTGTCTTCAAAAGACTCACCTAACACATTAGAACTCATAAATTTAAGGGAAAGAGATGAGAAAATATTCCATGCAAATGGATGGAAACCAAAAGTGAGCAGGAGTAGCTATACTTATGTCAGACAAACAGACTTTAAAGCAACAACAGATAAAAAAGACAGAGAGAGATATTACACAATGATATAAAGGTTAGTTCAACAGGAAAATATCACAATCCTGAATATATACAAAGACATATATATATATATATATATATATATATATATATACCTAAAACTGGACTCCCAAATTCATAAAACAATTACTACTGGACCTATGAAACGAGATAGACAGCAACACATTAATACTAGGGAACTTCAATATTCCACTGAGAACACTAGACAGGTCAAGAGAGAATGTCAACAAAGAAACAATGGAATTAAACTGTATCCTAAAACAAATGGACTTATGGGATATTTATAGAGCATTCTACACAACAACTGCCAAATATACATTCTTTTAATCAGGACATGGAGCATTCTCAAAGATAGCCTATATAATAGGTCACAAAATTAAATAATCTGCTCCTCAATGATTTGGGGGTCATCAATGAAATCAGGATGAAAATTAATTTAAATTATTTGAACTCAGTGATAATAGTGACACAACCTATCATAGCCTCTGGGATACAGCCAAAGTGGTGCTAAGAGGAAAGTTCATAGTACTAAATGCCTACATCAAAAAGTCTGAAAGAGCATAAATAGAAAACCTAACATCAGACCTCAAGGAACCAGAAAAACAAGAAAAACAAAACAAAACAAAACAAAAAAAACAAACTCAAACACAGCAGAAGAAAAGGCATAACAAAGATCAGAGCAGAACTAAAATAAATTTAAAAAAATATAAAAGATAAAACAAAAATCTGGCTTTTTAAATACTTAAATGAAATATGCAGACAATTAGTGAGATTAACCAATAATAGAAAAGAGAAGATTCAAATGTACTCAATTAGAAATGAAACAGCAGATAGTACAACCAATGCCACAGGAATACAAAAGATCATTCAAGGCTACTATGCACCACCTTTATGCACATGTACTAGAAAACCTAGAGAAAATGGATAAATTCCTGGAAATATAAAATTAAACCAGAAATAAATAGAAACTGTGAACAGATCAATAACAAGTAGCGAGATTGAAGCAGTAATAATAAAAAGCTGACAAAAAAGTCCAGGATGAGATGGATTCACAGCTGAATTCTATCAGAAATTCAAAGAAGAATTGGTACCAATCCTACTGAAACCATTCCAAAAGATAGAGAAAGAGGGAATCCTCCTTAAAGTATTTTATGAAGCCAATATCACCCTAATACCAAAACCAGGAAAGGATATAACAAAAGAAGGTAACTACAGACCATTATCCCTGATGAACATTAATGAAAAAATCCTCAACTAAATACTATCTAACTCAATCCAATAACATATCTGAAAGACAATACATCATGATCGAGTGGGTTTTATATCAGAGATTCAGGGTTGGTTTAACATATACAAGTCAATAAATGTGATACACCACATAAATAGAAGAAAAACAAAAATTATCTCAATAGATATAGAAGAAGCATTTGACAAAATCCAACACCACTTTATTACTAAAACATTCAGCAAAATTGGCATAGAAGAGACATATCTTAAGGTAATAAATGTCATCTATGACAAACCCGCAGACAACATTATAATGAATGAAAAAAAGTTGAAAACATTTCCCCTGAGAACTGGGACAAGACAAGGATGCCCACTTTCACCACTCCTAATCAACATAGTAATGGAAGTCCTAGCTAGAGAAATCAGTAAAAAAGAAAGAAAGGGCATCCAAATCAGTAAGGAGGAAGGCAAACTGTTGCTGTTCACCAATGATATGATTCTATACATAGAAAACACTAAAAGACTCATCCAAAAGCTCCTAGATCTGATAAATGAATTCAGTAAAATTTTATGATACAAAATAAATGTACACAAATCAGTAGCACTGCTATATACAAACAGAAAGCAAAGAGTGAATCACCTCAAGAACACAACCACTTTCACAAAAGCTGCAAAAAAAAAAAAGAGAGAAAAAAAATACTTAGGAGTATACCTAACCAAAGAGGTGAAATACCTCTGCAAGAAAAATCACAAAACACTGCTAAAAATATCATAGACTACACAAGCAAATAGCAACACATCCCATGCTCATGGATGGGTATAATCAATATTGTGAAAATGACCATACTGCCAAAAGCAATCTACAGATTCAATTGAATCCACATCAGAATACATGACTATTATTTACAGAACTAGAAAAACATCCTAAACTCATATAAAACAAAAAACAAAGAGTCCACATAGCCCAAGCAAGACTAAGCAAAATAAACAATGCTGGAGGCATCACATTAACTGACTTCAAACTATATAAGGCTATAGCTACCAAAACAGCATGGTACTGGAGTAACAACAGGCATGTAAATCAATGTAACAGAATAGAGAACTCAGAAATAAAGCCAAATACTTACAGACAGCTGATCTTTGACAAAGCAAATAGAAGCATAAAGTGTGGAAATTACACTTTATTCAACAAATGTTGCTGGGATAATTGGCAAGCTCACATGTAGAAGAATAAACTGGATCCTCATCTCTCACCCTTTATAAATGTCAACTCAAAATGGCTTAAAGACTTAAATCTAAGACCTGAAACCATAAAACTCTATAACACTGGAAAAATTCTTCTAGACATTGGCTTAGGCAAAGAGTTTACAACCAAGAACTCAAAAGCAAATGCAACAAAAGCAAAGATAGTTTAAATAATTAAACTAAAAAGCTTTTAAACAGCAAAAATATTAATCAGCAGAGTAAACACAACCCCACAGAGTGGGAGAAAATATTTGAAAACAATGCATCAGACAAAAGACTCATATCCAGAATCTACAAGGAACACAAACAAATCAGTAAGAAAAATATTAATAATCCCATTCAAAAATTGGGCTAAGCACATGAATAGACAATTCTGAGAAGAACATAGGCAAATGACCAACGGATATATAAAAAGCTCAACATCACTAATTATTAGGGAAATGTAATCAAAACCACCATGTAATACCACCATACTCCTGCAAGAATGGCCATAATTAAAAAATTAAAAATATATAGAATGTTGGCATGCATGTGGTAAAAGAGAACACTTTCACACTGCTGGTGAGAATGCAAACTAGTACAATCACTATGGAAAACAGTATGGAGATTCCTTAAAGAACTTAAAATGTAGAACTGCCATCTCATCTAGCAGTCCCACTACCAGGTATCTACCCAAGGAAAAGAAGTCATATAAAAATGACACTTGCACATGAATGTTTATAGGGCCACAATTCACAATTGCAAAAATAAGGAACCAGCCTAAATACCCAACAATCAATGAGTGAATAAAGAAAATGTGGTATACAGATACCATAAAATACTAGTCATATCATACAAATAAATGAAATAATGGCATTTGCAGCAACCTGGATGGAGTTGGAACAATTATTCTAAGTGATGTAACTCAGGAATGGCAAGCCAAACATTGTATAGTCCCACTTATAAGGGAAGGTAAGCTATGAAGACACAAAAGCATAAAACTGATACAATGACTCCGATAAGAACAGATACTACAAAAGTAGGTGAAGAATATAAACAGACACTTCTCAAAATACATTTCTGAGGCCAACAAATACATGAAAAGAAGCCCATCATCACTGGTCATTAGAGAAATGCAAATCAAAACCACAATGAGATACCATTTCATGCCAGTTAGAACGGCGATCATTAAAATGTCAGAAAAGAACAGATGCTGGTGAGGATGTGGAGAAATAGGAAAGCTTTAATACTGTTGGTGGGAGTGTAAATTTCTTAACCATTGTTGAAGACAGTGTGTTAATTCCTCAATGATCTTATAACCAGAAATACCACTTGACCCAGCAATATCATTACTAGGTACATACCCAAAGGATTATAAATTATTCTACTATAAAAAATGTGCACACATATGTTTATTGCAGCACTGTTTACAATAGCAAAGACTTGGAACCAATCCAAATGCCTATCAATGATAGTCTGGATAAAGAAAATGTAGCACATATACACATGGAATACTATGCAGCCATAAAAAAGAATGAGTTCAGGTTCTTTGCAGGGTGATGGATGAAGCTGAAAACCATCATTCTCAGCGAACTGACACAGGAACAGTAAACCAAACACTGGCATGTCTTCACTTCACCGGTGGGAGTTGATCAAGGAGAACACATGGACACAGGCAGGAGAACATCACACATTGGGGCCTGTCAGGGGTTAACCAGATCTGGGCAGGGATAGCATTAGGAGAAATACCTAATATAGATGATGGGTTGATGGGTGCAGCAAACCACCATGACACGTGTATACCTATGTAACAAAGTTGCACATTCTGCACATGCACCCCAGAACTTAAAGCATAATAAAAAAAAATTTAAAAGTAGAGTCATAAAATATTTAGGTTGGATATATCTTAAATAACATTTAGTTCAATCTTTTTATTTTGAGATGGGAAAACAGGCTGCACAAAAGATTTGGGACAAGACCATATCTTTATGCTCTGAGTATCTTTCATTTAAACCCAGCGACTCTGGGACATAGTGGGTGTTCATTAAATGTTAACTGAACAAATGAAATTCATTCCCAACAGAAACTTTTTGCTCTAACTAGCCAGTTTCTCATTCCAGCTTTCATATTACTCCAGTCTTTATATTATTCCTTTTGATTTAAATGTCCTAGCTTTCACCTTTCTCTAGCTAAGTTGCTTTTAGGCTTCAGAACACAATTAAGTTCCAACTTTATTTGTGAAATCTTATAGGTGATTTTAGCCTTTCTCTGCATACTATTTTCCAACTCAAATTCTTTTTAACACTTTATCATCTAAAACCCTAACTTGGATCACAGAGGTGAGGAGAAAATGTAGGTAGGTGAGAGAAAAAGAATATGACAATTGCTTTTGGCAATTTCATCACAAAATCTTTGCCCATGCTTATGTCCCAAATGGTATTGCCTAGGTTTTCTTCTAGGGTTTTTATGGTTTTGGGTTTTCCATGTAAGGAAGGGGTAGGTTCAGTTTTCTGCATAAGGCTAGTCAGTTTTCTTAGCACCATTTATTAAATAGGAAATCCTTTCCCCATTGCTTGTTTGTGTTAGGTTTGTCAAAGATCAGAGGGTTGTGAAAAGGCTATGTTGTCTGAGGTATATACTCTGCGTTTGTTGTCTCATGCCAGGAAAATTTAGGACACAGACACACACAAGGAGTTTATTTAAGAATGAAGATTTAATAAGCAGAAGAAAAGAGAAAGAAAAACAGCTCCCTCTATTGAGAGGGGTCTTCAAGCAGAAAAGACCAGTTGGCAGCAGACGTGCTGGATTTTGTAGTCCAACTTGAGGAGGCAGTGTTTAACTTACGTAGGGGCTCACAGACTGTTCGATCTGGTATCATGTTTACATAGTGCACAGGGAAGGCTGGTTGTCCTACCCTAATCTTATTATGCAAATGAACTTTCCTCTTGACTGGTGCCATCTTGTCTGCTCCTTACTGTACACTTGGCTGGCAGAGGAGGAAGATGGAGCTGGGATTTTGAACATGTCTAGTCTCTAGTTTCCTGCTGGCATTCACCCGTGCCAGCTCCCCAATTTGCTTGTCTATGTATGCAGCTCAAATTTACAGGCTGCTCTTTTTTAGAAAATAATGTGGGGGCTGTTTTATATTAAGAAGAAAAGACTTACTGAGGACTTTATGCCCTTACTCTCTAAGTAATGTCTTCTTAACTCCTATGTTATTCCCACATCAGGAGTGGTAACCCTAACTGCTGTTAGAGGGTGTTAGGTGATGATTCTTTCTGGCTGCTTCCTGGTGAAAAGGGGTGTTGTGTGGGGAACAGTAGCTAGGGCTCCTCCTGGGTCAATCTAAGGGTCCTTTGAAGAAATGTGTGTTCATGCGTGGTTTGGTCTGCAGCACCATTTGGAGTTTGATTGCTTCTAGGTGATAGGAAACAATTCAAGTTATAGTACTGAACAGACAAATTCCAAACATTAATATAAAACATATGAGCAAGAGGAGTTTAATAATGGAGCCAACGAGTCCCACAGTGAAGACTGGAATTCATTAAAGAGAGATTGTAGCTATCCAGGGCTGGAGTGTGCATTTTCACTTAACCTGTCAATGATTTTAACTTCATCTTTAAGCACCTGTAGGTTTTCCTCTATTTGACTAGAGGCATTGATCCAGAAGTAGCATGTTTCATTTAAGACTGGACAGGTACCTAGGTTAGAGATGTCCACAGATGATGCAGCCATGTCTGTGGAATTTAAAAATAATAGGTTGAAGACCACTGCTACTATAGTGCAGGTTCCTTTCCAGTGTCTAGGGAGGATTAAGTGTACATGAAGCTGTAAAAAAAATATAATCCTGTCCATTGAAGGGATGGTTCTAAGTTGTGACCTGTGAGGGACACAGGCAGATTTTTCTCATATCATAGAAGCTTTCCCTTTTTACATATGATTATCTTTGGGATAGGGATATCCATACTCAGGGTAGTAATTTGCAATGCCATCTGGAATCTTACATGCTAAATGAGTAGGGTCTGCCTGATAAATGGACAAGTAGTCCTTGGTCATTTACTTATCTTTTATGATTTTCAGCTTAAATTCTTCTGTTCCTTCATGGTGGTATTGGGATGTTCCTCTGGGCTGTCAGGGATTGCTCTCTCAGCTTTCCAGGCTTTGACTGGAGGGCGATCTATTCAGGAGTTGAAAGAAGTTGAAAGAAGAATGGTGTAAGACCCTTCCCAGCTTGGGCTTAGGGACGAAGAGTGAGAGGGAGAGCTTTTACCAATACCAAATCTCCTGCATTTAATAAAGACTGTCCTACTTCTTGGGGTTGGGCTTCTGCTAGTTGAATTAATTTCTGTTGAAAGTGATCAAGAGAGGTTACATGGCTAACAAGTTTGGAGGTCTCTTGGTCTAATATAAACCACTGGAAGGAAAAGGCCATCTGTACAGCATCTCAAAAGGGCTTAGGGCTACCTTTAAGGCATGTTTCTTCCCATCGAGCAAAGCACGGGAAGAGCAACCCAAAGAAGTTGAGTTTCTTGGACAGTTTCCTGAGGTGTCTTTTGCTATCATTTGTCTTCTTTACCTTTCCTGAGGACTGGGTCTCCAAGCACAGTGGGGATAATACTGTATGCCTAGTGCCTTTGAGACCACCTGTGGGATGGCTACCTTAAATGAGGGGCCATTATCACTTTGAAGGTACTTCAGTAGACCAAAATAGGAAAAATTTTCATTAACTAACGTCTTTACTACCTCAGAGGCCTTTTCTGTCAGGTATGGAAATGCTTTTATCTAGTTGGTGAAAGTATCTACTCATACCAGGAGGTATTGGATGCCCTTTGTCTTTGGCATGTGAGTAAAGTCTATCTGCCAGTCCTCCCCTGGACAGCTCCCCCACCCTTTAGGTTTGAGGATGAAGAAGTCATCTGTTTAGGGGATTATTTTTAAGACCGACTTCGCAACATTAACAACATGTTTTACTGTCCTTAGTAAGTTCTCTCTTGAAAACAATCTCTGAGAACATTGATAAGTTTTATCCTTTCCAAGTGAAAAGCTAGGTAAAGGAATTTAAGGACTTTCCACTGGCTCTAGGCAGGAAAATGGAGCTTGTAATCTTCTGACTGCAGGCATCCTGAGGGCTGGAAGGTGTGACTCGCAAGAAGTTGCCTGGTTTGTTTCTGCAGGGGAGTACTGAGGCTTGAATTCTCTTATGGAGCCTTCCCACGTTAGAAGGGCTTCAAGTGTGTTGATGTCCTTAGGCTTCCTTGCTGCTGACTTGGCTTCCTGATCAGCTAGCTTGTTTCTTTTAACTATTTCATCTACTTTCTAAAGTCCCTTACAATGAATCACTGCAACTTCTCATGGAAGGAAAAGTGAAGATAATGATATGTTAATTTCCTGATGGTATTATATAGGAGATTCATTGCTGGTAAGAAAATGCCTTTCCTTCCAAATGGCAGCATGAGCATGGAGAACTAAAAGCATACCTGGAGTCAGTGTAAATGTTAGCTACCTTTCCCTTGCTTAACTCAAGTGCTCTTGTAGGGCTATCAGTTCAACTAGTTTAGCGCTTGTGTCTGGAGACGGAGACGCACATTCGATAACATCATTCAGAGTGACTACTGCATATCCTGCCTTTCAGACTCCTTGAAGAGGGTCCAATCTGTATTTTAGGATTTCCCAGAGATCTTCTCTGGCTGCATAGGTCTGTATCACAACTTGTTCACAGTCATGTTTAGGTTTCTCAATTCTCTCGGGGAGGTAAGTGGCTGGATTTAAGTGAGAGCAAGTTTTTAACTGTCTTGTCTAAACTCTCCAACAGTAGAGCTTGATATTTAAGGAGACTTCTGTCTGTTAACCAAAGGCGTCCCTTAGGGGACAGTAATCCCACCACATTATGTAGGGTATAAACAGTTAAGTCATTTCCCAGGATTAATTTGGAGGCTTCTGGGACTAGTAGGACCACAAGGTTCAGAGGCAGGCTGGCCATCTTTTAGACACCAAATGATGTTTCTTACGCAGGTAATGCTCTGGCTGTTGAGCTGGTCCTTGGGCCTGCATTAAGACTCCCAGGGCCATCCCCTTCCTTTCTGATACATACAGATTGAAGGACCTTCATGCAGGAGGGCTAGAGCTGGTGCCTTGAGCAGGGCCTACTTGAGATGGTTAAAGGCCTTTTGAGCTTTAGGTTCCCAGTTTAGGAGATGAGTTTTAGCCACTTGAGTTTCTCTTTATGAGGTAATACAGAGGATGAACTATCTCACCATACCCAGGTATACATAGCCTGCAAAATCCTATAATGTCCCAAAATCTAGCTGCTTGATGGTTAAGGGGAGGGGGAAGGATGAAATGGGCTTAATCATTTCTTCCCCTAATGCTCTGGTCCCTTCAGACAGCACTAAATCCAGGTACTTCACTAAAGTTTTGCAAAGCTGGGCCTTAGATTTTGAACTCTTACATCCTCTGTCAACTAAGATATTAAAAAAGAGCTTCAGGACCTTCCTGAGTAGCTTCCTCAGTTGGGGCACAGAGCAGTATATAATCCATATATTGCAATATCTTGACCTGAAGATGGGATAACTCAGAGAGGTCTTTTCACAATGCCGGTCCAAATAAATGAGGGCTATCTCAATATCTCTGAGGCAGCACTGTCCATGTTAACTGGGCAATTTAGCCAGAGGAATCTTCAAAGGCAAACAGGTATTGAGAGTCCGTGTGTAAAGGTAAACAGGAGACATCCTTTAAGTCTAAGACTTGTAAACCATTTAGTTTCTTCAGGTATTTGGTCAGCATGGAATAGGGATTAGCTACTACCAGATGGATTGGGAACCTCATTAATGAGGCAGAGGTCCTGAACTAGTCTCCATTCCCCATTGGGTTTTTGTACTCCTAATATTGAGGTGTTGCAGGGGCTGTTACAGGGTTTGAGAAGGCCCTGTATCTTCAAGTTATTAATAATAGCTTCTAGCCCTTTTCTAGCCTCTAGCTTTAGGTAATATAGTTTCTGGTTAGGAAAATAAGTGGGATAATTAAGATGGATCTGGACTAGCCTAGTGGTTACAGCTTGATCTATTCTTCCTTGAGTTGCCCACACTTCTGCATTGATATTAGCTTTCACCAGGGGGAGACAAAGAGCTTGTCCTGGGGCTATAAGGAAGCTGACCCCCCACACAAGCTAAAATGTCTCTACCTAATAAAGAAGTGGGGCTTTCTGGTATGATTAAGAGGGCATGTGTAAATAGTTGGTTTCCCCATATGTAGTTAAGGGGTTGAGAAAAATATTGAATTAGACTTTTTCCTGAGACATCCCTCACTGTCGTGCTATGGAGAGAGGGGGAGGCCTGCATTAGAGAGAAGAGGGAGGCTGGCTCCAGTGTCTAGAAAGAGATCTCCCTTTCTTCCTTCAGTCAGTATCCAGATTTAGGGAAAATCCAAAACGCTCAGCCCAGCCAGTGTACCAGCCCTTCTATGGTATATTAAATGAGGTAATGCAGGAACTTCTGAAAAAGACAAAGAACTTGTTCCTTCAACTTGCTGAAAATGTGGCCCATTCTCTTAATGTAACTTCTTGCTATGTATGTGGAGGAACTACTATGGGTGATCAATGGCCGTGGGAAGCCCATGAGTTAGTACCCTCTGACCCTGTCCCTGACCTAACCTCAGTTCAAATAATTCAAACCAACACTTTCTGGGTTTTAAAGGTTTCTATTATTGGACAATACTGTTTGACCAGAGAAGGAAAAGACTTCATTGTTCCAGTAGGAAAGCTTAGCTGCTTACGGCAACAACTGTATAATGGAACACTGGATGCTGTAACCTAGTGGAGCTCAAATTGCACAGAGAAAACCCCCTCCCTAAAATTTCCAAAAATACAGGATGCTTGGAATCATCCTGGGTATCGGAGAGACTGGATGGCCCCGGCTCGGTTGTACTGAATATGTGGACATAGAGCATATGTACAACTGCCTGAAAGATGGTCAGGTAGCTGTGTCATAGACATCATCCAACCTTCATTTTTTCTATTATCTGTTAAGACAGGTGAGCTGTTAGAATATCCGGTCTACTCCTCCTGGGAGAAAGAAGTCTAAGGATAGGCTAATGGAAAGATGATGAGTGGCCACTGGAGATAATTATTGAGTATTATGGGCTAGCCACATGGGTGGAGGATGGCTCATGGGGATATCGGAGTCCTATTTACATGCTCAATCAGATCATCTGGTTGCAGGCTGTTTTGGAAATACTCACTAATGAAATGGGAAAAGCTCTGTTCATTTTGGCCTGACAAAAAACTCAAATGAGAAATGCGATTTATCAGAACTGGTTGACCTTAGATTATTTGCTAGCAGCTGAAGAAGTCTGTGGAAAATCAACCTAACCAACTGCTGCCTACACATAGATGACCAGGGTCAAGCAGTTGAGGAAGGATATTGTAAGAGACATGACCAAACTGGCACACGTGCCTGTACCAGAATGGCATGGATTTAACCCTGAGTCCTTGTTTGGAGGTTGCTTCTCATCGTTAGGAGGATTCAAGACTCTCATCATAAATGTTGTAATAATAATACGTGTTTGCTTGCTACTCCCTTGTTTGCTTCCGCTGTTGCTTCAGATGATTAGAGGATTCATCACTGCTGTAGTTAACAAGAAAACCACATCACAAGTATATCATATGCATCATTATCAGTCAGTTTCTTCAGAGGATCATGAGAATGAGAGTGAGACCTCTCACGAATATTATAGATGAGATTCTCGAAGGGAGAATTGAGGAAAGAGACCCTTAATCTTCTTCAGGTTTCTACATTGCATCTCAAAAGGAGAAGTTAGAAGTCAGCCAGAGGAGGGACCCATTTGGTGCCACAGACCAGATTAAGAGTAAGATCCCTATTGCTAACCACAATCCCATCTATAGATCACGGATATGGTATGGACGAATCTTCTGGACGGCATTGTTTTTACTTAAACACGATCAAAACCCCCACCTAAGTCACATACCCCACACCTACTTCATGGATCAAGACCAGTTCACATGTAATTTCTAGAGCTGTAAGCCCAGGACCCTTTCACATGTAATTACTAGAGTTGTAAGCCTTTAAAATGTCAAGGATTTTCTTTGTTGAGGAGTTCAGTTGTTAGGCATCTATGCCACTGCAGCTCTCAGCCGAATAAATCACCACTTCTTCCTATTTCAGTGTTCAATAGGTTTGTTTGTGATCTTTCCTACTTCAAACGTGGTACCTGTATATCTCTGCTGTTTTTTCAGGGCCCAAGGACTTTTCAATTAGCAGGTGATGCATCTTGCCAGAACTGGGTCCTTCCCTTCAAGGCAGCATGTTACATTCTGGCCCTGAGAACTAGGGCCTGGAAATGGGGCCTCCTGCCTCTGGTGACTTATTTTGCTGTGGCTGAGTTGGTATCCAAAATACAAGACAAATTTCTCTCCACTATTCCCTCTCCTCTCAAGTGAAAGGAAGGGGTCTCTTTTGGATCTGTGAGCCATGCCACCTGGGATTAGGTCAGTGGTGATGACAGCACTTAGCCACCTCAGCTGATGTCTCAGTAGGTCACATACCCTGCCTCAACCCCCTAAGTCTACTGGCTCTGGTCCTAGTTCAGTACTAGCACTCTCTTAGAAGTTGCAGTCCTTGTGGACTAGACTGACTTTCAAGTTTATTTAGAGCACCAGAGCACTTTAACTTCTGGTGGTGAGGCTTGCAAAAACTCAAGTTCCACCTGCTGTGATTGATGATTCCCCTCTGGCTAGGGTTGGTTTAAATTCTCACCTTCCCATGGGCAGGCATTAGCTGAGTTTTGTTCAGTTTTCCTTTCTATTCTAACAAGACAACAGTGAGTTCGATGATTAAGAATTGCTGTGCATTCCTTCCTGCAGTGCTCAGAATTGCTCTCTGCACAATGCTGCAACTGCCAGGGCATGGGGTAGGGGTGGCATCGATGATTCAAGATAGTTTTTCCTACCTCTTTGGTGTGTCTTACAGTGATATAAAGTTAAAACCAGGTACTGTGAGTGCTCATCTGGTTTTTTGATCTTATTAAGATGCTTTCTTTTGCATAGATAGTTGTTAAATTAGTGTCCTTTCATGGGGGACAATCAGTGGAGTTTTCTTATTTGCCATCTTGCTCCACCTCCAGTCCTGTTATTGTATTTTTAAAATATGGACAAATAAGAGCTCAGCAAAACACTGTTCTATACCCACAATCTTTAGCATGAGCAGGATGTACCTTTTTGCATTGAACCTAGACTCTAAATTTATTTATAAATGTCAATGTTATTGAACTTTAAATGCAAACTTTTGAACTTAAGAAGGAATGAAACACTGATACACAAAATACCATAGATGAATCTCAAAATAATTAAATTGAGTAGATGATACTAGAACAAAAATAAGTATACAGCCTATGATTCCATTTATATAAAACTAGAAAATACAAGGGACATGAGGAAACTTTTGGTGGTGTTATATTTGTTTATTATCTTAATTGTGGTGATGGATGTGAAAACTTAACAAGTGGTACACATTAATATATGCAGTTTATTGTACATCAACTATACCTCAATAAAGATGTTTAACATTTAAACATAAAATAAACAGACACAAAAAAAGTAGCTATAAAAACATAAGATACTTAGAAATAAATTTAACCAAAGAGGTGAGAGTCTCTACACTAAAAACTATAAATCACTGACAAAAAAATTGAGGGCACAAGTAAATAAAAAGATATCCTGTGCCCCTGAATTGAGATAAATATTATCGTTAAAATGTACATACTACCCAAAGTGATGTACAGACTCAATGGAATCTCTATCAAAATATCAATAATGTTTATCAAAGAAATAGCAAAAAAGTCTACAATTCATTTAGAACCTCAAAATACTCTGAATAGCTCAAGCAATTAAGCAAAAATTAAGAAGCTGTAAGCATAACACTACCTAACTTCAAAATATACTGCAAAGTAACCAAAGCAGCATGACATGGGTATAAAGCCAAACACATGGATAAATTGAACAAAATAATTCCGTGCATCTACACATCTAACTGATTCTCAGCAAAGTGCCAGAAAAATACACTGGGGAAAGGGTAGTTTTCTCAGTAAATGGTGGTGGGAAAACTGAATATTCACACACACACAAAAATGAAATTGGAACCTTATCTTGAATGACAAACAAAAAGCAATAAAAATGGATTAAAGACTTAAAAATCCAGAACTGTGCACCTACTAGAAGGAAACTGAGGGCGAATGCTTCATGACGTTAGTGTTGTCAAGGATATTTTGCCTAAGACCTCAAAAGCACAAGCAACAAAGGCAAACATGAGACAAACGGGATTACATCAAATTAAGAAACTACTCCACAGCAAAGAAAACAATGGAGAAAAGAGACAACCTAAATAATGGAAGAACATATTTGGAAGCTAATCATCTGACAAGATGTTAACATTCAGAATACATGAGAAATTCTAAGAACATAATAGCATAAAACAAATAACCCTATTAATGATGGACATAAATTCTGAAGATGTTTTTCAAAGGAAGACATGCAAATGACCATCAGTTGCATGAAAACATGCTTCATGTCACTAATTATGACAAAAATGGAAATTAAACCACAATGAGATATCATCTTACTCCATTCGAAATGGCTGTTTTCAAAAAAATAAAAATAAAAAGATTTTTTGGGGGAAGGATGTGTAGAAAAAGGAAATCCTTAGAAAATATTGTTGTAAATGTAAATGTAAATTAATACAGCCATTATGGAAAATAGTATTAATCTTCCTAAAAAATATTTAAAATAGAACTACCATGTCATCCAACAATCCCACTGCTAGGTACATATCCAAAGGAAATGAAATCAATATATTGAAGTGATATCTGCACTCCCAGGTTTATTGCAGAATTATTTGTAATATTCAAGATATGGAATCAACCTGCATGCTACCCAAAAAATAAATGAATAAACAAACTGTGGTATATTTAAATAATAAAATATTATGCAGCTAAACAAAATTCTGTCATTTGTGACAACATGGATGAACATAGAGTGTTTTATATTAAATAAAGTAAGCAAAACAAAGAATGACAAATGCCATCTGATCTCATTTATATGTGAACTCTAAAAATGTTGATCTCATAGAATTAAAAATAGTGATTACCAGAGTCTGAGGAGAAAAGAAGTTAATCAATGGGTACAAAGTTACAGTTAGATAGAAGAGTAAGTTCTGATATTCTATCAGAGACTAGAGTGACTATAGTTAACAATAACATATACTGCAAAATAAGTCAAATAAATGAGTTTGAATGTTCTTATCACAAAAATATAATAAATGTTTGAGGTGATGGATATGCTCATTATATAATGTATACATGCATCAAAATATCACACTGTACCCCATAATTATGTATATTTATTATGTGTCAATTGAAAATAAAACTTTTACAAAACCCAAACTCATAAGGAAATGCAAGAGGCTTAAAATAGTCTAAAACAATATTTTAAAAGAACAAAGTTGAAGGCCTCAGGGGACTCATACTCCATGATTTCAAAATTTACTACAAAGCTAGGGTAATCAAGTCAGCATACTAGTATCATGAGAAAAGACAAATGGATCAATAGAAGAATTGAGTGTCCAGAAATAAACCCTTTGCAAATACATCTAACAGATTTTCAACAAGGGTGCTAATATATTTCAAAAAGGAAATACTGTTTTTTTTTTTTTCAGTAAATGGTGCTGGGACAATTAATATCAACATGCAAAAAAATAAATTAGAAAAATTGTCTCTCACCATTACAAAAATTAACGCAAAATAGATGATAGAGCTAAATGTAAGAGCTAAAACTACAGATTTATAGAAAATATGAGTAGATACTTGTGACTCTGGCTTAGCCTGCCTTCTTAAGCATAACACCAGAAAGACAAGTGATAACAATAACAATAGAAAAATTGGACTACATCAAGTTAAAAATTTGTGTTTGAAAGCACACATTAAAAAGTGAAAAGACACCTTACATACTACAAGAAAATATTTTCAAATCATATCCAAAGTACATAACTTTTATCCAAGATAGATAAAGGACTGCTATAACACAATAACCAAAAAACAAATAGCACAATTTAAAGTTGAGCAAGAAGATTGAATGGACATACATATGGTAAATAAGCACATGAAAAGATGCTCAAAATTATTCATCACTAACGAAATGCAAATCAAAATGACAATGAGACACAACTCCACAATATTAGCATGACTACTAAATAAAAGAATAATAATAATCAGTGTTAGCCAAAATGTGGAGAAGTTGGAACCCTCATACATTGATTGTGGAAATGTAAAATGATGCAGTCACTTAGTAAAAACAGTTTTGCGGTTCCTCAAAATGTCAAACAGATTTAACCATTCATTACTAACTCTACAGCTCAACAAAATAAAAATGTATAGACACACAAAACCTTGTACATAAGTCTTAATAACAGTATTATTAAAAATAACTTGAGAAATGGAACAACACAATATCCACCAACAGATGAATGGAAAACAATGTATATCCATGCTTAATGCACTATAATATTATTCAGCAATAAAAGGACTAAAAGTATTCATCCATATAACAAATAAAATGAAGATTAAAAACATTATGCTAAGTGAAAGAAGCCAGTCCCAAAAGGTAACATAATTTTTAATTTAAAGAAATGTATGGCATACAAGTGCAATTTTGTTAAATGCATAGATTGCATAGTGGTGAAGTCAGAGTATTCAGCATATACATTACCCAAATAATGTATATTGTATCCATTAAGTAATTTCTTACCATTCCCCCTCTTCCATCCTGTCACCCTTCTGAATATCCATTGTCTGTCATTCCACACTCTACATCCATGTGTGTGCATTATTTAGCTGTCATTTATAAGTGAGAAATGTAGCATTTTTCTATCTGATTTGTTTCATTTCATAGCCTACATTTCCATGCATATTGTTGTAAGAGACATTATTTTATTATTTTTTATGGCTGAATAGTATCTTATTGTGTATATATACCACATTCTTTAATCAAATTATCCATTAATGGACACTTAGGAAACACAATATTAATGTTATATGGCTACATTTCAGCTATGACATTTTACTTTAAGGTAATCAAAATGTTTTAAAATTATATTGTGGTGATGGTTGCACAGCTGTGTGAATATACTAAAACCCACTGAACTGAATACTTTGTATCAATGAATTTTATAATATGTGATTCCTATTTAATAAAATTGTTAAAGCATACAAAGTAACAAAAGTAACATAATATTATTTTACTTATTTAAAAATATATTAAAAACATGAAGGAAATTAAAGCTATATATTTCCTTCCTTTGAACAAAAACCCTAAATTATTTTATTTTACAAAGGTATTTACTTTTCCCATTCTATATTAAATCTATTTTTTCAGATAATGTGTTTTCTTGGGCACAATTATATTTCCTTCTGTGGTGATCCTAATTTATCATTCCACGTCACTCTAAATGAAATCTTAATTTCTAAAGCTATCACAACTTACTATGTGCCACAATCTTGTCACGTTACAGGAATCAAGATCTTAAGTGGTTCAAAAAGAATCTTATTATTAATTCAATTCAATGCAAGAATGATCTATTTTATTATTTTAATCTTCCTATATACATCTGAAAAATTACTGAGTAACATTATGTAAAACAGAGCCCATTGAATATAAATACTGAACTGACTTTTGATATTCTAAATGTAATCCTGAATGTGCAATTTTAGCACACATACCTTTTAATCAAAAAAAGTAAGTACAGTTTAAACTAAAAACATCACCTGTAACAATGAGAATTTGTTACAAAATTTCATGAAACAGCACATTCCTCAACATATTTAGTATAAAAATCAATTTTCCAGTGTTTTAATCTAAGATTTTTATTAATCAACTATATTAATAACTCAGTACCTGCTGAAGTATAAATATTTACAACACCCTAGAAAGTCATATTTTGCTTTCATCTAATATTATTAAATCTCTACCCTCTGTAAAAATTTTTTATTTTTTCCTTTGTCTTTCCATTCTAATTGTTTCTCCATCTTTATATAAATTCTCTCAAATCGAGGGCATTCTAATTTAGAAAGAATATTACATTAATTTGGGTTAAGAGGTAAACCAAATGCACAACTAACAATCAGACTACCTTTAAAAAGGTAGCTGAATCTAATAAATTGGATTGTTGTAAAGAGAGGAAGTGAAGTACAGTAGCTAAAAGCACAGATTCTGAAGCCAGTCTCAGTTCCATCAATAAATAGCAAGTGTGAACCTGGACAAGTTAATTTATCTCTTCGTGCCTCAGAAACCTCAACTATAAAATGGAAATAATTATAAGGAACTATGTCATAGAATTATCATAAAAATTAAATGACTATGAACAGTAATTAGAATAATGGCTGGCTTGTGGTAAGAACTGTATAGGTAATACCTAATATTATCTTTAGGTAAGGCACCATCAACAAAGCTTTTGAAACCTAGTAGACATTCCATGTTGCTGTCAGTTTTTACTGGAATCTGACAATTACTTGAAATTACTTATTTTCATATAAAAGATGAACTTTGCTTTTATTATTTGCTCTTATCTACTTGTTCTCTGTCACAAAAACTGTCACGTAGGTTACAATCTAACTGTATTTTAAAATCAAGTTTATGATGCAGATGTGTCTACTATTTCTTCCAATTCAGAAGATGGATTATTTATTTACTCCTAAGAGCAAGACTTTGGAAAGAAAATACATTTTATGAATTAACAATAATCAAAAAATAATATTTAGTTGAGAAATATAGGATGACAGAGATTGAATAAAATGGATTACATAAATATTTAAAATACCAGGCGCCACCTGCAAAATGCCATTGTCACATGCATAATAAATCTTTGGGAATTGACAGTGCATTTTACCCTAGAATTAATATAGTGATATCATTCAATGATAATTAATGAGCAATGCACTCCTTCTTCCTCTACAAAGCTCTTTCATGCACCTCGGAATAAAGCACAAAGGAAAACCAGAGACAAGGAGAGAAAATGACTTTCCAATTGTGGTAGCAACCGTACTTTATAGTTGCTTCCATATTGGGATCAAATTGAGAGCTATTATATACTTGATTACATTTCCAGGATTGTTTTCCAGCTACACCTCTCTACTACATCTTCCTCTGCTCCATTCTACACTTACTCCAAACAATTAGAAATAAGCAAAATCCTTGACTAAATGGTGTGAATATGTTATCAGAAAATAATGACTCAATGTATCACTACATATTACACAAGCAGTTAACATGTGTGATATCAATGAGGTCTGTCTAAAGGCCTAATATTTTATTCCAAATGAGTAATTATTTTTTGAATTTTTTCAAATTTACTTACTTTCCTTAAAATTTTAATTTCAAAGGTACATGTGGAGGATGTGCAGGTTTGCTATATAGTTAAACGTGTGCCATGGTGGTTTGCTGTACAGATCATCACATCACCTAGGTGCCTTATTTGTCCATGTGTTCTCATCATTTAGCTCCCACTTATAAATGAGGACATGCAATGTTTGATTCTCTGTTCCTGTGTTCGTTTGCTGAGGATAATGACTTCCACTCCATCCATATAACCGCAAAGGACATCATCTCTTTCCTTTTTATGGCAGCATAGTATTCTCTGGTGTATATATATGACATTTTCTTCATCCAATCTGTAATTGATGGGCATTTAGGTTGAGTCCATATCTTTGCTATTAGAATAGTGCTGCAATGAACATACATGTGCATGTATCTTTATAATAGAATGATTTATATTCCTTTAGGTAATATACCTAGTAATGAAATTGCTGGGTCAAATGGTATTTCTGCTTCTAGGTCTTTGAGTAATCACCACACTGTCATTTACAATGGTAAACTAATTTATATTCTAATCAACAGTATAGAAGAGTTCCTTTTTCTCCACAACTTTGCCAGCATCTGTTGCTTTTTGACTTTTTAATAATAGTTATTATGCTTGGTATGAGATGGTATCTCGTTGTGGTTTTTATTTGCATTTCACTAATGATCTGTGATGTTGAACTTTTTTTCATAGGTTTCTTGGCCATATGTATGTCTTCTTTTGAGAAGTGTCTGCTAATGTCCTTTGTCCACTTTTTGATTTTTTTTGTTCTTGTAAGTTTGTTTGTTTTTGTTATAGATCCTGAATATTAGACCTTTGTCAAATGGATAGATTAAAAAAAATTTTCTCCCATTCTGTACATTGTCTCTGATGATAATTTATTTTGCTGTGCAAAAGCTCTTTGGTTTAATTAGATCTCATGTCAATTTTTTATTTTGTTGCAATTGCTTTTGGTGTTTTCGTCTTAAAATCTTTGCCTGTGAATATGTCTTGAATGGTATTGCCTAGATTTTCTTCTAGGGATTTAATAGTTTTGGGTTTTACATTAAAGCCTCTAATCAATCTTTAGTTGATTTTTGTATAACGTGTAAGAAAGGGTTCCAATTTCAATTTTCTGCATATGGCTAGCCAGTTCTCCCAGCAGTATTTATTAAATAGGGAATCATTTTCCCATTGCTTGTTTTTGTCAGGTTTATTGAAGATCAGATGCTTGTGAGAACAGTTAATTATAAAGGGGTCCACACAGGACCTCCACAGGTCCTGTGCACTGGGGTAATGAAGCAGAACCATGGAAATTTATGCCATAAATTTGCAGAGAGTTGGAGCCAGCCTCTTGAGTTCCTGTATGGTGGGGCAGGATCCAGTTAACAGGCTTCCCCTTCACTCTGCTGAAACTTTTTCACTTTTTTTTTTTCACACAATAAATTCTGCTTTCTCTTGCCCATCAAAGCATCTGCAAGTCTAACCTTGTGTGGCAAGAACCTAGATTTTCCTGCATTTTGATGTGCAATGTGGGGGCTGGGGAAAGGGTGAGTAGATGCAAACCAAAAAACCTTTTTCTCTCTTTTTTTTCTCTTTTGCTTCTAAGCTTTGTTTCACTCGGATTTCTTCTGAGGGTAGAGGCAAGTGTACCCCACCCCCCTCTTGCTCCTCGGTGTCAGAAATGTTGGTTTCAGTCCAACCCAGCCTTTCCATGGCATTTTTCTACCTTTTTTGGGATAGACAGGTGAGCAGCCACTCTCCTCTCCCTTCCCAGGCTGGGACATGTGGCCCAAGGGCCCTGCACATCTGGCTGGAGTTCCCCACCAGGTCTTCAGGGAGTTTCCCCCTCCCCCAATCAAAGCGTTCTGCTCCATCCTACAGAAATTAAGCTTTTCTCCCTGGTGGAGAAACCATTTGTATAAGAATAAAATGTTCTTCCCTCAGGAATCTTTTTCTTTACCCCCTCAGCAAGTAACTTTTAAATCACTTTTTTTTCCTTTTGGAAGACATTTTTCTGGGCCAGAAATGATGGGGATTAGCATTTATATTATCCGTAGAATTTTAATTGTAAAAAGGACTTGTGAGACTGGACTTAAGCTGTAGCCAATTTGGTGTGCATTGCATTTCTTTCTGTATGGTCTGTAGCAAACTTTGCTTCAGGATTCAATCCTGGCTTCAGAAATGAGTCCTTTCTGGTTTTATATCTGCATGATCTTTTGCTATTTGTTGATTCCCTTCTTCTCCACAAACTGCATTCAATTTTCTTTTCTCTAAACATTTAGTAAAGTTTGAAAGCCAGAAGTATTGGCCATTTGTCAGTTGATAAGGGAGTTAAAAGGATTATATTAAGGAGTTCTCAGCTTAACTAAAAGTGGACATCCAAGTTTAAATAGTTATATTTAAATAGCTATATTTAAAAGGCCTTTATGTTTTCCTTTCTCAGACTTTGTTTTGCTGGAAATAGAAATTTTTTTTCAATCAACTGAATTATTTTTCTCTATTTTTGCTTGACACTTTTAATGCATACATGAGAGTGGAGAGACCTGTGTTTTTGTCATGGAATCCCAGGAATTAATAGCACCAAAAGGCCAGTGGTCCAAATAGGAGATTGGCAAAAAAAGAATCTTGTGGTAACTGGGTTTTTTTCTGCCTGTCTTTGTAGTTGTATATGTGTTCTGCGTGTGATGACTATACAAAGAGCTCTAATTTTCTAATTGGCCTAAAGGAAGATAAGTGCTTGGATCAAAGTGTTTTAGAGGGAAGACAAAAGCTGTGGTATGAAATTAACCATGCTCCTAATTGTGCTGGGTGGAGTCAAACCTTGGATGCAGTTAGCATCCAAGACAACTTACAAATAATAATCAAGACAACTTACCAGGTTTTACATTAAAATTGAAAATTACTAGGAGTTATCTTTATAGCATGTAATTTAAATTACTGGAAATAGATTTACATGCAACACGTGTAAGAACAGCAAAATCTGTTTTTAGTAAAAAAATTATAGAAAGGCATAAATATATAAATAATAGCCTAGGGTTAAATAATTGTTTGGAATTAGATAAAATAAAGCTAAAGGATAAAACAAGTGGTGGAAGGATTGCAAAATTTAATCTTGCAAAAAATTTTGTGTGTGAAAATATTCACAAAATTCAAGAAAGGAATTATATGGTTTTTCTGTACATTGAGCATTAAAATAAAAGCACAACAACATTCCCTTAACACACGATCTGCACTTTGGCAAAATTTTAAAGGGTTATAAAAGGGATTTTTGCTTTCCAAGTTATTATTTTGGTAAAATAAACAATTATGGTAATCTGGAATTCTATTTCATAACATCAAGTGTTTTAAATCTCTAACATGCTTAACATGTTTTCCAAAATAAAACTTCAGTTTCAAAATGGTCTTTTTTGACACCTGGATTTTTGGATGCTTTAGAGGGACCCTGGAATCTCTAGAAGACAGAAAAACAGGATTATTTGACATATTTAGTTACATGAGATTACCAAAATGGTGTAAAATCTACTTTAAGTTATATTTTGGTGAATAATACTAATATATTCCAAAATTGCATAGGATTTCTGAAATTCAAATGCCTAGGTATATTCTATTAATCATAATTACGGTTATTATGTTAAATTATTATAAATCATGGAAATAACCAAACTTGTCAATTGTATTTCTAACTGTAACTGTAACTGTAACTACCCTGGATAATTTGTAATTAAGACAATTTTTGTCTTCTCTTAATCTTTTTAAAAGATGGTTTATAATAAGCTAAAGCAATAGGCTTCTGACAGGTGCTCTTAAATACAGGTGTCTCACAACTTTGGAATAAAGAAAAATGTATAGGACCCATGGAGAGCTAACATGTTCACAAACATCAAGCAAAGAAATATTTAACTAAATGAACTGAATTCAGAAAACTGAAGCAAATCTTTTTTATTTTTGCTTGGAGTATTGTTAATCACTGTTTTCTTTTTTAGTTTCAGGAAAACTAATTTTGAACTATTTATGACCTTGAATGATTGAGTAAGATATAATCCTGTGAACAACATTTGGAGCATTTTTGTTTCTCTCTGCCTGGTTCCTCCAAAACTTGTAAACTATCTGTGAGTATTCTTAATTTATGATCTTATAATTGGCATCAGTGCAAAAAAATATTCATGTTCTTTTGCAACAGGATGCAATTGGAGAAAGTGGTTGCTTTACCAAGGCTTTGACTGGAAGAATATACTTCATTTGAGGAACTCAAGCTTGACTTGCAGAACTGATAAAAGTCCTTGGGGAGACTGGTTTTGTACCTTTGTCTATGCTGTCCCTATACAGGGTTTCTGACCTGTGATTGGTCAATAAAGAATGTAACTTTATAACAGGCACAGGAGCTCCAAATTTATCTTGGGACCTTAAGAGGAGAGGATCACCCAAATCACAGTTACTTGAGGATATGAACCCATAACTGGGCTCAGCTTTAAGAGTTCTTTATATGTATATATGTACGTGTGTGTGTGTGTGTGTGTGTGTGTACATACACACTAGGTTCTGTGGTACATGTGCAGAACTTGCAGGTTTGGTACATCATAGGTATACATATGCCATGGTGGTTTGCTGCCTCCATCACCCCGTCATCTACATTAGGTATTTCTCCTAATTCTATCCCTCCACTAGCTCCCATTCCCCTGCTATGCTTCCCCTAGCCCCCCACCCCCTAACAGGCCCTGATGTGTGATGTTCCCCTCCCTGTGTCCATGTGTTCTTATTATTCAACACCCACTTATGACTGAGAATATGCAGTCTTTGGTTCTCTGTTCTTGCATCAGTTTGCTGAGAATGATGATTGCCAGCTTCATCCATGTCCCTGCAAAGGACATGAACTCATCCCTTTTTATGGCTGCATAGTATTCCATGGTGCATATGTGCCACATTTTCTTTATCCAGTCTGTCATTGATGGGTACTTGAGTTGGTTCCAAATCTTTGCTATTGTGAACAGTGCTGCAATAAATATGTGTGTGAATGTGTCTTTATAGTAGAATGATTTATAATCCTTTGGATATATACACAGTAATGGGATTGCTGGGTCAAAAGTATTTCTACTTCTAGATCCTTGAGGAACCACCACACTGTCTTCCACAATGGTTGAACTAATTTACACTCCCACCAACAGTGTAAAAGTGTTCGATATTTCTCCACATCCTCTCCAGCATGTTGTCTCCTAATTTTTTAATGATTGCCATTCTAACTGGCATGAGATGGTACCTCAATGTGATTTTGATTTGCATTTCTCTAATGACCAGTGAAGATGAACATTTTTTCATATGTTTGTTGGCTGCATGAATGTCTTTTTTTAAGAAGTGTCTGTTCATATTCTTTGTCCACTTTTTGATTGGGTTGTTTGTGGTTTTTTTTTTTTTTTTTTGGAAATTTAAGTTTTTTGTAGATTCTGGATGTTAGCCCTTTGTCAGATCGGTAGATTGCAAAAATTTTTTCCCATTCTGTTGGGTGCCAGTTCACTCTAATGGTAGCTTTTTTGTTTCACAGAAGCTCTTTAGTTTAATTAGATCCCATTTGTCTATTTTGTCTTTTGTTACCATTGCTTTTGGCAATGTTTTAGTCAGGAAGTCTTTGCCCATGCCTATGTCCTGAATGGTGCTACCTAGAAATTCTTCCGGTATTTTTATGGTGCTAGGATTTACATTTAAATCTTTAATCCATCTTGAGTTAATTGTTGTATAAGGTGTAAGGAAGGGATACAGTTTCAGCTTTCTGTGTATGGCTAGCCAGTTTATCCAACACCATTTATTAAATAGGGAATTCTTTCCCCCATTGCTTGTTTTTGTCAGGTTTGTCAAATATCAGATGGTTATACGTGTATGGCATTGTTCTTAGGCCTCTGTTCTGTTCCATTGGTCTATATCTCCATTTTGGTACCAGTACCATGCTGTTTTCATTACTGTAGCCTTGTAGTATAGTTGGAAGTCAGGTAGCCTGATGCCTCCAGTTTTTTTTTTTTTTTTTTTTTTGCTTATGATGGTCTTGGCTATGCAAGCTCTATTTTTGGTTCCATATGAAATTTAAGGTGGCTGTTTTTTTATTTTTTCCAATTTTTGAGAAGGTCAATGGTAGCTTGATGGAGATAGCATTGAATCTATAAATTATGTTGCACATTATGGCCATTTTCACAATATTGATTCTTCCTAACCATAAGCATGGAATATTTTTCCATCTGTTTGTGTCCTCTCTTATTTCCTTGAGCAGTGGTGTGTAGTTCTCCTTGAAGGGGTCCTTCACATCCCTTCTACATTGTATTCCTGGGTATTTTATTCTCTTTGTAGCAATTGTGAATGGGAGTGCACTCATGATATGGCACTCTGTTTGTCTGTTATTGGTGTATATGAATGCTTATGAATTTTGCACATTGATTTTGTATCCTGATACTTTGCTGAAGTTGCTTATCAGCTTAAGGAGATTTTGGGCTGAGACAATGGGGTCTTATAAATACACAATCATGTCATCTGCAAATAGAAACAACTTGACTTCCTCTTTTCCTAATTGAATATTTCTTTATTTCTTTTTCTTGCCTAATTGCCTTGGCTGGAACTTCCAATAATATGTTGAATAGGAGTGGTGAGGAGAGAGTATCCTTGTCTTGTACTGGTTTTCAAAGAGAATGCTTTCAGTTTTTGCCCATTCACTATGATATTAGCTGTGGGTTTGTCATAAATAGCTTTTATTATTTTGAGATACTTTCCATTGATACCTAGTTTATTGACAGTTATTAGCATGAAGGGCTGTTGAGTCTTGTCAAAAGCCTTCCTTTTCTGCATCTATTGAGATAATCATGTGGTTTTTGGCATTGGTTCTGTTTATGTGATGGATTACATTTATAGATTTGCATATGTTGAACCAGCCTTGCTTCCCACGGATGAAGCCGACTTGATCATGATGGATAAGCTTTTTGATGTGCTGCTGGATTCAGTTTGCCAGTATTTTATTGATAATTTTTGCATCAATGTTCATCATGGATATTGGCCTGAAATGTTCCTTTTTAATTGTGTCTCTGCCATGTTTTGGTATCAGTATGATGTTGGTCTCATAAAAATAAGTTAGGGGAGGATTCCCTCTTTTTCTATTTTTGAAATAGTTTCAGAAGAAATGGTACCAGCTCTTCTTTGTACATCTGGTAGAATTCGGCTGAGTACTCGTCTGGTCCTGGACTTTTTTTGTTGGTAGGTTATTAATTGCTGCCTCAATTTCAGACCTTGCTATTGGTCTACTCGGGGATTCTACTTCTTCCTGGTTTAGCCTTGGGAGGGTGAAAGTTTCCAAGAATTTTTCCATTTCTTCTAGATTTTCTGTTTTATTTGCATAGAGGTGTTTACAGTATTGTCTGGTGGTAGTTTGCATTTCTGTGGTATCAGTGGTGATATCCTTTTATCAGTTTTTTATTGCATCTGTTTGATTCTTCTCTCTTTTCTTCTTTATTAGGGTGGCTAGTGATCTATCTACTTTGTTGAGCTTTTCACAAAACCATCTCCTGGATTTATTGATTTTTTTTCAAGGATTTTTCATGTCTCTATCTCCTTCAATTCTGCTTTGATCTTAGTTATTTCTTGTCTTCTGCTAGCTTTTGAGTTTGTTTGTTTTTGCTTCTCTAGTTTTTTAATCGTAATGTTAGGGTGTTGATTTTAGATCTTTCCTTTTTTCTCTTGTGGGCATGTAGTGCTATAAATTTCCCTCTAGCCACTGATTTAAATGTGTCCCAGAGATTCTGGTATGTTGTGTCTTTGTTTTCACTTATTTCAAAGAACATCTTTATATCTGTAGTTTTGAGTGACTTTTTTAATCGTGAGTTCTAATTTGATTACACTGTGGTCTGAAAGACTTTTTGTTATGATTTCCATTCTTTTGCATTTGCTGAGGAGTGTTTTACTTTTAATTATGTGGTCAATTTTAGAATAAATGTGATGTGGTACTGAGAAGCATGTATATTCTGTGGATTTGGGGTGGAGAGTTCTTTAGATGTCTATTAGGTCTGCTTGGTCCAGATCTGAATTCAAGTCCTGGATATCCTTGTTAATTTTCTGTCTTGTTGAACTGTCTTATATTGACAGTGGGGTGTAAAGTCTCCCACTATTATTATGTGGGAGTCTAAGTCTCCTTGTATTAGGAACTTGCTTTATGTATCTGGGTGCTCCTGTATTGGGTGCATATATATTCATGATAATTAGCGCTTCTTATTGCATTGATCCCTTTAGCATTATGTAATGCCCTTCTTTGTCTCTTTTGATCTTTGTTGGTTTAATGTCTGTTTTTATTCAGAGACTAGGATTGCAACCCCTGCTTTTTTTTTCTTTCTTTTCTTTCTTTCTTTTTTTTTTGCTTTCCATTTGCTTGGTACATCTTCCTCCATCCCTTTATTTTGAGCCTATGTGTTTCTTTGCCCATGAGCTGAGTCTCCAGAATACAGCACACTGATGAATCTTGACCCTTTATCCAATTGTCAGTCTGTGTCTTTTGATTGGGGCATTTAGCCCATTTACATTTAAGGTTAATATTGTTATGTGTGAATTTGATCCTGCCATTATAATTCTAGCTGATCATTTTGCTCGATAGTTGATCCAGTTTCTTCATGACGTCAATGGTTTTTACAATTTGGTATGTTTTTTCAGTGGCTGGTACTGTTTGTTCCTTTCCATGCTTAGTACTTCCTTCAGGAGCTCTTGTAAGGCAGGTCTGGTGGTGAAAAAATCTCTCAGCAGTTGCTTGTGTGTAAAGGATTTTATTTCTCCTTCAATTATGAAACTTAGCTTGGCTGGATATAAAATTTGGGTTGAAAATTCTTTTCTTTAAAGATGTTGAATATTGGCCCTCACTCTCTTCTGGCTTGTAGGGTTTCTACTGAGAGATCCACTCTGAGTCTGACGGGCTTTCCTTTGTTCCTATTTGGCCATCTTGCCAGCAATCAGAATCAGCTTTAAGAGTTCTTATCTGAGATTTCTTGTGGAACAGAGTTTCATTAAAGCCAATCTAAAACACCTCTGTAAAAATAATTATTTTTGCTGCCCTTATGAAAATAATCAGGCCAAGAATAAGGGTAAAGTCTATTTTACAAAACAACTTAGTCCTATTATGATTTGTTATTTAACAAAAACGAGGACTAGAGAGAAAGAAATTATGTTCCAAAACTTATAATACATTTGTCATTAAATTCTAAACTCATTCGTTTTTAGGTTTTTGCCTACATTTTTAGACTAATCCTGCTTGTTTCTGTGAACCAGCCAGCAATCTCCGTCTGCAGCTCAGAAAGAACAGAGAGGGGGTGGGAAATATAAAAATCTGCATCAATATTCTCAGTTCTGAGCAATTATTCTGAAATCTTGCCAGGCGAATGGAATAAATAGGATGCTCATTATCAGATTTTATTTTTCCTTTGGAAAAGTAAGACCAAGGGAAGTAACCAAAGCCAAGCACCGTGCATCCAAATTTTAGCAAGTATAATTATAGCCACCTGTTATCTGGGCATGTCACAAAACTTTCTTTCTCTCCCTTGTTGGAGCAGGACTCAATTCCACAGCTTCATCTTAGAATTTGGCTTATGATAAGGTATCCATGCAACACACCCTGAGACACATTTTTTTCCCAAACTAAATTCCAACTGGGTGAAAGCCCAGGGACAGAAAGCTGGATATAAGGGATCCAGAGGCAGATAATAACAGAGGTTAAAAAGCACAGTGCAGGTGAGCATGACTGATTCTTGCTGATTAAGCCAAGCCTTCCATTTCATGGATAAGTGTCATACTAGTATTCATGGCATAAATGAGGTATAGGGTAGTCCAAGACTTCTGAAAGTAGAGGAAATAGAGGCATAGATAAGAGCAGATAATTCCTATTCTCTCATCCCTCTTTGATTCATGGGTGCAAGCCACTTTGGCACTTATAGGTGGCACTCTGTCATGGTCACTGGGACTTGGGGGATATAAGAATGGAGAAAGGAAAGAGGAACAGTTCACTATTCCTCCCTCATGTACCCCCAGATATTTACTAGGAAGGGAAGGGAAATTCCTCTATTTCCTTCGGTTGCCTGACTGCCCTGGCCAGAAATTCCAATATTATGTTGAATAGGACTGGTGAGAGAGGACATTATTGTCTTCTGCCAGTTTTCAAGGGGAATGCTTTCAGCATTTCCCATTGCTCATCTGCTCCCCTCTTTCCAGATGAGTAGCCATTCATCTTCAGTCTATACTCCTTTCAAATGCATCTTGATTCTCTGGGACTCCTTTGAAAAAAAAAATCAGTGTTTTCCTTTTCCTCCTCTGTCCTCTCTTCACTAATAGGCAATTGTGTCTCCATACTATAGAACACTCTCCTCAAATACATCCTCCAAACTGGGGAAGTTTACTTCCTCAAACCATAAACTGGTTGGTTTAGGGTTGAGCTAAGGGAATGGGAAACCAGAAGCCTGACATGCCAGTAAAAGAGCAAAAATTTTTATTTTTTATTTTTTATCAGTCAGGCTTTGGCCCCCATCTCTCTGTACAAACTGGTATAATGCCTCAGAATCTTTGAGCTCTCCTCACCTCCCCTTTGTTTTGTTTTGTTTTATTTTGATACACGTTTTATAATAACCCAGCCTATCTCTTCTCACCTTTAGGGCCACCCAAATGGTCATGCAACCAAAGCCTTGGAAAATGGCCCCCTCTGCCAGGGACCCTTAGATAGACCTCTGAGGGAGCTCTGACTGCCATTTTCCCCAAACAGCACCCCTGTTAGCAGGAAGTAGTTAAGATTGGTCTTCATCCTTATCCTTATTCTAATTGCCATTAGATGTACTTTAGAGGGGAAATGGGGTGAGCCAAGTATAAAGGGTTCCCTGGAGAACCTCTGGCTGACCTGTGCACTGGAAGAATGGGGTGGAGACATGAAATTTTGTGCTATTTGCAGAGGTGAGGAGCTGAGCCTCTTAAGTTCCTGTGTCCTGGTGTAGGAGTTGGTTAACAGGCTTCCCTCGTGCTCTGCTGAAATTTTTTCTTCTTCTTTTTGGGCCAATAAATTCCATTTTCTCTCATCATTCACAGCATCTGCTAGTCTAATCTTTCCTGGTCGTGGCAAAAACCTGATTTTCCTACAACAGTTGTAGGTATACGGTATTATTTCTGACTTCTTTATGCTGTTCCATTGGTCTATGTGTTTGCTTTTTTACAAGTACCATTCTGTTTTGGTTACTATAGCCTTGTAGTATAGTTAGAAGTTGGATAGCATGATGTCTTTAGCTTTGTACTTTTCCTTAGAATTATCTTGGTTCATTGGGCTTTTATTAATTTTCATATGAACTTTAAAATAGATTTTTCTAATTCTGTGAAGAATGTCAATGGTAATTTAATGGAAATAGCATTGAATCTACAAATTACTTTAAGCATTATGGATATTTTCCTGATATTGGTTTTTCCTATCCATGAACATAAAATGTTTTTACATTTGTTCATATCCTTTTTAAAATTGTACTTTGGGTTCTGCGGTACATGTGCAGATCATGCAGGATTGTTGCATAGGTACATACATGGCAAGGTGGTTTGCTGCCTTCATCCCCCCCATCACCTATATCTGGTATTTCTCCCCTCATAACCCTTCCCCACCCTCCCCACCCATGCTGTCCCTCCCCTAGCCCCCCCCCCACTGACCGCAGTGTGTGATGCTCCCCTCCCTGTGTCCACATGTTCTAATTGTTCAACACCTGCCTATGAGTGATAACATATGGTGTTTGGTTTTCTGTTGCTATGTCAGTTTGCTGAGAATGATGGTTTCCAGATTCATCCATGTCCCTACAAAGGACACAAAACTCATCGTTTTTTATGCCTGTGTAGTATTCCATGGTGTATATCTGCCACATTTTCTTTATCCAGTCTATCGATAATGGGCATTTGGGTTGGTTCCAGGTCTTTGCTATTGTAAACAGTGCCGCAATGAACACACGTGTGAGTGTGTCTTTACAATAGAACAATTTATAATTCTTTGGGTATATACCCAGTAATGGAATTGCTTGGTCAAATGGTATTTCTATTTCCAGGTCCTTGAGGAATTGCCACACTATCTTCCACAGTGGTTGAACTAATTTGCACTCCCACCAACTGTGTAAAAGTGTTCCTATTTCTCCACACTCTCCAGCATCTGTTGTCTCCAGATTTTTTAATGATCACCATTCTAACTGGTGTGAGATGGTATCTCAATGTGGTTTTGATTTGCATTTCTCTAATGATCAGTGATGATGAGCATTCTTGCACCGTAGGTACCAACATGGCCAAAGCAAGGTAGAGCACCAACGGAATATTTTAGGTTCCAGATTTTAAGAATTGACACTTTGATGACATTTCTGGACCCACCCTGGGCCAGAGAGGAGTCCTACGCCTGAAGAGTGAATCACTTGTCAGGCAGCATTCATCATAAGCTGACTTAAAATACCTTATGATTTAAGGAAATATTAGTGCTAGTTTTTCAGTACTTCTGAAGGCCAGGGATGGCTGTGGCCATGGGGTGAGGCTCTTCTGACTTTGAAAAGAAGAGCAAAGAGTGAGAAGGACTGTATATTGTGGTTTGAGTGCCAGCTCAGACACAATTCAATAGAATACAAGGTAGACTTCTAAGGTTTTTACTCTAGTCCTTGACACCCAGATGGCAATTGGGACCCACTTGGAGCCTGGAAGACTTTACTGTCCAGAAGGAAAATATACAAGCTTGGTTGGTTTTGCCACCTAATGATTGTAGAGCTCCTGGGTCCCAAGCACACATAGGCAGTAGGAAGTGATTATATCAGGCCTTAGGTGAGACCCAGTGCTGTGCTGGCATAGGTCTATTTCAGTCAATTCATAGTTGTTGTGATCACAGAAGTGCTTGTGTCACTCCACATCCAGATTTAGGTAACTCAGAAAAAAAGAGAGAAACTTTGTTTATTTTGGACAATGGAAAAAATGAACAAGAATTTCTGCCTGGCAATCCAGAGAATTTTCTTGGATTTTGTCCAAGACTATCAAGGCAGTAGCTCTGAGTCTGCAACAACCACAGTGTTACTAGGCTTGGAGTTCCCCTTAAAGGAAACATATCTTAGATCACATCTCCCAAGTCCTTTCAAATATCTGGAAAGCCTTACTAAGAAGGACAATTACAAATAAGCCCAGGGAAGAAGACTAAAATAAATACCAATTTCTTTAATGTTCAGACACCAAAGGACATCTACTAGTGTATCAGCACCATACAGGAAAACATGATCTCACCAATTGAACTAAATAAGCTACCAGAGACAAATCCCAGAGAACCAGTGATATGAGACCTTTGAGATAGAGCATTCAAAATAGTTGTGTTGAGAAAACTCAAAGAAATTCAAGGTAACACAGAGAAAAAATTCAGAATTCTACCAGTTAAATTTAACAAAAAGATTAAAATAATTGGAAAGAATCAAGCAAAAATTCTGGAGCTGAAAATGCAACTAGCATACTGAAAAATGCACCAGAGTTCTTTAATAACAGAATTGATCATGCAGAAGAAAGAATTAGTGAGCTTGAAAACAGGTTATTTGAAAATACACAGTCACAGGAGACAAAAAAAAAAAAGAATAAAAATAATACAGCATGCCTACAGAATCTAAAAAAATAGTCTGTAAGGGGCATATCTAGGAGTTATTGCCCATATAGAGGATGTAGAGAAAAGGTAGGCGTAGAATGCTTATTCAAAAGGATAATAACAAGGGACTTCCAAAATCTAGAGAAAAATACCAAAGTTCAAATACAAAAAGATTATAGAACATCAGGCAGATTTGACCCAAAGAAGACTACCTCAAGGCATTTCATGGTCAAACTCTCAGAGATCAAAATAAAGAAAAATATTAAAGCAGGAAGAGAAAGGAAACAAATTATACACTATGAAGCTCCAATCAATCTGGCAGCAGACTTTCTAGTTGAAACATTACAGGCCAGGAGAGAATGGCATGGCATATTTAAAATGCTGAAATAATCCCCCCTTTTACCTTAAAACAGTATATCACTTGAAAATAACTTTAAAAATGAAGAAAAAATAAAGACATTTCCGGACAAACAAAAGCTGAGGGAGTTTATTAATACCAGATCCATCCTATGGGAGATGTTAAAGGGAGTACATTAATCAAAATGTAAAGGACATTAATGAGCAATAAATAATAACTCGAATGTGTAAAATCTACTTGTAATAGTAAGTACACAGAAAGACACAGAATACTATGACACTGTAACTATTCTGTGTAAACTAATCTTATCCTAATTGAAAAGACTAAATGATGAACCAATTAAAAATAATAACTACAACAACTGTTCAAGACATAGTAAAATAAGACATAAATAGAAACAGCAAAAAGTTAAAAAGAGAGGGATAAAGTTAATACAAGTTTTCATTAGTTTTCTTTTTGCTTGTTTGTTTATGTAAAGTGTTAAGTTATTATCGGGTTAAAATAATGGATTATAACATAGTATTTCCAAGCCTCATGGTAACATGAAACAAAAAAATATACAATGGATAAACACACACACACACAAAGACATTAAATCCTATCAATAAAAAAAATTACTTGCCCTAAAAGAATACAGGAGAAAAAAAAAAGAACAAAGAGATCATAAACCAATCAGAAAACAAATAACAATATGGGAGAATTAAGTCTTTTCTTATCAATAATAACATTGAATGTAGATGGACTAAACTCTACAACAAACAAAAGAAGAGTAGGCTTCATTATGCTTATAACAGATAAAATATTTCAAACTGAGGAAACATGTCCACTTGGAAAGCAGGTGTTAAGTCACTAGTCACTTTTCCATTGCTCAGCATTAAGAGGTCACAAACAGTTGTGCTCTTCTACAGTACAAATTCCATTTATAATATTAAATGTCTTTAGTTTCTATAGTTATTGGAACTACTAATCATGTTACAGAAATTATATTGATGTAATATGAAATTTAAAAAGGAAATATGACTTCTGAAAATAAAATATTCCTGGATTGATGGTTGATTTAGATCACCTCTACTACTTTAAATCATTTTAACAACTTGGAGTTATGATGAATGGTAGAAGCTTGTTTGGAAGCCACAAACCACCGAGCACCTCAAAAATGTACTGCTTAGAATATCAGATTTGTGATATGATGGGTACCTACATTTGCGTAATTATATATACAAAGTATAGTCAATGCATCAGATTCACTTGAAGTATACTTATCTTAAAAGTAGATTTTTAGCTTCTACCTAAGAGTCCGGTTCTCATCCCTGAATGTATGCTATAATGACTTGGGAGGCTTTGGGAAAATAATGGTAGCCAAATTCCATCTATTAACAATTAAATCTTAAATATGTCAGGGTCAGGATGAGTATAGTATTTTTCTTAAACTCCTCAGATAATGTAATTTGCAGTGAGGGTTAAAAACCAATGGTAATGAATCAGGTCCTTTGGGGTGGGACCTAGGAAACAGGCTGTATTAGTTCTCCAGCTGTATTAGCACCTTATGATTTTAGGACTACTGTTGTAGAGGTCTTGACTCCTTTCTGTGAAGAATGTGTTGCCCTTCACAGATGACTGACTCGATCCAACCATTACCCTGTTTTTATTTTTCTTGCTCAACAGAGACACCGAGGAAATTTGAAGTCTTTTATTTGTAGATGTACTTTTCAGGAACTCACGCAAGAGAATATTTTTGATCAAGCTCTCTTAATTCTCCTTCAAGGCAAAGATGGAGATTGATTGATAAAGAGCTATGGCTTCTGATTAGCTTTTTCACTTCTTACACTTTCTTTCCAGAGACTTTGAATTTCCTCTCTAGGCTCTATGATGATTGTGCTTATCTGCACATCCAGAAACATGATTCTGTTGATATTTTTGATATGGCTGTTACTAAACCCCACTGATGTAGCTCTTCCTTTGCTTTGATAAATACATTTATTTCTAGTCTTTTTTTTTTTTTTTGATCTTGCAGATTCCAGGATTGTTTTACTTACTTGTTGTTTTCCCTGTGTGCCAGTTTTTTGAAACTGAGACTTTTTCTTCTAACCTCTGCAAGGATTAAACTAACAAACTAATTGATACCAGGAAGAAAGTGGTCTCTGGCTATTTTACTGACTGCATTAACATGATGAAGCTATAGTTGATGTATACAATTAAAAAAAAAAACTAATGGTTATGGAAATGAGAAGGTAGAAGTAGAATGGGAGAGTATGGTGTCAACACTTTCAAGTATAGAGTGCAAAGTCTTTGTCAGGAGCAGGACCCAACAAGTTATTTTCTTTATTTATAGAAGTGAACAAAAAAGAAAAAAAAGAAATTTTATATTTTACTCTTCTAAACTCTCCATATTTCCATAATTTTGAATCCTAAATTATAGCGCTTTGAAGGTATATTAATTTAGTGCTATGCAAAGAGAAGTGAAGCTATGCGATCTTCAAATAATTTGCCAGCTATTATTATTCTTATTTCAAGGCAACTCTGAATTTGTATTTGTAATGTCTGAATGGATATATAAGTATCTCTAAATTTTCTAAGTATCTAAATATTCTGTAAATGTTTTCAGAACCATTATGATAATATTGGTGAAAGTTAGGAGAAATGAGAAAGGGGAGAGAGAAGGAGTAAGACCTCAGAGAGGAGAAGGAAAAAAGGGGGTAATATAATGGCACAATAAGAGTAGCTTTTTATTATTTTATTTAAAAAATAATTTAGCCTTGAGAGAAATAAAGCCTTTGTAATTTAGCCTTTCCTTTCTCTCTCTCTCACACACAAAACACTTGGGAGAGACAAAGAAAAATAGAAAGCAAAGAACATCTGAGTTTTGGTATTGTTTACTATGTCTGAAATGGAGGTAGTATTGGATGAAATTCTTTGCTATGCATGATAAAATTGGAGCTAAAGCTACATAACCTTATGAATTGGGAAGAGTGAAAAGATTAAAACTGTTTCAAGATGTTCATGGGAAATATTTTACTCTCAAATCAACCAAACTGAGCAGATGTTATGGAGGCTTTGAGAAGCTTTTTCTATATAAAGTTATTCAATCTCTGGAAAGGATTCAGAAGAATAATTTGAAATAGCATTTAAAAATGAATCCAAATAAAATCTACTTAAATATTTGTATAAATATGTATTAAATGCTTTAGCACTATTATCTTATTGAGTAAATAGCCATCAAGGTTGTGGTAACTCACTATACACAAACTTGCATTTAAATAATCAGAAAACAAAATCAATTCTCTCTATGGTAATATCAATCATTTATGAGAAAAATATAAGCAATATCTCATCATATAGAAGACATTAATGTTGTTAAAACACCAAATAGGCCAACCAGAACTGTTATATAAATGATTAATATATTTTTCAAAAGAAAATGCCTTTTACATAAAAGGATTAAGGATAAAAAATTAAAAAAATAATTTTTATTGAGCTATGCAGAACAATATGGATTGAAGATGTCAAGTGAAATGAGAAAGTGGATATTGCATAGAGTCATTATTGAATTTCACAAAACCCACCCACTCTAAGATATCTTTCCCAGTGTCTTGCCTCAAAACTTATTTCTTTGGAATTATTCTTTTGGATTAGATTCCTTTTTCTAGAACAATGTTAGATTGTTTCAGATTACCAGTTATCATTTTAGAATTGAAATGAAGAGCCCAAAGTTGATGGGGCACCAGAAAATTTTAATCAAAGTGGGAAGAGATAAGTACAAGGACAGATTACCAAAAAAGTGTCTTGCTTTGTGCACAATGGAGTAACTTTAGGTGATGTGCTTCCTTGGGAAGCTCTGTGTAACTAGGGCAGTACCTAAGAGCAAAGTTTACAACTACATAGAGGGTTTCAAAAGACAGAAAATGATGACAAATTACTTACCTAGTGGTAGGCAAGAGCACTATATTGTAAGTTGTAGTCGAAAGACCTGGCCTCTACTACTTTCTTTGCAATTTACAACCTTTCAGACCTTGAACAAATCACTTTACTTCTGAAATTGAGTTTGTTCATCTGATAAATGACTATCTAATTTCTTAGGTCCCTTCTAGCTGAAATGACATACTTCTACTTCACAGCTTTCCCTAAAAAAGCCTCCACTGTTGACAGTGATATTTTCATTTACAAGTAAGAAAACTGAGAGGGGCATAATAGTTAAGAAATTATCCAGAATTAATTAGGTATGTAAAACCGAAAATGTGAATAGCTCTAGACTCTGGCTTTCTTCTTCCCAATCAAGTATTTTATTCAATACAGACATGAAGTCTTACCAGACTAAGTCATATTCCCCATTATTACTGAATTGCTTATCCATTTCCAACTTTTTGACATACAGTACTGTAGACAATAATAAACTGGGTTGGTAAGTTTCAACTGCCAACAAATCTAGGGGTATACTGCTGCAGTTATTGCTGATTGAGGCTGTCTGTACAATTTATTAGGTTTATACTGCTCAAAAAATATCTAGGGTCTGACTCATACCTTTCAGATGTTATTGAAAGATGTCAGATGTTTCTCTCAAAATGAGAGAAACTGACAGTTTCCACACTGACCAGGTATTTTTACAATCCTACTTTTTTTCTGATATATTGGGTTTATTTTTTATTATGGTGCTTACATATTCAGGTGTATCTTATATGGAGAAAAATCATTACTAGACACATAAGTAAAAAAAAAATTGTACCATATATCCAACTGGAACATATTTCAGTCAGTTTATTTCCCTTTCTAATATTTTTTGACTAAGAGTAAAAATAAAGTGCTTTATGCTTATACGGAAAGTGACCCAGAGAAGTTCTCCTTGGTTAAGCTTGAGACACTATCCAAAGAACCAATCCAAGGTAAACACAGAATTGGAAGATGAAAAGAAGACATCCTTATTTACATTGAATGAAAATTCCACAAGGCATGTGTAGAGAATAACAGAGTTGTGGCAGGAATAGGTAGCTATAATGTATGTTATTTACATTCTGGGAACCTGTTTGTTTGACAGTCAATGACACTAATGGACCTGAGAAATACTGTGTTTTATTTCAACAAAGGGGTTAATTCTACTTCTATTTCCTGTTTCCTGCCCAAGGCTGATTCAGCAAAGTCATGCCATTGAATGTGTATGAGAGGAAGTGGCACTGATTTCTAGCTCCTGATTCTCTCAGTTAAACAGAATTGCCAAAGCCAAGGATTTCTGAAAAATCAGGGTACTAGAGGAGGTTAATGGACCACTTCATAGGACATATCTGTTAGCAAGAAGAAAATTAATCTTCAATCTTTATATGAAAACATTGTAACATTAATTGCTCACTGTGGTAGATACAAGGTGAAGTCCTTACTCTCTGAGGACTATTGTTTTTGCCTATAGCTACTCTATGGCAAACATAAAAACACTTTCTAAGAGCTCCTACTTTAGAAAGCATGACTGACAATCAGCCCCAGTTGCTACACTGTGAAAGCAATCATCCTTTAAAAATTGAGGTCATGTTTCTCAGGAGCTCTTGAGCCAATGACTGAAAATAACAACATCACTAATGCAAGTCCATTCCTCAAAGTTACACTGGTTTTATAGTTGGAAAGTGTTCTCCATTTTCTATGATCTGATGGAGTTTGTAGAGGGTCAGCACTATTATTTCCTTAGTGTTCTAAATGTTTCATAAATAAAGTTATCTTGGCAAATGTATCTTTCTGTGGAGATATATAATTAATGAATTAAATTTATTTAATATAATGTTTCCTTAAGATTGATGTGTATGTGGAGCACAGAGGATCTTGTTAAAATTTAGATACTGATTTAGTAGATTGGTGTGGGACCTCAGCATCTGCCTTTCTAACAAGATCCCAGGTGATGTCAATGTTTATTGGTGCACACAGGACACGTAAGGAGGAAGACATTAATACATATGGAAATTCAAATTTTCTTTTTTTGTGTATGCCAATTTTCATAAGTTTTTTGGAACTTTTTAAATTTCATGTACATTGCCAATTTTTGGCATAAAAGGGATAAAGAGTATTATGACAACTTTATGAATGCAGGATCTCTAGCAGTGTCTTCCTTTTCATTTCTGATAGTGTATTTGTGTGTCTGTTTTTCTCTGTTAAAAAAAGTAGTCAGTGTTTAGCACTATTACTATTATTACTTTTAAATAAAATAAAATTTGTGTTTTTAACCCTCTTTATACTTTTCTATTTCATTAATTTCTGAATTTATATTAATTATATTTTTCTTGCTGCATTTATTTTGGATTTAGTTCTTACTATTATACAAACATATTGAGATGATTGCTTAGATCATTAATTTTCAACTCTTCTTCTTTTCCACTGAATACGTTGATAGCTATGAATCCCCTCTGTGTACAAGTAAAACTGCCTTACACATGTTCACTACATCATATTTTTACCATTCAGGATGAAATATTTTCAAATCCTCATGGCGATTTCTTTTTGATGTTTTATTCTAATGTTTTTTGCTTTAAAATATACATCATATATGTATATATGTGTATAATTACACCACATTTTAAAAATTTTACTTGTATGGCATATCTTCCTTCATCCCTTTGCTTCCAATCCTTTAGATAGCCCTGTATTTAATCTATATATCTTGTAATCCACACAAAAGTTACTTAAAAATCCTGTCTATTTTTGTCTTCTAATTAAAGTTTTAGTACATTTATATTTAACGTAGCTACTAACATATTGGGGATTATACCCTACCATGCTACCATTAGCTTTCTATTTGCTCTACATACTATATACATTTCTCTTCTTTCCCTTTGTTGCCTTCTTTCTGATTAATCATTTTTATTATCCCATTTTTCTTCCTCTGTGATCTTTTTAATTATGTCATTTTACTAATGTTGTGAGTTATACCCTAGATGTTAAAACATGTGACTGATTTTCAAAAATGCAAAGACATGAAAAATATTTCAATTCTATTTGTCCACTTCTTCTCTCTTATGGTACTGTGCCATATGTTTTACCTAAAAATGTATTTGAAGCCCCAGCATATTATTGATTCAAACAGTAAATGTTCATTGAGATTGTTCCACATATTTATCACCTACAATCCAGTTGATTCTCTATTTTTTAGTCCTTGGATTTTTGAAATTTAATTATATTTCATTTCAATAGTTTGAACAGGTGGTTTTTGGTTACATGAATAAGTTCGTTAGTAGTGATATCTGGATTTTTATGCACCCATCATGTGAGCAGTGTATGCTGTACCCAGTGTGTTTCTCTCTTATTTTTTCAACTCACTCTCATCATTTCCCCCAAGTCCCCAAAGTCCATTATATTATTTTTGTGCCATTGCATGAGTGTTCCTTCCACTTATCAGTGAGATTATATGATATTTAGTTTTTCATTCCTGAGTTACTTCACTTAGAAGAATGGTCTCCAACTCCATCTAGGTTGCTGCAAATTTCACTTATTTTTATGGCTAGAGTAGTAGTCCACGATGTATATATATCATATTTTCTTTGTCCACTCATTGGTTGGTGGATATCTTAGGCTGATTCTATATTTTTGCAACTGCAGATGGTGATGCTATAAACATAAGTGTACAGGTGTTCTTTTCATATATACTGCCTTCTTTCTCTCGGGTAGATATCCAGTAGTGGGATTACTGGATCAAACTGTAATTCTACTTTTAGTTCTTTAAGAGTATCCATACTGTTTTCCATAATGCTTGTACTAGTTTGTATTTCCCCAGCAGTGTAAAAGTGTTTGCTTTTGGTCATATCCATGACAAAATGTATTTTTTTTAACCTTTAAATTATGGCCATACTTGCAGGTGTAGGGGTGGTATCACATGGTGGTTTTTATTTGCATTTCCCTGATTATTAGTGATGCTGAGCATTATATCTTCTTTGAGAATTGTATATTGATGCCATTTGCCCATATTTTGATAAGATTATTTGTTTTATTTTCAGCTGATTTGTATGAGTTTCTTATATATTCTGGATATTAGTCCTTTGTTAGATGTTTAGTTTTTGAATATTTTCTCCATTCTGTCGGTTGACTGCTGATTATTTCTTTTGATGTGCAGAAGCTTTTGAGTTTAATTACATCATATCTATTTGTTTTTGTTTTACTTGCATTTTCTTTTTTGACATTTTACCACGTATTTTATCCTCCATTCTTGTTGTTTTTTTCTTATGTCTCTGTCTTCTTCCATCAAGGATCAACATCTTTCTGCATAAATAATTCAAATTAGTATTTATTTCTGGTCTGATAGTGAAGTCTCTTAGATTTTGTTTGTCTAAGATGTTTATAAACCTAAGTTGTTTATAACTTTAAGTTGTGATTTATAACCTTTTCTGAGTATGGAACTCTAGACTGGTGATTATTTTTAGTACTCTCAAATAGTAAAATTTCTGACATATATTAAGATGGTTTATTTATTATTTGCATTAAGGTGTTTTACTTTGATATCTAATACTGTTGTTTTCTTTTCAAGTTCATAATGCTTTTTCTATTTTGCAAATTGTCATTTTAATTATTACTTTATTTTTCTTTTAAATCAAGTTACATTTTTCCCATTTACAAGAATTAACTGTTCAGTTAGGGTTTTATTCAGCTTATATTATATGTTCAGGGTTACATGTGCAACTTTTATACAAAGGTATATGGCATAATGTTGAGTTTTGAGGTACGAATGAATCTTTCTTCCTGGTAGTGAGTATAGTTCTCAATAGGTAGTTTTTCATCCTTTTTTCCTTTATCTCACCCTCCTGTATTCCCCATTGTCTATTATTCTCATCTTTATGTCCATGTATACTCAACGTTGATCTGACTTTAAGTGAGAATATACAGTATTTGGTTTTCTTTCTTTTTTTTTTTTTTTTTGTATTAATTTGCTTATGATTATGTCTGCCAATACCATACATGTTGTTTCAAAGAACATTTTGTTCTTTCATATGACTGCATAGTAGTCCATGATGTACAGGTACCTCATTGTATTTATCCAATCCAGAGTTAATGGCACCTGGGTTGATTCTATGCCTTTGGTATTGTGAATAGAGCTATAATGACTATATTGGTGCATATGACTTTGGTAGAACAACAAAAACCATATGATCATCTCAATAGGTGCAGAAAAAGTCCATACAATTTAACATCTTCTCATGTTAAAAAGCCTCAGCAAAATAGGCACTGAAAGAACATACCTCAAAATATAAAGCTCATCTATGAAAAACCTACAGCCAAAATCATACTGAATGGGCAACAGATGAAAGCCTTCCCCTTTAGAAGTGGAACAAGACAAAGATGCTCACTCTCACAAATTCTATTCTACATAGTACTAGAAATCTAAGCCAGATACAGCAGGCAAGAGAATTAAAAGACATCCCAAACAGGAAAAGAAAAAAATCAAAGTATCTGTCTTTACTGGTAATATAATCTTATACATAGAAAACCCTAAAAACCCTGGAAAAAGGCTCTAGAACTGACAAACAACTTTAGTAAAGATTAAAGGATACAAAACCAATGTTAAAAAAGTGGCATTTCTATACCCCAATACTATTCAAGCTGAGAGCCACATTAAGAACACAATACCATTTACAACAAGCACAGAAAGAAGATAATGCCTAGGAAAACAGAAATAAAGGGAGTTAAAGATCTCTACAATAAGAATTACAAAATACTGCTGAAAGAAATCAGAGATGACACAAACAAATGGAGTAATATTTTATGTTCATGGATAGGAAGAATCAATATGGCTAAAATAGCCATAGTACACAAAAAAATCTACATATTCAACCCTATTCCTATCAAACTACCAGTATCAATTTTCACAGATTTTTAAAAAACTATTCTAAAATTCATGTGTAACCAACAAATCGTCCAAATAGCCAAAACAATTCTATGTAAAAAGAACAAAGCCATAGACATTACATTACCTGACTTCAAACTATACTACAAAGTGACTGTAACCAGAACAGCATAGTACTGGTATAGAAACAAACATGTAGACCAAGGAAGCAAAACAGAGGACCCAGAAATAAAGCTGCACACTTACAACCATCTGATCTTCAATAAATTGTCAGAAATAGACAATGGAGAAAAAAAATTTCTATTCAATAAATGGTTCAGGAATAACTGCCTAGGCATGTGTAGAAGAATAAAACTCGACCCCTACCTTCACTATATGCAAAAATTAAGTTAGGATAAATTAGATATATAAATATTAGGCTTCAAACTATAAAATTTCTAGAAGACAACTTAGAAAATATCCTTCTTGATACTGGCCTTGGCGAAGAATCTTTGGCTGAGTCCTCAAAAGCAATTGCAACAAGAAAAAAAAAAAAATTGAAAAGTAGGACCTAATTATACTAGGAGTTTCTTCACAGAAAGAGAAACTATCAAAAGAGAAAACAGACCACCTGTAGAATGTAAAAAAGAATTTGCAAACTATCCATCTGACAAAGTTCTACTATTCAGAATCTATAAAGGACTTAAAAAATTCAACAAACAAAAAACAAATAACCCAATTAAAAAGTGTTTTGGCCTTAATGATGGGGTAGAGGAAGAGTTTAGGTGGAAAGTTTATAGAAAGGGATAATAACAAAAACGTTCCCCAATCTAGAGAAGTAATATCAATATCCAACTACAAGAGGGTTATAGAACACAAAACAGATATAACTCAAAAATGACTGCCCCCCAAGGCATTTAACAAGCTCACAAAGATCAAGAATGAAAAAAGGATCCAAAAATTAGCAAACAAAAGAAAGAAATAACATACAATGGAACTCCAAAACATCTGGCAGCACACTTTTCAGTGAAAACTTTAAAGGCCAAAGATGTGGCATGACATATTTAAAGTCATAAGAAAAAAAATTACCTAGAATAATATATCCAGTACAAATATTTTTGAAACATAAAGGAGAAATACTTTCCCAGACATACAAAAGTTGATAGATTTTATCAGCACCTGACCTGTTTTAAAAGAAAAGGCTAACATGTATCTTTCTTTTAATCAGGAAATAAAAGGATGTTAATGAACAATAAGTAATCATGTGAAGGTAAAAAAACTCACTGGTAATAATAAGTACACATAAAACCACAGAATATTATAACACTTTAACTGTTGTGTGTGAACTATACTTATCTTAAATACAAAGCCTAAGTGATATATCAGTAAAAAGTATTAACTACAACAACTTTTCAAGAAATATTAATTTAAGATATAAAAAGAAACAACAAAATGTTTACAACTGAGGGGATAAAGATAAGGCCTATAATTTTTATTAGTTTTTTTGTTTGATTGCTTATGCAAACAGTGTTGTTATCAGCTTAAAGTAATGGGTTAGAAAATAAAATTTTGAAGCCTCATGATTACCTTAACTAAAAAAAACATGCAACATATACACAAAAAAGCAAGTAACAAAATCATATGACCAGAGAACATTACCTCAATTAAAGGAAAGACAGAAAAAAAGAAAGAAGAAAGAGAAGACCACAAAGCAAGTAGAAAAAAACAACAAAATGGCAGGAGTAAGTCCTTAATTAATAATAACATTAAATGTAAATGGGCAAAACTTCGCAATCAAAAGACGAAGTTGTTCTCTGTCTGTTGTTGGTGTATAGGAATGCTTGTGATTTCTGCACATTGATTTTGTATCCTGAGACTTTGCTGAAGTTGCTTATTAGCAGAAACTGGACCCCTTCCTGACACCTTACACTAAAATTGACTCCAGATGGATTAAACATCTAAACCTAAGACCTAACACCATAAAAACTCTAGAAGAAAACCTAGGCAAAACCATTCAGGGCATAGGCATAGACAAGGACTTTATGACTAAAACACCAAAAGCAATGGCAATAAAACCCAACATAGACAAATGGGATCTAACTAAACTTCAGAGCTTCTGTACAGCAAAAGAAACAATCATTAGAGCAAACTGGCAACCAACAGAATCGGAAAAAATTTTGCAATCTACCCATCTGACAAAGGGCTACTATCTAGAATCTGCAAAAAATTAAACAGATTTACAAGAAAAAACAAACAAACCATTCAAAAGTGGGCGAAGGATATGAACAGACCCTTTTCAAAAGAACACATATATAAGACCAACAAACATATGAAAAAATGCTCACCATCACTGGCCATTAGAGAAATGCAAATTAAAACCACATTGAGATGCCATCTCACACCAGTTAGAATGGTGATCATTAAAAAATAAGAAGACAACAAATGCTGGAGAGGATGTGGAGAACTAGGAACAATTTTACACTGTTGGTGGGAGTGTAAATTAGTTCAACCATTGTGGAAGACAGTGTGGTGATTCCTCAAGAACCTAGAAATGGAAATTCCATTTGATCCAGCAATCCCATTACTGGGTATATAACCAAAGGACTATAAATCATTCTATTTTAAAGACACATGCACACGCATGTTCATCACGGCATTGTTTAAAATAGCAAAGTCCTGGAACCAACCCAAATGCCCATCAATGATAGACTGGACAAAGAAAATGTGGCACATACACACCATGGAATACTATGCAGCCATAAAAAAACGATGAGTTTGTGTCCTTTGTAGGGACATGGATGAACCTGGAAACCATCATTCTCAGCAAACTGACACAAGAACAGAAAATCAAACACTGCATGTACTCACTCATAGGTGGGTGTTGAACAATGAGAACACTTGGACACAAAGAAGGAGCATCACACACTGGGGTTCATTGCGGAGGGCTATGGGAGGGATAGTGGGAGAGAGGGTGGGGGAGGGGATAACATGGGAAGAAATGTCAGCTATAGGTGATGGGGGGATGGTGGCAACAAACCACCTTGACATGAATGTACCTATGCAACAATCTTGCATGATCTGCACATGTACCCCAGAATCTAAAGAACAATAAATAAAAAATAAATTAAAAAAATAAAAAAATAAAAATAAACTATTATCCAGCTAACCCACATGTTTCAAACAGGTGTGTGTATACATGCATACCTTGGAAATATTGTAGGTTAAGTGTATAGACCATCACACACACAAAAACACCATGATATAGCACGTCACATTAATGTTTTATTGCCCAGCGCATATAAAAGTTATGTTTACACTATACTGTAATCTGTTTAATGTACAATAGAATTATGTTTAAAATATCATGCACATCCCTTAATTTAAAAAATTATTTCTAAAAAATGTTAACATCATCTGAGCCTTCAGTAATTAATAACTTTCTGCTGGTAGAGGGTCTTCCTTCAGTGTTGATGGCTGCTGATTTATCATGCTGGTGACTGCTAAAGGTTGAGATAACTGTGGTAATTTCTTAAAATGAGACAGCAATAAAGTTTGCCACATCAATTTACTCTTTTTATTTGTAAAAGATTTTTCCATAGCATTTGATACTGTTTGAAAGTGTTGTACAAACAGCTAAACTTCTTTCAACGTTTGAGCCACTTATCTCAAATCCTCCTCTGCTTTATCAACTACGTGTGTGGAATATTCTAAATTTGTTGTTCTCATTTCAATAATGTTCACGGCATCATCACCAGAAGTAGATTCCATCTCAAGAAACAAATTTCTTTCCTCATTCATAATAAGTAACTCCTCATTCATTCAAGTTTTATTGTAAGATTGCAGCAATTCACTCAAATCTTTAGGCTCCACTTCTAATTCTAGTTCTTTGGTTGTTTTCATCACATCTGCAGTGACTTCCTTCATTGAGTCTTTAATCTCTTAAACTTATATGTGAAAGACAGAATCAACTTATTCAAATTTCTGTTAATGTTGATATGTTTATCTCCTCCCATTAACCTTAATTGTTCTTTTTTAAATTGTACTTTAAATTCTAGGATACGTGGTCAGAACATGCAGGTTGGTTATATAGGTATACCTGTGTCATGGCAGTTTGCTGAACCTATCAATCCATCATCTACATTAAGCATGTTACCTAATGCTATACCTTTCCTAGCCCCCCAGCCCAAGACAGGCCCCAATGTGACTTGGCTTTAGACATGTCTTCCACAGTAAGCTTAATAATTTCTGGCTTTTGATTTAAAGTAAGCAATATGAATTATTCCTTTGACTTGAACCTGTAGAGGCCATTGTAAGGTTATTAATTGGCCTAATTGTAATATTGTTTTGTCTCAAAGAATGTGGAGGTCTCATGAGGGAGAGGTGGAGGAGCAGCCAGTTGGTGGAGCAGTCAGAATGCATACAACATTCATCAATTAAGTTCAGTATCTTATAGAGCATGGTTCATGGAGCCCTAAAACATTTAAAATAGTAACATCACAGATCACTGATTACAGATCACCAAACAGATAAAATAACAATGTAAAAGTTTGAAATATTTCCAGAATTACCAAAATGTGATACAGACACAAAGTGATCATATGCTGCTGGAAAAATGGTGACTATAGACATTTTTGACTCAGGGTTACTACAGAATTTCAATTTGTAAAAAATCAAAATATCTGTAAAACATGATAATGTGAACAAGGAAGAGAGATAGAAACACACACACACACACACACACACACACACTCTGAAAAGAGAGAGAGAGAGAGAGCTAAACACCATTTTAGAAGCAACAGGGGTGATTAATATTTTAAGAGTTCAAGGAGAATAGTAAAAATTTTCATCTTGCCAAGTGCATGTTTCCTCAAAAATAATTGCTTTAAGGAGCTAAGCAACACACTTACAACGCAAATTTCTAGACTTAAAAATTTGGTTTAATCCTGATTGAATTAGGGGAAGCCAAATATCTAGGAACCTTGACATATGGTTTTTGTGTTCTTGCATGCACCATTTCTTTGAAAATAATTATTTTTTAGATTAAGTTTTATTATCTCATTTATAGACACATCAAAGACACCAAGGAAACTTCAGAATCCATTTCTTTAAACCACTGCCTTGTGCTATTTTTCGCTTTATATATTCTGATATATTGCAAAATTGAGACAAGATTTTAGTATCATAACAAGAAATAAGAATTTCCAGAGACTATTTAAAGGCATTGGTTGATGCAGTTCAGAGAAAGCTATTATCCCATGGGTCTTATCCCCTTTGACCTGAAGTGAAGTAGCTAAATAATTGTAACTGATATTACCATCTATTGAATCTAAAGTACAGCTAAGGTGACATTTTTCTACTACTTGCTTTCCTTATTTTTTTTTAACTATTTAAATTCTAGGGAGCTGTAATGTATTTTCCTCCTTACCAGATTGGAAGTATTTTGATGTTAGAGGGAATTTGTTCATTTTATCCTTTAACAACCACTCTCCCCACATTCCCTTTTCCACACACAGTGCCAGTAAATTGCTTGATATATTAAAGGTATTTGATACAATTTTATTAATGCAACACCTTCAGTTCCACAAGGTATACAGTAGAGAAATCACTGTTCTGATAATAACAATTTTTAGATGGGTGGATTGACAAGAGCAGAATCAGTTTTTCCAAAATAATCTAACGCGATGGGCTAAAGCTGCTATTTCAGCAGTTACATCAGTAGCTGTTTAGAAGACCTGCTCTAAGCTGGTGGACAGTAAGAAAGCTGGTACTTCATCACTCAAGGTCAGTCTAGAAAGGAAAATAATTGGCAAGTCAAAAGGGAAAGGAGGGAAGGCAAATGTGGAATCAAGAAGGAGCCTTGGGAAATGATAAATGCTTGAGGTGATGAATACCTTATTTACCCTGTTGTGATTATTATGCATTTTATACATGTATCAAAATAACTCATGTACTCCATAATGTACCCACATAAATTAAAAAATATATTTCTTAAAAAGGAGCTTTGTCTTGGTAAGAGTCCATTTATAAACTGATTTCATATGTATGACTTCAGGCAGAGTTTTCTAGCACCTTAGATACTTTCTGTTTCTCTATTGGGTGTATCCATCTCTGAATTTCTTTCTGACACTAGTGAAGAAAGCACTGTCGGTCAAGGCAAATTAAAGGCTGTGTACTAATTGCTCCAATTTGCCAAACGCATATGGGTCTTGTCAAGATATATCTTATCAAGAAATAGGTCTCATTTGGAGATGTTGCTAGGTGTGTGTGGTGGGGTGGGGGCTGGGCTTGTGCATGCATGTGTATGTGTTTGTGTTTGTGAGAGAGAGACACAGAGGAGACAGAAAGATACAGTGAGAGAGTGACAGAGACTCATTTGTCCCGCAAATAATTCCAGACAATGCATATGCAAATAGACCCACCCTTACTCTGCCATGGGGTAATGAATCATATTGAAGGAATATCTAGGACAGGGGGACCAGGCAGTTGGTCTGGGTATTAGAGTGAGATGCCTGCTGTTGAAAAGTGAATGCTCTATTTAGTAATTTGGCCTTGGATTTGGCAAGGAATAAATCCATAAAGAGACTTTACTGTCTTTGTTAAATCTCAAGGGTTTTTTTGTTTTGTTTTGTTTTGTTTTAAATGGGCTATAGTAATCCTCTTTCTGCCAGAGATCATAATTATACTTTACACCCATTCCCCACGGTAGGAAGGGAATATTTCTTGAGATTCCCCTCTGCATTGCTGCTTCTTTTGATATGGGAGAGGCACTGTTTCTGGCAACACATAAGCTGTACCATAACAACTGTTGCCAATTTTGTTCTCTGGGTAGATTTAGTTAGGTTGACAATGTTTCAAATTCTACCTATAGTCTTTTCCTGTATACATTTATTTCTGGCCATCTAAGTATCTAAAATCTAAAATCCAGCATCTTTCCTCATTTATTTTATAGCTACAGTCCAGAGGTTCCAATGGAACTTTGGGGGTATTATTTGATTGGTAGAGCGGGTGTGTCAGGTTAAAACAGAATATGGAGCCAGGGTACTTCACATTTTATGTATAAATTTCTCATGAGAATAGTACATTTTGATTAGTATAAACAGCAATCATGACACCACTTGACTATGCTTATGGGAGAGCACCTGCCAGTTAATAGATCAGGGTTTTTTTTTCAAGGGCAAAGATTGTGATAATCAAGATGATTGGCCAGAGACAAAATTATGCAATGATGTCGGGGGGCAAGATGGTGTAGCAGAAGAAGACAAAGACTGAGAGTCAGAACTCTGGGTTATATTTCAGACTCTGACACTGATATTAGATAATGCAGATTTAATTATTTTACTTCCCTGAGCTTCAAATTCCTTATTGGTAACATGAAATAGTGGGAGCGGATAATCACCATGGACCTCTTTAGCTTTGACATTACACAGTGAGCTAAATCCCAATGAAAGTTTTCTCTTCTCATGTTTTTTACTGTATCCCAAACCTGTGAGATAATGTTGCCTAAGAGCTGGTTTTGGGGTCTCATAATTAAAAAACAGGTTAGATGGATAAAGGCTCTTTTGGTGGCCTTACATTTAAAGAAAACAAATGGCTTTTTACTAAACAATTTCCAATATATAGACCAAATGCCCAAAAGGGACTAATCCTTAAACATGGCCAGTCATATCATTATATATTTGAAAGATCCAAGTACCCTGATTGAAGGCATTGCTCTTTAGTCTAAAATCAAAACTTTATGTCTATTAAGGGAGAAGAAGAAAGGATGGAAAATAAACTCAGCAAAAAGCCTCAGTTTTAAAAAATGTGTCACTGAGTATCACCATAGTTCAGAACCTAATCTCATTATATTTGCATCACTCTACCAGTCTTCTTGCTATCCTTTATTTTGCTATTTATTCTTTTTTTCTCTAGCCTGCATCACACTATCAAACAAATCTTCCCAAAGCTTTATTTGCATGATTCCATCTACCACTGATCAAGGATATCCATTAATTGACTTGTAAATCAAATCAAAATTCCTCTATTCAGTAAACATGACCATTCCTTAACATGTTACCATATTTGCATAAACCTCATCATTTTCCTTATGAATATAACTCTGTTCTGGCCAGATTTGCTTTATTAACCCCGTCATTATATTTTGTTTACTAGAGTCTCCATGTTTTTCTTAACAGAGTCTGTGCTTCTTTTTGGAATATTTTCTCTGCTAATCCATTGGAATCACATCCTTCAAAACCTAGCTTTTAATTCTTTCTGTTTAAGAAGCATTTCTTATGTTTTTAATTGACAAACAATAATTGTACATATTCATGGGGTATATAGTGAGTTTCAATACATACGATGTGTAGTGATCAAATCAGGGTCGTTAACATATCTGTCACTGCAAACATTGATCATGTTTGTGTTGTGAACATTCAAAATCCTATTTAAAAACATATAATAAATGATGTTTTTATTAGTCGCCCTACAGTGCTATGCAACACTACAACTTACACCTCCTATCTAGATGTAAGATTGCAACCTTTAACTTATCTTTCCCAATACCATGTACCCTTCCCAGCCTCTAGTAACAAGTATTCTACTCTCTACTTCTATGATATGAACATGTTTAACCTCTGCACATCCACTCACACCCAGATTACTAATGTCAATTGACTTGCCAGAAATGTCTTAAATTATTTAATATTTTTCTTTAAGTATTGCATATCCACTGATAACACTGCAATAAATACTGATCTGCAAAAATAAGAAAATTTAAGTGTAGTTCACACTTTTACAAAAGGAATCCTCGAACTATAGTGTGCAGCAGAATCACTTGGGGTACTTGTTAAAACTTGAGAATCCCAAGCCCCATCCTCAGATTTTTCTATTCAGTAAGTTTTTGATGGGACCTAGGAATCAAAATTCAAGTGCCTAGCTGGCTCTAATACAAGTAATCTCCAGACCATATTAAGGGAAATAGTGCTTGTGTCAGGTGTCCTTATTATACTTCCTCAGAGAATTTTATCACTGCTTTAAGGTACATAAAAAAGACCGTTGTCTGTCTTGTTCTACACTATATCTTACAGAGTTTTGTAGGTGCTTGAAAATACCTCATGAAGGAATTAGTGAATTTATTTTTAATAATTATTTTTTATTTATTTTATCAAACTACAACAGTAATTCATGCTTGTGTGAATAAATGAAAAATAAAATGAAAAAAATAGAACACAAAGGTATAAAAATAAGCAAAACCTGTTATCTGCTTTACACTCTTCATTTCCCTTCCTGCCACTGAAAAAATTAGTGAAAACCTGTTTTGTGTCCTAGCCTACATTCTCCTAACTGGATGAATTTGCCAACTTAGGGAATAATGGAAGTAATTACACAACTGGAAATAACAACTATTAATATCTTCACATATTTCTTTGAATCCTAGAGTGTTAAATATAGCAGGAAGTTCATAGAACCTAAGATTGACTGCCATTATTAAGTACATTTTTAAAACTTGAGGTTTATAAAGGAAAAATGGTAACTTCAATATATATATGAATGAAGACTCCTCAGGATTTAGATTAGATATGTCAGACAAGAGGAATGAAGAAGAGAAAAGAAAAATAATTTTAAGGCTGTCAATCTAGAATATCAGGTGAATGATGGTGTCAATGTTGTTAAAAGTCAGAGTGCTGTCTTGGAGATAAAGTTAATTTCTTTTTGACAAGTTAAATTTCAAGTGTCAGAAATTCATAAAAGAAGGATTTATTAAGAGTTTTACTGAAGTTATCTTTGTCAATTGGAGAACAGACACTGGTTGGGATTACAAATCAAACATTTTAGTTCTAGTTCTGCCACTAACTGTCCATGCAGTTCTGGAAAGTTATAGTTTCTCTGACTCTCAAGTTTCCTCATCTGCACATGCAGATAATAAATCTACATATCATACAAAGTCCTGTAGGGAGCATAGAAAATGTATGTGAACATACATGATGATGTATAAGTTGCTCATAATTGAATTAAGTGCTCAGTTGGGTGTAAATATATATGAAAGCACCTTGATTTTAAAAACCTCTGTTATTTGCAAATTATGATGATAATTATTTTTATTATTGCTTTTGAACACCCATATAGTGTTATACTATTAACCATATAAAATGTTCTGAAAAGATAATTGTAGCCTTTTGAGATATTTAAGGCTATCATCCAACCCTAATTACCTACATAATTACCAAGAAATGCCTACATTTAACATCTAGAAAGACCTTGCTAATTCCTATTTGTTTATGTGTATGTGTATGTGAGTGTGCATTGTGTGTGTGTGTGTGTGTGTGTGTGTATGTTTGGAGTCTCCAGGAATTCTTTAGGAATTACAATCTAGTCTTTCTCACTTAGTTTTCCTCGAGATAACCTCTTTCCCTAGGCCCTGGGCCCTTTGCAAATGTGAGGATATTCTGTGCTACTTCTTAAACTGCTGTTATTAAAAAAGGTTTATGTGTTTGACAAAGTTGGAGAGATATTATTGTATCATGTTTTAATAAACAATATTTAGTTGGGTTTTTCTACCTAAACAAGTAGTAATTCAACACAATGTATCCTTATTGTTCCATATGACAACTTCCCCTTTTTTTATCTTCTTACCTTTCCCAAAACCATCTTGAATGACTTGAGTCCACATGGGTATTGTAACTCAGAGGTGTGTTCTCAGTTTCACTTTTTTCCCCCTCTGTCTTTCTCCTCCTCTCTTTTAGCAAACATTCTCACAGATATACCCTCTACCACCGCAGTAGGACAGCTAACAATAAGGAAATGACTTGTGCTGTTCTATGGGTCTCTATATTCAGTTTAGTCAGAACTTGCTGAGTAACTACTGTGTGCAAGGTCATTTGCTAGGCTGTATAAAGTGACACACAGAAAATAAACTAGCATTTTAAAGCATCTGTTATGTGCTAGGCACTCTGCTAGAGGATTTTCCTAACATAACTTTGTGATATAAGTACAGTTAACTTCAGTTTTCTGTTGAGAAAACTGAGACTCATGGAAATCCAAAGTTTCTGCCTCCAAGACATGTCCAAGGTCCCTAACTTCAAGACATAAGTTGTTGTTGGATAAAGTTCATGAACATAAACAGTTTACAAATATGAAATAATAACATGAGAAAGTGTATAATTCTGTATTTAAGAATTCAGAGAGATGGAAAACCCTTATGAGCTTTAGTAATCAGGAGAGGCTTAAAGGAGAAATTATACCTGAGTTGAACATTGAGAAATCTGTAAAATTTGGATAGTTGTAATAGCAAGAGAAGGTGCTGTAAAAAGGAAGAAAAGAGTGGCGAGAGTTGACATGTGTTCAATGAGAAAACCAACATGACCAGAGCAGAATCATCTTTTTGGAGAGAAATAAGAAGGAAGCACATATCGGAGAACTTTAAAATTCTTCTGACAAAAAGGAGGGCAATCAACATAGCTTTTCAATCAGGTTTGAATAGTAATTTATTCAGTAATTACTTCTTGAGAGCCAACTATGTGCAAGGCACTGTGACATGATGAAAGCAGGGAAGATTAAATCTGATGCAGCGTGGGGGGATAGATAGAGCAAAGAGGTGATTAGGAAATCATTTAGAATTATATTGCTATAATTCAATCATGAATTGATTTAAAAGTGTTGCCTAGGTTATATCTGTCAGGAAAAAAAGGAAAGAATAAATTTCACGTACATTTTGAAAGAAGAATAGATAGGACTTGGTCACTCTGTATGCTGCAGGAGGGATAGTGGCAGGGAAGGAATAAGTGTCAGAAGTATCTCCAAGTTTTCAAGTTTGGGTGATTAGAAAATGTCATCGATAAAAACAGACACCTTGGGAATGTATGCTAGTTTAGAAGCACGGTATGGGAAGATTAAAATTGGATTCTAGGTATATATTTGGAATGAAAGTGGATCTTTTCAATGGATATATCTGGCAAGCAGATGATGCTGGAATGCTAAAAGAGATAGAAGCACTATGCCTAGCTTAGGCCATGGGCTCTTAAAGATCAGAGTTACCAGTGTGATTACCACATACTACTATAATGCTTCCAGGTGAGAGTGTTCCCACTGATTATTGAGCATAGGTCTCTTGCTTCAGTCTTAGTCTACTCAGGATTCAGTTGTAAGCAACTATAGCATCATTCTGCAGTTCATATGCATATGCCTACAATCCTTTCCTCCCTTCTCTCTACTTTGTGCTCTAGATCAAGAACTCAAAGAGTAAGAATATTTAACATGAATCTACCCTTTCATATTTTTAAGAGTACAATACAGTATTGTTAACTATAGGCACAATGTTGTACAGCTGATCTCTAGAATTTACTAATTTTGTATAGCTAAAGTGTTATTCCCATTGAATTACATCTCTCCATTTACCCTCCTTCCAGTGCCTGGAAACCACCACTGTACATTCTGTTTCTGAAACTATTTTAGACACCACAAATAAATGAAATCAGTGTTCTACAATGATGAAACAAACAAACAAAAAACGAGAGAGAGAGAATACTATGTCAAGTTTAAAAACCTCTTTGAGTCAACTTAAACTCCCCACTGGCCAGGTTAAAGGAATTTCAGCATCACTATGAAAAATAACAAGCAGTGAATTGAAATGCATCAAATATGTTAAAATGCATGAGTTCATGATGATACTTAAACAAAATAAACACAAAATAACAAAAAAGCCCATAATCCTCAGAGGGGCAGTATAAAAAAAGAACATTACATTCACATTCACATCTTATGCTTCCTTTTTAAACACATCTACGTCATGGCTCAAAGCATAACTGACAATTTAGATTATAGCCCACTATACCATTTACACATTTTAGTAACTAAAGTACATCATATACTCTATGAGGCAGAATGCCATTTGTTGAGCAATTATTTTAAGAATTGAGCACCCATGAATTTGTTGTCTATAATTAATAAATTAAATTTTCTAGTGTTTTCAAAAATAGAGTACTGTGAACTTATCACAAAGAACAATTTCTTACTTTATTTCTTAGGAGACAATATAGTGTAGTAGAAAGAGTCCTGATACAGGGTCCAGAAGTCTGAACTCTATACCTTCGTCTGCTATTTTAAAAGTATATCATTTTGGAGAAGACTTTCTCACCCAGGGGACAAGTTCCATGATCCTTTCCAGTTCTAACATTTTCCAATTTAATAAAAATTATCTCTGAAGAATACTTTTAGTTCACTACAGTGTGTTTGTCTATTTGAGAAAAAAAAAAAAGCTTTTGTGGGATACCCACAAGTGTGGATTTTGATAATTTATATTATGGCTTGTTAATTTTTGTTCATAGATACACATATCATGCTCTTGGCTAAATTTTACCAAGTTGATCAACTAATACAGTCACTTACTATTATATTTAATAAGAAAGAAATAAGGTGAGAATAGAGCCCATTGGCTTTTGCATACTTGTCTTCTACTTAAACATGGAGAAAAATGGTATACAACAGCCAGACAATCTTTATTGACAAAACAGTTTTGGCACTTAGGATTACTTTTTCTTTGATATTATATACTTCAGCTAATTGACTCAAAATGGCCACTTCTAACTTTCGTTGATAAAATGTGTCATTGAGAAGGAAAGAGAAAAAAAGCATTGATATGTGGCAGTTTTGTACCTTTAAGAGGCCTCAATAATATGGAAAAATTGATGGTAGTGTGAATGGCAATCTGCTTCCACAGTGCAAATGGAGAGTTTACTGCCATCTTTATTTATTTATTTATTTATTTATTTTATTTTAGGTGCATACTATATCTGGCATTTCTCCCCATGTTATCCCTCCCCACCCTCCCGTCCCTCCCCCACCCCCCCATTGTCTCTCCCCTACCCCACCAACTGTCCCCTGTGTGTGATGTTCCTCTCCCTGAGTCCACGTGTTCTTGTTGTTCAACACCCACCTATGAGTGAGAACATATGGTGCTTGGCTTTCTGTTCTTGGGTCAGTTTGCTGAAAATGATGGTTTCCAGATTCATCCAAGTCCCTACAAAGGACACAAACTCATCGTTTTTTATGGCTGCGAAGTATTCCCATGGTGTATATATACCACATTTTCTTTGTCCAGTCTATCATTGATGCGCATTTGGGTTTGTTCCATGTCTTTGCTATTGTACACAGGGCTGCAATAAACATACGTGTGCATGTGTCTTTATAGTAGAATGATTTATAGTTCTTTGGGTATATACTCAATAATGGGATTGCTGGGTCAAATGGAATTTTTATTTCTAGATCCTTGAGAAATTGCCACACTGTCTTCCACAATGGTTGAACTAATTTACACTCCCACCAACTGTGTAAGAATGTTCCTATTTCTCCACATCCTCTCCAGCATCTGTTGTCTCCCGATTTTTTAATGATCGCCATTCTAACTGGCATGAGATGATATCTCAGTGTGGTTTTGATATGCATTTCTCTAATGACCAGTGATGATGAGCATTTTTTCATGTTTGTTGGCCTCATATATGTCCTCTTTTGAAAAGTGTCTGTTCATATCCTTCACCCACTTTTGAATGGGGTTGTTTGTTTTTTTCTTGTATAACTCTTTTATTTCTTTGTAGATTCTGGATTTTAGCCCATTGCCAGATGGGTAGATTACAAATTTTTTTTTGCCAGTCTGTCTTTTGATTGGGGCATTTAGGCTATTTACACTCAATGTTAATATTGTTTTGTGTGAATTTGGTCCTGCCATTTTGTTACTGGCTGGTTTTTTTCTTATTAATTGACTCATTTTCTTCATTGCATTTTTGGTCTTTGCCAACTGGTTTGCTTTTGCAGTGACTGGTACTTGTTTCTTTCCATGCTTAGTGTTTCTTTCAGGAGCTCTTGTAGGGCAGGTCTGGTGGTGACAAAATCTCTCAATAATTGCTTGTCCCTAAAGGATTTTATTTCTCCTTCACTTATGAAGCTTAGTTTGGCTGGATATGAGATTCTGGGTTGAAAGTTCTTTTCTTTAAGGATGTTGAATATTGGCCCCCACTCTCTTCTGGCTTGTAGGGTTTCTGCCGAGAGGTCTGCTGTGAGTCTGATTGGCTTCCTTCTGTGGGTGACCTGACCTTTCTCTCTGGCTGCCCTTAGCATTTTTTCTTTCATTTCAACCCTGGTGAATCTGACGATTATGTGCCTTGGGATTGCTCTTCTTGAGGAATATCTTTGTGGAGTTCTCTGTATTTCTTGAATTTGAAATTTGGACTGCCTTACTAGGCTTGGGAAGTTCTCCTGGATAATATCCTGGAGTGTGTTTTCCAGCTTGGATTCCTTCACCCCATCATATTCAGGTACACTGATCAAGCGTAGATTAGGTTTTTTCACATAATCCCATATTTCTTGGAGGCTTTGTTCATTTCTTTTCACTCTTTTTTCTCTTGTATTGCCTTCTCTTTTTACTTCATTGAGTTGATCTTCAATCTCTGATATCCTTTCTTCTTCTTGATGGATTCAGCTATTAAAACTTGTGTTTGCTTCACATAGTTCTCATGCTGTGTTCTTCAACTCCATCAAGTCGTTTATGTTCTTCTCTAAGCTGGTTATTCTAGTTAGCATTTTGTCTAACCTTTTTTAAGGTTTTTGGTTTCTTTGCACTGAGTTAGAACGTGTTCCTTTAGCTCTGAGAAGTTTGTTATTATCCACCTTCTGAATCCTGTTTCCATCAATTCTTCACACTCCTTCTTGGTCAAATTGTCATCCTGTGTTGTTGAGGAGTTGTGATCCCTTGAAGGAGAAGAGGTGTTCTGGTCTTTGGTGATTTCACCTTTTTTGCACCTGGTTTTTTCCCATCTTTGTGGATTTACCTGGCTATGGTGTCAGAGAGCTGCTTGATGAGGTCGCTTGTCTGCCTGTGGGGGCGCTACTGGGTTTCTAGGGACTCCTTGAGGTTACTAGGGAAGCTTCCTGTGTCTTTTTTGTTTATGCTGGGAGATTAGGCCTGCCTCTTCTGCTGACCTGTAGGCACTGCTGGGTTGTGGAGAACGCTGTCTCGTTGCTAGGTAGGCTTCCTGTGTTTTTTGTTAAAACATGTAGCCCAGTCCCACCCCTCTAGTGGTGGGTTGTGCCCCCTTCCTCCACTGGGCAGGATCATTCAGGGTTCCTCTCAGACTGTGGCACTGGCTATGCAACCCACTAGATTCAGAGCTTCAGCCCTTTGGGGTTTGTGGGGGAGGGTAGGGACTCGCCCAGCCACACCTGACAGTCTCCCCCTTTCAGCTTTCTCTCTCTGGTCATGGGGTAGGGGCTGCCCAGCTGCTCCTGCTTACAGCTCCCTCTCTCCGGGCAGGGGGAGGGGGTGATAGCTCAGTCTGCAGACTCTTATTCAACTCCACACTTGTAATTCCCGGTGCTTGACTGGCAAAGATCCCCTGTTCTGTGTATTGTTGAGGCTTTGGGGGAAGCACTGTATCTGGACCAGAGCCCCAGAGGTGGAGCCTCTGACTCGCTGGTCAGATGCACTTTTTGGGTGAAGCAGCACCCCTCCCCACCTCGGTCTGCCCTGAGTGGGCTTTGCTCACCCTCGGACCAGACCCATTGAAATGCACCTGGTACCTCAGTTGGAGCTAGGAGATCTCTGGGTTCCTGCGTCTCTTTCGCTGGGTGTTGTGCACTGGAGTTGTGTCTAATCCGCCATCTTGGATCTCCCCATTTACTGCCATCTTAAAGTTTAATTTATATTACATGAATGAAATCAGAATTCAGTCACAGATGATTAAGCATTGGGATAATTTTTTAATATGTTCTTAAGTTTCTGATAATTATCAAGCCCTGATTATTAAAATGATGCTGTTGATTCTAGACAAGTCCAGAAATCAAGAGAGTAAAACATATGACTGCCTATTGCTATAGCCTTCTATTTTATGCATTCATATTTCATTCTATAAATAGTTATTTAATGTCTACTGCTATAGTACCTTTTTTTTCCTGTATGAATTGGAAATTCCATTGTAGGGCATATAGGGCTGTCTCTAAATTCAAGAGGTAGCTTAGAGTGGAGAATTAATTGGCAGTTAGTAGAAAGAATCAGTTAGCCCACAACTCAGTGCTTTACTAGGTAGGTCTTCCTGAGTCAGAATTCACATTAGTAATCTGAGTTCAGTAGGCAAAGTTGGGGGAAAAATTTGGTGTCAAAGTGTCAGGCAGTGGAATTATGAAGTGGATGAGCTAGAAACAAGAAGTTTGGAGATCTTGTGAAAAGTAGGGCAGTAACAACTGTACTGTTAAAATAAAATAATACCTGATTGATAGACTCTTCCACCTATACTCTTTCTAGGTGATCTCATATAGTCTCATGATTTTAAATGTTATTTATACTTAGATGGCTACCAGTTTAATATACCCAGCCACTATCTCTCTTCTGGTCTTCAAAATGCTGTATCCAATTGTCCACTTGATATTTCCCCTTGCAATCAAATTGTTACACAAACTTAACATGGCCGGAGGAAGGAGGTGGAGCAAGATAGTAAAATGGGAAGCTTCACTGATTGACTCCCACTGCAAGGACACCGAGTTAACAACTATCTACACAGAAACAAACAAACAAACAAAAAACCTTCATAAGAATCAAAAAACCAGGTAAGCACTCATAGTATACCTGGTTTTAACTTCATATTGCTGAAAGAGGTACTGAAGAAATAAAGAAAACAGTCTTGAATCGCTGATGCCACACCTCTCTCACCCCTTATAGCAGCAGAATGGTGCTGAGAGCCTCTCTTGACACTAGGGGAGTGAGAAGACAGCAATTGTGAGGCATTAAAATCAGTGATGTCCTGTTAGAGCACACAGGAAAACCAGACGAAACTCAGCTGATGCACACCAACAGAGGGACCATGTAAACCACCCCAAGCCAGAGGAGAATCACCAATCCCAGCAATCTGAACTTGAGTGATCTCAAAACTTTCTACCAAAGGCCAAAGTGCTTTCAGTCTCTAAGTAAACTTGAAAGGAATCTAGGCCATAAGAACTACAACTCATAGGTGAGTCCTATGGTTGAACAAGGCCTAGAGACTATAGACTTGGAGCACATAAAACATACAGAGATACCAGCTGGGGCAGCCAAGAGAATGCTGGCATCACGCCTCCCAAAAGCCCTAGACCGTACAGCTTGAGGCTCCAAAAGAGGTCTTCTTCCTGCTTGAGGAGAGGTGAGGAAGAGTGGGGGAGGACTGTGTTTTGCATTTTGGATACCAGCTCAACCACAGCAAGATATGGCAATGATCAGAGTCATCAGGTCCCTATTCCAGCCCCTAGCTCCCAGATGACATTCCTAGACACACCCTCAGCTAGAAGGGAAGCTGCAGCCTTGAAGGAACTAACTTAGTCCTGCCAATATCCATAATCTGCCTGCTAACTGAAGAGCCCTTGGGCCCTAAAAATCAGCAGCAATACTTAGGTCCTACACCAAGGGCTTTGGTGAGTCTCTGAGGTGTACTGGCTTTAAGTGAGACTCAGTACATTACCAGCTGTAGTGGCTATGAGGCAACACTCTTTCAGAAAAGCAGAAGGAAAAATAAAAGGGACTTTGTCTTGCACCTTAGGTACCAACACTGCCACAGAAGGGGCATCAAGCAGGCACTTGGGGTGATCAATTCCAGGACTAGACTCTTGAAAGGCATTCTGGGACCTGTCCTGGGCCAGATGGGAGCCCGCTACCCTGAACAGTGAGTCCCAGACCGGGCAGCATTCACTACAAGCTGACTTAGGAGCTCTTGGGCATTAAGAGAACATTGTCGGTAGTCTGGCAGCACTCCTCATGGGCAAGGGTGGTGGTGGCTATAGGGTGAGGCTCCTCTGCCTTTGGAAAGGGTAAGGAAGAGTGGGAAGGACTGCATCTTATGGCTTGAATGTTAGCTCAGCTGTAATACAATAGAATACCAGGTAGGTTTCTAAGGTTTTTGACTCTAGTCCCTCAATTTCCAGCAGCACCTCTGGACCACCTGGGGCCTGGGGGTCTCACCACCCTGAAGGGAAGGACACAGACCTAGCTGGCTTTGCCATCTGCTGATTATAGAGGACTGGAGCCTTGAATGAACACTGACAGTAGCCAGGGAGTGGTTACAGTAGGCCATGGGAAAGACCTCGTGCTGTGCTGGCTTCAGGTCTGACTCAGTGCAGTCATAGTGGTGGTGGCTACAGGCATGCTTGTGTTTTCCACTCCCAGCTTTAGGTGGCTCAGAACAGAGACAGAGACTCTGTATGTTTGTGAGAAAGTAAATGAAAATAATAAGAATCTCTAATAATCGAGAGAATTCTCCCAGATCTTAACCAAGACCATAAAGGTGGTACCTCTACAAGTCTGCAAGAACCACAGTGTTACTTGGCTTGGGGTGTCCCCTAAAGCAGAAACAGCTTAGATCACAACACCTAAGTCTTTTTAAATATCTGGAAAGCTTTCCCAAGATGGCTACAAATAAGCCCAGACAGTGAAGACCACAATAAACACCTAACACTTTAATGCCCAGACACCAAAAAGCATCTGCTAGCATCAACACCATCCAGGAAAACATGACCGCACCAAATGAACTAAACCAGGGACCAATCTTGGAGAAACAAAGATATGTGGCCTTTGAGAGAGATTATTCAAAATAGCTGTGTTGATGGAACCCACAGAAATTCAAGGTAACACCAAGAAGAAATTCAGAATTCTAATAAATAAATTTAACAAAGAAATTGAAATAATTAAAAATAATCAATCAGTAATTCTGAAGCTGAAAAATGCAACTGGTATACTGAAAGATGGGTCAGAGTCCTTTAACAGTAGAATTGATCAGGCAGAAGAATTAGTGAGCTTGAAGACAAGCAATTTGAAAATATACAGAGGAGGAAAAGAAAGAATAAAAAATAATGAATCACATCTATAGGATCTATAAAATAGCCTCAAAAGGGAAAATCTAAGAGTTATTGGCCTTAAAGAGGATGTAGAGAAGGAGATAGGGATAGAAAGTTTATTCAAAGAGATAATAACAGAGAACTTCCCAAACCTAGAGAAAGATATCAGTATCCAAGTGATATGGTTTGGCTGTGTCCCCACCCAACTCTCATGTTGAATTTTATTCTCTATAATCCTCACATGTTGAGAGAGGCCCAGTGGGAGGTGATTAGATCAGAAAGGCACTTTCCCCCATGCTATTCTCATGATAGTGATTGAGTTCTCATGAGATCTGATGGTTTTATAAGTGTTTGACAGTTTCTCCTTCACATGCTCACATTCTCTCCTGCCACCTTGTGAAGAAGGTGCTTGCTTCCGCCATGATTGTAAGTTTCCTGAGTCCTCCCAGGCTTGCAAAACAGTGAGTCAGTTAAACCTTTTTCCTTTAGAAATTATCCAGTCTTAGTATTTCTTTATAGCAGTGTGAGAACAGACTAATATACCAAGTACCAGAAGGGTATAGAACACCAAGCAGATTAAACCCAAAGAAAACGACCACAAAGCATTTAGTAATCAAACTCCCAAAGGTCAAGGTTAAATAAAGGATCCTACAAGAAGCAAAAGAAAAGAAACAAATAACATACAATGCAGCTCCAATACATCTGGCAGCAGACTCTTCAGTGAAAACCTTACAGGCCAGGAGAGAGTAGCATAACATATTTAAAATACTGAAGAAAAAATTACTCTACAATAGTATATTCAGTGAAACATACTTCAAACACGAAGGAGAAATAAAGACTTTTACAGATAAACAAATGTTTACAGATTTCATCAATACCAGACCTGTCCTAGAAGAAATGCTAAAAGGAGTACTTCAATTAGAAAGAAAATGACATTAATGAACAATAAATAATTATCCGAAGGTACAAAACTTACTGATAATAATAAGCACACAGAAAAACACAGAATATTATAATACTGTTACTGTGGTGAGTAAACTACTCTTATCCTAAGTAGAAAGACTAAATGATGAACCAATTAAAAATAATAACTACAATAACTTTTCAAGACAGAGTCAGTGTGGTTAAATGTAAATAGAAACCACAAAATGTTAAAAAGTGAAGGACAAAGCTAAGGCAAGTTTGTATTCGTTTTATTTTTATTTGTGTATTTAAGCAAATAGTGTTACATTTTTGTCAGGTTAAAATAATGGGCTATAAGATAGTACTTGCAAGCTTTGTGGTAACCTCAAACAAAAAAATACACAGCTGATGCACAAAAAATACAAAGCAAGAAACTTAATCTTATTATCAGAGAAAATGATCTTCACTAGTGAAAGACAGAAATGAAAGAAAGGAGAGAAGGCCACACCTCAACGAGAAAACAAATAACAAATTGGCAAGATCAAGTTCTTATCAATAATAATGTTGAATGAAAATGGACTAAACTCTCCAACCAGAAGACATAGACTGACTGAAAAGATGGAAAAATAAGAGCAACTGAAATTTTGCCTACAAGAAGCACACTTGTCCTATAAAGACACACATAGACTGCAAATAAAGGGATGGAACAAGATATTCCATGCCAAATGGAAACCTCAAAAGAGCAAGAGTTGCTATACTTATGTTGAAAAAAATAGATTTCAAGACAAAACCATAAGAAGAGACAGAGAAGATCATGATATAATGATAAAGAGGCCAATGCAGCAAGAGGATATAACAATTGTAAATATATATGCACCCAACATGGGAGCACACAGATATATAAAGGAAATATTATTAATGCTAAAGCAAGAAATAGATCCCAATACAATAATAGCTGAAGATTTCAACATCCCACTTTCAGCATTGGACAAGTCTTCCAGTCAGAAAATCAACAAACATCAGACTTAATCTGCACTATAGACTAAATTAATATAGCAGATATTTGCAGAATATTTTATTCAAGTGTTGCAGAATAAACATTCTTCTCCACAAGACATAAATCATTCTCAAGGACAGATCATATATATAGCCACAAAACAGGTCTTAAAACATTCAAAAAATTCGATTAATATCAAGCTTTTTTTTCTGACCACATTAGAATAAAACTAGATATTAGTAACAAGAGGAATTTTGGGAACTATACGAATATATGGAAATTAAACAATATGATCCTGAATTACCAGTGGGTCACTGAATAAATTAATAAGAAAATTTTAAAAATTTTGAAACAAATGATAATAAAAACACAACATACCAAAACCTATGGGATACAGCAAAACCAATACCCAGGAAAAACCTTATAAGTGCCTACATCAAAAAGAGCAAAAACTTCAAGTAAACCATCTAATGATGAATCTAAAAGAAGTAGAAAGACAAGAGCAAACCAAACCCACAATTAGTAGAAGAAAATAAATAATAAAGAACATAACAGAAATAAATGAAATTGAAATGAAAAATACAAAAGATCAATACAATATTTTGCTTTTTTGAAATGTCAAATAACATTGACAAACTTTTAGCCAGACTAACCAAGAAAAAAATAGAGAAGATCCAACTAAATAAAATCAGAAGTGAAAGGGGGATGTTAAACTGATACCGCAGAAATTCAAAGGATCATTAGTGGCTACTATGAGCAACTACATGCCAATAAATTAGAAAATCTAGAAAAAATGGACAAATTCCTAGATACACACAACCTACTAAGATTTAACTAGGAAAAATCCAAAACCTGAACAGAACAATAGCAAGTAACAAGATCAAAGTTGTAATAAAAAGTCTCCCAGTAAAGAAAATCCTGGGACCTGATGGCTTCACTGCTGAGTCTTGCCAAATATTTAAAGAAGAACTAATACCAATTCTACCTAAACTATTCCAAAATATAGAGGAGGAGAGAATACTTCCAAACTCATTCTATGAGACAAGTATTAGTCTGACGTGAAAACCAGACAAAGACACATCAAAAAGAAAAGAAAAGAAAACTATAAGCCAAAGTCTCTGAGGAATATTGGAAAAACCTGCAACAAAATACTAGCAATCCAAATCCAACAATACATAGAAGGATTATACATCATGACCTAGTTGAATTTATCACTGATATACAAGGATGGCTCAACACACACAAATTAATCAATCAAACATGATATTAACAGAATGTAGGATAAAAGCCATATAATCATTTCAATTAATGCTGAAAAAGCATTTAATAAAATTAAACATCTCTTCATGATAAAATGGCTTTAACAAACTGGGAATAGAAGAAACATACCTCAACATAATAAAAGTCATATATAACAGACCCACAGCTAGTATCATACTTAATGGCAAAAAACTGAAAGCCTTTCTTTTACAATTTGGAACATGACAAAGATGCCCACTGTCAGCACCGTTATTCAACATAATACTGGAAGTCCTAGCTGGAGCAATCGGATAAAAGAAATGGCATCCATATTGAAGAGGAAGATGTAAAATTGTCTTTGTTTACAGATGACATGATTTTGTATCTGGATATATCTAAGGACTCCACAAAAAAAACTATTGGAACTGATACAAAAAAGTTAAGTAAACTTGCAGGATACAAAATCTACATGCAAAAATCGGTAGCATTTCTATAAGCCAACAGTGAACAATGTGAAAAAGAAATAAAAAAGGAATCCCACTAAAATAGCCACAGATAAAATTAAATACCAAGGAATTAACTTAAAGACATGAAACATCTCTATAATTAAAACTATAAAACACAGATGAAAGAAATTTGAAAGGATACCCAAAAAATTGAATTTTCCACATTCATGGATTGAAAGAATCAATATTATTAAAATGTTCATACTACTGAAAGTAATCTACAGATTCAATGCAATATTTATTAAACTACCAAGGATATTCTTCACAGAAATAAAAAAGCTATCCCAAAATTTATATGAAACCACAAAATACCCAGAATAGCTAAATCTATCCTAAGGAAAAAAGAACAAAACTGGAGGAATTACATTAGCTGACTTAAAATGTTACTACAGAGCTATAGTAACCAAAACAGTGTGGTAGTGCCATAAAAACAGACATATAGACCAATGGATCAGAATAGAAAACCCAGAAATGAATTCACACAACTACAGTAAACTCATTTCCATAGGTGCCAAAAGCATACACTGGGAAAAGAGAGTCTCTTCAATAAATGATGCTGGGAACACTATATATCCATATGCAGAAGAATAAAACTAGACCCTTATCTCTCACCATATACCAAAATGAAATCAAAATAAATTAAAGCATTAAATCTAGAACCTCAAATCATGAAATTACTACAAGAAAACTTCGGGGAATATCTTCAGGACATTGGTCTGGGCAGAAATTTCTTGAGCAGTATCCCACGAGCTCAGCCAACCAAAGCAAAAATGGACAAATGGGACCACAACAAGCTGAAAAGCATCTGCACAGCAAAGGATACAATCAACAATGTGAAGAAACAACCCCCAGAATGGAAGAAAATATTTGCAAACTCTTCATCCAACAAGAGATTAATCACCAGGGTATGTTAAATGCTCAAACAACTCTATAGAAACAAATCTAATAATTCAATCAAAAGATGGGCAAAAGATTTGAATAAACATATCTCAAAAGAAGACATTCAAATGGTGAACAGGCATATGAAAAGGTTTTCAAAGTCATTGATCATCAGAGAAATGCAAATCAAAACCACAATGAAATACTCTCACCCCAGTTAAAATGGCTTATATCCAAATTTCAGACAATAACAAATGCTGACAAGGATGTGGGGAAAAGAGAACCCTTGTGCACTGTTAGTGGGAATGTAAATTAGTACAAGCACTATGGAGAACAGTTTGGATCTGCCTCAATAAATTAAAAATAGAGCTTCCAAATGTTTTTAGTAATCCCACTGCTGGGTGTACACCCAAAAGAAAGATTATCAGTATATGAAAGAGATATCCATACTGTTAGTATTTTGCAGCCCTGTTTAAAATAGCTAAGATTTGGAGGCAACATAATTGTCCATCAACAGATTAATGGATAAGGAAAATGTGGCACATATATACAATGCAGTACTATTCAGTCATCAAAAAAATGAGTTACAGTCATTTGCAACAACATGGATGGAACTGGAAATCATGTTAAGTAAAATAAGCCAGGCACAGAAGGACAAACATCACATGTTTTCACTTTTTTGTGAGATCTAAAAATCAAAACAATTGAACTAATAGAGGTAGAGGGTAGAAGAAAGATTACCACTGGCTTGGAAAGTTAGTGGGGGCTTGGGGTGAGGGAGGGATGGTAAATGGGTACAAAAATAGAAAGAATAAATAAGACCTACAATTTGATGGCACAACATGGTGAATATAGTCAATAGTAACTGTACATTTTTAAATAACTTAGATAATCTAATTGTATTAGTCACAATTCAATGGATAAATGCTTGAGGGATAGATACCCCATTCTTCAGGATGTGCTTATTTTATATTGCATGTCTATACCAAAACCAGTTTTGTACCCCATAAATACATATACCTACTATGTACTCACAAAAAATAAAAATAAAAAAATGGAAAAATAAAAACTAGCATGGGACTCTGAGAGCTTACAAATGGGTTATTTGACTCTTGAGAACTTTGCCTCATTTCTTCTCAGGCAATATTAGCCACTATTTCTCTGTGTTCCCCTAACCTTCCCATGATACTGTAGTATGGTGTACATATTTCATTTTATTATATCACTTGTCACATTACATTATAAGAACTTCTTCATATGGCTATATCTCTTAAAGAACATAAAGCTCAGACTTTGAAGTTAGACAGACATGGGTTCAAATACTTTTTTCCATTTGGATGTTATAACCTTGGGCAAATTATTTAACCTCTCTGAACTGCAGATTTTTCACCCATAAAATGGGAGTAATGATAAATTCCTTATAGTGTGGATGCAAATTAAATCATATTATGTAAAGCAGCTACTGCAGTCTTGGGAATAAGCTCTCTCTTTATTGATAAGAGGCCTTTCACATCTTTCAAATCAATTTTTATTCCTTAATGCTTAATTCATCATAGCTTCTCAGCAAGTGCAAATAGATAAGTGCTGAATAAATTTTCAATACAGAATATCCCCACGTTTAGACAGAAAGTATTTCTGAAGATGTATACTAAAACATTATGTAAAAATTCAGACCATATATGCAGTGCATTTTTTTGTTTTGTAATGGCTGACTAACCCTGTTTCTAAAACTACAAGATATTGTTGGTTTTTCAGAGGAAGAAAATTTTGTAAGGGGCTGATATTTCTTGAGAGCTCCAAAATGAGAAGAGTGGAAACATTTAAAAGGGAGAAAGCTGCTGGCTGTATTGATTAATCAACAATTATCCAATTGTGTGTCAGGCAAAAGAAATGTAAGGCATGATTTCTGCAGTTAAGGAGCTTGCAATCTATTTCAGAAGACTGACTCATGAAACAATTATAGCAATTAGGTGCAAAATTGTGTGGTGCTGGTTCTCAATGCAGCAGAAGTCCAGGAAAGGGAGAAATCAATGTGAGCTGCAGAATGTCAGGAAAGGCTACTAAGTAAAGGCTTCAAATGAAAATGTGATTTTTCAGACTTAGGAAGAGAAAATGCAGAAAATGAGAGATGATTTTAAGACCCTGATTGTGCCACTGTTCTTTGCTTTCCAATTACATCCCTGAAAAACAATATTGACTTATACCACACATATTTAAACTAAAATATTTTTCTCATAGTTGACACAAAATGCTTCTTCGCATGGGGGCTGCTATAAAGCATCACTAGTTTATAATGCAAAAGTAGAAAATGTATTTTGTATAATATATCATAAAATTAATCCTCATGTGAGTGATTCACTGTTGCATTATAGTATGAAGTGTGATATTAATTACAAATTTTAAGACCTTACTTGCAGGCATGTTTAACTGTTTAGATCGTGATAGAGACTAAATTCCAATAATAGAACTATTTTAATTAAAAGCAATGCAAGTTAAAAATATTAAATTGTACTACCAAGTTTCAAGTTTTATTTAAAAGACTCATGTTAACTTATATTTTAAATCAAATTCTTATTTTATATTTCTGGCATTTTGTCACTTCTCTGTTTCTTATATATTTTGTACTTTAACTGTTTTTAACTGTTTTTCACCAGTATAATGAAAACAGTAAGCATGAGGTGTCTTAAGAATATATAAATTTTAGAAAACCAGCATATTTATTGTATGGTAGATACATATTTATGTGTATAAGATTTAGGCAGGCTTAGATTATCATTGCTTTAATGTTTTATGAAAACTAGTATAATACTACCTGTAAATTTATCCTGCCAGACTATGAATATGCAACATCTTTCCCATGTTATTTGTCAATAGCTTGTGTTATGGGGTTCTAATGATATAAAAAGACTAAACCAAAACCCCCAAAATGTACATTATTCTAGCACAGATAAGAAAATTACTGACTTAAAAATCATAGAATATAGAAATAAATGATTATATTTGGAAATATTTATTAATTATTCTTGAGGAATAGAATATGAGTCCCTCTGGTAAGTTTAAATTGTGGATGGACAGATATTTTAGAGTGTAATAACAGGATGCAACTGATAGGGGCTCCAAATCCTTCATTTTTTAGAAACTGGGTTAATGGAAGGGAATGGATGACTGGGTAATCCAAAGCAATGAGCAATCCAGCGATCATTCCAATTTATCCTGTATTTTGTATGGGTATTTCTTTAGTGAGTACATGGGTCCTTGAAAGTTGCATGTGAATATATGCATATGCAAATGTGACAAACCTCATCTGATATAATTAGAGGACAATAATTTTTAAATGAGCTATTTTATAAACTAAAAAATTCTCTTTAATAAATCAAATAGAAAAATATATTACACATTTCTATCTGAAGAGCAATGTGGTACATGATGAACAATATACAGTCCCTGTACAGTAGGGGTTTATAAGCTAGTAAGAAAAAAACTGTATATATATAAACTATCACAATACAAATCAGATGGTGAGTGCAATAGCTGAGAATACAAAAACATTGTTTATATGACTTTCTTACATAGACCCCACAACAAAATGCTCAAATCTGGCTCTATAAGGACATCTTTTAGGAAATTAACTACTGGTCTGGGATAAGTAGCTTTCCAGTGCTCTAAATTACAAATACAAAACCCTAAAGGATTGAATCTTTAGTGTGTCCTTTAGAATGTCTCCAATGTCAAAGCCTCAAGTAGTATTTGACAGACCATAGACTATAGCACAGTTCACTGTGGTGATTACAAAGAAACTTCTTAAATTATCAAGCACATTATTAAAGGTACAAAGTGCTATGAGAGCCTAATAAGACAGAAACAATAACAAGGGACTTAGCTCCTGTGAAGGCTTTGGCTGAGATTTCACAGTAGGTTTGGTATTGCTGAATTTTGGTGTGGTGTGTGATATAACATGAGTGTAAGATGTATGCAAGTTCAGAAATTATAATGCAGACAGAAGAAATTATAAAGGAAATAGGTTTAATTCAGTCACAGTTCCATGTTACTGGAGAGGCCTCAGGAAACTTACAATCATGGGGAAGAAAAGGAGAAGCAGGTACCTTTTTGACAAAGAGAGAGAATAAAGTGAGTGCTGAGTGAAGGGTGAAGCACCTTATAAAACCATCAGATCTTGTGAGAACTAACTCACTATCACAAGAACAGCACAGGAGAAACCACCCCCATAATTCAATCATCTCCACCGGGTCCTGCCCTTAACATATGGGAATTGTCGGAACTGCACTTCAAGATGAGATTTGTGTGGGGCACAGTTAAACCATACAACTCTGCCTCTGTCCCCTCCTAAATCTCATGTCTTTACATTTCAAAACACAATCATGCCTTTCCAACAGTCCCTCAAGTGCTTAGCTCATCTCACCATTAGCCCCAAATTTTAAGTCCAAAGTTTTATCCGAGACAAGACAAGTCCTTTCTGTCTATGAGCCTGTAAAATCAAAAGCAAGTTAGTTACTTTTTAGATACAATGGGGATACAGGCATTGGGTAAATACACCTGTTCTAAAATCAGATAAATTGCTTAAAAAAAAAAAAAAAAAAAGGCTACAGGCCCCATGGAAGTCCAAAATCCAATAGGGCAGTCATTAAACCTTAAAGTTTCTAAATAAACTCTTTTGACTCTCATGTCTCACACCCAGATCACACTAATGCAAGAAATGGACTCCCCAGGGTCTTGAGAAGCTCCACTCCTGTGGCTTTGCAGGGTACAACCCCATGCCTGGCTGCTTTCCTGGGCTGGCATTGAGTGTCTGTAGCTTTTTGAGGTACAGGGTGCTAGCTGTTGGTGGATCTACCATCCTGGGCACTGGAGAACATTGGTCCTTTTCTCACAGCTTCACTAGGCAGTGCCCCAGTGGGACTCTGTGTGGGGCTCTGACCCCCACAATTTATTTCTGCACTGCCCTAGCAGAGGTTCTCCATGAGGTCTCTGGCTGTGCAGCAAACTTCTGCCTGGACATTCAGGCATATCCACACATTCTCTGAAATCTAGGCAGAGGTTCCCAAACCTCAATTCTTGACTTCTGTGAACCTGCAGGCTCAACACAAGTTGGAAGTTGCTAAGGCTTGGGGCTTACACCCTCTGAAGCCATGTCCTGAGCTGTACTTGGCCCCTTTTAGCCATGGCTGAAGCTGAAGGAACTGGGATGCAGGGCACCAAGTCCTAGACTGGTACATGGCAGGATGCCCTGGGCTTGGCCAGGAAACCATTCTTCCCTCCTAGGCCTCCAGCCTTGTGATGGGAGGGGCTGTTGGGAAGGTCTCTGACATGCCCTGGAGACATTTCTCCATTGTGTTGGTGATTAACATTTGGCTCCTCATTACTTATGCAAATGCTAATTTCTGCAGCAGGGTTGAATCCCCCCCTAGAAGATGGATTTTCCTTTTCCACAGCATCATCAGACTGCAAGTTTTCCAAACTTTTATGCTCTGCTTCCTCTTGAATGCTTTGCTGCTTAGAAATTTTTTCCACCAGATACCCTAAATTATCTCTCCCAGGTCTAAAGTTTCACAGATCTGTAGGGCAAGGGCAATGATGCCACCAGTCTCTGCTAGCAAGTTACCTTTACTCCAGTTTCCAACAAGTTCTTCATCTTCATCTGAGACCACCTCAGCCTGGACTTCATTGTCCATATCACTATCAGCATTTTGGTCAAAGCCATTCAACAAGTCTCTAGAGAGTTCCAAACTTTCCCACATCTTCCTGTCTTCTGAGCCCTCCAAGTTTCTAAGAAGTTCCAAACTTTTCCACATTCTCCTGTCTTCTCCTGAGCCCTACAAACTTCCAACCTCTGCCTGTTACCCAGTTCCAAAGTTGCTTTTACATTTTCAGGTATTCTTATAGCAGCAGCTTACTCTCTGTGTACCAATTTACTGTATTAGTCTATTCTCATGCTGCTATAAAGACCAAGACTGGGTAATTTATAAAGAAAAGAGGTTTAATTGACTCACTGTTACTCATTGCTGGGGAGGCTTCAGGAAACTTACAATCATGGCAGAAGGGGAAGGAGAAGCAGGCACCTTCTTCACAGGACAGGAGGATAAAGTGAGTGCCGAGCAAAATGGAAACCCCTTATGAAACCATCACATCTCATGAGAACTAACTCATTATCATGAGAACAGCATGGGAAACTGCACCCATGATTTAATCATCTCCACCTGGTTTGGCTTTTTGACAGGTGGGGATTATCGGAACTACAATTCAAAAAGAGATTTGGATGGGGCACAGCCAAACCATATCAGCTAGGAACCAATTACAGAGGGTCTTCAATACTGCTGTAAGAAGACCATGCTTTATGCTGTAGGGGATAGTCAAATTTGAGTAACAGAGTAACAAAAGTGGAGCCATATTTTTAGGTGGATTTTTTTTCTGCTGGCCATGTGAATACTATAGTAAGTGGAAAGAAATTAGTTGCATTGAAAACCGTGTGGGTATCGTAATAGCCCAGGTGAGAAGTAGTGAGGGCCTAGACTATAAGAATGTTAGTACACTTTTATATAAGGGGACACATAAAAGGATGATTGCAAAGATAAGACTAAAGTACTTGACCTGTATATAGCTGTGGGGAAGAGAATAAAGACTACATAGTGACTCTAGATTCCTGTGAAGATGGCAAATGTCGTTAATGGAGTTGGGGATATAGGAAAGATATAAATGTGAAGAAGAGATTCAATATTTGATGTAAGTTTGCAGTACCAACAGGCATTCAGAAAGCATTTGGAAATATATATCTGTATATGAAAATAGAAAGCCACAGGGTGGTGAGAGAAGAAAAAAACACCTATGGTTATTATTAGCAGAAATAATGGAAAACACACTTTCCTCATTGGACAGTTTCTTTAGGATATTTTTAAGAGGCTAAAGGAGGGAGAGGTAATTTTATTTGGTAACATGTTTGCCTTTCTGTTGCCAAAGTAAAGTATGCTATTTCTAGAACATCTGCATAGGTTTATACTTTTCATCTAAAAATTGCTTTTTTAAAAAGAAAAGTATTTGTAAAGCTATAGACAGCTATCTCATTCTAGACTCAATTACAGGTGTTCATCATTGAGGCAGAAGAAATAGTAAGGATATATATTTATGCCACAATTAATATCCTTTTGGCACATGAATACTAAGAAACAACCACCACCATCTGTAACTGTAGAGAGCCAGAGTAGCCCACCCCATCTCTGGGGATCAGCAGCAAGGCTGATCTGGTTTTTTTTGGTGTCTTGTGGACATGAATTTATTAGAGGGGACCAGGACCAGCGTGGGTAAAGCTGCAGGCTGGGAGGAAGGGGCAGCGTTGGGAGCACGGCTGATGTTGTGTGGGTCAGTGGGCCAGCAGGCGTGCCACTTCTTCACCCTGCAGAGCTTCAGTGCCTAGGGCGTGGCAGAGGCTTTGGGAAAATGCGGAGGCAGTAGGTGTCAGGTTCCAGTTGCATCTGGGCGGGGTGGGGCAAAACGAGGAAAGTCCCCGCCCCAGGCGTTTTTGAACGCTGAGAGAGAATTTTGGGAAGGAAGGCGATGACACTCCGAGGTCAGAGAAGAGCACTTGAATCACACAGGCTTAAGTGGGTGGCAGCTGCGGTGCTGGGCAAGCCACAGAGGGAACAGTGGGCGGCGAGAGGTGAGGGCCCGGGGAAGGCGGAAAGGGACCTGCTCCACAGACCCTCTGAACCCCACCATGGTGGGGGCGCTGGTCCCTAGTCCAAGCCCAGTGGAATGGCTCCTTTGCCATGACCTCCTCACAGCACTGGCGGTCTCACGACAGCCCGGAAGACCCACTCCGTGCCCACAGCTTATCCCTCTTGCTGCAGGAACTTCCCCCACTCGTGAAACACGAGCAAGGCTGCTGTGAACTTCAGGTGAACTCCAGAGAAGCGAAACCAGAATAGGAGAATGTGTATGTTTTGGAGAAGAGCAGTCGGACCTAGTGAAGATAACCAGCTTTCACTGACCTTGCTGCATGACAGTTGTTAGCTGAGATATGTTAACTGAAGTATAAGAATTATAACCACAGGCTCTTCTGGGTAGCTGCACCCTCCCTCTGCTACGTGCTTGAGGTAGGATGGGGCCAGAGAACTTTATATTTTCACTTTCCCGGACCGCCTGGCCCCACTTTTCTCTATGTCTGTCTTTGTGTTTTTCTTCATCCCCACCATTCCCTCCTAGGTCTTATAACCCTTGTGCAGCACGAGACACAGCACACACCAGATGTAACAAGTATTTATCAATAATATTTGAACCAGAAAATGACCACAATTTCTTATTTGAGGGAAAGAAATCTGAGTGGCTTTAAAATTTAATTTCTCAATAATGAACTAGATATTAGATTAAAAGTTTAAAAGCATATTGTGGGTAATAAAAAGTGACTATGTAAATCTTTTATGGAAGATATTTCTATGATCTAGTTTATTGCATTGCCTTTTACTGATCTCACCTGAACCATTGAATTGACACTTAACTCCAAACTGTTGTTATGTGTAAGTTTACCTTTTACTTAAAAGTGACTTTCCTCTATCTTTTGAGTCAATCTTCTAAGACAAATTTGCAGAAGTGCACAGGATTGAAATGTAAACCCTTAGAGAGAGCTTACATTAAATAAGATTGCTGACAGACATGCTGGTGGTGGTGGGTGTATTATAACACACTTCCTTGGCTTTTGACAGTGATTAGGTGGAGGGAATTAGTAATTAAATGTGATAGTAACTGAGAAAAACCTGAGTGTTTTTTACATAGGAAGTTAAGAGTTAAGTCTGGATCTGTTGCCTTCATGTATAAGTGAGAGTATAAAAAAAGGTATCATGTTGCTATGAGGGGGAAAGGGGGAATTGGAAATTGAATTTTCTCTTCCGACCTTTATTCTGCAATGACGCTTTCAATAAGTTATTGTGAGCCAGTCCAGACTCATCATTACAGCTATATGATACACAGACCCCAGCTCTAGGCATCTTAGGCAAAAAACAAGTGTTATTTCCCAAAATGAAACTTTCTTATTTGAAGACCCAATTCTTTATAAATGCTACATTATATATAAAAACCCAGAATAACAAAATGGCTGAGAGTAATTCCAAGTGGATACATAACATAAAACTAAACAATACCTTTTCTAGCATTGTCTTCTCAAAACCAAAGAAGTTTTAAATGTGTATATATGAGATATTGGAAAACTTGCCAGTAGATGGCATATCATTTTATTATGGATACAGTAAAATATCAGTTTGAAAAAGGCAAAATTGACAAAAATTTCTAAAGTCAAAAGTATACCTTTAAAATTTAGAGTTCTATGTTATGATTTATTGTGAACTATATGTCTTGATAGTGTGTGAATGTTTACTGAGTCCTGTTAATTTGAACTAAATGTTATTTTAGTTATTTTAATTATCAAATTAAAATGTGGAGACTTTGTCTACACTATAAACCTGTAAATGATCTGCAACTTGGCCTACTCCAAATACCTGTTTAAAATATCTGGACCTTTCTGGTAGTGATAAGGCAAAAATAATTTGAATTTGAGTCAAACCACATTGTTTCCAGCCTGAGCTATGCCACTTATTAAGTATTTGACTTTAGGTAACTCAGTTAACATCTCTGAGATTCATGTTCGTCTTACGTAAAAAAGGAATATAATACCTACTTCACAGATTATAAAAACAAAAGAAAACTATGAAAAGAAAAAAAAAATTCTGTGAAGCACAGCACAAAATAGATTTTGTTTGTTTGTTTTATTTTTTGGGGGGTGTAGGGGTAGGAGGACATCCCTGGTTGGGCTTGAACATAGTAGATTTTTAAGGAGTGTTGTTTAACTCAAGTATGGGGGAAAAAGACAGACAAAGTTATTCAAGAAAATGTTATGACAACTATTTGGACATTAAAAAAGGACTTTAATTACCATCTCATATCATATCCCAAAATAAACTTTAAATAAATATAAGAGCTAAGCCTAAAACTGAAAACTGTAAAATATCAAGGAAAATATGAATAAGTAATGATCTCTTTAGCAGTGAAGATATTTCTAAGCATTGAAGAAAGAAAATGAGGAAAACAATTAATAGATTCAATAACACCACACAAAAAGGCAAATAATAGACTAAAAACATTTGCAACATACATTATAGGCAAATAATTATTGCCCATAAAGAAGAATTCTTACAAGCCAATTAAAGAAACACTTGATGTTTTAGAAATGAGCTAAGGTCATGAACAAGCAATTCTCAAAAGAAGTAATTTTTTAAAAATTACAGTAACCTAAGAAATGCAAGTTAAAATGGGAGGTTTTTCCCTTATAGGTTTGACAATTTATAATAATAATATTCAAGGTCAGAAAGGTGAGATGAAAAGACCTTCTGTTCATGACATTGTAAATTGGTGAAATCCTTCTGAAGAGAAATTTGGAAATATGTATTCTAAACCTTAAAAATATATATGCAACATTGATCAAGCTATTAAAATTTATTTTTCTAAATAATTAAAAGTCTGAACAGACATGCATAAAGATATTCATTAAAGAATTAAAACATCACAAAATTTAGGACAACTAACATTCTCAACAATATGGAATTGTTTAAGCTACATAATTGAATAATATGCAATTATTAAAATCCATTCTGTTACTTCTTAGTTGACACACCATAACTGTACAGATTTATGAGGTACAGAGAGGTATTTCAACACATGTATACAATATGTAATTATCAAATTAGGGTAGTTAGCATATTCATCAACTTGAACATTTATCATTTCTTTGTGTTGTGAACATTCAAAATCATCTCTTCTAGCTGTTTGGAAATATATAATAAATTATCATTAACTATAGTCGCTTTCAGTGCTATAGAACATTAGATCTTATTCCTCCTAGCTAGCTGTAATTTTGTATATATTAACAAACCTCTCCCTATCATCTCCTCCCTCCTACCTTCTTACCCTCTAATAACCACTAATCTACTGTCTACGTCTATGGACTTACCTTTTTTAGCTCCCACATAAGAATGAGAATATGTGCTATTTACCTTTCTGTTCCTGATTCATTTCACTTAACGTAACATTCTCCAGGCCCATTCGTGTTGCCACGGATGACTGGATATCATTTTTTATGGCTGAATAATATTCCATTGTGTATATATACCAAGCTTTCTTTATGTGTTCATCTGTTATTGGACACTTTGGTTGATTCCAAATCTTGGCTATTGTGAATAGTACTGCAATTAACATATGGGGTACAGATGTCTCTTTAATATACTGATTTCCCTTTGGTTATATACAAATGTGCATGTATACACACATTTTTTTAAAAGTATACACCAAAAATTTACAAATTTTTGTTTCTAGTATTCTTTCTTTTGTAAGTTTTATAAAATGAGCATGTGTTAATCAAAAAACAATATGTATTATTTTTAAAACCTGTAATTCTGCATCAAAATATAAATATTTAAAGAAAAACAAGTAAAATATCCCTTAAGTAATCCACAGGAAACTTTTAGCTAACATAAAATGCTATATAAATATTAGTTATGACTGTTATTGCTATTATCATCACTGATTTTCAGCAGAAATATTTGAAGTCCCTTTTTTGTACTTGAAACATGCCACTTCCTCAATGATTTATACATTGTTCTTTACTGAGAGGATACTTAAATATATTATAGTTCGACTGTCTCCTTCTATCAGCCAGGTTATATAGTGTTGATTTGGCTCGCTTAAGGGATTACAGTCAATTTACGAAAAAATTGGGATCAAACCCAAACTTCCCTCCTAAGATACACATACACATTGCTATATTGGTATTACATTGTTTTAAAGCTCATTGAAGGAGTCATTAAAACAAGACATGTCCCTGATTGCTTATTATGCTGTAAAACTCTGAAAACTCACTATACACCAATGACATAAATGTTTTTCATTTTTTTAATTTGTAGAAACTTGGCCTCAAATCATATAATGAAATGTCAATGTTTCAAGCCCACTAGAGCATCAGAATAAAGTAGAATATATCAGATATTTGAAAGCCAGAATTTTTGTCTTAAATCTAAATAATAAAGAATGACTGATGAATTATTCAGCATCAGAGACATAACTCTACTGGGTTTGATCTTCTATATATTTGATTTTTATATTAAAATGTTTATGTGACAAATAATGTGTATATTCAAGGTACACAATGTGATGATTTGATATAAACATACCTTATGTACTGATTACCACATTCTAATTAACACATCCATTATCACCCATAGTTACCATTTGTGTGTGTGTGTGTGTGTGTGTGTGCATGTGTGCATATGTGTGTGTACATTTACTAAGGACACCTAAAATCCACTCTTACTCAAATTTCAAGTAAACAATAAAGTATTATTAACTATAGCCACTATGCAGTACATAATAGCTCTAATATTTATTTATCTTATAACTGATTTCTACCATTTGAACAACATCTCCCTATTTCCCCTAATCTCCATACATTTGATTATGACTGGAGTTTCCCCCCTCAATTATGTACTGGTACTTTTCTATCCCTGCTTCTGATTCTAGTAATAGAGGATGTAGTTCATACTCATTATGGTAGGGCATGTAACTATAGACATGACCTTCTACCTCAGAACAGAAAAGAGCTTTTCACAGGGGAAGTAGTGTTTGTAAATTTGGTACTCCTAATGCCTGATTTGGTACTTAGGTTCTTGGGCTTGCAAATTTTTGAAATTTTTTCAAACTTATTTTCTGTCTAAAAATCAGAATATTTAATGTATTTAAAGATTTGGGGTGACTAACTCATTAAAAATTTTGGATGAGACAGGGTCTCTCTCTGTTGCCAAGGTTGAAATGCAGTGGTTCAATGACAGCTCACTGCAACCTTGAACACCTGGGCTTAAGTGATTTCCCACGTCAGCCTTCCAAGTAGCTGACATTACAGGTGTGAGTCACTGTGCCTGGCTAAAAATATTTTGTTCAGTTTGGCAAGTCATTAAATATAAGCAAGTGGAAATTTCAGAACTTATTTTGTGTGGATGGCAGTATTAGAGACAAAATGCCACCTCTGAGATCTCATCTCTTATTGCTGAGGTTGAGACTTGATTGGTTTACAGGTGGGGAGTGAAAGGCCATGGGCCAGGAGTAATATGATCAGAATTTAAGATTCAAGAGCCAGGAGAGCTCATAGTAATGCAGGGGTAATAGTTGCTTTGATAGAAAGTTGAGAAACCACACACACACACACACACACACACACACACACACACACACACTACACAAATAGTTATTCAGCTAAAATATATGCATTTAGATGTGGCAAGTGGTTAGTCCATTAAGACCTGAAGAATCTGTGGATAGCAAGTGTTTGCACATCTAATATCAGGTCTAGTATAGTCTTAATGATCCAAGTGTTAGGTATTGAACTTTTGGGGAAAGAGAAAATCAGTTATTCTGAAAATTTATTACATACACTTCCAGGATCCAGAAACTGCTTGCCAGCTTCAGTTTTAATGACTGAATTTGCTATGAGATCTGTGAGAGTTGCAGTGTTTTTGGAGAATATATATATATTGTCTTTCACTTCAGATAAATTATTTTTGAATACCGAAGCTTAGTCACATTAAGGGAGAAGATATTACTGAAATCCTAATCTTCATATATCACCATCTCAATGGCATTTTAAATTTAAAAAAATAATAATGAAAAACTTAAAGCATTAAAAAAATTATTGCTAATAGTATCAACAATCGTGTATAGATTCCTTAACCTAAGGAATTATTTTAACAATTGAAGTCTCCCACTTTTGTGTCATTACACTCATCCCTTCATTATTACACATTGCCAATTTTTATATTAAATATGTGTATTATTTGACACTTCTGCCATTGGTTTATGACAATTTTTGCTGCCTCACATCTTTCCCATCACTTCTTATTGTCAGATTCTACTTTTTGCAAATATTGTGGGTGTGACCTGGTATTTCACGTTTTTTAAATATACATTCCTTCATCTTTAGAGAGGTTATAATATGTTTATTGGATATTCCTATTTCCTTTGCTGTGAAAGTCAGTTCACATTTTCTGATGATTTTGTATTGGTTAGACTTGTAGAACTTCAGAACCAGAAATACCATTTGACCCAACAATCCTATTATTGGGTAGATACCCAAAGGATTATAAATCATTATACTATAAAGACACATGCACACGTTTGTTTATTGCAGCACTATTCACAATAGCAAAGACTCGGATCCAACCCAAATGCCCATCAATGATAGACTGGCTAAGAAAATGTGGCACATATATACCATGGAGTACTATGCAGCCACAAGAAATGATGAGTTCATGTCTTTTGCAGGTACATGGATGAAACCATCATTCTCAGAATACTAACAGAAACAGAAAATCAAACACCATATGTTTTCATTCATAAGTTGGAGTTAAACAATGAGAACACAGGGGAAACAAGGAGGGGGAACATCACACATCGGGGCCTGTTGGGAGATGGGGGACTAGGGGAAGGTTAGCATTAGGAGAAATACCTAATGTAGATGAGGGGTTGATGGTTGCAGCAAATCACCAGGGTACGTGTATACCTATGTAACAAACCTGAACTTTTTGCACATATATCACAGAACTTAAATTATAATAAAATAATAATAATTTTTAAGTAATAGACATTGCATATATGTTTTCAGGTTAGAAGTTTTCATAAGTATTTATGATGCCTTCTGATCCAGATAAAATTTTCTGAGAAAAAAAGAAGGAATTTAAGTTCTTAATGAAGTGCATGATATGGTATATACTGACTGACTGTTAGTCATTACCATCATGACTTATTTTTTACACTGGTAAAATGTACATAACATACAATTTAGCATTTTAACCATTTTTACATTTTACATGTAAAATTCAGTGTCATTAAGTACATTCACAATGTTGTGTAATCATTACCACTACCAATTACCAGAAATTTTTCATCATCCCACAGAGAAACTCTACCCATTACACAATAGTTTCTATTCTTCCCCATCCCCACCTAAGCCCCTGGTAGTCTCCATTATACTTTCTGTTTCTATGAATTTGCCTCTTATAGGCCCTTCATATAAGTGGAATGATACAATGTTTGTCACTTAGCATAATATCTTCAAGGTACATTCAGTAGCATGTGTCATAATTTTCTGCCTTTGTAAGGCTGAATAATATTTCATTTATATGTATACAAATATATATCACATTTTGCATACCCCTTCATCTATTAATGGACATTTGGATCATTTCTATCTTTTGGCTATTGTGAATTATACAGCTGTGGACATTGGTGTGCAAGTATCTGCTATCTTCTTTCAATTATTTTTGGTATATACATAGAAGCAGAATTGCTGGTTTATATAGCAATTCTATGTTTAACTTTTTAAATAACCGGCATATTGATTTCCACAGAATCTGCATCATTTTACATTTCTACCAGAAATGCAGAGAGGTTCAAATTTCTTCATTTTTAACTAACACTTTTTTTTATAATACCCATCCCTATGTTGTGAAATGGTATTAATTATGGTTTGATTTATATTTTTGTAAATACTAGTGATGATTGAGATTATTTTTGTTTGCTTACTTGTCATTATTATATTTTCTTTAGAAATATGGCTATTCAAGTCATTTGCTTATTTTTGAATTTTTTTTAATTGTTGCTGTTTAGTTGTAGAAGTTATTTGTATGTTCTGAAAAGGAACCTCTTATTAGAAACATGATTTCTAAATATTTTCTCCCATTATATGGGTTGCCTGTTCACTATATTGACAGTATGCTTTGATGCACACAAGTTTTAATTTTTTTAAGTCCAAGTTTTCTATTTTCTTATTTTGTTACCTGTGCTTTTGGTATTATATTCAGGAACTCCTTTCCAAATACAATGACATTGGATTTTTCTTTGTTTTGTTCTGAAAGTTTACACATATAGCTTTTACATCTAGGTCTTTGATCCATTTTGAGTTAATTTTTGTATATTGTATAAGGTAAGAGTCCAACTTCACTATTTTGCATATGTATATCCAATTATTCAATTATATTTTGTTGAAAACACTGTGCTTTCTCCCATTGAATGGTCTTGGCATCTTCATAAAAATATAACTAATGATATATGTGAGGCTTTATTTTTTAGCTATCTTTCCTATTTCATGAGTATATATGTCTGTCCTAAGTCCGGTACCAGGGGAGATGGAGCAAGATGGCAGAATAGAAGGCTCCACTTGATTGTCCACTTGCAAGAACACCAAGTTAACAAATATCTAGAAAGAGAAAAAAGCCTTTATAGAAACCAAACAGGTGTGCAGTCATAATACCTAGTGTCAAATATCTATTGCTGAAAGAGGAACTGAAGGGATAGAAAAGAACAGTCTGGAATCACAAATGCCGCCACTTTTCCATCCTTGGCAGAAGTAGGTGCAGAGATCATCTCTGGGTGCTGGAGGAGGGAGGGAACACAGCAGTTCTAAGTCATTGAACTCAGTACTGTCCTATTAGAGCATAAAGGAAAACTGGATCGAACACAGCTGATGCCTGAACACAAAGGGAGAATTTCAACCAGCCCTAGCAAGCAGGGAATTGCCAATTGCAGTAGTTCAAACTTGAGTGTCTGCCAATCTCACCACAGAGGCCTATAGCACTCTGTATCTCTAAGGAAACTTGAAACGTGGTCTAGGCCATAATAACTGCAATTCTTAGGTGAGTACTAGCGCTGTACTAGGCTTAAAAATAGTGGCTGGGATGGCAGATGACATACTGAGACACCAGCTGTGGCAGCCAAGGAAGTGCTAGCATCAATTCACCCCTATCCCAGGTTGTATAGTTTATGGCCCCCAAAGAGACTTCTTCCCTCCCCTTGAAGAGAGGGAAGAGTTGGGAAGACTTTGTCTGGCATCTTGGATGCCAGCTCAACCACAGCAGGATAGGGCTCTGGAAAGAGTAATGAGGCCCCTGTTCCAGGCTTTAGCTCCCAGAGAACATTTCAAGATACAGTTTGGGCCAGAAGGGAAGCTAAATTCTTGAAAGAAAAGACCAAGTTCTGCCAGCATTCATCACCTGCTAACTGAAGAGCTGTTGGGTACTGAATAACCAGTGGCAATATCCAGGTACTACATTGAGAGCCTTGAGTGAGATTCTGAGAATGGCTGGCCTCAGGTGATACTCAGCACATTACCAACTGTGGTGACTATGGGGCAAATTGCTTGAGAAAAACATAGGGAAAAGTAAAAGGGACATTGTCTTGCACTTTACATACCAACATGGCCAAAGGGGGCCAGTGAATCTAGTGGACTCTTGGGTACCCAAGATTCCTGGATAAATGTCTTGACTCTCATTCATGATTCTTGGCTGAAATGGCATTTTGGGACCTTCCCTGGGACAGAAGGGAGCCCACTGCCCTGAAGGGTGAGTACCAAGTCAAACAGCATTTACCACAAGGTGACTTAAGAGCCCTTGGGCTTTAAGGGAATATTGGCTGGTAGTCAGGAAGTATTCCTCATGATCTGGGGTGGCTATGGCTACAGGGCGAGGCTCCTCTTGGAAAGGGGAGGAGAGTGAGAAGAGTACCATGCCTTGTGGTTTGAGTGCCAGCTCACCTGCAATACAGTAGAATACTAGGTAGAATTCTAAGGTTTTGACCCTAGTTCCTGAATCTCAGATAGTACCTCTTGACCTACTGAGGGCCTGGAAGACCTCACCTCCCTTAAGGTAGGGACACAGACCTGGCTGATTTTGCCACCTGCTGATTTGACTGTGAGAACCCTGAGGCCTTGAGCAAATATAAACCGTAGCCCAGGAGTAGTTAGAGCAGGCCTTAAGTGAGACCCAGCACTGTGTTGGGCTCAGGCCTGATCTAGTGAAGTCATAGTGATGATGGCCACAGGGGTGTTAGTGTCACTGCAATCCCAGAAGTAGATGGCACAGAACACACAGAGATGCTTTATTTGTTTGGGAGAAAATTCAAGAAGACAGCAAGAATCTCTGCCTGATAACCCAGAGAATTCTTCTGAATCATGTCCAAAACCAAGGCAGTACTTCCATAAGTCTGCAAAAATGACAGTGTTACTGTACTTGGGGGTGCCCCTAAAGTAGATACAGTTTATATTACAACATCTAAGTTCCTTCAAATGTGTAGAAAGCCTTTGCAAGGAAGATCCTACAAATAACCCCAGACAGTGAAGACTACATAAATATCTCTAGCTGGGACCTGATAGCTTCACTGCTGATACCTGCCAAACATTTAAAATAGAACTAACACCAATCCTACTCAAACTATTCCAAAAAATAGAGGAATAGGAAATACTGTGAAAGTCAATCTAGGATACAAGTATTACTGTGATCCCCAAACCAAAGAGACATCAAACACAAGAAAACTGCAGGCCAATATCTTTGATGAATATCAATTCAAAAATCCTCAACAAAATCCTAGCAAACCTAATCTAACAATATATTAATAGGATCATTCATAATGACCAAGTGAGATTGATCCCTGGGATACAAGAGTGGTTTAACATATGTAAATCAATCAATGTTATCTATCATATCAACAGAATAAAGGATAAAAACTATAAGATCTTTTTAATTGATGATTGAAAAACCATGTGATAAAATTCAACATTCTTTCATGATAAAAATCCAGAAAGAGCTGGGAATAGGAGAAACATGCCTCAACATATTCAAAGCCATATATGAGACCCACATTTAATATACTGAATGGAGAAAAACTGAAAGCCTTTACTCTAAGATCTGGAACACTGCAAGGATTTCCACTGTCACCATTTTTATTCAATATGGTACTGGAATCCTAGCAAGAGCAATCACCCAAGAGAAAGAGATAAAAGACATCCAGATTGGAAAGAAAGAAGTCAAACTATCCTTATTTGCTGCTGATATATTTGGAAAAACCTAACGACTCCACAAGAAAGCTATTAAAATGGATAAACAGATTCAGTAAAATTACAGGATACAAAATTAAAATACAAACTCGGTAGCATTTCTAAATGCCGACAGTGAACAATCTGAATGAGAACTTACAATAGCCACCGATGAAATTAAATGTCTAGGAATTAATTTAACCAAAAAAGTGAAATGACTCTATAATAAAAACTATAATAACTAATGAAAGAAATTGAACAAGACACCAAAAATGGAAAAATATTCTATGTTCATGGATTGTAAGAATCAGTATTATTAAAATTTCCATACTACTTAAAGCAATCTACAAATTCAATGTAATCCCTATCAAAATACTAGTGACATGTTTCACAGAAATAAAAAAGATCTTAACACTTATATGAAACCTCAAAAAATCCAGAGTAGCCAAAAGTATCCAAAGCAAAAAGAACATAACTGGAGGAATCACATTACCTGACTCTCAAATTGTACTACAGAGTTATAGTTAAAAAACAGCATAGTAGTGGTATAAAAATAGATACATAGACCCGTGGAATAGAATAGAGAACCCAGAAAGAAATGTACACACCGACAGTGAACTCATTTCTATGAAGGTGTTCAGAACCTTTACTAAGGAAAACATATTTTCTTCAATAAATGGTGCTGAGAAAACAGGTTATCCATATGGAGAAGAATGAAAGTAGATCCTTATATCTCACCATAAACCAAAATCAAATTAAAATGAATCACAGATTTAAACTAAGACCTTAAACTATGAGAGTACTAGAAAACAATGGGAAATATCTCCAGGACATTTGTCTGGGCAAAGACTTCTTGAGCAATACCACACCAGCACAGGCAACCAAAGCAAACATAAACAAATGGGATCACATCAAGCTCTAAAGCTTCTACACAGCAAAGGATACCATCAATAAAGTGAAGAGAAAAAACACAGAATGGGAGAATATATTTGCAATCTACCCATCTGACAAGGGATCAGCTACCAGAATATATAAGGAGCTCAAACAACTCTATAGGAAAAATTAATCTGATAATTTGATCAAAAGATGAGCAAAAAATTTGAATAGATATTTGTCCAAAAAATATCATATGTCATATAAATGACAAACAGGCATGTGAAAAGGTGCTCAACATCATTGATCATCCAAAAAATGCAAATTGAAACTACAATGAGATGTTTTCTCACCCCATTTAAAATGGCTTATAGCCAAAAGACAGGCAATTATACATGCTGACAAAGATGTGGAGAAAAGGGAACCCTTGCACAGTGTTGATGGGAATGTAAATTATTGCAAACACTATGGAGAACAATTTGAAGGTGTCTCAAAAAACTAAAAACTGAGCTACCATATAATCCAGCAATTCCACTGCTGTGTATATATCCAAAGCAATGACTATCAGTATATCAAAGAGATGTCTGCACTCTTATGTTTCAGCACTGTTTACTGTAACTAAGATTTAGAAGCATCCTGTGTCCATCAATAGTTGAATGGATGAAGACAATGTTGTACATATACCATATACACAATGTAATATTATTCAGCAACATGAAAGAATGATATCCACTCATTTGCAGCAACATGGATAGAATTGGTGATCATTATGTTAAGTGAAATTAGCCAGGCATAGAAAGACAAGCATCATATGTTCTCACTTATTTGTAAGATCTAAAAATCAAAACAATTGAACTCATGGACATAGAGAGTTACCAGAGGCTGGATGGAGTAGTGTCAGGATGGGAGGTGGGAATGGTTGTTACAAAAAATTTAGTTAGAATTAATAAGACTTATTATTTGATGGCACAACATCTTGACTATAGTTGATAATTATGTAATTGTATTTTTTAAAAATGCGATTGGATTTTCTGTAACTCAAATGATAAATGCTTGAGGGGATGGATTCTGCATTCTCCATGATGTGCTTATTTCACATTGCATGGCTGTGTCAAAATATCTTATGTACCCCATAAATATATATACCTACTATGTACCCACCAAAAGAAAATAATAATAATAATAAAACATATAATACCAGTAATGCACTCTTTTGATTACTGTACCTTTTATGCCAGTGAATTTTAGAATCAGGAAGTGTGAAATATATAATCTTGTTCATCTATTTCAAGATGGTTTTGGCTAGAGTTCCTTAAAAGTCCATATGAATTTTAGGGTGAATTTTTTTTAAATTTGTGCAAAAAATGCTGTTGAAATTTTGATAGAAATTGCATTGAATCTGTAGAGCACTTACGGTTGTAAAGTCATCTTAATATTGGCTTCCAACTTATGAACCTGGCATGTCTTTTTATTTATATCTTCTTTATTTCAATGTTTTAAATTTTCAGTGCACAAGTCTTTCATCTCCTTGCTTAAATTTATTCTTAAGTATTTTATTGTTTTGTATGCTGTTGTAAATGACATTTTTAAATAAATCTTTTTCTTATAGATTGATTAGTGTTAGTGTGTAGAGATTCAACAGATTGTACATTGATGTTGTATCCTGAAATTTTGCTAATTTCATTTATTAGCTCTAATATTTTTGTTTGGAATCTTTAGGGATTCCTACACATAACTGTTACATACAGATGTTATCTGCAAAACATGCACATATCATGTCACTTCTCTAGAAAATGCCTCCAAATTCTTACCATAATTTGAAGTAAAAACTTAAATAATTTTCTTGTCTCAAGAAATAAAATGATATTCCATCCTCAAATAGAGATCTCTTCTTACTTTCTAGTTTGGATTTTTTTTTCTTGCCTATTTCTTTGGCTGGAACTTTCAATACTGTATTGAAATATAAGTGGCAAAAGCAGGCATCCTTGTCATCCTTGCCCTGTTCCTATTCTTATAAAAAAGTTTTCAGTTTCTCACCTTCGAGCATGATGTTAGCTGTGGGTTTCTTACATATGACCTGTATCATCTTCAGAGAGTTTCCTTGTATTTTTAATTAACTGGATATTTTTATCAAGAGTGTTGAATTTTTCAATTTTTTTGAATCAGTTGACATGACCATGATTTTTAATTTCATTTTATTAATGTGGTGAATTACATCGATTGAATTTCATATGGTGGACTATTATTGCATTCCAGTAATGAATCCCATTGGTCATAATGTATAGTCTTTTTAATAACCTGCTGAATTCAGTTTGCTAGTATTTTGATGAAGCATTGTGCATCAATATTTATAATAAATATTGGTCTGTAGTTTTATTTTCTTATAGAGTCATTGTCTGGTTTTATCAAATGACTTAGAAAGTGTTCGTTCCCCTTTAACTTTTTGGAAGTGTTTGAGAATGACTGATATTAATTCTTTAAAAAACATAAATTTCACCAACGATGCCATCTAGTCCTGTCCTGGGCTTTGCTTTGTTGGGAGGATTTTGATTACCAATTCAATGTCCTTACTAATTCGAGGTCTATTTTGATTTTCTATTTTTTCATAAGTCAGTTTCAGTAGATTATATGTTTTTTGGGAATTTGTGCATTTCATCCAAGTCATCTAATTTTTTTGCATAAAAATGTTCATAGTAGTCTCTTGTAATTATTTTTCAGCTCTTTAAGATCAGTAGTAATGCCCCCACCTCCATTTCTGATTTCTGAGTTTCATTCTGATTTCATTTCTGGTGATAACTCTGAGTCTGTGAATTTGAGTCTCTCTCAGTCTCTTGCTTGCTCTTCACTCTCACTCTCAGTCAATATAGCTAAAGGTTTGTCTATTTTGTTTATCTTTTCAAAGTTAGTGTTTACTTTTGCCTGAAGGTACAAAGTTGGGTGTTGATTGGAGATCTTTCTTCTTTTTCACTGTATACCTTTATAGCTATACATTCTCCTACTGAATCTTATAAGTTTCACATCTTGTTTGAGAAGCTCTTCCTTATCTTGACATCGTGAAGATATACTTACATTATCTTTGAAAAGGTTTGTACTTTTTTCCTTTACAATTAGAGTTTTTAGCACTATGTGAGGTAGAGTTTGGCTTTTTTTTTCACATTGATACTCCATATCTCAGGATCATTTATTGAAAACTCATCAATTCCTCACTAATACTTAATGTCATCTCTGCGTATATGTAATAATCACATGGTCATGAAACCGCTTCTGTCCTGTTTTCTGTTCTGCCAGTTTATGTATCTATATCAACATCATTACCATACTGTGCCAATTGCTATAGCTCTAACACAAGTTCTGATTACAGGTATATCAATTCCTTCATTTTTTTTTCTTTCTTCAAGAGTATCTTGGCTGTTCCTAGCCATTTTTGTTTTCATGTAAATTTTAGCATCAGCTTTTCAAGTTTTTTACAAATGGGATTTTGTTACTTTAATTACATTGTACCAATAGATCAATTCAAATCCTTGAACATGGTATGTCTCCTAATTTTTTAAGGTATTCTTTTTTATTCACTTTGTAAACATTTCTTCTTTGATTTAACCCACCAGCACTATGACTACCGTCACTCATGGATTCATCAAAACACTTGGGCAAATAATTACTTGTTTTTATTAACCTTTCCTAAATGTATGTAACATTCACATTTATTTAAATGTTTAATAAAAATGTGTTTGAGATCTTTATTTAGAGATTAGGGTTTTTTTTATTGTACTTTAAGTTCTGGAATACATGTGCAGAATGTGCAGGTTTGTTACATAGGTATACATATGCCATAGTAGGTTGCTGCACCCATCAACCGGTATTTATATTAGGTATGTGACCTAATGCTATTCCTCCTTTAGTTCCCCACCCCTCAAACAGGCCCCGGTGTGTGATGCTCCCCTCCCTGTGTCCATGGGTTCTCATTGTTCAACTCTCACCTATGAGTGAGAACATGCCATGTTTGGTTTTCTGTTCTTGTGTTAGTTTGCTGAGGATGATGGTTTACAGCTTTCATCCATGGCTCTGCAAAGACATGACCTCATCATTTTTTATGGCTGCATAGTATTCTATGGTGTATATGTGCCACATTTTCTTTCTTTTTTTTTTTATTGCATTTTAGGTTTGGGGGTACATGTGAAGAACATGGAAGATTGTTGCATAGGTACACACATGGCAGTGTGATTTGCTGCCTTCCTCCCCATCACCTATATCTGGCATTTCTCCCCATGCTATCCCTCCCCAACTCCCCACCCCCCACTATCCCTCCCCTTTTCCCCCAACAGACCCCAGTGTGTGATACTCCCCTCCCTGTGTCCATGTGTTCCCATTGTTCAACACCCGCCTATGAGTGAGAACATGCGGTGTTTGATTTTCTGTTCTTGTGTCAGTTTGCTGAGAATGATGGTTTCCAGGTTCATCCATGTCCCTACAAAGGACACGAACTCATCGTTTTTGATGGCTGCATAATATTCCATGGTGTATATGTGCCACATTTTCCCTGTCCAGTCTATCATCAATGGGCATTTCGGTTGGTTCCAGGTCTTTGCTATTGTAAACTGTGCTGCAATGAACATTCGTGTGCATGTGTCCTTATAGTAGAACGATTTATAGTCTTTTGGATATATACCCAGTAATGGGATTGCTGGATCAAATGGAATTTCTATTTCTAGGTCCTTGAGGAATCGCCACACCGTCTTCCACAATGGTTGAACTAATTTACACTCCCACCAACAGTGTAAAAGCGTTCCTATTTCTCCACATCCTCTCCAGCATCTGTTGTCTCCAGATTTTTTAATGATCACCATTCTAACTGGCGTGAGATGGTATCTCAATGTAGTTTTGATTTGCATTTCTCTAATGACCAGTGATGATGAGCATTTTTTCATATGTTTGTTGGCTTCATGTATGTCTTCTTTTGTAAAGTGTCTGTTCATATCCTTCGCCCACTTTTGAATGGGCTTGTTTGTTTTTCTTGTAAATGTGTTTCAGTTCTTTGTAGATTCTGGTTATCAGCCCTTTGTCAGATGGGTAGACTGCAAAAATTTTTTCCCATTCTGTTGGTTGCCGATTCACTCTAATGACTGTTTCTTTTGCTGTGCAGAAGCTGTGGAGTTTGATTAGGTCCCATTTGTCTATTTTGGCTTTTGTTGCCACTGCTTTTGGTGTTTTGGTCATGAAGTCCTTGCCTACGCCTATGTCCTGAATGGTTTTGCCTAGATTTTCTTCTAGGGTTTTTATGGTGTTAGGTCTTATGTTTAAGTCTTTAATCCATCTGGAGTTAATTTTAGTGTAAGGTGTCAGGAAGGGGTCCAGCTTCTGCTTCTGCACATGACTAGCCAGTTTTCCCAACACCATTTATTAAACAGGGACTCGCTTCCACATTGTTTGTTTTGTCAGGTTTGTCAAAGATCAGGTGGTTGTAGATGTGTTGTGTTGCGTCGGAGGTCTCTGTCCTGTTCCATTGGTCTATATCTCTGTTTTGGTACCAGTACCATGCTGTTTTGATTACTGTAGCTTTGTAGTATAATTTGAAGTCCGGGAGTGTGATGCCTCCAGCTTTGTTCTTTTTGCTTAGAATTGACTTGGCTATGCGGGCTCTCTTTTGGTTCCATATGAAGTTTAAGGTGGTTTTTTCCAGTTCTTCAAAGAAGGTCATTGGTAGCTTGATAGGGATAGCGTTGAATCTGTAAATTACTTTGGGCAGTATGGCCATTTTGACAATATTGATTCTTCCTAGCCATGAACATGGAATATTTCTCCATCTGTTTGTGTCCTCTCTTATTTCATTGAGCAGTGGTTTGTAGTTCTCCTTGAAGAGGTCCTTTACGTTCCTTGTTAGTTGTATTCCTAGGTATTTTATTCTCTTTGTAGCAATTGTGAATGGCAGTTGGTTCTTGATTTGGCTGTCTTTAAGTCTGTTATTGGTGTATAGGAATGCTTGTGATTTTTGCACATTGATTTTATATCCTTGAGACTTTGCTGAAGTTGCTTATCAGTTTCAGGAGATTTTGGGCTGAGACGATGGGGTCTTCTAGATATACAATCATATCGTCTGCAAATAGAGACAATTTGACTTCCTCCTTTCCTATTTGAATACCCCTTTATTTCTTTTTCTTACCTGATTGCTCTGGCTAGAACTTCCAGTACTATATTGAATAGGAGTGGTGAGAGAGGGCATCCTTGTCTAGTGCCAGATTTCAAAGGGAATGCTTCTAGTTTTTGCCCATTCAGTATGATATTGGCTGTTGGTTTGTCGTAAATAGCTTTTATCATTTTGAGATACGTTCCATCAATACCTAGTTTTTTGAGAGTTTTTAGCATAAGCAATGTTTTGTGACACCTCGCTCAGCATCTTTTTTTT